>CM060309.1:78644033-78736533 GCA_030674185.1 Monoplex corrugatus | reverse complement strand
TCATTGGAGTTCTTTGTTTAAAAACTGTTCATGAATAGATTTTTTTTTACCAAATTCTGGTTTTTGGCAAAGTTCTAGTCGTTCGTTTGTATGCATATCTTAACTACATTCTAGTCATTCATTCAGCGTGGTATTGGCGTATCCCATTTTAAAGCCACAGTTGGGGGGGTGGGGGTGGGGGGGGGGGGAGAAACCGAAAAAGAGCGCCAGGAAAAAAAAAGACGAAAGAGATTTAGAGTGGCTTGACCCTTATGAATTGCCTTATTCTTCGTCTTTTACGTGCCATCGTATACAGCAACGTCGTCTTCAGAAAACATCTGACACAAGGTATGCCAGGAACGTAGGTATGGCACGGGCATTGCCACGATTGTGTGGTACCTCTCGTCTGTTGGTGTGCGTGTGTGTCTATGTACAGGTATATGCCAAGGGCGTTCGCTTGTTCTTTTCTTCTCTGCCCTCAGCCTGTCTGTTCCCCCTCTCCTCCTGCCTCCGTCCACGCACGCACGCACGCACGCACACACACACACACACACACACAACACACACACACACACACACACACACACACTCACTCACTCTCGCACACGCACGCACGCACGCACGCACACACACACACACACACACACACACACACACACACACACACACACACTCACACACTCACTTCGAAAAGGCGCAGGAGTTTGATTTGGATTCATTCACCCGAGACGGAGGATTTAATTTTCTTCGGGTCCCCCCCCCCCCCACCACACACACACATCCTCCCCCTTTCACTTCTCTTTCTTGTCTGTCGATCTGTCTTTTCGTCTGTCCTTCTTTCTGTCTCGTCTGTCTGTCTTTTTGTCACGTCTGTCTTTGTCTGTTTCGTCTGTCTTTCTCTGTTTTGGCTGTTCATCTGTCTGCCTTCGTCTGTCTAGTCTGTCTTTCTGTCTGTCTTTCTTTTTGTCACGTCTGTCTTTGTCTGTTTCGTCTGTCTTTCTCTGTTTTGGCTGTCCATCTGTCTGCCTTCGTCTGTCTAGTCTGTCTTTCTGTCTGTCTTTCTTTTTGTCGATCTCTTTGTCTTTCGCTTGAATTTGATTGACGTTCCAATCGCTGTTAAGCTCCCCCCTCTCCCCCCCCCCCCTCTCTCTCTCTCTTTCCTCTTTTTCTTTTCTTGTTTTCCTTTTCCTACTCTAGCATATTCTCTCTGTACTGTTCCCCTTTCCTCGTCCTCCTATGTATGTTCACGGACGACGCGCTCATATTCACGCGAAAACACATGTGCACGCACACACGCACACACGCACGCACGCGCGCGCGCACACATACACACACATACACACACGTACACACACACACACACGCACGCACGCACGCACGCACGCACGCACGCACGCACACACACACACATACATAGAGTTGCCTGCATTCGGGAAAATTGAAAGATTCTTATTCGCCCCTGTATTTCCCATTGGCGATGATGATAACCTGAAGTGTGAAACCAATAACTGTTGGAATCATCGACTCGTCTGTCTGATTGTTACAACCAGCTTAGTATATCTTATTGCCCTGTTTTGGTTCTCATGGCAAATAAATGTGTTCATCTTTGAGTTCTGAGTTCTTCACACACACAAACAGGCACACACAGAGCAAAATATCTAGTCAAACAGACATGGTTTTTCCACTACTTCCCGCACCTAAGCAAACAACAAACAAATAACAAACAAGAAAAGAAAATCAACGTCTCTATTGATCATCAAGCAGGGATTTGTAATGGTCTAGTCAAGCTGAACTCTTAATCCCCTCCCCTCACACGGTCCCACCCCTCCCCTTCATGTTTAATCCACTGACTGTGGGAGTGGGTGTTTCGTGTGGGGGGGAGACATCTGTTCCATATGGCAAAGTAGGTCCATGGATGAAGGGGGGGGGGGGACGTAAAAGAGGGCGGGGTAGAAGGGAGAAGGAGAGACGAGGGAGGAGAGAAGAAGAGCATACACACACACGCATACGCACGCGCGCGCGCGCCACACACACACACACACACACACACACACACACACACACACACACACACACACACACACACACACACACTGTCTCTCTCTCTCTCTCTGTCTCTCTCTCTCTTTCTCTCTCCCTCTCTTTCACTCTCTCTCTCTCTCACACACACACACACACACTCACTCACTCACTCACTCACTCATGCGTACATACACTCGGTCTGTCTCTCTGTCTATCTCTGTCTCTTTGTCTCTGTCTGTCTGATCTGTCCGGTCTGTCTGTCCGTCTCTGTCTGTCTCGGTCTCTGTCTGTCTGTCTGTCTCTCTCTCTCTCTCTCTCTCTCTCTCTCTCTCTCTCTCTCTCTCTCTCTCTCTCTCTCTGTGTCTGTCTGTCTGTCTGTCTGCGAGCTATAAAATCTTGTCATCGAACTTCGTCTCAATTTGTTGAAGGAGGGGGTGGGAAATGCGACAAATCTTGGTGGGGGTGACTTGAGGGTCACAGCAAGCTCGACATCTTATGCGTGAGAGGGAGGGACAGAGGAGGACAAGGAGAGGGGACTTTGGGTTGGACCCCTGTTGTGTGTGGGTTGGGGATGGGGATGGGGGCTGGCAGCGGTGTCAGGCAACAGACAGATTGGCTTTCTTCTGACGGACAGCTTCTTTCTGCCTGCCCCTCCCCTTTTGGTGATGAGGGTTCCTGGCTACAGGTGCTAAGCAAGGGATCACACTCGTACCATGATAGCTGTATAGAGCAGAAAAGGGTGGAGGCAAACCGTCAAGACATCATCTATGATGCCCTCCATGACCTACCTACCTACCTACCACCAGAGCTCATTGAGATGCTGGCTTGCTGGCTTCTGTCATAGAATCATGAACCCCAGATTGATATCCCGAGTTCAGTCCTAGCCGGCAGCATAGAAAATGGTTTGTTTGCTGACTCTTCTTCTTCTTCTCTCTTCTTCTTCTTTTTCTTCTTCTTCTCCTGCTTCCCGTTCTTTCACAGACAGAGCTCCTAAGCACTCCCTATCTCATCATCATTATGTGCCCTGCCGTATGGCGTTGACGATCATGGCCCTCCGTACGAATCTATCCCTTGTCGATGCAAGTACATCTTCCACCCTCTCTGTCCTCAGCCACCCTGCGAGTCCGTCTAATATGTTCTCCCTGGGTCTACCTGGTGTTCTCTTTCCCTCCAAATTCCCCTTTCCTCATAAAATGTCATAAATGTTGCTTGTCTTTTCCTAATCTTCTTTATCAATGATCTTCTTGTGTCTGCCTCCATCAACACTGTCTCGTTTGTTTTCTAATCCCTTGCTAAGCGTATTAATTCATACAAACCTACCAACCCAGGAAAGGGAGCGGATTTTTGCGTGTCTTTATCCCGCCTTAACAGCAGCCATACTCCCATCTTTGGGGAGCCAAGGACAGAATTTGAGTCTTGTAAGGAAAAGAGAACATGTCAGGAAAGAGGAACCCGTAACTACGTAAACACAAACTGGATAGCTCCTGTGGTTCCAAAATAGGAGATGACATTCATTTCTGTATCCGTAGTACCTCACCCCGGGTCTTGCCTTTGTTACTGCTCCATCATTTTGTTTACCAGTGTCGGATTCAGTGATTCCCATGTCTTGTTCACCTACTCTCACTCCACTTCGTGACCTTGTCAAGGCATTTTGCTCATGGATTTTGCCCACGTTCAAGGAGTTTTGCCAGAACGACCGGAAGGCAGAAAGGGTGGATTCCATATGGACAAGGAAGGAAGGAATCTTTTATTTAATGTCTATTCACAATAGTGATTTTAGACACACACATACACACACACACACACACACACACACACACACACACACACACACACACACACACACACACACACACACACACACACACACACACACACACACACACACACCAAAAAAAAAAAAAAAGGAGGAAAAGGTGGGGGCGGGAGATGGGGAGGGGTAGTAGAAGTTTGAATGTAAGAAGGGGAACAAGTACAATTAATGATTCAGAACAATGAATTAACAGTGTCAGATAATAACATACAACAATTAATTAACTCTTCATAACAATCTGCCAACAGGGGATCTGAGAATGAGCTGGGCTAACAAGATAATATCATTATTTTTTGTTGTAAACGATATCTCTAGCGTCAGTACATGAAAAATCAAGATGGTTGTTTCTATCTGTCGTAAGTAAGATAGGACATTCACAGAGCAGATGGTGGACTGATAATGTTTTTGAACAAATACATACATTTTGTGTATATTATATTTTCCAAGAGTTAATAAGCCTTAGTTTGTATATCAAGGACGCTAGCTGTCTGGGGCAGTAAGGTATCAGGCTATGGGTGCTGGAGAAATTTGTAAAACTGAACGTTCTAACACAGAACCAAGTTCATGAACTGATAGTCGTATATTATGGAATGTTACGGTATTTGCATGTTTGGAGCACCGTTTTTTGCTAACTTGTCTGAAGCCTCATTCCAATGAAGTCCACAATGTGACGGAACCCAGCAAAAATTTATGCCAACACCGCTGGATGAAATACAATGTATTAAATGTTTGATCTCAAAGAGAATGTCATTTCGTATTACACGTTCTGCTTGTTTCAAGCTACGTAACACAGATTTAGAATCAACACACAATACTATATCGTAGATATCGCATGAGAGGCTATTAATATGGACTTGTCCGGTTGCAACGAATTCCATATGGACTTGTCCGGTTGCAACGAATCCTTCTTGAATCAACTGACAGCTCTCCCACCACCTATCCTCAGTTCAAGGGACAGCGGAAGTTACACCATTGCTACGATTTTTCTTTACTTCTGTTTGTTTGTTGTTTATTTCAATCGTTACTAGATATTTGGGCGGGTATGGAGAGTAAAGTAGGGGGAGTGGAAAAAGTGATGATGTAGGTGTCTTTGCTTTACGTCCCAGTGGCGAAAGACATGCAAGGACAATAGGCGATGCGATTTCGCCATCTGCTGTTTTCAACACATCTTTTAACAAACTTCCCGACAAGGTCGGAGGATAGGGGAGCATGGAAGGAGGATTGGGGAAGAGGGGAAGTGAAGGGAAACTAGTCTTGCTATACTATCATCGATATGTAATTTACGCAGACTACTATATTGAAGGTACCCAGCTACTTTACTTTCGTTATCCTACAAATGATTGTTGCAAATTGATGATCTCAAAATTACAGCTGTCGTGTTCAAGCGAACGTGACAGTGACTACATGTGTTGAAGGTGTAAGTGAAGATTCGTGTATGGCTAACTCTAAACAACTGAGATACATTGAGTTGTTATTTTAATCCATTTTATTAAAGTGTCCACATTTTTGTCGCTTATTCAAACGAAGAAATAAAATGAAAACACAAACACAAAGCAACGGGAAAGTACAGAAAGTAAGGAGAAAGCGGAGAAGAAAAACACAGTAATTAAATAAAAACGAAAGGGTTGTCAGCGCGGGCCCCTTACAGAGGAATGTAGTTAGATGGTTTCTTTCACTTACCTGTCCCCGCCAGTTATGACATGTGTGTAGCAGCACGCTTTGTCACTGCGCCATATCATACATAATGCTGTATGACAGACAAGCCCTACTGACGTTCTGTTCTTGTACTCGAGGGGTCATCGAGATATTTTGTTTCGTAACTGGATCTGAAAATGATGACAGTTGGCGTTTCAATTTCGGTGTCAGTTTGCCCAGGAAGCATCACGTTGCTCGCCCGATTATGACACCCTGTAGCATAAATGTCATGGACTGGAAAAACCCCAATAATGGCAGATGCAGCAGGCCTGCGTATGAACTTTCCTATCATGTAGTAACAACGTACTGCCTGAAAACGACGACTGATAAACCATTCTCTGGCGGGCTGTTGTCCAGTGGCTAAGACGTAAGACGATTTCCAAACAGAAGATCCGGAGTTCGGTTCTTTTTTTTGTTGATATCTCCCGCCAGTTGGGTAACAGACTGGAGATATTTCAAGTCTTCCAGGTCAACGTGTTTACAGACCTGTTAGTGTCTACACCTGCTTGGCGTGTATACCCATGCAGAACATAAACAGACACGTTAAAAATGCTGTCAGTGATGTCAGTGGCTGGCTTATGGAAACAGGAAAACACCCAGCTCATACACGCCCACCAAAGATGCAGGCCATGCAACAACATGGTGAAATGTAATCAGCCCGTCTATCAGCTGGAGTTCTCTGTGCTCCACTAAAAAATCTGATTATGTGTCATGCACAGTGCGTCCAAATGAGTTTGGACAACAGAGGTGTGCAGAAACGATTTCCATAACAGTGTTGCCAGAAAATGGTGACATTCGAACCATTCACAATTCCTCATTGTAGTCATCTGTGGATTGTGTCATTATGACCTGACAATGCATTTCCTGTGAAGAAACATGATGACGATGTTTAGGTTAAAGTGTATGGAGCAGATTGTAATAGTATCAGTATACATCCTTGTCCATAAAATGCCCAGAAATGAGTACAGGCATTCCTCTTATGAATAGAGGCAGTAACTCAGCATCAGTATCATGCACGGTCGGGCATGACTTCTTCGGATGTGGTCCACGTCTGTAGAACCATCACTGATTTAAAAAACTGACTTAACATGCTGTCTGACAGTATAGTAAGATGTACACCTGATTCAAAAGCAACCCATCACACGCGAACAGACCTGATAACTTGCAGTAACAGCAGCCAGTGTCTGTTGGAGTTCCTGTCACACCGGACATCAAGTCTTTGTAGCTGTGACCAAGTTGTAATTGGTCAGATAAGGGCAGCGATAGACAGCCCCTGTATTGGGCATGACAGCCGGAATACCACTGTTGCCGCCAGTGGCTCTGTGTGTTAGGCAGTCAGTCCACAGACTTACCTGTATCATGATGTCTTTTGTCGCTGTGGGGTATCGAGCGTCAGGGTGTTTACACTGTCATGTTTGGAACAGCATCACATTAAATTAAGAGTACGTGTGTAATGTTAAAATCATCATGCTTAGAACTTTACTGCTAAAATAAAACTTGACGTGAAGCGAGGACAGCGGTAAACTGTCAAGGTAGTCAAATCATATAAATATTGTCAGGTGTTCTTGAGAAAATATTCATTTACTTATTGATTTATTTATTTTGTGAAAGGGAGAGTGAGAAGGGGTAAATGTTGTTTCATAACACTGAGGTTGTTGGGGATTGGTACGGTGCATGGCCTGTTACTATCGGTCAGCTTTATTAAGGGTGTGTCCAACTTCTCTCCCTGGAATCATCTTAAGAATATCCATAGTCGATTTTCCATTCTACACGACACAACAACTTTTTGCAAATAGGAATATCCATGCAGCTATCTTGTACGAGCGCATATTTCTATGTTTCTACCGCGAAGTTGCTTTTACCTATTTTGCTTTTACACAAAGACTATCAAAATACAGCAAATGAAATTTCTCCAGTTTGAAGTCAGAGGTCTAGATCAGTAGGACATTAGCCGATGTGATAGGTTTCCCGTCAAAACACTACACTTTAAGGTGAAAAATTATGAACACATTTTGACTAGATTTGGGTCTTTATCCAACCTACGAAATCGCCATTCTGTTAACTTGAAATCTTGTGCCTTTTCTACTGACTTTTTATTACCTAAAGTTGGGCTGTATGGTAACAAGAAGTCATCAGTGTCACTGGACAGAGTTGATTTCTGATCGCATGGTCTTTTTTTGGTGTGTATGTGCAACATACTAAAAGAGACACCTGTGCTATGAATCATTCGCCCTGTCCTTTTCGCAAGCTCCTACAACATATCAGATTACACCGCCGCCCGTTTTGGAGACCTTCCTTGGCAGAAATGTGTCAGAATTCCTTACAGAATGCTGGAATTTCACGCGAATTGATTTCTATTGAGTGTTGAAGACGCGAGGTTTTACTATCAAGGTTAATATCCGTTCTCAAACCCTTAAAAGTCTCTGTCACTGACCCACCTTCATGGAATAGGTTTGGCTCTCATCGCCGCTTGAACCCTCTTGTGGAATGCCGATGTTTATAGCTTTAGTAGAGTGGGGACTGATTCCAATCAGTTTGGTTTTATTTTCTGTCTTCTTTCATAACATTTCTTCTTTCTCTCTGTCTGTTTCTGTCTGTCTGTCTGTCTCTCTCTCTCTCTCTCTCTCTCTCTCTCTCTCTCTCTCTCTCTCTCTCTCTCTCACTCTCTCTCTCTCTTGTATGTGAGATTTTCACCGAATGTTTTAGAATCCAATAATCCAGTTAAAAAAATCGAGAATGCCGAAGTTTAGATGGCTAAACCCACTTTCAAAATCGCATGTAACCGATGACACAAAATGTAAATTCCTTCATGTTGTTCGGTCATGTCTCATTCCTTTCTTTCGCCCCCTTTCCTTTTGTCCCTCAAAAATCTTCCTGCAGTGCTTAGAATTTGTAGGAAGGGATTTTGAATAATTTACGTTTTCCATTGGGATCTGAGAAAGTGTCAGGTAGATCTGTAATGTTGGATAGCCATGCTGGCACGTTGCCAAGATCACAGAACGCCGACCCAGAGCCAAATGCAAAGTAGGGCTTGAACATTTTTGGACTTTTTTCCTGTCTGAAATAGCATCAGCACACGGCCAGAAAGGCACATAATTGTGAACCCACAAAGAAACCGGCGCGTATTCGAAATGATAAAAGGGCAGCGAGGCGTGTTAAAAACCTTGTGTCAGATGGGCATTATTCACAACACAACACTTAACCAGGCATGGCGGGTCACGTGAGGCCAGCTTGCAGTAGCAAATGGTTGAAATGTTTTAGTGCTCTCCGAATTGTGCACAAGCACCTGTGTTTCATATGAAGGTAGGCGGGACACCGGTATCATCAGAACCCAATCCCATGGCGGTGTTGATTTCAGAACACCAGAAAGTGGCATGTTGGCCATATTTAGTGTGGCACTCAAGAAATCACAGTGGATATAGGAGTCACTTCGTTGATGGCATTGCACATCTGCTTTTCCTCATCCTCCTTCTCCTAATCGAACGTTCCATTTCCCTCATCTCTCTCCATCTATTTTGTGTTTTCTTTTCTCTTTCTTCTTCTTCTTCTTCTTCTTCTTATTCCTTTGTTGTAATGAGGAGCTGCTGGTTTCATTTGAATTTCTAAAAAGTGGCAATATCTCACATTTTGGAAGAAATATCTGCTCTAAACTCAAGAGGAATTAAGCTGCTACTGCTGCTAGTACTGCCACCATTGTTGTTTTTGTACAGATGGAAGGGATGTAATTACCATGTCTGCAGTTGCTAATATTTCTCATCATCATATCCTGTGGTCGTTCCAATATCCACAGGGAATCTTCTCTATGTATGCTAGCTTTGCTGCCATCACCTCCATTATAAGTCAAGTACTTCCATACTTAGACGGATGGGGCTATACATTCAGAGAATTATGTTATTCTCGCAAAGCGTTGCTCTCCAGATCATTTGAACTCACTGCGCATTACACGTAATCAGACTTTGAAGTAGAACACAGAAAACTCGAATGTTTCCACAATGGTGTTGCACAGTTTACATCTTTGGTGGGCGTACATGTTTGGTGTCGTCATGTTTACGTAAACCAGCCACTGGCATAACTAAAGGATCTTTAACATGCATATAATAGTAGAATTCCACTCGTTTATGTTTGTATCAGCTTTCTTTATTTTATTGTTCGTCTCTTTGTTAAACCAGATAAACTGTTACGCGTGACGAGGAAGAGAGTAAAGGCTGCTTTCGTGATTTCTTTCTTTCTTGTCAGGAATACCGCTACAACAGCGACTTAAGAACGCTGCTGTGTTGATACAGTTAACATGCGTTAACCATTTACTTTGTTTTTCTCACGCTGATACACTCGGATGATTAATACACGCTGCCTCTGCATACCATCCGGTAGTGGTGGTGCTGGCTTGGATAGTTTGCATGCCTCTCTGTATGTATGTTTGTGTGCGTAAGTGCGTATGGCGTTTCGTGTGTGTGTGTGTGTGTGTGTGTGTGTGTGTGTGTGTGTGTGTGTGTGTGTGTGTGTGTGTGTGTGTATGTGTGTGTGTGTGTGTTGTGTGTGTGTGTGTGTGTGTGTGTGTGTGTGTTAGGGTTTATGCCCGGCTCATGGCATTTGTCGTGATCAATTTAGACCTCCTCTGTCTCATGTCTGACGTTTCAAATGTTAACACATATGGAATTATCCAAACGCTGCTACGCTGAAAAATAAGAAACTGAAATTCTGTGTGTACTCGAGCGCGCGAGCGTGTACCGTGTGTGTATGTGTACAGGAGAGGCACTGGTATATGTGTGTGTGTGTGTGTGTGTGTGTGTGTGTATATATATATATATATATATATATTATATATATATATATATATATATATATGTGTGTGTGTGTGTGTTGTGTCTATATTTATATATGTGTGTGTACATATATATACATATATATGTATATATACATATATAGATTTTTTTTTCTTGCGGGTTGTATGTGTGTGTTCAAGCTTATATGTATATCCGCGTGTGTTTTTGCGTGTGTGGGCAGTTCCAGCGATGCACTGCCATCATGTTCCAGCCTGCATGGGTGGGTGGTAAGTGGGCGGACAGGGGGCAGGAAAGAAGAAGAGGGACAAGGAAAGGAAGTCGCATCTGTTGTCTTGGCTTGTTTTCTGTGGACACAAAAACAGTGGGGAGCAAAATGAGGGAGGCCGGCGCCCGGCCCCCACCCCTACCCTCCTCCCTCTGCCCCCAGGGTACGGGGGAAGTGGGCGACGATCACACTTGGCTGCCCGTTTGGGGACGGTTCTGTTGTGGGGTTGCAGAGACAAGGGTGTCGCCTCTTACCACACCTTTTCTTGTGGGCCCATCAACCTCTTGTCTCTTTCCGCCTTGTCCTCTCCGTCCCACTTACCTCACTCTTTTATTCTTGTCTCTTACGATTTGTCAGCTCTTACGCTGGTGTGTGCGGGGTTTTTTGTTTGATTTTGTTTTTTAGGGGGGAGGGGTGTGTTTGTGAAGGTTTCATGAGGTTGCGGAATGTGTCCATATGTGTGTGTACGTGCTGTGTGTGTGTGTGTGTGTGTGTGTGTGTGTGTGTGTGTGTGTGTGTGTGTGTGTGTGTGTGTGTGTGTGTGTGTGTGTGTGTGATAGAGAGAGGGGGTAGGAGGTCTGTCGTGGATAAATAATGTAGTATTCCTAGGGAGGAGCTCCTTTCATGTATCGTTAGCATGGAAGTACTTGAATGTTTTCTTTGGGTGACGGCGCCGTAGTTGAAGCACTCTCTGCTTCGAAAATACTTGAGATTTGAATGCTATGTCGGCACTAGACAGAGGAGAGGGGAGGAGAGAGAGAGAGAGGACTATGATGATGATGACAACGATGATGATACTTTATTTTCCAAGGGTAGAAGTTATTAGCTAAAAGCCGGTTGGGACCGAAAAATCCTACAATGATTCCGACAACACTGATGGGATTTGAACTTGCAACCTTCTAGATGGTAGTCCGTTGCGTTAACCACTGCCCTGCCGCGACTGGTTAGACAGCATTGTTATAATTGAGGTGATAAGCAGAGAATGGAAACTGTGGGGATGTTCACAGAAAAGAACTGAAACTGCATAACCTAATTTTGCTTAGTAGTGGCAGTTTAGGGTAACGATGTCAAGATGAACATCGTACAGAAACAGGGGCGCTGACTTGATACGTATCAGACGAGGCAGCAAAAAGTGTGACTCGTTGTTATTATTGAGATTATCAGCCGAGGACAGTGTCCCGGTGAATTATTGACATTCCTGGAATGGCTGGTTCGTCAAGTGTCAACAGGACCCTATCGATACTAACTTGACAGCTAACACGCTGTATGAGCATAGGGGGGTCAGATAAGCTCCCTATCACCTGTCAATCACTGCCTGCGATTCCTTGCTTATTGTCTCGTCCAACGAACCCTTTCTCTCCCTTACCCTGTTCACCAGCCTCCCGTGGGAAGCTGATAGGTAGGGTCAGAGAATGAAAGGGTTAATGCAGCCATATGTTCATTTTCATTGCATGGACAACAGTGTGTCATTGTAGGCATGAAAACGTAGGCATTCCATCACGGTACGACACAGGTGACGGTGTTAAAGTGTATACTACGCACGGAGATCAGTTTAGTCATGAAAACACGCATACCATCACGGCATACTACTGATGGAAGTGTGAAAAGTTTACATAAGGTGCGGAGGGCAATTAGGTGTATTGTAAGTCAGTACATATATACATAAATAAATAAATACACGAAAACACAGTAGGAAAAGAAGACTTAATTGCAAGCATTTTGGGTTACAAAGTATGATGTATGTATGTCGGGCAATGTTTAAATAAAGCTATACAAACGAAAAATGGAGAGGAGAGGACAGATAACCAGTGTGATTTTTATCAAACTTTCTGTCTCTGTCTCTTCCTGTCTCTATCTCTTCCTGTGTCTGTCTGCCTGCCTGCCTATCTGTCTTGTCTGTCTGGCTGGCTGTGTCTCTTTGTCACTCTCTCCCTCTCTCTCTCCACCCCTCTGTATCTCACACACACACACGCACACACACACGCACGCACACACACACACACACACTCACTCACACACACACACACAACACACACTCACACACACACACACACACACACACACACACACACACACACACACACACACACACACACACACACACAATAATTACGAAACTACGTTAAATGAAAGAATAAGCGCGCAAACACGTACACACATACTCAAGCACGAACGGACGCATGCACGCACGCACGCATACACGCATACACACATACACACACACACACACACACACCCCACCCACACACACCACACACACACACACACACACACACACACACACACACACACACACACACACACACACACACACACACACACTCACATGCATACACGCACACATATACAAGGAGCGCGCTCGCAGAGAAAAGATTGAAAAACAAAGTCGTTAAACGGCGCAACGTTATCAGACCATCAAGCATGAAAGATGGCTGTACGAACTCGTAACTGTGTAAGGCAATAGACGTTTACCAGGTCAACCAAAACCATACTGCTCTTTGTATTCTTCCTGTGGCATAGCCTGACAGGTAAACACAACCACTATCGTTTGTTTTCCCTATTGTAAAAATATTCAGTTTAATGGCATTTCGATATACAGTTAGCGGGGTTGTTTTGGTTCTTTTTTTTTCTGAAAGGACACAAAATCATTATTATGTCCTTTTCTTCGTGTGTCACGTCGGTGCACACCCAGGGAACCGTGCATTTTTCAATTTTTTCTCGAGAATCATCGCATGTAGGCGGCTTCATTTGTGATCATCTTTTTTTTCTGTCCCATTTGCTACGCCACCTTAATGACCACAGAAGCTGGGACAATTTTGACAATGCTACGGTGATGATGACAGTGGGGAAGATATTCATGATGCTGAGGAGTTCCGTCTAGGACTGAGACTGCGTGACAGGGCTGTACTCTACGTTTACTGTCATAATAATTCTGGTTTAATCCAGACCGTAGAGACGAAGACACCCGCAGTCCTGATCGGGAAATTTTGAGCAACACTCTCAGTGAAGCGTCCGTAGAATGGATGAGACTCGACCTGCATTCCCAGTCTTCTGAACGAGCCCACATCACGCTCAGCTCTAGGTGGGAGCCAGTTGGGGGTAAAAAATGATCCCACAGTGATTTTGTCAGAACTGATGGGAATTCGAACCCACAACTTTCCACTTGGTAACGCTTTACGCTAATCATTTCACCATGGCGACTGGTCAAACATGTTTTTCATGGTGGACAAGCTTTGCACTGTTCACGTGGAAGTGACGAAAACTTGGACTACATCGTTCTCTTTCCTACGAGCATCTTTCGGTTTCTGTTACAGTTTCTTAGGATGACGTCTTCGTGCTGGGAATAAATTCCGTATGCACTGCCGTCATATATGCTATGTGATGGATAAGATTCAAAATGATCATGGTGTAAGTCATTTACCTTACATAAGCCCTGATGACCAGTCACAGGCGACATTAAAATGTCACTAACCTTTCGCTTCAGAATTTAGTCTTTCTTTGTGCCACACATTCCACGTGATTAGTTTAGTTTTAGCGCAAAGCACATTTTGATGTTGTCGGGTGAAAAATGAAATGTCTACAGACCTTTCGTATTGAAATTATTTTGAAGGATTCTGTATGTGAATCATCGCAGTCTGCCATGCGATGAAAATGTTTATGGACAATAAAGATAGGCTGTGATGAAGTGAAGAGGATGTGTGGGGTCCCCCCCCCCCCCCCCTATTTCATGGATGGCAAACATCTTTTGTTAAAGATTACGTAACAGACAGCATACAGTCATCGTTGACATGTATACTCGCTATATTTCAACGTATGTATATGTTCCAATGATTGCTTATTTGTTATACAAAAAAAAGTTGATAGAAGCCAGAATGTTTGAAGAAGACGAAAAGGAAGAATTAAGGTTTCTTGAGTTAAGGAGTTTTATGACACTTTGACAGTTCTGTTGACTCCGCCATTGGAGACTGCATATAAACCCATGCGCTGGCCAGTCTTGAAGTAGAGCGGAGGATAGCTCTCTTAAACATTGTCATGATATGACCATAGTGATGGGTGCACGGTGATGGGCAGCAAATGGACAGGTTTTTTTCTGTTTCGTTTTTTTTTCGCGCGCGTGCGTGTGTGTGCGTGTTTGTGTGTGCGTGTGCACGCGTGCGTGTGTGTGTGTACATGTGTGTGTGTGTGTATGTGGTGTGTGTGTGTGTGTGTGTGTGTGTGTGTGTGTGTGTGTGTGTGTGTGTGTGTGTGTATGTATGTGTGTGTGTGTGTGTATGTGCTGCGGGCTGAGATTGAGCTGGAGATTACAGATGTGGAGAGTCCATGTCTCTATCAAGCGAGTCAAGCAGCCCGCTCATGGTAGGCGTCGTAAACCGGCACATAAACCCTGCCTGTTAGCAAGGTGTCGACACTCTACACACATGTATAGCTTTCAATGACTGTGCTATGTCGAATAACAATACTTTCCCTCTTGCTAACCCAGATGTCAAAAACACTGTCTCTCCATCTACATCATAATGTCTGTTCGGATAAAAGTCACTTATCTTTGTGTGTTCTTCTTTGTTCCTCATTGCACACTGCCGTCCCCACCATCATCATGATGGCCACGGCCATGATGTTGGGTTAAAGACAGAAACAGAGAAGGGGGGGGAAGAGAGAGAGAGAGAGGGCGCACGGCGCAATTTAACGTCTTGTTTTTACCGCTCCCTAACACCAGCAACACTAGTTGAGACACACATTGAAACCTGCACGTACAGTTTCACGAACAAGTGTCCGTTAATTATTTAATTGAGTGGTTGATTTATTGAGAGAAAAGAGAAAGAAATGAAGAAGAGAGAGAGATGTTTCGGATGGGTTGTCAACCTGGTCAAGGCTATGTGGCCCCAACTCTTTGACACAACGCCGGTGATTTTCAGCAATGACCGTTAAAGACGCTTCACTGCCTTCCGGCACAATAACCATGAACAGTGGGACAAGGATCAGAAAGCATGGCTGAGGACCCGGCATTGTGGACATAAGTCTGAAAGCTTTTGGCGGCACTTTGCCTGCGACCATCATTGCTCTTTTGATCAAAACCTATGACTGCTTCTCAGCACTGTCCACCGGCCCCCTCGCCTTCTCTCTGTCCCTCTTTTTTGTACCTGTTTGTCCGTCCGTCTGTCCGTTTGAGAGGTAGCCTTTGTAGTTTGGAATACTGGCATCTGTGAATGTATTTCTGACCCATTCTCACATACGGGAACATAAGTCACACGCCAGCGAACCGAGATACAGCCTCAAGCAGGGGCCGAAGGTCTCTGTAGGTGAAACTTAGTTGCAACTTGTTCTTTGGGCTTTTCTTGAGATGTACGGTAAGTTTCGCAGTCAAATTCGACCTAAAACGGCAAACAATTACGGTCATGATTTTGAGGCTTGCACCGTCTACTTTCGAGCACTGCGCACATCGAATCCAAATAACCAAATCAGAGCTCACAAGAGAGCCATTTACAGCGGTCACGAAGGAAAATTCGATAGTGCACTTTTCTTCTCCGTTTTCTCGAAACAAAGATTACACACAAGTGACATTTCAGCAGGCCACAGCTCCTTTCTTCTGGATTTATTATGTATTAACGGACAGGAAAGTCCGTGGCCTTTCCATTGACACCTATAATTGGACTGGCTGCCTCTCAAAATCGACTTATCACACACACACACACACACACACACACACACACACACACACACACACACACACACACACACACACACACAAACACACACACACACACAAACACACACACACACACCTCTCTCTCTCTCTCTCTTTCACTCTCTCTCTCTTTCTCTTTGAGAATAGGTCACATTTAAAATTAGTAGCAGTAATCGTAGTAGTAGTAGTAATAGCAGCAGCGGCAATGGTTGTAGACTTCAGCTTAATGACGACAAAACAGAAGCTATCCTCATTGGCACCCGTCAGAAACTTTCTCAGCTGCCTCCTCTTTCTCTCCCATTATGTAACACATCAGTCCCAATTTCTGATTCAGCTAAAAACCTTGGTGTCTGCATTGACTCTACCCTCTCCATGAACAACTTTGTTTCTCAAACTGCCAGATCCTGCTACTATCATCTCCATCGTATAAGGCTGATCAGGAAGTATCTCTCTGTCGAAACAACTGCAAAACTCGTTCTCTCCTTCATAATGTCTCGCATTGACTATTGCAATTCACTCCTGTCTGGTCTTCCTGCCTCCACCATTCACATCCTACAGCGAATTCAAAACAATGCTGCACGCCTTGTACTCAAAAAGAAAAAAGCTGACCACATATCTCCTCTCCTGGCACAACTTCACTGGCTCCTGTATCAAAGCGCATACAGTACAAACTAGACACCATGTGCTACAAAAGCCTCAATAACGCAGCCCCCGATTACCTGTCAAGCCTACTTGAGATCTATGTTCCCTCACGTACCCTCCGCTCTGCCTCTGATCCTCTGACTTTTCGCTTTCCACGCACTAAGCTCAATACCTATGGTCCACGAGCCTTCTCTGTTTCTGGTCCACTCTCCTGGAACAAACTTCCTCTCTCAGTCCGTCAGCAACCTACTTTTGTCTCCTTCAAGTCCGCTCTCAAAACTCACCTTTTCTCCTCCGCATAAAATCCTAACCTCACTCAACCCCCCCCCCCCCCCTCTGCAGCCTGTCTCCGCTCGGAGGGGAATCACATGGTTATAATATATAATTGTATATGCTATGCTCTATAATTTTCCATTGCTTTTATTCTTGCTTTTATTGCTTTTATTCTTTCTCCCCATTTATAGCCATGCGTGTGTGTGTGTGTGTGTGTGTGTGTGTGTGTGTGTGTGTGTGTGTGTGTGTGTCTGTGTGTGTGCGTGCGTGTGTGTGCGTGCGTGCGTGCTTGCGTGTGTGTCTGCTTCAGCGCTTAGATTTGATTTTATCAAGATTTTGCGCTATATAAATATTGTAATTATGTTATATTATTAGTAACAATCGTAGTATTAACAGTTGTTGTCGAAGTCTGTAATGGTAGTCGTGTTGTCTGTTAGTTCCACAAGTCCAAACGGAGAGATTCTTTGAAAGCATCATCTTTTCCCCCCATATGAAGAGAAGAGGACAAATAATGTCTCTAAGAGTTGTCCTGTCTGTCTGCAGTCGGTTGTTGCTGCGGGCGGAAACTGATCAGTCATCATGATCCACGTGTGTCAGTCAGCCCTCAACACTCTGTCACCACCTCCTACTGTCGGGGTGGATGAATTGGGCAGGGAGTTGAGAGTGGGTAGGAGTGGAGGGATGGGGGGTGGGGTGAGGGTGAGGATGTCAGTCAGCAAAAACCGCACGATCTGCATTTCAATGGCCTGTTTTCAACTCGTCCTTTTTTTCCCTCTCACTCACTCCATAACCACCTCCACAGTGGTTGTTCTTTCTTTTCTGTTGTCGTCCGATCCGCCGCTGGTTTTAAAATCATAAGAAGTGGAGGGAAAAGGAGGTTGTTTCAGATCGACCCAAGTGAGGCGACGAGTCTGTACGTATCAGCATGGTATTTTCAGCTGTTGTGAATTGATCCTTGCCCATCTTTAGCATAAATACTGTACCAGTCTTTACCTACTTATCGTGCGTCACAAACAGTACAGGTCATGACCACAATTAGACCACAGTCCCGTCTGACTGAGAATGGCAGGTGTTTTATTTGAAATGGACGTGCAGACAGGACAGAACATTGAATGCAAGAGGAAAGAACCTTTCTTCCTTATCACAAACAATTTGATGGGTGGCATTTGTCTGGAGTTAAACGACAGATGGGTATTACAGAAAGTGATACTTAATGCATTACTTTCCAGCGGTGGAAGTTGTTAGCTTAAAAGCCGTTTTTCAGATTGGCTGTTGCTTGCGTGCTGTTTTCATGTTTCCTTAAGATGCCACTGACACGATTTACGGGATCTTTGACGTGAACCGTTTGATATTTGATACATGTACACACGAAGGGGGTGTAGGCAATGGCATGTCTGCACCCATGTTGATCTGGGAATTCGGAACAGTGTCTCCCCTTTACCCACCAATCTAGGCGGATCGAACCCAGAACCTTCCAGCTGGAAGCCCGTCATTCATCCACTTGATTGTCGTGTAGATTGCTGGAGGCCTGCTTCATTGTCTTGTTTTATTTCGTTGGACATAGAGACGGTGGTCTTTGTGTCCTAAAGTGAATGGGACCTGACTGTGGCTCCTGAGAGGGGGTGGGAGGGGGAGGGAAAGAGGGTCAGTGCGAAAGAGTTGGAGTTTGTTCAAGGGGATTCATCGCACCCAGATATTTCCATATGCCTCCGTCCAGATCTGCCAGCATATTATCTGGCAGACTCCCTGAGCCTGCGCAAAACCCTATGAGCTGGCAAGGTCTTGAAATGGGAAAGGGAAGAAAATTGACCTTTGAAACACTAAGCTGGCAGCACCGAAATGGTGACAGCACTCAGATGGGCAGCAAAGAGGCCAGTTTTGATGTTGCAGGCTGGGATTGAACTTGAGACATCAGATAAGAGAGATGGAAGAAGAAACAGCTTCAGTTGGACAGGCAGAAGTAGGGCGTGTTACATCTCTGGTTACTAGTGGCCTATGTTACAGCCCATTTTTAACTGTTATTGTTATGTCGACATGTGTTTTCCTGTCTGAACTGTTTGTGTTATGTCGACACGCGTTTCTCCCGTCTGAAGTGTTGTGTTATGTCGACACGTATTTCTCCTGTCTGAACTGTTTTGTTGACATGTTTTTCTCCTGTCTGACTGAACTGTTGTGCTGTGTAGACATTTGTTTCTCCTCTCTGAACTGTTGTGCTGTGTGGACATTTGTTTCTCCTCTCTGAACTGTTGTGCTGTGTAGACATGTTTCTCATGTCTGAACTGTTGTGCTTTGTAGACATATGTTTTCCCTGTCTGAACCGTTGTGCTGTGTAGACATGTTTTTCCCTACTGAACTGTTGTGTTATGTATTGGGAATCTTAACTGTGGTGTTATGCAAATATGTTTTTTCTAACTTGTATTTCCTCTCAAGTCTGGTGCTGTATTGGCATGTGTTTCCGTTTTCTTTATCGTGTGTGTGTGTGTGTGTGTGTGTGTGTGTGTGTGTGTGTGTGTGTGTGTGTATGTGTATGTGTGTGTGCGTGTGTGTATGTGTGTGTGTGCGTGCGTGCATGCGTGTGTGCGTGCGTGCGTGCATGTGTGTTTATTTACGATGTAACAGTGACACGTATTTCCCTATATTTACTCTTTTTACGTGTCTGTTCACAGTACCCAGGACGACACAGCGACAGGTGTTTGTTCCACGAGAAAGACAAAGACGGCCGCATCATGCTGCAGTCTGTGGCTCAACCCAGTTGGTACGTGGGCTTCAACAAGAAGGGCAGGCCTTTGCGGGGTTACAGCATGCGGGAAGGGCGAGGACAGGGCAGTGGCCGCTTAGACTCCAAGAGACGGGCAAAGAAGCGCCGACACCGCCATCGACACGGCAGACGTGGCAGAAAGATCAGACATAACCATGGCCGTCGAGGCTCCAGGAAGCGAAATGATAGCCATCGAATAGAGTGCTTTTATTTCGTGAAAGAACCTGCCAACACGAACCCTCTTGACCTTCGAAACAAACACAAACAAGAGTACAGTCCAATGGAAAATTCGAATTTCAGCAAATATCACAAATCGTACAACCCCAAACTGCCCAACAGCTGACACCGCTGATGGCGGACGACACGCAGGCAGTGAAAGGAAACGAAACGAAACAGGAGCGAGCCTTCCGTGCATTTCAAAGGCCAACGAACAGAGTGCTAATTTCCAAAAGGAAGACCTGATACACAGTAGTTTGCTGTTTCACTTAGCTCAAATAGTAGGTGGTTCAGTGCGTGTCAGTAAAAGCTCAAGTGTTACTTTACCAAGGATTTGAAACTCGCCGAAGTCGTGTTATCGC
The DNA here is from genome assembly GCA_030674185.1 of Monoplex corrugatus. Taxonomy (NCBI): domain Eukaryota; kingdom Metazoa; phylum Mollusca; class Gastropoda; order Littorinimorpha; family Ranellidae; genus Monoplex; species Monoplex corrugatus. The sequence continues at coordinate 78,716,041 of CM060309.1, read as the reverse complement.
TGTTCTACCGATCTTGTACATTAGCTCACAACAGCTCCTGATCTGCGGTGTGCTTGTGCCTTTTCTCTCACAACTGTGGATGAGTCTGACCTGGTCTTTCCTGCATGTGTGTCTTCCTGTGAGTCCGGAAGATGTGAGCAAGCATGACTGTGAAGAGGCGGCATGAAAGAGTATTGACAGTATTGTGGCTTGCTGTCGGTACTGGGCGACACTCCCGTATCACTGTCCACTTGGCGCATTCCACTGGCACTGCCGAGTGTCTTAGAGAGAGACCTGAACAGACGTCAGTACAGTCCTTGTTCATCTCTTTGGTGTTGCTTACCTGCCTTCCCTGTCTGGCTTCCCCAGTGATCACGCATTTACTTGGGTCGTCAGTTTTGTGCAAATATGTTTCTCTTTCATCTAGACTGTTCACTTTTGTTTACGGAACACAACGGGCGTTAGATGATGTCAGAACTTGGCAGAAATCACTTGGTCTTGATTTTTCAGGTCCACACAAAGTGATTTTCCTGTACTGGCATGGTGCTATTAGTTTGACAGCTGTTCCCTTTCCTCTTCTCCTGTCCTCTTCCTTTTTTGTCCTCTGGTCTTTTTGGCTCCTTGACAGACATGCAGGACAGTGACAGCAGCTAGCCGTGTTGTTCGACTGCATCCCACTTGATGGCTGGCTGGAGACGCTGGTGAAGACGTGCCTGGGATTTAGGAGGACGAGGCACCGCTGGCTGAATGTTGACTTGCAATCACAGACTGCAGCTTGCTCAGTATTCACCATCAGCTCCCAGTCCACACACTACTGCACATATATGCTGTCAACATGCGCGTTTTGTTCAGAGGCAAAAGTGTTACAGTTACCGAGGTTGGTGTATAACAAACACGTACCAAGTATGTGGCTGAGTGTTGTCATGGTTGTACTGGTGCGGTAAGTCATGGATAGGACTGCAAATGTCTGAATGGAGTGTCAGAGGTGCTTGTCGGTCATGGATACTGTGTCACAGCCTGCTGCCATAAGGACACACAATGCACATATGTCATGAGCACGTTGATGAACAAAACAGAAGTCGTGACAGGTTGAAGGGAGCAAAAGGCAACACCTGATCATCACATTAATGACTTCCTCCCCACCTACCCTCACCCGACGTAATAGATAATTACTCTGTTAGGCCACGCATGACATACTAGCTATCTACCTCTCCGGCGTAAGCGCATCATAATCTGTTTCATTTTCGAAAAAAAATGCATTTCCGAGTATAGAAAAAAGGACACGTTAAGCCTTGCTGCCAAAAACACAGGTATCGCAGAATGGCATGGATAAACGTGTGTCCAGAGGTTTGAATCAAAGAACTTGATTTCTGTTATAAATTAGCAGGTATTTATTCTATAATTTTGAATGCTTTTGTCTTTTAAGTCTGTTCGGTGTGTAATACTTCTCCTTCTTTTACTCCGCACTTGTCAGTGACGTGACTGTGGACTTGACTAATTCCTGTAGACTGCAATGGTTTGTGCAACTTGCTGATAATTCCTACAGACTTGAGTGGTCCACCAGCTTGCTGATATACGTGCTGGTGTCGGCATGATAGAAGCACACAGTGTGTGCCTGGTTGTGAGGTCTTTGTGATGCATACAGACCACTGACAGGTTGGCTTGGCTGTTGCCTTATTGATCATGTGTACAATGAACATAACATTCTGCAAGCTGTAATAAATAGATCATGGTCTGATGTTTAGTTGATCACATTTTTTTTTTTTTGGTATCGATCATACTCAATGAAACTGTGTAACCGTATGTAAGTATTATATTATTGTCAATGGCAAAGTAGGTGATGTTCTAGCGTGTATACGTCATGATTTTTTTTTACCATTCCTTTATGCCATGGAGGACGGTGTAAAATAACCTCCCACAGTTTTAGATGTTTAGAAAACACATTCACCGTCATTGACCTTACCTATAGCCAGCCTTCCGCTACTCCTTAGTGGCGTAGCAAACGGCCGCAGTGTTGTGTGTCTTTGGTAGTAGCCACTTGAAGCATTCCAGTGATGTGTATAATCTACTTTCTGTACATAACTTCTGGCATTCCCTTCTGATATGTATGTAGTGTCTTGTCTGATACTTCCTGGTGTTTTTCTTTTCCTTGCTTTATTATACATTTTTTTTGTTATTATCTTACGTAGGATGTTTAGTGATGCGAACACATAGCATTAGGTTATAGAGCTCAAAGTTGTAGACATCAAAACACTCAACAATGAACGGTCGTATTTTACTTTTTTTGGTCTTTTTTTGTTGTTGTCTCTCTCTCTCTCCCCTCTCTCTCTCTCTCTCTCTCTCTCTCTCTCTCTCTCTCTCTCTCTCTCTCTTCTCTCTCTCTCTCTTTTTCTAAAATGTATTAGATTTCAGTTAAGTGTTGAAACATTCCAGCACCATGCCAGACAAGCCAGCGACATGGGGATTGTTGCAATCGCCATGTTGGTCCCCATAACTATTCCCACCGGCTGTCCACCTCTTTTTAACACTGAGGATCTTGCCAATCAGCCTGTTCAGACCGCATTAGTGCTGGCTGCTTTTCGAGCAGACATGCAGACAGAGTCAGAACTGGATGGCTGCAGTAGTCACCACACTGTCGCGGTCAGTAAGGTGTTCAGGCTACAGACCCTAGACTGAGCAGGGGTGAACCTGAACCCGCAAAAGCCACAACCGTTCGTTTTTCGTTGTGAACATCGCAGATGTTTCACTGTTATAGACTTTTAAGCAAACGAGTTTCTAACACACCACATACACACACACACATCACACGGACACGCGCGCGCACGCCACACACACACACACACACACACACACACCACACACCACACACCACACACACACACACACACACACACACACACACACTCCTTTCATTTCTCAAACATTTGAGAAATCCCTCGCGCATGTGTGTGTGTGTTGTAAAGGAAAAAAATCAAAATGTTTAAGTAAGAGCTACGTGTATAAGTACGGACTAAGCAAAAGGAACGGACGAATGACGTGTTGTATGCTCCCTATCCCCACCCCTCCCCGTCATCCATGGAGAAAACAGGCATGTAGACGTAGTGCAGGTTTACTTCTGGAAAGTTAGGCTTAGTCGTATTCACACCGACATTATGTATTGAAGAATAGAGTTAAATATTTGCTCGTTCGCAACATTGAAAACATGCATGCTTCAGCTAATCACATACCCCAGGTTGTAAAACCTAACTCGATTATGCTGAATGCAGAAGCGCGTTCCTGTCAAGTTTGAACTTATGAGCTGAGCCGTTGAGATTTGTAAGCATCTTTACACTTACCGTCAGTAAAAGCTGTGCATTCTTGAAGTGGTTTGAACATGTAATTTGAGCAGCTTAAGACGGGTATCAACGCTCTTGAATGGTTTGAACTTGCCGGCTGAGCTGTTTAGGCATGTGTGCATCAGGTCTGCTAGATAACGTGGTTATTATTCGGATGCATTCTTTCGTTGGTGTTTTGACAAAAGGCCAGTACATTGTGATGAATATGTCTTTTTGTGTTTTGTATGTAGCAGTATGAAACAGCCAGTGTATTCAATGTAAACCCATGTTTGTCCGGCAGCCAGCTTCTTGGGCTGGGACTGGGTTCATCGTTGGTGTCATGTTGAGAAACGGATACCCACCCCCTGCCGATCTATCTTTCTCAGTGTATTAGTTTTCTGTCTAAGGGTGCAAATCATGTTTGTTGTTGAGGGATTTTATGTACACATATACATATACGCATGCCACAACACAACACAACAAAACACAACCCCAACACAGCCCCAACCCAAGGCCAACACAACAATTCGCAACGCAACATAGCACAACACACACATACAGAGATAACACACACAGAACACAACCCTACACTGAACAACACACACACCCATTCACTCACACAACACCCCACAGTGTATGACAACACAACACAACACAAAAACACAACACACAGGCACGGCACATATTCACTCATTCACACGTTGTAGACAGGACACATTAATGTTGGGAACTGTACACTTCAATTTCATGACAAACCAGTCACTGTAACTGTCCACACTGTAAAACTCTTAGCCTGTTATTGTCAGCATATGAAGCTGTTGTCAACTGTTCTCATTAAGTTGCACACTACTGTGACTACTTTGTTGGGCTGTCTGTTGTAATTTTGTATACATACACCCCTTCTCGACCTCTGGCAATCTTGTTTTAAAAATGGGGATAGGAGTTCAGAATGTACGGTGTGTGTGTGTGTGTGTGTGTGTGTGTGTTGTGTGTGTGTGGTGTGTGTGATGAAAGATACAATAGTAAGGATTTCTGGTTGTTTATGAATGTTTTCAGATTTTAGAACAAAGGTGAGACTCACCTAGAAATCGTCTTGGTATGTGTACGTTGATGTTTTTGGAAACCTATTCGTCATCAAGACGGCTTCAGACATAGTTGTGTAACGATTTGAACAACTTTCGCCCACATATGTGGCTGATATCAAATTCAATCGTGAAAAGCCACGTTTTCGAGGAGGATAATTCCACACAACCTGTCGAAAGACAGAAAAAAAGTGTTGATATAGTTTGACCAGATTGTTTCTTGCTGTGTTATGGCAGTCTGCTGTTTTCATCGTATCCCACGCTCATTTTGTATCGACCTCATTTTCGATTCTCAGTTTGTTGCCTGCCCTCTTAATGAAATCGTAAACCCCTGTTGTCAAGCGCATGCTAGTTAAATGATAATCGTTGTTGTCGTTGCTGTGGACTTGTCAAATTATTGTCATTATCAAATTCTCACCTACGCTACAATACATGTGATCCCCCCTTGGCGTTCTGAAGTAAAGCTGAGAGGTATTGTATATGTTGTGGCCTGTTGTTGCCACGACGGCACTGTGAATTACGATCCGTGCTCTTCTAATGGTAAAGACCGTTGCCTACTGCCTTTGTAAAATAGTAGTATCTGCTGCCTTCCTTACAAAGCCGTCGCCTATTCATTGTAATCGTAAAACTATTGCATATTGTTATCACCGTAAAACCTTAGCCTATTGTAAATTGATAGCCTTTCGTTGTCTACTCAGCTCTTGTCGATATTGTTAATGTTGCAAATATACGTTTGATGTTGTTTTCTGGGAACGAAACCGAGACTGTACATGTGGATATGTAGTATTGTTGACTTTCCCATAGTGCGATATGATTGTGAATTACATTTACAAATTGGTTCTTCTTCTCCTTTGTATGAAATAAGCTTAAATCTGTCGTGTGTAAGTCGTTTGCGAGAGAGAGAGAGAGAGAGAGAGGAGAGAGAGAGAGAGAGAGAGAGAGAGAGAGTTTATAACTGGGCATACGGAAAAGTGAAATGAAACGAAACGTGTATTTAGAAAAGAAAACCGAAAATAGATCTGACAAAAAAAGGTTTGGGTTTTTATATGTTTATCCAGTCTTTTGAACTGATCCGTACCCTGCCATTTGCACAGTGAAGAAGATTTGCATTGAAGAAAATGCAAAGTAGCATGCTTTCTGCAACAGTGCCAGATGGTGAAAGGGATAAGAGCTAGACAAGCGAGAAACGTAAAGTGTTGAATATTAGTTCTTGGTTTGTTCAGTACTGTTTGAAAAAAAAAATCGAGCCTCGATTTTCATCTTCGAGAGACGGGAGATGGGGCCGGGAAATGGAGGGAGTGGGGGCCACAGAAACTAACTTTAGAGCTCGAGTGCATCAAGCCATTTTGTGAGAGGGGAGAGTGAGCGAGGGAGCGAGAGACAGGTAGACAGAGAGAGGGAGGGAGGAAGAGAGAGAGAGGGAAGGAGAGAGAAATGGGGTCAGTATTTGTTTAGTGCCTGTCTAGACTGAGCTGTGCACATTATTTTCAGCGAGGAGTTCTTCCTCCCCATCTTCACTGCCGTTCTCTCGAACCTCTCGTTGTTTCGCCAAGTCTGTTGTTGGCCCCGCTGTCACTAGTGGCTGGGGGACCGACCTGCATGCCTACCTGTTCGTGTACCATTGCTCTTTCTTACACTCAGTACCAAGTCAGGGCGGAGTGGACAAACTCTGTGACAGGCACGTGGTACCGTGCTTTAGAAGGAATGTACCTGCATGCTCTGGACACACACACACACACTCACATACACACACACACACACTCACATACACACAACACACACATACACATACACATCACCAACAGCCGACCTTTCTTTTCCTTTGTTAACCCGTCTTCAGACTGTCCTTTTTATTTTTTGTTATTTATTTATGTTATTTATTCATTCATTTATGTATTTATCTGTTTGTTTACTTAGTTATTTATTGGGGGGGGGGGGGGGTTGAAGGAGTTCTTAAGAAGGAATTGTATGGATCTGTGTTTGCTGTTGTCTGTGTTTGTCGGTAGATAGAAATGTGTCAGTGAAGATTTTCTTTTGAATGGATTTTGATGAGATTTCTCTCTCACAGATCCCAGTCATCAAGAAGAATCAAATGCAAACTGTAATGAGTGTAAGCTGCAAACTAATCCCAATATTACATCAGTGTGCCGCTATAGGGGAAATAACTGTCTGGTACTTACATCCATTCCACCTTTTTTAGGGGGAAAAGGGGGGTAGTATATGTATGTATGTATGTATTGATCAGTAAATAGCAAAATGTATGGACTGACTATTCTTTCCTTATAGATTTTGACAGCATTCTGAAATACGCGATACGTTTCACCAAGAAGACTGCAGCTGTTTAAAGACAGACAAAGTTGTAGGAGTTTGATTTTTCCTTTCATGTGACGATTACATAAAAATGTGTTGTGAATTCAAGAGGAAGAAAAAGGAAGACCGAAAACCTAAACTGAAATAGCCTGAACACCTCATCCCTGTCCCGCCCCTTCCACCCCTACCCAGTTTTACTCTTTGTAGGGCCACACTTTCGGGTCAAAGTAAAAGGAAAAATTTCGTGATTTTTTTTCAAGGAACGTTTTTAACACATGGGGGGAAAAAGACATTAGACTTGGCCGTGTTGTATAAATGTTAGCGTTTTTCTTGTGTGTTTTGTTTCGCCCTGTGTGTCCTCCTTTTCCCGCCTTCCCTTAATTCTGTTCCGGGGCTGAACAAGTTTATTCTTTGCGCTGCACACACTGATCGTCCATACTCAATCCCCCCAGCCCGCCATTGTCTATTTTTCTATCCCGGTTCTTGTTTGAACAAACGAGTTTATGTAGGTTTTGAATCAACACCAGTTCTGCATAAGAAAGAGAAGGGAGGTCGAATGATTTCGTAGATAAACAGCAAGTAGGTGTTGACTTAAAAAATGCATGCACAAACTTTGCGAAAGATGTATGGATAGACACGTACTGCATGCTGACTTTATACATTAATTGAACTAGAAGGACGTAGCTTTGAATACAGGTAATATTTAGGCCTATCCTATTTAACCAACCTGTGAGTGAAATCACATCGAAATCCATTCAAAACAATGACATCCTGAAGTGCGCCAAGATCCCCAGCATGTACTGCTGCCAAAAGACATCCTGTACGGATAGTGACTCCAAGTATCAGAAGAGTCGGCCGTCCCTCACTCCTTTTCATTGACTCCTGCAAAAGAGACCTGAAGTGCAAATTTTTTTTGCTATACTGAAAAAGTGAAGCCAGGGTCCAGAGGCCTCAGGTGGGGTGCAGGGGCAACGCCCCGCTAGGGGGTCTGGGGGGCAACGCCCCCCATATGCTGAAGAAAAATTAATATGCCCGGTCGCTTCAGAGCCTTCTCGTTGCATCTTAAAACACTTATTTTCAAAAAGCTTGAATATGGCAAATTGTCTCTGTGATAATTGTACAATCACAATGATCTGGTCATGTTAAGTAAAAAGGGGGAACACATCTCATGATCACTCATAGAACCAAAGGAAAATAGAAAGCTGTGTAAAGAATAAATTATAAAACAAAAACAAAACAAAAATCTCACCTGTGTAATCACCAACCGTTGTCAAATTTCAATCAGTTTACTGTGTGCAAGTTCATTTCAATACTGGGGTGAAGTCTGAGATTGGTACAGTTCTGTAGAAACTAATGGACTTGAGGTTGGGTTGGAAATCTTGATTAAAATCAATAACAGCAGTGGAATAGGTACTATCAATCATGTCTGTCTACAGTAAGACATCTTAAATAAAATGTCAATGGATGTAGCAAGTCTATCAACAAGGTCAGCAAGTTTATGGCCAGCAAGGCTATCAATATAACCTGCGAACCCTGAAATGATATGTTGGTAATGATCCATCTCCTGGCAAATATCCTTGTTTTGGGTTGTAGTAATTTGTCCTTATTTCCCAGTTGTTATACAGCAAGACTGGAGGTGGAAATTTGTTAGAGATTGTGTTCCTTAGTTTCTTGTTTTCTTTGCAAAGAAGCTTCTGATGTCTGACGGAGCAGCTTTTCTTTTCATCTGCTGACTCTGTTCTTGGGGTTGGAGGCAAATCACCAAATGGTTGGGCTGCCACACTTGTTCTGAAATGTCCCTTCCCAAGATATGAGTCCACATGATGGTTGGGAGTGCAGAACTAGGTGTTGAGGGATTTCTTGCACCAATCCTCCGCTGCAAATGACTGCATGCTGTGTGACCCCCATACTGTGGGTATACAATCTGGATGGCATTCAGCCTCTCAACGTGTTTTGTTTCCTTGGAATGCACTTCCACTGACTTCTTCCCATTCGACTTGTACACCAGCTTCTTACTACACAAAGTGCACCACGCTGCACCCACTTCGTTGATTTTCCGAAGCCACTGCCGGAACGGACGATTTAATTCGTCTTTCTCCTCCATCCATTCACTTCTCCGTTTATTTTTCTTCAAGTCACAGTCGACTTTTCGTGCCTGTGCTTCGTCACTGATGAGCTCCATCTTAAAACATGCAATACTTTCGATCTTGTACTATAACACGAGTTGAAAACAAAGATGGCGGAACACAAACCGGAAGTGTTTTATTTTAACACGGGTAACGCAAATATCTGGATCGGAGTTTTGGAGAATAACCAACCAACCAACCAACAACAACAACAACAACAACAACAACAACAAAAACAAAAAAAAAGCTATACGGAATTCCGTATATATACGGAAGGTCTCCCACCCATGCAAGCGTTTACTAGGTCCCCTGTCCCCCACCATCCTCATTTCGATACCTTGTCAGCGCATGCGGTTTTGCGCAGGCTCAGGAGTGAACCAGATAATTGCTGGCAGATTTTGGATGGAGTGCATGTAGAATTGTCCGAGTGCGATGAATCTCTTTTGGATAAAGTCAAAACAAGGAGACCGTCTTTGGGGACTGTTTTCACACAGACACACACAGACAGACACCACACACACATACACACACGCACGCATGCACGCACACACACACGCACACACTCACACACACACGCTAACAAACCGAGCACAATAACAAAGAAAGGTGGCTGGGCCTGTTGATGCTATCAAAAGGGACGACAAGCTCCCAGTGGGTAGCTGGGCACTAGTCACCTTACGCTAACCCCAACGGTTGACCACCGCACAGCACATGATCCTTATGTCCACCCTTATTGCTCGCACCCCACACCGACCCTCCAAGCTGCTTTGAAGGGCAGGGAATTAGAATCGTGAGCGGGATAATACCCCGGGTACGCGACTTGACTGTGAAGTGACTCCCTCGATCTGCCGTCTGCGACCACCCGGGCTCTCCCTGATAAATGAGTTGTAGGTTCACAGTGTGCGCTTCTTCACTGAGGCTTGTAAGGACGTGACAGTTCCCACCGCCACCCCTTAATTTTGTTTTGTTTTTGTTGTTGCCCTTTTTGTCCTGACACAATCTGCACGCGTAAGCAACATTTTTTAACAACGAAGGCTCTATAGTAATAGAATTTATTTGTGTTTTTGTCGTTGTTGTTGTTATTTTGTTGTTGTTATAATTTTTATTATTAAGAGAATATGGAAGAGGTGGACAAAGTTTCCGATAGTGAAAACAAACTTCTTCAAGCATTTGAATTAGTAATACAAATCTGTCTGAACATTCAAGTCTTTCCCAATATGGGTATAACGGATCTGCCCACCCCACCCCACCCCTTTCTCTCTCTCTCTCACCTCTCCCTCCACTGTCTTTTTTTCAAGGGAGAGACTGAGACAGGGTGTACTTGGAAGGGTGTGTGTAGGTGGAAGAGGGTCGCGTGCGTTGAAAGGTCCGTTTGTGGCAAAGAGCTGCTTGCTGCCAAGAAATGAAGACGCCAGGAGCTCTAAAAGCCGATGTCAATGACACGTGCTTGTCAAGTGGGCCTGTCATACGGACAGACACCCATGGACGCAAATAACCACTTCCCCTCCTCCATCACCACAATCATACACCCGCTCTTCCCGCCCCCAGGAACGTTTTAGTCTCTTTTTTTTTTTCACAAAACGGGGTTGACATGTTGGAAGTGGGGATTGAGATGGGCCGGAAGTGTTGTAGTGTGTCAGTTTTATATACATACAACATCTCTACTTAGAGCTGCATACCTGGGGCTATACTGGAAGGCCCACCTGTCAGGGAATCAACTGACTGATTCACATAGAGGCTTACCTTGAAACTGTTCAGTTACACATGGAGTTCCCCTAACCGTTTGTTTTGTGCACTACATACGGCAGTTGGCTTCGTGCTGAGCTGCGTCGCGTGTCGTGAAAGTGGATAGTCCCTTTCTTAAGCGTCTGTGGTTAATTGTACTGGATAAAACCACAGCTGAATGTTGTAAATGCTGTGCTCCGTGTGCTGTGTCGATACACTGCACGGAAATATGTGATTTTTTTTTTCTATAGGTGATTTAATGTATTACTACTGCTACTGCTGCTGCTACTGCTGTTGTAGATAGTGCTTCTACTAAGATCACTACTACCACAGCTTCTCCTCTCTCTCCTCTCCTCCCCCCCCCCCTCTCTCTCTCTCTGTCTCTCTCTCTTATAGATAGTGTTTTCTTTTCATGCAATGTCCTGAGTAAGTTCAGGCGAATCTTGTGTGCCCTCCTTGTTTTGATTAGGAATTGTTCTCACTCTAAGCCACATCGGTGCTCACGGGTCCTTACTTACAAATTAAGCTTAGTCACAGAAGACAGTGGTATGGTCAGGCATTGCTGCTCGGGGTCCCATCCAGCACACTCGGGTGTTTCTTGCTTTCCTCGGTGTCTGTTTTTTTATGTGAACTACCATGAATCGATAAGGTACGTTTCTTGTCTTTGGTTACATGGCAATTGCTGCGTGAGATAGTATGAGGCAATATGGTGTAGTGTTAATTTTCCAACGTTCTGGAGAGTGACCCAGCTGCATTTTCCGCACAAAGAACCTGCCTTATAATGATGTAATTTGGGGTTGTAACGGGTTTTGAATTAACATGTACAGTTTGTATGTATCCATTCTTCTTTAGCCATAGTTCCTCACCAATGTTAGAGGGTCAGACAGACACAAGAGAGAGAGAGGGAGAGAGAGAGAGATTGTGCAAATATTGTTGGCATATTTGACTATGTAGTGTGTGTGAGTGTGTGTGTGTGTGTGTGTGTGTGTGTGTGTGTGTGTGTGTGTGTGTGTGTGTGTGTGATGTATACTATCCTCATTGTCTCCTCTGTTCAAAAACTGTTATGTCCGCATTGTCTGTTGTGATCCTTATTTTGTACAGATTTCATACGCAGCTCTGTGTATACGATCATACTGATGTGTACAATATTGTTTTGTATGCCAAAGATATATTTATTTAAATGTTATTTAATGAGAAAAAAATGTACATAATATCTGCTACCATGGCGCCTGATGCTTGTTCTTCATGCATTGAGTGCAGTAGCCAAATCAACGAAATAACAATGAATAAACGAAACAAACAAATATCAATGCATGGCTTTGTGTGAAGTTTGTGTATATTTGCATAACTGTGTGCGTATGTGTGTGCGTGTGTATTTGGGCCGCGCGTGCGTGTGTGTATTTGTGTGTATGTTTGAGTGCGTTCTAGTAAATGTGGTTGTACATGTGTGTTTATGTGTGTATGTTTGTGTGTGTGTGTGTGTGTGTGCGCGTGTGTGTATATGTGTGTGTGTGCGCGCATTCGTGTGTGTGTGTGCGCGCATTCGTGTGTGTGTGTTGTTCGTGCGTATGTGTTGCGCACTCTCTCTCTCTCTCTCTCTCTCTCTCTCTCTCTCTCTCTCTCTCTCTCTCTCTCTCTCCTTCCTCTCTCTCTGTGACTTAATTTTTGTTTTCAATCCAAAGCCGAAGACTTTATGCGCTTACTCTGAAGTTTATTGTGATTGTTACTTTTGTTTAAAGCCCAACCGACTGCGTAGAGCCATATAGGGCTATAACCATTTCGAAACATACACAAGATTTCAACAGGAAAAACAATGAAAAGAAAATTAAATACACATATCAATGCATTCGCGAACATACTCTAAGGAGTTGCCTCTGGCGTTGACCACTCCAAGTCATCACACAGGGAATTTAAAAAACATACCTGAATACGAATTTAAACGTAACTAAGGACACTAAAACATAAAAACATGCCTAAATTACCTGAAATTGTTTCCGCATAGCTCATTTCCCTAGAGCCAAAAATGCACTTAATGCATGTACCCAATGATCAATCCTAAGAAAAAGCTCGTAAGACTTTATCGAACACATACAGGTGAATGGACCAGCAAGGTAAAAAAAATGATAGGAAAAAATGACAGAAAGCAAAGAGAGTGACAGAAATAAGGAAATTTCTAGTACAAAATTTCCAGAAGGTGGGAATACTATTTATACTGAAAGAACCCCCGGCATCCCCACGGGGGAAGTTTGAAGATTTCAAACTTCAACAAGAAGTATGCCCAACTCTGCACAGCGACATCAGCTCTACCATGTCAATCTGCACATTCTAACCATAAAAGTGACCATGAAGAGGAGCAATAAAAAGAAATAAAAAAAAAAAAGAAGAGCGTAGGAGGAAAGCAGCTAGGAACTGGAAGTGCCAGTTGTCTTCCTGTATCGCGGGTGTGGCCCTATTAGTCATCTACTGTCTCTGCCTTTTCTTATAACGACACGTGGATATTGAGCTTAACCTGGGTCCTTGTGACTGTAACAGACACTCAGTCTGTCTCCTGGGCAAAGACTGAAGGAGACTACCGACCATCGCTTTCAAGACATCTTCATTTACTGCAATAATAAAATGTCATGGTTGGCTGACATGAGATAGATGAAAACTTTCCAAAACCGGAGCAAGCTCTCCGACACATGGAGGAAGAAATCTGCGAGTTGTACCAGTACACGACAGAATACAAAGGTGACACCAGTACTCCCCTGCGTGGTAGAGACGATTCTAATTGTGGATTTAACTGAGAGGAAGAGGACAGGGGAAAATGGAAACGCGTTTCAGACAGAACAACCTTAAGTGTTTTTGGCGTGTACGAACCAGGTCCAGGGAAAAACAAAAAACGACATTAATGAAATCATTGGTGTTCTCAACTACTTCTCCAACTACAACTAGTGGAAGCGCAATGACATCCAATCGGCCCATCGTATCGGAAGACAGAGAGGAGAAACATGCCATTGATTGTTAGATTCTGCAACATGGATCGATCTGCCTACCCTACGTCAAAGAATTAAGATAAAGTCAGCGATAGAACGGAACACGGGTCTCGTTTGACTCGAGCCCAATGCAACGAATCAATCCAGCCGTACATACAGAAAGAACGAGTGGCTGTCTTCACAAACGGCATAGAGACAGCAACGAGGAATATAGCTCCATCTATGACCACAGGACAGTTTATAAGCAAGACCACCCACGCGGATCAATAACCGGCCATACAACGTGCGCCCCTACCCCCAAGATAAGTACGAAGTAACAAGCATGTCCCTAACTGATGTCAAAAGAAAATTCAAACGAGGCCAACGGACATCACTACGACAAACTGGATGATAGAACCTGGTTCAGCCAAAAGAGACAACAGCACCATCGTCCAGGCTATGATGAGTGACACACCTACTGTTTTACAGACACCTCAGTGGTAACACTACACCGTCACAAAGAGGTCATGCTGGGACTGGTACTGGTGCTACCCCCGAATGAAGACTGCGACACAGGTCCACACTGGAAAATGGAATCCCGTCTATAGGAAGCCCCCCCCCCCCTCCCATTTTCCCCACGAGAAAACAATCTCTTTGTTAACCCATACTTTTCTGTCCCATAGAGAGGTGGGAAAGCTAAGGACCTTACCCTGCGTAGAGGAGACATGCAAGCTGCACCTATGAGAAAGCAACAAGAAGAAAAGCTTCAACGTCTGCCGTATCCGGCAGGGCATCTGACGTATGTAGGCTACGTGCAAGGCAAGAGGCAACGACACGAGACAACGCGTCCGTGCCCTATCAAACATCAACTCTGAAGATGCCACTGGACTGACATCAGGCACTGTCCCTCTTCCCCTTTCTCCATGGTAACCGCAGATTGACAAAGGATGCAGCAGTAAGCAGGTGTTGAAAGAGAATCCTGCCAAAGAATGTCATGCACAGCTGCACAAAAGCGATCAGCACAACAGCTGACAATGGCCCTAGTTAGATAGGATCAGCTCATATTGAGACAAGATGCACTTTACCCAAATGAGGATGATAAATGTAAAAACCAAACAGCAAACACACATATCAACAGCAACACATCACAAAAAGACAACACAAAACATACAACGCATCACACACAGACAACACAGTTTATGCAGATAAGGACTGAAATCCCCAACCCACCCACACCCTAGTGACCCCAAATGGGTCAATCAGCGACAGCCATGTCAGAAAAACGAAAGCAGAATCGCTGCACTGACCCAGACATCCCGTCAAAACACCTTCTAGACGCGCCTTCTCTGCACGAACTGCACGACCAAAAATCGTGCGAAAGAACGTGAATACGAGATGCACTTTGGTGTCGCGTTTAAAACGAGGCAGAGCCACTAACAAGTCAGTGTGCACACTGTAGACAGCTTCTATTAGGAGTATGAGGCAAATCCGCCATGACACAGCCGGGCAATCAGTGACACTGATACAAATGGCGAGCAGGTCCAATACCCATACCCGTCAGCATGCACTATTTGTCAGGTTAGTAAACAACACAAACAAATCTAAGCATAAAAATATGAAATATATAGTTTTAAATGTTGAAACTGTTGTAGCCAAAGTCAGGAAGCTTGGTTTTGTTAGATGCATGGCAGGGGTTCATTTGAAAGTCGGACAAACTACCGAAACATTAATAGTGTATTATAGTCCGATCGATACTTCGTCCGAACGATTTTTTTTCCGGATGGGACAAGACAGTCAATATTTATTACCAAGCCCGTTTAATTATCAGCTTTTATGGATTTACAGACTCCGCGAAAATGATTTAAAGCCAGCATGTGTGCAGCCTTCGTTTGTTCGACAGTGTTCACTTCGGTTCTGTGAAAGGACTTCCATTTCAAGGGAACCAACTCTGACGATTTCTTTCAAACAAAACAATACCTCTGAAGAAAAAACGGTTTGTTGCAGGGGCGGTCTATGTCCGGTTTTTCAAAGCAAAAGGCACCCAATTCTTCTTATCGAGGTAAGCTTTCCGCAAAGTAAGTATAGGCAGTCTACTTTCTTCTGAAGAACTGGAAACATGGGATGAGATGCAGCTTGAAAACCTCGGCCATCACACAAAGCCACGAACACCTCAATGGGATGATGGTGATGGTGATGGAAAACAATATGTTTGTCAAGTTTGATACTGATAGAGAGGCAACACAACTATAATGGCTGACAATCAAACATCATGTAAAACTTGCAAGCTGTCCAAAGGACAACATAGTTGAACTGTCGAAACTTACGCATTGTCATCACAAAGTGTCCAGAATAGAGTACTGGCAGCAAGTCGAACCCGCACATCAGCTGACACAGGACAAGTTCTTACGCCTCATGTTGGAAGGCGGGAAGCAGGCGGGACTTTATTCTTTTTATTCCTCTGTTGAGGTGGAAGTCAAGTACACCAGGGCAAAGAGAATAGCAACTGTGCACAGCAGCCACAAACGCAAAGTCCAGTCTGTATCACCTGACCAAGCCAGGAAACTGAGGGTTTTTTCAGTTTAAAATCAAAGTTACAAGATATCACTTTGAAAAGTGTTTTGATTCATTTCAATTCTGTATAACTTACCAGTAATAATCCACCTTTTTTGTCAGCATTTTTGTGTGGGTTTTGTTGTGTTTTTTTCTTCAGATGAAAGTGTAACTGAGGAGTAAAAAGACCAAAACAAAAATGTCCTAAGCATCCTGACGATGTGTTCTATAGATTTTGAAAATGTCCTATTGATTTTCCTGGAGCAGAACATGTGTTCTATGCTTTTGAATGTTCAGATGAAACTCAATTTGACTATTTTTTCTGATAGTGACGTTTTTCAATTGCCTGCAAAGAGATTGTATACGTGGAAGAAGATCTGGGGGCATGGCCGTCTTAATCCACTAAGATGTCATGCCTTATGTTACATACATTGATTGTAGGATAATGTTATTTCAATGATTGTACGTTTTTCTCTGAGCTGTAAGGAATAGAAACTGTACATTGCTGCCTTTCTCGCGAGTTTTGAGTTGGGATCTGAAAGCCCGACATTTAGAATTGGATCACTGTGATGCGGATTGTTATTGTTATTTGGTAAATGTTTTCAGTTGATGTTGGCAATGGACAGGACATAATAACAGAAAACGAATTTCGTCTCCTGCAGAGTTTGGGCAGAATGGACATGCATTTTTCATTTTAGTGCCCGTTTGAAAACGGTTATCTTCTCTTTTATTTTTGTGTAGACATAAATTGATCAGGCTCTCTCTCTCTCTCTCTCTCTCTCTCTCTCTCACACACACACACACACACACACACACACGCACACGCACGCACGCACGCACGCACGCACACACACACACACACACACACACCACACACACACACACACACACACAAACACAACACAGCGTCTGTGTCCCATTTTGATCAACAAATACAACTTTTCTTTATATGTCAGACGGTCGCCAGACTTAACCCTCCGCCTTCATTATGTGATTCAGCTTTATTTGACAAAATGATACCTGGAGTATGAAGAGGATATAAAAAATATCTCGGAGGACCATAAAGTACATCCTGCAATGAGTATAGTGTGATCCGCACCTTTGTGTGTCGCCACAAGGAACTATTATATCAATACCCTCACTGGATACTACTTAAGTCTGTATGAGTCCGGTATCTCTCTGATGGACTTGTACAAAGTATGTATTCCTGCTATTGGCATAAGTCACCGTTTTGTATACCAGCACACCTCTGTCGATGAAGAAGAGGGGGAAAAAAAACAACCTTTCTTAACAGATTGAATGAGTTTTCAGCACTGAAAACAAAGTAAACAAAATCTTGACCCTGCGATTTGATAACATAACCTAACAGGTCATGATTGGGAAATTGGCTTGCATGGACATTAATAATACATCTAAAAGCCCATGGTGTGAAAGTTATGCAGAAAATAACTTAAGATGGGGGCTCAAGTTCAAACCTTCAGTGTTTCAGTTTCTCAGGATAACGTGTCCGTGCTAGAAATAAATTCCATAATAAATCATGCACTGACGACACTGATACTGCGTAATGGAGAAGATCCAAAATGATCATGGCATAGGCTTTAAGCTTGCACATAAGCCCTGCACGTCGGCAGGGTCTTGAGGTCCTACTAAGTATAATATATCCTATATATTTGTATCAGTCTGTCATTGGAACTATGTAGAATATATCATAATGAAATGTGTATTTCAATCTGTTATGTTGAAAAACATAAACAGAAAAGGATGAAAACACAACCAGCCATTCAGTATAAACTTATCTCAACAAAGTCCCTATCATAATCACACCAGAAAAACACTCACAAGCTATCGACACATAGCCTCATCTGCCACCAACATGATCAAATTACAGTCTCTATTTTTCTTTCTTTTTGTGTGTGTGTGGGGGGGGGGGGAGGGGGTCAAGATAGAGTTTATGTAAGGGTTAGACCATTTAGTTCTGAAAGCGTAGGTTTAGCAAATATCTTCTCCTTTAACTTCGTGAAGAGTCTAACGGGCGGCGCACTAAAGAACTGTTAACCAGATTCTTCCAGGTATGTCGGTTGTGTACCAAAGCCTGGGTGTCTGCAAATGGCTTAACGCACGTACGTGCAGCGTTGTTGTCTGGCCCATCATTTTTTTTTTTCTGTAGTTGTTTAATTTTTTCGTCCCCTCCGTCTCCTCTCAACAGCTCTAGGAACGTGTGACATTCCACCCCCAAAATAACCGTGACATTCCATCCTGACACGTTGTGACATGTTGAATCATCTTCAGCTTGAACTGAAGGTGGGCCTGCTTGTTTAAACATTTGTAGCCTGGACTCACATTTAATCTGATCTACCACAACTCATATCCGGTTTAAAATTGGTGTGAAATTATCCAGTCAGACACACACACACTCTCTCTCTCTCTCTCTCTCTCTCTCTCTCCTCTCTCTCTCTCTCTCTCTCTCTCTCTCACACACACACACACACACATACACAACACACACAGACATGTACATATACATATATGTATGTGTGTATATAATTATATATACATCGCGGGCACGCACGCACGCACGCATGCACACACACACACACACACACACACACACACACACACCACACACACACACACACACACAACACACACACACACACACACACACAAAACAAGTCTAAAAAAAAGAAACAAGCAAAAATAAATTCGCTGTCCTGTTCATCATAAGTTACATCGCCATGCAGAATCTTCTGGATGCCCCTGTAGCACACCTATTGCATTCGCTCAGCTGATTGGTCAAACTCGTTTTAGAAATGAATGATTAATTATTAGTGGACAATTAATTTTAAAAAACAGCGGCTCGACTTCGGGAATGTTCCACGAAGCAGACGTCTGGTTTTTGATTGCCGCCATTTTGTCGCCGTGACAGCAACAACTTCGAAAGCTTACACTGCGATAATGAGTGTATTAGACTCAGAATCGAAAGAATTATACTCGGAGTATAAGTTTTCCAGCAAGTTTGATCCAGACAGTGAATCAGAAGCTGTCTGTAAGCAGAAAAATCGCCGATCAGCGAGCAGTGACGGACAAATCTAGGTCAGTTCAGTAATGTCTTGTTTCCATTCAGTCGTTTTCGCTTCAGTCACGTCTGACGCAACTGAATACATAATTATTGTCGTGAAGTCTGTTATTTTTGCTATCACTTTTTGAATAATGCCTGACACATTAGTGTTGTTTAGCGTGCTATAATTATTTTCATGCCAGTTTTTATTTGGTTACTATGCAGTAGGCGTGGTAGTTTTTCATCATAGTGATTTATGTCAAATCCTCGGATGATGCCTCTCTTAAGTCTCACGTGTTTACTTTATGAACGACACAAATTTATTGGCAGTTTTTGAATAAATTCTTCGAAATTCTTTTCTTAGTTACACTTCTCAAGTGTGATTTAGAAATATTACTATATTTTTCATTCATTGCACGGAAGAATGACAACAATAATTGTTTTAGTTTACACTGATTATTTTGACAAGGCAGATAGATAGTTTTTTACAGTCATTCATTTCCAGATAATATTCCAGTGAAATGGCAGTACTGTGGAAAAACACTTTCCAGGCAGGGGTGTGTGTGTGTGTGTGTCTGTATGTGTGTATGTGTGTGAGTTGGTGGGTGTGAGTGTGTGTGTGTATGTGTGGGTTGGTGTGTGTGAGTGTGTGTGTGTGTATGTGTGTGTGTCTGTATGTGTGTGTGTTGGTGTGGGTTGGTGGGTGTGAGTGTGTGTGGGGGTTGTTGGATGTGAGTATGTGTGTGTGTGGTGGTGGTGGTCATTGGTTTAATGTCTATTCACTTAAGTGATTTTAGAAAAAAACAAAAAACAAAAAAAAACAATAAATAAATAAAACATAATAATTGATAACAATGATAATAATGATAAATAAATGATAAATAAAAGATAAAACAAATAGATAAATAAATGAACAAAAAAAAACAAAAAACAAAAAAAAAACCGAAGCGATGTTGGGAAGGGGAGTAGAAATAGGAAGGGTAAATGCAGGTGTTTACGTGTAGTCAATCTTGGTTTAAAAAAATAAAAAATAAAAAAATAAAATAAAATAAAATAAAAAATAAGAAAATAAAAATGAAAATAAAAAAAATTAAATGTGTGTGTGTGTTTGTGTGTGCGTGTGTGTGTGTGTGTGTGTGTGTGTGTGTGTGGTGTGTGTGTGTGTGTGTGTGTGTTGAAGATGTTATGCATTTTCAGCTCTGGGAATGAACAAAATATAGTTTTGTATAAGTTTACTCTTGAGATGTGTTTTGTATACATTAAAACGTAATGTATCGAAGGTGAACAATACTGTGTCAATCATTTTAAACCGTCAGTTCAATACATAGTTTGGGGTGGTTATGCTACAAGTAAGTAAGTACTGGATATCAGGAAAAAAATTCAGTCCAGTTTCATCGGATTTTATTTTAAAGATAGTAGAAATAAATTTTTAAAGATATGTTAAAACGAAATTGCTGTTGTCAATTCGAAAATGAATAAGAAATATATTATAAAACTGATCATTTCATGGATTGTGGCATGTATGAAAATGTCTCTTCTTTATAAATTTGGAAAACTTGATTTCTGAAACTGTTTCTAACAGATAGTCAATCAAAATCAAAATGACACATTTAGTGTCCTGCAGTTGAACATTTTAATATGAAAAAGCATTAACAATTCCTAATTTGGTATAAAATATGTATAGGTCAATATGAGAAATAAAGGATTAGGAGCTGATTATTAAGAACAAGTCTTAGTCAAGTCGGTGCATGCTCTCATTTCAGTTGATTTTATTACAAAAAGTATACAAATCATTCTTTAAGATATCTTTAAAAAAAACTTGCTGTAATTATGAAAAAAAAAAAAAAAGGCTCAGAAATGCCATGAAAGTGATATGTATATATGTATATATATACATGTGTGTGTATATATATATATACATACATATATATATACATATATATACATATATATATATGTATATATATATATACTCATATATGTATGTATATATATATATCCGATCTGTTAGACATTTAAAAAGTAAACGATTTTGAAAAAACAACAACATAGAATATGAATTTAAGATGTCATTTGTTTTCACGCAAAAGAACATTTGAATGCTTTGATATGAAAGTGCATTTAATATCCTTTAGTTTGATGTAAATATGAATGGATTATTTGAGAAATGTAAGTGTAAGAGTTGATTGTTAAGAACAAGTATTATTCGAGCCCGGACATGCTAATATAGTGTTCTACTACAGTACTAGTAAGAGTTTTAATCAATCAATTAATCTTATTAAGAGTCTCCATTATGCGCTCCTTTATAAACATTTCTGTGTTATATTTACCTTGATGGTAGGCTTACTGATTATGTTGTTTCAGATCTGTGCTATCTCTATTTTAAAACATTTGAAATACAAAACATGACATGATATACATTGTCCTCTTTATTTAGACGTACCCACTACTAATAGACTCTAAGAACAACCAGGGAATAATTTGTTGATGTGGTCAAGTTTGCACGTGTTCCTGGTTTTATTATCTAAAACGAATAAAAAGCTTGAGAATGGCACAATTGTTACACTTTGGTTACTTGATACATTCAGGGCAATTAAATCACTTTCTCTTATAATCAGTCATATATAATCGTAATCCACAACTGTTTTTTTTTACATACATTCAGGGCAATTAAATCACTTTCTCTTATAATCAGTCATATATAATCGTAATCCACAACTATGTTTTTTTTACATACATTCAGGGCAATTAAATCACTTTCTCTTATAATCAGTCATATATAATCGTAATCCACAACTATGTTTTGTTTTGTTTTGTTTTTTTGCATCGATGTAGATCAATGTAAAAAATGTATTCGCTCAGCAATAGATATTAAAACTGTAATGGACAATGAGGGGGGGAAAATCACTACAGAAAATCCAGATTTTGTACTTATCAAGATTATGGTGACCTTGAAGAAGCTTTCGATGAAATAAAACATGACGTGCGTCGAGATCAACGGTAGGCTGTGACAACAGTGGAAACATACTTCAGGCAATGTCACACGTTTTTGAGAGAGCGCTGTTCATACACCTATCTCCTGAAGTGCTGATTTTAGGCACTTTTTTTCTGACCTTGACTTTGGAGCTTTGCCTTTCAAACTTATGCTTTCATGACTCCTCAGTGGTTCATTCTTTAACCCAGATTTGGAAACGTTCATCCAGAAACAACTTAGAAAAACTTGCTCATTCACATATTTCAGTCACAGCAATTTATACACACAAAGACACACAACTAACTCTTCGGACGGTATGAAACAAATTTCCTTTGGAAAATCAACACACACACACACACACACACACACACACACACACACACACACACACACACACCACGCACACACACACACACACACGAGCATATAAAAAGGGAGATTCGAGAAGGACTGCAAGTTCTGAAAACAAAGTGGTGGTGAATATGGCTTATGTCTGCCAGGGAAGTACTTCCATCTTTTCACGTGTTCCACACAATTCAAAACTGTGCTGATTACTTTGGTCAGAGTGAAGTGCTTAGACAGGTTTTTTTCGTCTGTTGTCAGTGGTGAATATAGTGAGCTTATTTTGCAGGGCTTGTAAACAGCGTGGCTTTAGTGAGTACATTTTGCATGGCTTGTGAACTACGTATTTTTTTCATAAGAGGAATGTGACACATTTTATTCAGAAGTAGAATATATAACATGTTTACATCACGGTTTGTGTTTTCTTTGCTCTAGATTCCTCCTGGCATTAGCATTGTGCTTTCCTGGCCCACAACTTTTGGATGGATTGACGTTTTGGGTGATTTGTCTGATCATGTTCTGAATGCAACCATGTCCCCCGTGGCGAAAATAACGGATATGTTCACTCGGCCTTGAACTGAAGATGAATTGAGGTGAGTCATTTTATACTCTACAGGTTGATGGATGTCTTCAATACTGACATAGCCCACAAGTGTCAAATGTCTTGTGATGAATATTTTTCTTAGTGTTGTATGTTTTTGTGATTTATTTACTAACCCAACACGCAAAGTTAGAACAAGATTGAGGCAACTGAGGTGTGGTTTCTAAGAAGAATGTTGAGAATTCCATGGACAGCTAAGAAAACAAACGAGATAGTCTTGAAGGAGGCAGACACAAGAAGAAGATTAATAAAGAAGATTAGGAAAAGCAAGCAACATTTATAGGATATTTTGAGGCAAGAGAAATTAGAGCACCTAGTCACAACATGAAAGCTGGAGAGAAAGAGAGCACCAGGTAGACCTAGGAAGAAAATAATGGAGGACTTGCAGTGTGGCAGAGGACAAAGAGGGTAGGAGATTTTCTTTCAGCGACAAGGGACAGAATCGCATGGAGGGCCATGATCGCCAACGCAATGCGGCAGGACACATAATGATGATGATTTACTAACCCACAGAAATGCACACTAAACTTAGACTGCCGAGACGAACAACTCTCTTCGTGATCTCAGTATCATGTGTAGTTTATGTTGTGACGACAGAAGAGAAGACATAGTTCATGGCTATGCCTTGAAGACCTACTTATTCTGTAAGCATTCTCATTTTTCTCGGATGCGTGTATTCACTTTGTTCTGCCAACACTTTGCAGGCAGAATGTTGCTGCACAGTCTGCATGCTCCAGTCTTCGGTGGGTGTGCATGCTGGGTGTTTTCACATTTTCGTGAGCCACCGGGTACTGACATTGCTTACAGGAGCTCTTTAACGTGCATACGCGTACACAACACAGGAACGGGGTTAAGGCACTAACAGGTCTGCAGACATGTTGACCTAGGACATCGGGAAATCTCAACCTTTTACCCTCCAGGCAGGACGTACCCAGGCAAGATGGAACCCAGGATATTCCGATTGGAAGTCTGATGTCTTACCCACTTTAATACAGCGCTCGTCCCTCCAGCGATAAACAGAGAAATTAGAACCGTTGAACATAGAAACCGCTTGGAATCAAAGCGTATGCAAAGCATAATCGTAAGAATAGAACTTTGATAGGAGAGGAAAGGGACAACTGATAAAAATACGGGATGTGAAAAGACAAGTTTGGTCAGGGCGACATGGTGGACATTGTCAGACGCCAGGTTAAGGCTGTCGTCTATCTCCTGGCTATGGTGTTAGTGCATATAACGACGTGGGGTGTGGTTAAGATGAGGAGAACAAATGCTGATGGAAAAAGCCTCGGGAGTGAACCCTGAAGAAAAACCTGGTGTCTGAGTCCTAGACTAAACCTATTTCGGTGCTCTTCTTGTAACCCCTACGACGTTGCTGGCGCCAGACTGTATTGGCTTTTCACATTTCTTTGGATTCGTCAGCCGTGTGGAGAAGATGGACCTGCTACATGGGCAACAGCTGGTTCTCCATATCACCGTACCCAGGCTTGCAAACTAGAGACGACACTCAACGCTGTCATAGCAGCAGCGAATCCGACAACTAGGGCCCATCTTTCATGGTTGACCTCGACCAAAGGAGGCCTTGCCTTCTACTTCGCGTAACACTGATATCACTTGAAGCTGCTGACAAAAAACGTATTAAAAGCTAGAATTTTTTAATGAAGGCAGTCGAATAATCTGTGATTGCTCATGGTGTTAGTCGTGGATTTGTTCATGCGATTTGAACAAGTAGATTTAGAAGGAGCGTGTTGCAGTATGGTGGGTCCCGTACTGTGTTCCTGAGGGTCAGAAATGGGCGCGTGTCACTGTTGCAGAGACTAAGAGTACAAAAATGAAGGTGACAGCTTTTTAAATTGGGTAATTGTCATCGACGAAACCAGGTTTATAAGCTATGAACCAGAATTAAAAGAGACAATCGTCAGCGTGGCACTTTTTTGCCTCTCTAAGGCCCATCAGGTTCATAAGATAGCAAGGAAATCTAAACACGACGATTACGATAAAATAATTGAGGCTGTAGATGACTTTGGTATTGAAAAAATAACAGCCTCCTAATTAAAATTTATGACATCGTAAAAATCCCCACAGATAAGTCGACGTCAGTTTTCATTGCGGTTGCAAAGAAAACAGGGATCGGGGCTATAGAATGTGAACTCGTCGTACAATCAGCCTGCTGAGTCATATGACAAAGTTTCTGTTATGAAGTAAAATCAAACCAGAAACAGCAGAAGAACTATGTGGATTTGTTGAAGAGAAAGGAAATGTTAATACCATACACATCCTAAGAACTCTGATAGAGAGATCAGCTGTGTTGAATAAGGATGTATACATTTATGTTTCGTTGATTGTGCCAAGGCTTTTTTAATCAAGTAAGACACGAACAATTAATCAACCAACTAGAAAAGGTCAATATTGATGGAAAAAATCTGAGAATGATAAGATATATGTATTGGGAACAAACAGCCGCAATAAGAGTAGAAAATAATTCAGGTTCTTTTCAAAATATCAAAACAGGGGTTAGACAAGGACGTGTTCTGTCACGTGTGTTGTTTTCACTTTATAGCGAAACCAAGAAGAATGACCTGGGATAAAGAATGGAGGAAAAATTATAAACAATCTTCGTGATGCAGATGACATAGTTTAATTTGCAGAATATGAAAAAGACCTACTAAATCTTGCCAATATAATAGCAGACATAAAGGGCTGGAGCTAAATAGTAGGAAGACTGAAGTATGGTAATCAGTAAAAAAAAAAACAAGAATTTCCTTCATATAAAGTAACAGAAAATGGCATAACATTGAGACAAGTTGATAAGTTTAAATATCTCGGAACAGTCATATTACCAGACGGCAGATACGCATTAGAAATATCCAGCAGAATTGGCCAAGCTAAAACAGCATTTAAGAAAATGAAAAGCGTTTCTATCAGCAAATGCCGGCCAATTAACATCAGGAAGAGAGTTCTTCGGTGTTATAGAAAACCAGTACTGTTGAATGGACGTGAAGCCTGAACAATCAACAAGCAATGTCAGAACAAGATTGAGGCAACTGAAATGAGGTTTCTGAGAAAAATGTTAGAGTTCTCTGGACAGCAAAGAAAACAAACGACACACACACACACACACACACACAAACGCATGCACGCACGCACACACACACACACACGCGCGCGCGCGCGAGGACGTTTTATGAGGCAAGAGAAATTTGAGTACCTAGTCACAACAGGAATGTTAGAGGGGGAAGAGAGCACCAGGTAGATGCAAGGAGAAATGTTAGTTTGGCAGAGTGGATGGGGACAGAAAGAGTAGGAGGTATACTTGTAGTGACAAAAGGTAAATTCGTATGGAGGGCCATGATCGCTAATGCCATGTGACATGGCATATGATAATGATGATGATGTTTGAGTATTCAGTGCAAAAACTTCAGAACTTATCCTCTGATTTCTTTTGACTGAAGGTGTCATTAAGATCCTAGTTCTTAAACGTGTCTGACAATCTATAGTTCTTGAATGTTCATTCTGATTTTATGCTGATTATTTCACTTGTTTCTCATAAGCTTATTTTTATCTGCGTGATCTCCATTTCATATCTGACAGTGGTTTCATCCAGAAGGTTACCAGGATGGCCAGTTCAACTCTTTTACATCGAGGGGGTTGAAATGGACTGATATTCATTCGGATTAAAAGCAAAGAATACAAGTGCAAGATTATGAACACACACGAAGACACGGACACACAGAGACACAGACACACACACGCAGACACACACACACACGCAGACAGACAGACAGACACACACACACACACACGCAGACAGACAGACACACATACACACACACGCGCGCACGGGCACGTGCGTGCGCACCACACACACACACATACACACCAACGATTACTCATGCAAATTTGTAGAAAGAAAAATTATAATTACAAATATCAGAAAAGCATTCTTTTTTAAAATATGGGTCAAAAAGCAAACATCTGTTTTATAACTCTGGATCTGTTGTTTATTGTAATTATTTAACCGTTTATAAAAGCTTTTAATATTTTGATGTGTAAGCTTATACTAAATGTCGCTATAAAGTGACAGGGATGGGCTAACAAGAACAAGAACAAATTTTATTTATGAGGGTGTGAAGTAAGTGATGAACATGCTTTTTTACATCCAGTCCTCGCCCAGAGAGGATCAACACCATGCACATTATGCATGAATCAACATAAATATTTCAACAATGCCAGCATTAAATATCAGTTCAAAGAGGGAACATACCAGCTTGTGTTTTATGGAAGCGAGAGGATAGAGGATAGAAAGCGTTTACAACATCCTGCAATCTAAGCAGCAAATTGGTGTCACTTTTTCCCCCACCTTGTACTTGATGTCTTATCAGTGGAGTGGATGAAAATTTAAAACGCGTTAAGTCCCCCCACCCCCTCTCTGCCCCGTGGGGTTTTCCAGGAGGACTTTAAGTATAAATAGTGTCCCCACCTTCTGGAAATACGTGCTGGAAATTTCCTCTTTTCTATCACCCCCTTTGTTTCTGCCTTGCTCCTTTGCTTTCTGTCATTTCTTCCTATCATTTTCTGCCTTGCTGTTCAATTCATCTTATGTGTTCTGTTAAGCCTTTCATATTTTCTCTTACGATTTATAATTGAATGCATGTATAAAGTGCATTTTTGGCCCTAAGGAAGTGTGATGTGCAGAAGCAATTCTAGGTAATTTAGGTCAGTTTTTATATGTTTTATATCCTTAGTTATATTTACATTTGTATTCAGGTTTGTTTTTTAAATCCCCTGATGATAAATAGGACGGAGTTGTCAACGCCAGGGG
Source organism: Monoplex corrugatus (assembly GCA_030674185.1). NCBI lineage: Eukaryota > Metazoa > Mollusca > Gastropoda > Littorinimorpha > Ranellidae > Monoplex > Monoplex corrugatus. The sequence goes on along the minus strand of CM060309.1, from coordinate 78,688,207 downwards.
CATATCCTTAGATCATGTGCCCGAATGCATGATACATGTACTCAATTTCCTTTTCCAGGTAGTGTTTTTTCGTCCTTTTTTTTCTCAAGGATATCTAAGAATTTTGATATTGCTTTCACACTTGTCACTGTCTACTACAGTCATCGCTTCACAAGTTTATTTTGTTTGATGATTTTTTTTTGAGTTACAGTAACCATGATAAATGCAAAGATTGGATTGTCTTCTGAGCACCTAAAATTTCGAGTCGAACTTTTTCATCCTTTTATAATCGCCAGCTCCTCAGTTCTCCCAGTCTGCTGACTGACGTATGCTTTTAAAATGAGTTGTGTGTTGTGTGTGTGTGTGTGTGTGTGTGTGTGTGTGTGTGTGTGTGTGTGTGTGTGTGTGTGTGTGTATGTGTGTGTGTGTCTGTGTGTGTGTGTCTGTGTGTGTGTGTGTGTGTCTGTGTGTGTGTATGTGTGTGTGTTTGTGTTTGTGTGTGTGTGCGCTCGCGCGGGAGCATGAACGCTCATGTGTGTGTGCATGTGTATCTGTACATGCGTGCGGGCGTATGTGCAGCTGTGTGTGTGTGTGTGTGTGCGCGTGCGCACGTGTCTGTGCATCTGTAATGTCATGATAGTTGTAAATTGTAAAGCGCTTTGTGGTTTATGAAAGGCACTATATAAATGTCCATTTATTACTATCAATAATCTATTCTAATGATAATCATTTTGATATAGTCACTGCACACATAAAGTTAGTGTCTTTATAAATGCGGAATAGATTGTGTCATATAAAAATTATTATGTTTTTTTGTGCACAGGAATATCATCCTTACGAGTTAAGGTGACATAATCGCCATCATAACTTTAAATAATACCTTGAGTCAAACTCGCCAAAGCCAAAGTTTTACGATCTTGGCACAATTTCAATGTTATTATTGCTAAAATGTTGAAATATGTATATCTTGACGTAACTGCGAGACACGTTTAAAAGCTGATTACTATCATTTTTGGTTTGGATATTGAGGTTCTAAAAGATGCTAGAAATTAGCTGACTTTGAGCCACTTTCAGTCATCTGTGGTTTTGTGTGTGTATGTGTCTGTTTGTGTGTATGTGTGTGTGTGTGAGTGTGTGTGTGTGTGTGTGTGTGTGTGTGTGTGTGTGTGTGTGTGTGTGTGTGTGTGTGTGTGAGAGAGAGAGATCTACTTGATATAAAGGAAGAGTATCAGTATGGCTTGACCATTCTGTGACCTTGCTTTACAAGTTGTTAACTGTAACCACATTTAGTATACGTCTGTGTATGTCTAACAGTGTGGTCTCGGAGGCCAAAGAATTAGCACCAAAATATAAATGTCTTGAACGTCTTTCACTTCCCAAAGAAGCTAACTTCAACACATGAGTAGATACACGATGAAGGAAAAGGTTAAATAAGACTGCTTCAAATACCTTTTAGTCTGCAGTCTGTATCTGCAGTCTGTATTAAAAACAAACTAACAAACAAAAAACAAAAACAAACAAAAAACCGCTTCTTCCAATTTTTTAACTTATTTCACACTCAGTGTAAAATTCTGTTGTGCGAAAAAGGGACTCGTTAGGATATTTTGACCATCTTCTTTTTTTTCTTATGTGGTTGTTTTTTATGTTTGTTTTTGACTAATTCTTTGGTTTCTGCTTTTGGTTGTGTGTGTGTATTTTAGTTTCTTTTCTTTTCTTTTGAGTTTGTTTTTCACCTCCACAACTGCCTTTGTTTTTCACCATCCCAACTGCCTTTCTTTGTTTTTCACCACCCCAACTGCCTTTCTTTGTTTTTCACCACCCCAACTGCCTTTCTTTGTTTTTCACCACCCCAACTGCCTTTCTTTGTTTTTCACCACCCCAACTGCCTTTCTTTGTTTTTCACCACCCCAACTGCCTTTGTTTTTCACCACCCCAACTGCCTTTCTTTGTTTTTCACCACCCCAACTGCCTTTGTTTTTCACCACCCCAACTGCCTTTGTTTTTCACCACCCCAACTGCCTTTCTTTGTTTTTCACCACCCCAACTGCCTTTCTTTGTTTTTCACCATCCCAACTGCCTTTCTTTGTTTTTCACCACCCCAACTATCTTCTTCGTTTTTCACCTCCACAACTGCCTTTGTTTTTCACCATGCCAACTGCCTTGTTTTTCACCACGCCAACTGCCTTCTTTGTTTTGTTTTTTAGCACTACGTCTATTTTTTTTCTTCTTTGTTTTTCACTGCTACAACTGCCCACTTTCTTTTTCACCACTTTGTTTTTAATCACCACAACTTTCTTAGTAGTGTATCCATGGTTTGATCCCAGAGCTTTTGCTGTGTCTGTTTTTCCTCCAGCTGTTGTTGTTATCCTCTGCACATTTACAGGTGCGTTTAGTCTCCTTTAACTAAAGGGTGCAGTTGTGCTAAACTCTACGTTACTTGGAACGAAATTTGTGTACTTCAGGTTTTCAAAGGGACACCCATCTGTGTTATGGGGACAAGAGATTCTACGGTCTGACGAGGCGGATACTTGCTGTTCTGTCTAATTACATATGTTTTACCATTTAAATTTTTTTTCATTTTCTCTTTGCAAACCCTACCGTCCCGTGTATATCATATAAAACCTGTTTTTCTAATTTCTAAAAAAAAAGTCACAACATACAGCGACAGTCACGACAAAGCAAACAAACAAATACACATTAACAACAAGTACAAACAGCAAATCACACAAGCAAACGAACAAACGCACAAGAACAACAACAAAGTAGAGCAGCGAATGCAGGTGTGTGAGTAAGATGGTTGTTTGAAACCTGGACCACCTCCTTATTTATCATTTTGTTAGTGGAGCAGGTAAAAGTGATATGGGATGAGTTTACATGTCTGACAGAGGCAGTTACCTGAACGTGACCACATGAATGGCACACGCTTCCCCTGTTTGTCATTTGACTGTTGTGGCCATGTCACTTTCTTGTCACTATCGCTTACAAGCAGGGAGGATTTGCATATATATTGGACTGAAAGGGGCTGCCATACATAGTGCGACTGCAGGAAAAGGCCTGTCATACTTTTTTTTTTTTGATCGCTGGCATGACCGTGCAGTCTATGTGGTGTAGTCTTTGTGTCTGTGGTTTTGTGTGTGGGTATCTTTCTCTCTCTATCTATTTGTCTCTGTCTCTGTCCCTCTCTTTCTCTCCCTCTTTCCCTCTATTCCTCTCTCTCTCCTCTTCCCCTCTTTCTTTCTCCCCTCCTTTCCTTCCTCCCACCTCTCTCTCCTTCCCTTCCTCCCCTCTCTGTCTCCCTCCCTCTCTCACTCCCTGGCTCTCTCTCTCTCTCTCTCTCTCTCTCTCTAATGCTAAGCTGAAAACATGGTTTTGAAAGTTTGAAGTCATTTGTCTTTGCTCTGTCTGTCTGTCTACCTGCCTTGTTTCTCTCTCTCTCTCTCAGTCTCTCTGTCTCTCTCTGTCTGTCTCTCTCTCTTCTTCAAGATCTGCCATCAAGTAGTATTTTTGGCATCAGCGCATATGGAATTAATTTCAAGCGTGGAAACGCTATCTTCAGAACCTGAAACCTGCTTCTCTGTCTCCATATCTTTGTCTAGAGCTGGTTTTGTGTCTGTCTATATCTGTTTCTATCTGTCTGTCTCTGTGTCTCTATCTGTCTGTCTGTCTGTCTGTCTGTCTCTCTCTCTCAGACAGGCTTTCTGTCTGTCTCTCTCACTCTCGCTTGCTTGCTTGCTTGCTTGCTTGCTTATTTGTCATCTATATGTTTGGCTGATTGGCTAGTTTTCACTATTTGAAAGAGAGAGAGAGAGAGAGAGAGAGAGAGAGAGAGAGAGAGAGAGAGAGAGAGAGAGATTAAAAAATAGACAGGCGGAAATACCAGGGGAGTGTGTTCATATACATAATTCTTTTCAACACCTACAGGGCCAGACGGTATGTTGTCATTAACGGTTTACAATACATCAAACAGCTTTCAGCACTCACTTCAGCAACACATTTTTTCTTTTGCCTTTAAGCTTCAAACGATTTGACAACAGCGAGTCAAAATCCACACAGAGTGCCAAGGAAAGTGTTTTCACAAAGACATCCATATGGGAATCTCTGGGGCCCGCCAGCAATAAAATACTGTTTATATGAAGGTTCTTTTTTTTTTTCTTTTTTTGTTGTTGTCGTTTTTGGTTTTTGGTTTGTTTTTGTGTTTGTTTGTGTCTGGTTTTGGTAGGAGTGTTATAGACATAACGTGAGGACGTGTACACACGCTCGCGCGCGCACACACACACACACACACACACACATACACACACAGAGAAAGAGGGGAGAGAGAGAGAGAGAGAGAGAGAGAGAGAGAGAGAGAGAGAGCTCATTTTGTTTCTAATACAATATGGGATTTAATACGAAGTGAAATGATATGACTGAGATTTTTTTTACCTTTTATATCAAAGGAAGAATAAAAATGCTATTTCTTACTGCAATTTAAGATAAGTATAATGAGACAGTTGATTAAATATGACCATACAATTGTTACTGAGGACAGCTCTGATTCCTTCAAGTCATCAGGATCCCATCTTTTTATGTCTGGTCTGTCTGTACATGTGTATCTCTTGGTCAGCAGCTAGCTGTTTATTCTCTCATCTCCGATTGACGTATTTTGTAATGGACGTGGTATGTCTTTTAAAACGCCAGTGGTTATCTCCCCGTGGGGATGCTAGAGGCTCTTTCAGTTGAATAGTCTTCCCACCTTGTAGAAATGATGTGCTAAATATTTCCTCGTATCTGTTACTTTCTTTGTTTTTGCCTTGCTACTTCACTTTGTGTCATCTTTTCTTTTCTTATTTTCTGCCTTGCTGGTCCATTCACCTTTACGTTTTCCATAAATAAAGCCGTACATACTTTGTCTGTTGGTGTAGGGGTGTTTGCATTAACCCTTTCACTCCTGCACCCCATCCACCAACTGCAAAACCTTAATTGACCCCCTCACCCTATGTACTAGCTTCCTTCAGGAAGCTGGTGGATAGGGTGAGGGGCTCAAAGGGTTAAGTTTCTGCTTTACTAGCATGGTTAAGAAAGCAGGATGCTAGTGGTCAAGGTGCGTAGTCAAAGGTTTAACAGCATTTTTTAGTTTTAGGGATATGTGAACTGGCTACTGGGAAATTCAGGTTGTGTATGTCAGGTTTTATGTATGTTTTAGGGATATGTGAACTGGCTACTGGGAAATTCAGGTTGTGTATGTCAGGTTTTATGTATGTTTTAGGGATATGTGAACTGGCTACTGGGAAATTCAGGTTGTGTATGTCAGGTTTTATGTATGTTTTAGGGATATGTGAACTGACTACTGGGAAATTCAGGTTGTGTATGTCAGGTTTTATGTATGTTTTAGGGATATGTGAACTGACTACTGGGAAATTCAGGTTGTGTATGTCAGGTTTTATGTATGTTTTAGGGATATGTGAACTGACTACGGGAAATTCAGGTTGTGTATGTCAGGTTTTATGTATGTTTTAGGGATATGTGAACTGACCACTGGGAAATTCGGGTTCTGTATGTCAGGTTTTATATATGTTTTTGTGTACTTGGTTATGTGTATGGGCTTGATTTCAGGTTTGCCTTTTTCAGAAAATCAACCTGATCGTGATTTTGGCGGAAGTACCATGGCCAGGTAAATATCCTTAGATTATTAGTGTGAATGTAATATCTGTACTTAATTTTCTTTTCCACTTTTTCTTTTACGTGGTCATCGATATGTTCAGATGTCAGTGCCTTGTGTAGGATGGTTAAAGCCCCAATATAGTTGTGGACGGTCGGCTGGGCTTTAAAAACTACTGCTACTACTGATGGTTACTATTGTTAGTTTTGTTTAAAGTCCAGCCGACTGCGCAGAGCCATATCAGAGCTATAACCGTTTCAAAACATGCAATACTTCAAAAAAGGAAAACATTTAAGGACACATATCAATGCATTCGCGCACATAATCTAAGGAGATACCCCAGGCGTTGACTACTCCGTTCAATTTTTCACACAGGGGATTTAAAAAACAAACAACACAAATTTAAACCCAACTAAGTTCACCAAAACATGTATAAAAAGGGGCCAAAGTTACCAAAAATTGCTTCGGTATATCTCATTTCCCTAGAACCAGAAATGCACTTAATTTTGTTCCCAATTGTCAGTCAGAAGAGAAAGTATGTAAGACTTTATCGAACATATACAGGTGAACGGATCAGCAAGGCAGAAAATGATAGGAAAAAATGACAGAAAGCAAAGGAGGAAGAAAGAAACGAAGAGAGTGACAAAAAAGAGGAAATGTTTAGCACAGAATTTCCAGAAGGTGGAGATACTATTTATACTGAAACAGCCCCCGGCATCCCCACGGGGGAACTGCTGCTGCTGCTTCTGCTGCTGATATAATAGTAGTTGTAATAATAATAATAATAACATAATGATAATAATAATGATGATAATGATAACGATAATGATTGATGATGATGATTATTATTACTATTATTATCATTATCATCATTATTAGTAGTAGTATTTTTAGTCCAGTGGCTGTCTAGATCACCAAGGGTGAACACTAAAATGAGAAGGAGGTCTGTTAAGGGCTGGCTCCACCCTTGTTGTGTTCTTGTTACGTCTGCCTATATACATCCAGCTGTTGTAACTGTGCCGGTTCCCATTTAATTCATAGTTCTGTAAAGACATCTTTAGGGTTGGTATCGAGGAAAACAATATCACCACTGATCTTTTTCACACTGACAATGAAGTTTAGACCACCAGTAGATCTTCACCTGGATATTCAGCTATCTTGTTTGTTATACGTCTGATACAGATCTCGTAAATATTCAAATTTTGGGTTACTTTGACAATGAAAATCCACTATGACTGGATCAAAAATGGTCTGGAAATCCACTTCGAAAAGAATGGAATCTTTTATTTAATGTCTGTTCACAATAGTGATTACACACACACACACACACACCACACACACACACACACACACACACACACACACACACACACACACACACACACACACACACACATATCAACTGGTTGCTTAAAATCGAAAGATGGCACGCTTATCGTGGAAAAAACAAAATACTGGACAGATGGGGAGAGTACATTAAAGACCTTTTTGAGGATGACAGAAACGAAGAACACATTATAAAAAAGAACTTTGAAGGACCACCCATAATGAAAGATGAAGTTAGAGCAGCACAGTAAAAGATGAAACCAGGAAAAGCCCCAGGACCAGACAACATTACTACAGAGACGATTGAAGCCCTGGAGGAATTTGGTATTGAAAAAATAACAGTCCTCCTAAATGAAATTTATGACACTGGAAAAATCCCCAAACATATGTGAAAATCAATTTTCATTGCTTTTCCAAAGAAGACAGGGGCTATAGAATGCAAACTCCATCGCACAATCAGTTTGATAAGCCATGTAACAAAAATCCTGTTAAGAATAATCATGATGAGGACGAGGAATAGAATCAAAAGAGAAATAGCAGAAGAACAGTGTGGATTTGTGGAAGGGAAAGGAACTATTAATGCCATATACATCCTAAGAACTACCATAGAGAGGTCAGTTGAGATGAATAAGGATTTGTATTTATGCTTTGTTGACTATACCAAGGCTTTCGATCGGGTACGACATGAAGAATTGATCAACCAACTGGAGAGACTCAATGTTGATGGAAAAGATCTACGAATAATCAGGAATATGTACTGGGAACAAACAGCTGCAATGTGAATAGAAAACAATATAAGCTCTTTTCAAAACATCAAAAGAGGAGTCAGACAGGGTTGTGTTTTGTCACCAGATCTGTTTTCACTATATAGCGAAAACATCATGAGAAACCTAGAAGAAGACCCTGGATTAAAGGTTGGAGGGAAAATGATAAACAACATTCGGTACGCAGATGACACCGTGCTAATTGCAGAAAATGAAAGGGACCTACAAAACCTTGTGAATATACTAGAAATAGAAAGCAAAGGTAAGGGGTTGGAACTAAACAGCAGGAAGACTGAAGTCATGGTGATCAGTAAAAAACATGAAATCCCCTCCTGCAAAATAACAGGAAATGGCACAACCTTGACACAGGTTAATAAGTTCAAATACCTGGGAACAGTCATTTCATCAGACGGGCAGAAGCACATCGGAAATAGCTGGCAGAATCGGCCAAGCCAAAACAGCATTCAAGAAGATGACAAGCATTCTTACCAACAAATGCCTATCAATTAACATAAGAAAGAGAGTCCTTGAATGTTATATAGAACCAATACTGTTGTACGGATGCGAGGCGTGGACAGTCAGCAAGCAAAGCCAGAGCAGGATCGAGGCAGCCGAGATGTGGTTTCTCAGAAGAATGTTGAGAGTTCCATGGACAGCAAAGAAAACAAACGAGACAGTCTTGATGGAGGCAGACACAAGTAAATCACTGATAAGGAAGATTAGGAAAAGACAAGCAACATTTATTGGCCATTTTATGAGGAAGGGGGATTTGGAGCACCTGGTCACAAAGGGAAAGCTGAAGGGAAAGAGAGCACCAGGAAAACCCAGGGAGAGAATGCTGTATACGGACTTGCAGAGTGGCTGGGGATGAGGAGGGTGGGGGAGATGCTGGGGCAACGAGAGATAGAGATGGTTGGAAGTCCATGGTTGCCAACGCCATGCGGCAGGGCACCTGATGATGATGATGATCACACACACACACACACACACACACACACACACACACACACACACACACACACACACACACACACCACACACACACACACACACACACACACACAGAATAAAAAGAAAAATGGAAAAAAAAGGTGGGGATGGGGAGGGGAAGTTTGAATGCAAGAAGGGGAACAATTGCAATTAATAATTCAGAACAATGAGTTAAGTGTCAAATAATAACATAAAACAATTAATTAACTCTTCATAACAGTCTGTCAACAGAGAATCTGAGAATCAGCTGGACTACCGAAATAATGTTCTTTTTGTTGTAAAGGATATCTCTAAAGTCAATCCACTTTGATTGGATACAGAATGGTCTCTTGTTCTGTGCACTTCAATTATGCCTTTCTGTGGTTGTGTTCTCTTATTTTCCATAGACAAAAAGAGGCAGTGTGACTTGTACACTTTCCAGGAGGGTATCTTATAAAGTAGTGACCTAAAGTGATGTACAGTTTGTCGTTTGTTTGGCAAGCAGGCGCCTTTTGTTGTTTTACCTGATTACTCGTAATCAGAGGCTTCCTTTTTACCTTTTCATTTCATGTTTTTTCTTACATGTCCTCACAAACACTTGCGTCTTGCTTCTTTGCGTCACCTCTTACTAAGAGCGTTATTTCCCTTTTCACTAACTTCTGTCATGTTTTTGGAGTGAATCACTATCAAATTTATGTTCGTGTTTAGCGCTGTTGTGTTGGCATTAAATTTATGCTGTTTTCAAGCTCTTTATCGCGGCACCAGACTTATTTATGTCGCAATCTTGCAGCTTTATCCACAATAGCATCAATGGCAAATCTTCATGAGGCCAGCCACCAGAGGAAATCACGGGCTGTCTGGGTGGTATATGGTAGACTTAGCTTGTGTAGGACACTGCCTTATATCTTCTCTACCGGTGAAACACTGGATGACTGAGTCAGGTGGTGAATGATTTTTGTATATGTGCTGATGAAGATCTTAATGTCAAGTAGATTTCTTGTGCGCCGGTCTTAATGTCGAGTAGCTTTTTTGTGTGCTGATGAGAGCAAAAAGCCAGGCAGGTTTTTGTGTGTGTTGATGAAGATCTTAATGTCACGTAGCTTTTTGTGTGCTGATGAAGATCTTAATGTCACGTAGCTTTTTGTGTGCTGATGAAGATCTTAATGTCACGTAGCTTTTTGTGTGCTGATGAAGATCAGCATTATAAAAACAGAACTCATGACTGAGCAGAAACCAGGAACAAGAACATCAACATCAATGGATTATCACTCCATCAGTCAAGAGGGTTCAAGTGTCTGGGCAGCATTGTCACAGAGGATGGTAAACTCGATAGGAAGATAGAGACCAGGACACAAAAGGCCAACAGTGTACAGTGTCAGTGTCCAGCTTGACCGAACCCTTTTGAAACATCCCAATATCTCCATGCAGGCCAAAGCTCAGCTGATCAACACAATCTTTTTGCCAACCCTGGTGTACCAGTACCAGACATGGACACTAACAACAGCCTTAGATAAAAAGAATAACTACCTGTGAAATGAGGTGTCTCTGCAGAGCAGCAAACAAAACGCGAAGAGGCCAGATGAGAGCAACACTAGTCCACCAGCACATCCAGCAGTAGAGAGACAAATAGTTTGGCCACCTGATCACAATGCCCGCTGATCAACCAGCCTTCAGAGCCTACAATCAGAGTTTCTTTGAAGTCCCAACAAGAGGATGACCACGCAGACGCTGGACTGAAGACATGTCAGAGACCCTCTATGTTCATGGCCTGTCAGTCACAGTCAGCCTACCTCGCATTTTACCGTTGTCTCCGCCTGCCTGCGGTACCTGATGGTAGAATTGGCGGATTAAAAGAAAAACAGAAAACGAAGGTCTTAATGTCGGGTAACTTTTGTGTGTGTTGATACAGATCTTAATGTCAAGTAGCTTTTGACATTAGCATTGTTCCATGTGCAGCGTCTTGTCTGCTTCAAGGTCGCGCTATGCAGGAGAAGATGAGTCTTCACCCTCATATTCCATGCTGCTGCAGCTCTGAAGGCTGGTTGGTCAGCGGGCATTGTAATCAGGTGGCCAAACCATCTGATCTTCTACTGCTGGATGTGCTGGTGGACTAGTGTTGCTCCCACTATTTCCCAGATGATCTCATTTCTCGTCATGCCAATCATTTCAGCTCCTCAACCACCGCCACAACCAACATCTCTCAGTCCAAAGTTCTATTACAAGCAAGCCCATATGAGCTAGTGATGTCAAGCCGCAGAGGGGCCACACACTTGGAGACACGGCACTGTTGCTGGGTCACTCCTTTGCATGTCTGGTGTCTGTTGTGGTGGAACATACACAAAATATTGCCTACTAAACCGCCTACTAACAACGGCAATCACGCGTTCACACCTCTTCTGATGAATGAATGAATAAATGAACGAACGATCAAACAAACACAGAATCATCCCCCATCTCCCATACAGAGAAAGGGACAGACGGGATCGTGTTAGCCTGCAAGACTAATAGTTGTTCTATTACATCTCTTATTTACAGGAGATTGAAACAGTATCAACTCATTCAATAGAGTGCACAAGATGACTAAGCAGGACGTAGATCTCTCAGGTAACTGACTAAGCGCGGTCATGGTGAGGAAACTAACCTGATATTGTTAACTGACATATTTCATGCATATTGTGAAGCCATTTTGTCCGTTTACTGGCTCTATGAACAATGCGAGCAGGCAGTGCAAAATACAAGACGTGTAACTTAGCACAGGACACTCCATTCTATCCACAATTATAGAACAGCAGCCAATCAACACTGGAAACGGCTGGTGCCCATAGTATCAGCATTAACCGAAACAAATAGAATCAGTGAACATCGGTGACTTCTCGTGATACCAACAGCTCGTGGACTTTACACCTTTTAGTTTGCGATGTGCATTCCACTGTAGTCCATTCCATGGTTACCATTTTTCTGCATATGATCTGTAGTCCACAATTACATGCCAACATTCCTGTGTCATCCAGACTATACGTATGCAGTTTAAAGTTTAGCATTTCCGTGAGGTTTTCTTCTTTGTCAGCTTATTTAGTTACTACAGCTATGTTTGTGAAAGAATGGACTGACCACCTCATCCTGGACTATTGTAATAGTAATAGATATCCGTCAGACTGCAGATTTTAGACTTTATTTAGGAACGATGCATTGCACTAGGAAAATTCCAAATACGCTACACTCCATCTGCCATATGCCTTGAGCCTGCAAAAAATCCCTATGCGCTGGCAAGGCCTTGAACAGGAGGGCTTCAGCGCTGACCTGACAAATACTAAATTGGCACCACCAGAATAAATGGAACATTAAAGTGGGCATCAAAGAGACCGTTTCTTTATGTTGCAGGCTGGGGTTGAACTCGAGACACCAGATCTTCAATTCACTACTGTCACAAGAGCTAGCCAGCCAGCCATTATTCATGGCCTGTATGAAGGTCGGACCCATGACCCCTGCTTTATCAGCATGACGCCTGAACTAATGGAGCTGACGGGCCACCGCGAATGCAGACATTGTGGACAGTACAGCCTGTAAGCCTGACTGTTTGTGACATGGTACCCCCTGTGGGGATCTGGGGGCTTTATCAGTGTGAATGCTACTCCCACCTTTTGGAAATTCTCTGCTAAAGATTCCCTCTTTTCTGTCACGCTCTTTGTTTCTGCCTTGCTCCTTTGCTTTCAGTCATCTCTTCCTATGATTTTTCTGCCTTGCTGGTCCATTCACTTCCAAGTGTTCTATAAAAAATTTGCATACTTTCTGTTACGACTGACAACTGGGTACGTGTGTTGTTAATGCATTTTTGTTCTAGGGAAATGCAATGTGCAGAAGCCATTTTAGGCATTCTAGGCAAGTTTTTATGTATGTTTTTATGTATTTAATTATGTTTATATATTTGTATTCATGTTGTTTTTTTTAAGGCCACTGGTGATAAATTTGGCGGAATGGTCAACGCTAGGGGCATATCTTTAGATTACGTACGCGAATGCATTGATATGTGTGCGTGTACCTACTCTTCTTTTCCAGTTTCTATTTCGGGGTCAGCAATGCGTTGTTCATCTTTTGAGATAGTTACAGCTTTGATATGGCTCTGCGCAGTCGGCTGGGTTTTAAACAATATTACTACTACGTGTACTACTCACATGGCGTGCTTGTGGCTGCAGAGGGCCATGAATGTATCTTATTGCGTGACTGGAATTTTGTGTTGCATCCAACCCTGATCTTGCTTTTATTCTTTTATGATAACACGTACCTCCACTGTGTCTTTTCGTTTTTTGTGAACGGGGTGGACATTTGCATATGTATACGTAAGTATTCGTTTAAAAGTAGCACTTGACCGAATATCTTCATTTGAAACGACTTTCTTCACTTCAAGTTGATAAAACAGACATCCAGCTGTGTCACAGGGACAAGAAATTCCACAGTCAAGAAGGCGGGCACTTGCTGTTTTATCTGAATGCAAAGGTGTGCGTATTTTTTTTATAATTTTCTCCATGCGAACCACAAAGTCATGGGCATAATGTACGATACAGTCTTCCAACTTCTGAAAAAGAAAAGTGCAGAAATAACAAAGGAAATATACCAACAAACAACCAGGCGAAAACACATCAGTGAATGTCGATATTTGAATGAAACGTCCGTTTAAAACCTAGACCTTTTTTTTTCTTTAAGTGGAGCAGGTAAAAGTGATATGGGATGAGTTTACATGTCTGACAGAGGCAGTTACCTGAACGTGACCACATGAATGGCACACGCTTCCCCAGTTTGTCATTTGACTGTTGTGGCCATGTCACTTTCTTGTCACTATCGCTTACAAGCAGGGAGGATTTGCATATATATTGGACTGAAAGATAGATAGAGGCCTGCCATGCATGTTTGTGATCGCGGGTAGGGCCGTGCAGTCTCTGTGGAATAAATGCGTGGTTTTGTAGAAGATGTAGAATTGGTGGTGTATGGTTACTTACTTAATGCTAGGCTGTGAAACTTAGTTTTTGTAATTTGTCCATTGCTGATCATTTTTCTTTACACTGTCTGTCCGTCAGTCTCTCTTTTCCTCTTTCTCTCTCTCTATCTCTTGCTGTCTGTTTCTCTCTCTCTCTGTGCCCTCCTCTCTCTTTTTCACTGTCTACCCCTGCCTCTCTCTCTTTCTCTCCCTTTTCCTCTCTCTATCTTATTTGCTCGTTGCTCTCTCTCTCTCTCTCTCTTTTTTCTCTCTCTGTATCTTTATCTCTCTCTCTGTCTCCTCTTTCCCTCTCTCTCTCTGTCTCCTCTTTCCCCTCTCTCTCTTTCTCTGTCTGTCTATCTTGCTGATTTGTTTGTTGCTCTCTCTCTCTCTCTCTCTTTCTTTCTTTCTTTCTCTCTTTCCCTCCTCCTGGATCACTTGCTCGTTGCACTCATGGATGGTTGTCAGGCAGAGAAACAGAGAGAACGAGAGAGAGAGAGAGAGAGGAGAGAGAGAGAGGGTGGGGGTGGGGTCAGAGGGGTCACAGAGTCTACAGATACTGACGGAAATATCACTTAGAGTGTGTTCATATACATAATTCTTTTCAACACCCACACGGCCAGACGGTAAATTGTCATTAACGGTTGACAATACATCAAACAGCTCTCAGCGCTCACTTCAGCAACACATGGTTTTTTTTTTTTTTGCTTTCAGGCTTCAAACGGTTTAATAACAGCAAGTCAAACTTTGCACAGAAAGAGCCAAAAGACATGGTTTCATAAAGACATCCATTTGGGAACGAGTAAAAGTAGTCGGCAATAAATACAGTTCATCTGAGTTCCTTTTCTCTTTTGATGGGAGAAGTTCAAAACAGTTTTGTTGAGGTGTGAAAATTTGATGCATATGTATGGGTGGTCTGCATAACTCGTCTCCTGGTCTGAATTTATGTTCTAACCCATTCTGTTGTTCTTTGGTTTTATCGCATCGACCCAAACTTTCTTCTTACATTCTTTTTCTTAGGTGGTGGTATAACCATGATTATGCGTGAGTCACTTGTGTAAAAGTGCTACTTGAACAAATAAGGCCTTGAAAATAAGATAATCAAGCCATGTTAACAATCTCCATTTACTTCTGTACATGTGCACCAAACGATACCTAGAAATCAGTCATGTCAAATTGAGAGATAAACTTGAGACAGCACTGGAGCCTTACTTCCTCAGCTGTTTGTTTGACTTGTGATTTTGAAGTAATTGTGATTTTACAATGGAACCATGTATATTTAAACTGGTAGTTATGGTTCATATTTTCGCTGGTAACACTACCCAGATTATTTAAAGAATATCCAACCCATAATTGGAAGTGTGTTTTGAATAGTCATCACCAAGCCACCACAACGCAAACACCATATCATTCCAATTCCAACGTTTACTACTTCAGTCACTCCTTTACAATGACTTTTAAACCAGACAGATGAAGAGATCTTTGGTCGAGTCTCATGTCATTCTTCATTGAGAGTGTTACACAAAATTCCTGACCAACACTGCGGGTGTCTATCTTTCGAGCCTGGTTAACGCCAGGATATATTGTGAGAGTCAGCATTAGCGTGCACCCCAGTCACACGGTCTCAATTTTAAATAGAACTCTATAGCATCATGATCATTAACTCTATAGCATCATGATCATGAACTCTATAGCATCATGAACATGAACTCTATAGCATCATGATCATGAATTCTGTAGCATCATGAACTCTATAGCATCATGATCATGAATTCTATAGCATCATGATCATGAACTCTATAGCATCATGAACATGAACTCTGTAGCACTATGATCATGAATTCTATAGCATCATGAACTCTATATCATCATGAACTCTATAGCATCATGATCACGAACTCTATAGCACCATGAACATGAACTGTATAGCACCATGATCATGAACTCTATAGCATTATGATCATGAACGCTAACATCATGAACTCTATAGCATCATGAACTCTATAACATTATGAACATGAACTCTGTAGCATCATGATCATGAACTCTATAGCGTCTTGATCATGAACTCTATAGCATAATGAACTCTATAGCATCATGATCATGAACCCTATAGCATCATGATCATGAACTCTATAGCATGATCATGAACCCTATAGCATCATGAACATGAACTATAGCATCATGATCATGAACTCTATAGCATCATGATAATCAACTCTATAGCATCATGATCATGAACTCTGTAGCATCATGAACATCAACTCTATAGCGTCATGATCATGAACCCTATAGCATCTTGAACTCTATAGCATTATGATCATGAACTCTATAGCATTATGATCATAAACTTTATAGCGTCATGATCATGAACCCTATAGCATCATGAACTCTATAGCATCATGAACATCAACCCCGTTATCATGAAATCATCAAACACAGCACCGTGAAAATGTTCCCGGATTTTTGGCCCTTCATGCCTTGATGTCTTGGTGACTTCAGTTCTGATGTTCTCAGCCTCTTCCATGCCTGCAAGTATATGTGTTATAAATTGAATAAACAGTATCAAGTTTGGTTTTATTATGGATTAACATGGCCACTGTTTTGTTTTAAAGGTAAGTTCCACATCAGTCTTACATCGTATGCTTTCATGTGATATTTTGTAGCAAGATGGTCTGGTGTCAGTGGCTCATGGAGGGGGGGGGGGTCGTTGTTGATGGGCCGTGGTGGTGGTCATACCAGGACGTCTATCGCTTGGTCTGTCTCCGCGATTGAACAGTTACTGTCGTTAATAAGGTGCTTAGGAAGCTGTCTTCTGTAAGTTGGATTAGAACAAGCACTGAATTGAATCAACAGCAATGTATGATCTCCTTTGGTGAGTGGTTTCATGGCGATGTGACATACCTGGCTCCCGTGGGTTTCCTGGCATTGAGACGTCAGTTATATGAAGATGGTGATGGTGTTGTGTTGAAGAGCTGGATTGAGCAGTTTGGAGTCAACGCCACTGCGGCGCCACGGAAGTTTAGGACAAAAAACAAACAAACATACAAACAAACAGACATGCAGACAAACAAACATGCAGCAAACAAACAAAACAAACAAAATCAAAGCGTCGTTTTGTTTGGAGGCATGAAAAACAATTTTACCACTTATCTTTTCCACACTGAGCGTATAGCGTGTTGACTAACCGAAGCACTCACCCTGTATCCATCAATGTCGTTCATTTGTCAGTGTGACATAGATTTCATGTATATACTCCGGGATAAATGTGTGCATAAGTACACATTTAATAATTATTAAAAAAAAGTCATTACATTTTTTGTTGAGCAGTTTCTGGATATTGTTTTTGTGTGTGATGAATTCTCCTGTCGATCTGAAGGATAAGGGGCATACTGGTCTTCATAGCGTGTTACGGGTCTTCATGTGGGATACAAGGCCGATCATGGAGGCACATGTTTTTCTGCAGGCACTGCGTGATAAGGGGTTGTGCAGCCTTGGCAGCCTTGGGTTTGTACATCTACTGGTCCGTCTTCTGTTGAATAGTGCTTATGGAGTGGAAGTGTGGAAGCGTCCCACTTTCATTTCGATTGTTACACTGTGTTTTTGTGTTTTACCATACCATTAAGGCAGTCCTGCTATATCTTACAGGATATTCATGCTGGACGTTTGTTTCCATAAGCCACAGAACGCTGACACGACTTAAATAATCTCTAACGTGCGTATTTTGATGTTCCGTGTTGGTGTATACACACGAAGGGAGTTGAGGCGCCTGCAGTCTGCGCGTATGTTGACTTTGGAAGTCGGACAAATCTCCATCCCCTCTAGACACTATGTGGTACCCAAACAGGATCGAACTCATGCCTTGCAGTTAATAATCCATCGTCCTATCCACTAGACCGTAGTGTTTCGCTCATCCCATCAACAATGAAAAGTGTGTATATTAATGGCGGGTGGGCGGCGAAGGGTGAGAGAGGAGGGGGGGGGGGATGCAGAATGACATCGATATTTGTTTTGTATTTAAACAAAAGTCGTGTGTTTGAAAAAATCCACTTTGGATACAGTTTCATCCATAAGGTGTGTGTTTTTTCTCCTGTTTATTCTTTAACGTATGTTTCTGTTTTGCTGTTGTTGTTGTGGCTGTTGTCGTTGTTGTTGTTGTTATTGCTATTATTGTTGTTGCTTTACAGCATTTTGTTTTTCTTGCATGCTTTATATGCACGTTGTTATACCCGGTACCCACACTTTGCAGGTATGTTGCTGCACAGGCTGAAGACGCCTTATTTGGTGGGCGTGCATGCTGTGTTTTGTTTTGTTTTGTTTTTTTAATCTGTTTATAAGCCAGCCACGGCATATTTCATGTTCTCCATACGTATCGGTATACACACACACAGGGGTTAGGCTCTGGCCGTCTGCACACTTATTTATCAGCGAGACAAAAAAATCGCCACCATTTATCCACCAGGTAGAAGTGTCTGGGCGGATCGAACCCAGGACTAATCACTGTGACACACGTAAGAATACAGCGATAAACGCTGGAGACTACTTCTATTATGTGTGTGATAAAAGTAGATGGTATCTCCGAACGGTTTCCACATAAATGTTTCGTTCCATGTTTAGACTGCATAACCATAATCAAGCTAACGCCTTCACACACACACACAGCACAAGCACGACACACACAAACAACACACAGACACACACACACACAGCACAAGCACGACACACACAAACAACACACAGACACACACACACACACACACACGCGAACGCACGCCACACACAGACACATAGACACACACACACATACATACACATACACACAAAACACCCACCCACACATAGAGACACACACGCGCACACATACTACACACACACTTACACACACACACACACACACACACACACACACACACACACACACACACACACCACACACACACACTTCACACTTCACAACACAACACACACGCACACACTACACACACACTTCACACACACACACACACATGCACACACACACACTACACACACACACCCTTCACAACACACACACACACACACACACACACACACACACACACACACACACACTACACACACACACACATACATACACACACACACACACTTTTCATAAGGTTATTAACCTTTCACCGTACTTGCCAACACTCATGATTTGTGACTAACAATGTATACTAAACATATTCTATCTAAGCGGCAGCAGCAGGAGTTTCAAGAACGGGGGGGTTGTCCAACAGTGCGTAACTATACAAAGATGGACAGGGCTGGCATTAAAGCACCCGACATTGCTTTCATAGTGAAATGATCGTAAATGGTTCATAATCAGCGTGAAAAAAACAACAAGAAAAACAGCCCAGCTCTAGATTTTTTTGTTCTGAGGTTTATGTAGGCATGGGTTGAGGAAGCATTCACTACGTTAAGAATGCGGCCAGTTTGTCTGTCTGTCTGTCTATCTGTCTGTTTGTCTGTCTGTGGTTGTCTGCCTTTGTCTCTCTGTCTCCGTCTTTGTCTCTGTCCGTCTGTCTGTGTGTCTGGCCTGCCTCTCTCTGTGTCTGTCTCTCTCTCTCTTTCTCTCTCTTTCTCTCTCACTCTCTCTCTCTCAAATTGTCTAGAGGACCACACAGCAAGGACCTTTGACAAACTGCCCCATTGGTTATTGGACCTGGGAGCTTTCTTATCTTGTGATCTTATTTACTTACTTATGCCCATTATGCTCTTTGCATATAGACAACAGCGAAGGTTTTCCACTTGTCTGTTGTGGTCCATCCTTTGTATAGTACCCCCAGTGTGTTTCAGGACCTTAAGGTCATCTGTTGTCTGTGGCCCGGTGTTTTTGTGTACTTTTCTTTTCATTCGTATGATGTCCAGTGAAGGGCGGTCTGGGTGGTGTTATCGTACTCTCTTCGGATGCTGTGGTTAATTTATCGGTTTTCTTCATGATGATGCTGCCTATACTTTATTGATTATGTTGGGTAAGCAGTTGTTGTTTGGAGGTGGCGTTGGTCCAAGAGATTCACATGATTCATGGTGTGATTTACATTCATACATTTAGAGAAGTCCGAGCATTTTTGAGAGAAAAAAGTATCAAGAGAGATGTCGTACAGTTACTGGGTCCAAATAGGTCATGCGGCGCATGACAGTCCCCTTTCCCCCCTTTGCTTGGTGGGATGACTGTCGAGTGGCGTCGAGAGCTTGGGAGTGGTTGTCCGGAGGGTGGCGGGGCATTAGTTCGCCAGGTCCTGTCCTCGCCCTCGTGGTGTTTCTTGTTTACTAAATATCGCACAGAAAGACAGTCATCCGAGCAATCATGAAATGGCATAAAGAGCTGACTTGTCAGAGGAAACTGCGTGATCCACAAATAAGGAATAGCCATGTAGTCCATCAGTTCACTGGGCATATGTCCTGATACATGTTGACTGGGCCATTCGGTTAGCTAAACGACAAGAAGTGCTGGTACTAATCAAGATTTCATCTGCACGTAGGGGTTAAACCTAGACGTTGTACTCTATTTTTTCTTTTCGTTCTTTCTGTCTCTTATTTGTCATAAAAGATTTATCATATGAAATTTGGGCTGTTTTGCCCAAGGAGAGCTTGTCTTCACAGTACACCACCACTCATTATCTTTATTTCATTTTTTTTTTTTTTGCACGCGAGTGTTTCTGTTCACCCATGAAAGTGGCTTTGTTAGCTTTTTCTTGGATCATCATCTCACGTACAGCGAGCTTTACTATCAGTACTAATTCCTCAAAGCTCCTCCATCATTATGCTCTTTCAGTTCTTCTTGTCCAGTTTCCGTCTCTCAAGATGACATCTCCGCGCTCGGAATCAGTTACCTATATACCGACGCCACTGATGGCACGGAAGAGAAAAAATCCAAAATGATCATGGCACAAGCCATAAACCTCCACACATAAGCTCTTCGCGCTGGAGAGGTCTTGAGCTTGGCCAGTCAAATGTAGGGGACTGACCTTGACTCATATTATTACTGACTTAAGCATACTTCTGTTTTTAAATTTGTGTGGAAAAGAAAAGAACAGGCGGTTGGGATGACGTGAGCAGACACCGTGCCCAGGGTCAGGGGCTACAGGTAGACACGACAGCTGTCCGTCTCCTGCCCATCATCACTGGCGCCGCTTACCTGTAGATATGTAGTACGAGCCACACACACACACACACACACACACACACGCACGCACACGCACACACACGCACACACACGCACACACACTCACACACGCATGCACGTGCGTGCACACATACACACACACTCACACACGCATGCACGTGCGTGCACACATACACACACACACACACACACTTCTCTTCTCTTCCATCCCTACTGCCCGCCCCCCCCCCCCCCCTCCCAGTATGCATGTGCGTTGTATCCATTAAATTGTTTTTGTCACGCTTGATCCGCGCAAAAATACGTGCACGAACATATATGTATACTGGCACATGCGTGCACACATACACACACACACACACACACACACCACACACACACACACACACATGGACATGCACAGCATCACACATAATCTGAGAGTGAATACCAGTGAGTTTAGGACTGAAGCGACAACACCAGTTGTCGTTAATTAATTAAGCAGAACAGCTTTTTTATGGTAATGCATGAAGAGTGTATTTTAATCTACAACAACATTGTGTATGTCTTTGAAATTTACAGTATTGATACACCGGAACGCGCTGAATGCATGACCTAAATCTGGTAAAATCTTGTTAATAAGAGCATATGAAAAGGAGAAATGATATATCAGCTTAAGAAACAAACAAAATTCTGGGTAATTTCGTTGTCTGTTTCCCCCCCCCCCCACCCCCTTCTTGGTGACAGAACAAATGATGAGGGAGGAAAAAGATGACGTAATGAAATTAATCTGATGTCTAATAGTTGGGGAACAAAGAATACAGACAGGAACGAATCGTGTACGTGTTTTTCATGTTTTTTCCTGAGGTCATGTGTGCCGGGGAGGGGGTGGAGAGGGAGGTTCTTCCGTTTTGAATTTGCCTTGAACAGAGCGTTTGTTATTACATCTCCACATTTAGGCGTTGGGTTTCTAATTTTACCTTTTACACCATCGGTACACAATTTGAGGCCAAAATTTAATAAGAAGCTAAAGTGTTTTTCTCGCTTTAAGGCTACTTCCTTCCGCCTCCGTCCCTTCCATTTCTAGCCTTCCCCTTTACTTTATGATGTATCTGGCATACTTGTGAGTGTTAGTGCAGTCTGGTGTAACAGAAATCTAGAGGAAAAACCAACATTCTCGAAGGTTTCAACACCCCAGTCACATTTTTATAAACAAAACACAACAATCACCACCATCACATACAGCAAAACCCAGCAAGTCGAATCTGTATAATTGGACGTCCATTTTTGGGACGATGTCTGATTTATTTTCATTTAAGCGATTTGATAGTGACAAAACAGTTAAATCTTGCTCAAACCTAAATAGTATATGATTATCATGTTACTTTTATTTTAAGAAAATTTTCAGTTTTTATTTCTGATTAGCTGAGGAATCCTAGCTGAATCGTGTTAACATTTTCAGTTTCTAATTCATCTGAAAATGAATGAATAAATGAGTGAATACACAAATGAAAAGAAGGGTCAGATATGCTTTTTTCTTTCTCCGTTGAGACTGGGAAATATGTGGGTTAATGTTGGAAAGATTCGTTCATGAAAAGTCAACACATCCTCTCCGACATATTCTTTAGATAATACCATTTCCACACTTAGAAACGGTTTGGTGCTACTCAATCTATTTTTTTTTTCATTCATAGAGGACTAATTAGAATGGAGGCCCGAGAGAGAGAGAGAGAGAGAGAGAGAGAGAGAGAGAGAGAGAGAGAGAGAGAGAGAGAGAGAGAAGAGAGAGAGAGAGAGAGAGAGAGAGAGAGAAGAATTCAGACCATTATTCAAAAAAGGATATCGATGTGTACTGAAGGGATGCTAAATACCTTGGGAGAAAATAATCATTTTCAATAGTATAGTATATAGGATAAACAACTAACAACATGATCAAGTATGCATTAGGTCAGAGCAACTTCCCCCCCCCCCTTTTTTTTAATATTTTTTTTAGATGCTTTAAACAGGAACAATCCAAAATTCTTAGCCTAATCAAAAAGGATTGAATTCAACAACAAAGAAAGTTAAGTATGTTTGTGCGTCTATAAGTGGAATAAGCTGACCGAATATTATCAAATGCTGGACAGCATAGGACAGAATGTACCTCACCTCCGTTTGTCTGCATGCATGAGGGACTCTTGTATCTGAATTTTAATGACTTTCAAAGTCGATAGCTCAACTCTTTAAGTTTTGCCATCGTTTTTTTCTCCAAATCGATATGTGAATCAGTGCTTATGTATGGCTTAGTGCTGTGGGAATTTATGAAAATTCCACCTTATGAAAACATATTTCCTACTTCTCTGTATACAGTCATTCCATTTTTTTCACCTGCGGTGGTGTGTACAAACACAAATAAACTGATTTTCATTGACATAAGTGCACTTGTTACATAGTATATATATATATTTATATATATATATATAGTGTGTGTGTGTGTGTGGTGTGTGTGTGTGTGTGTGTGTGTGGTGTGTGTGTGTGTGTGTGTGTGTGTGTGTGTGTGTGTGTGTGTGGACAGAGAGAGGGGGGAGTGGTGGTGAAGGAAATAGAAACAGTCATACGGGCGCGGTAATCAGGTGGGTAAACGTCGGATCTTCAGACGGAAAGTCCGGGTTCAATCCGCTTAAACACCTCTGCCTGATGGGAAAAAGGGTGGAGATTTTCCCTATTTACCTGATCAGCATTGTGCAAACCTGTAAGTGCTTAACACCTTCCAGTGTATACACATTCAGAATACCAACCATGCACAATAAAGAAAGTGTAAGTGATGGGTTATGGAAACACGACAACGCCCAGCATGCATGTCCACTGAAGACTTGAGTATGTAGACTGTACAGCAATATAGCACCTGCACGGTGTGGGCAAAACAACGTGCATATCACCTGTCTCACCTGTCGGCGTCACCGGGTTCGGTGTTGGCCGCTGCACATTTTGACACCACTATCTCCCTCCAGACCGCTCTTTCTTGATTTTTGTGGACAATTTCTTGAATATTTAGGCCATTGATGTGGGTTATGTTCTCGATGTATGAGATTGGACGTTTGCCTTTCTCTTTTCCACTGTGTTTCCTTGAAAGATGGTTGCCGTGAGGTCCGTGTTCTTGTTGCATGGACTCATGGCCAATGTATTTTAGTCTTCTGTTGTTGATGTCTGCTATTAGTTTTCTGGTGGTATTAAGTTCTTCCTGGACACTTTCATTAGTTCTTCTGCCTGTCCATTTGACACATAGCAGTCTCCGATAAAACCGCGTCTGTGCTGCCTCAATTCTTCTGCAATCAGTTTTTCGCAGAGCCCAGGCTTCGAGCCCTAAGTCTTGACTGGCCAGATCAAATATTTTAAAAGGCTAACTTTCAAGCCATTTGGTATGCCTCTGTCTTTCCAGATGTTCTTGAGTTGGACCATTTTTTGCTTTGCCATTCCAGTTCTTATTTTGATGACTTGGGAGCAGGTTCCATCATCAGTTTTACAGAACCAAGATATTTGAAATCCTTAACATTTTCTAAAGGAATTTTGTTAAGATGTCAAGATTGTTTTCAGAGTCTTTGCCTTTGATGTATAAGCACTTTTATTTCCTTGGCGTTCAAGTTTAGACCAGCATATGCGGATCCGAAAAAAAATCCAAACAAACAAACAAACCAAAAAGCAAGAAAAAAACAACAACAAAACGAACAAAAGAAACAAACCAAACCAAAACAAAACAAAAATAACTAACGAAATATTAGTACTTCGGAAGGAAACGAAAATGAGTCGGACCCGTGTGCCTTCTGACCTGCGCGCACTAAAGATCCCACGGTAGTTGAAAATTATGAAGAGCAGGGCACTTAACCGACTGCCTGGTATGAAACACTGGAGAGATAGGTTGATTTCCCAGGTCCCTGCCCTAAAAGGCCAGTTAGCCTTCTAGCCTTTCTATAGTCTTGGTTAAAAAAAAAAGGGTGGCACTGCATAGCAACGACGCACTTTCAAAGGAGAGAGCAACCCGTGTTTGACATGAGATAGATAGATAGATAGATAGATAGATAGGTGGATAGGTGGATAGATAGATAGATCGGTGGATAGATAGATAGATAGGTGGATAGATAGATAGATAAATAGATAAATTGATAGATAGGTGGATAGATAGATGGATAGATAGGTGGATATGGTTACTTTTCGATTTCATACAGATGTCTGTGTGCACAGCTAAGAGTGCAAAAACATAAATTAGCAATTTTAGCTTCTTAGCGCTAAATGGGCGATTAATTCAACCTGTTTCGGAGCTCATTATTTACTTCGTGCATCATGTTGACACTTAATGACATAAAAACACTGTCTTCTGCAATACAGACCAGCAGCGTGTTTTCTTCAGGTGCTCTGATTAGCGCTGTGAGTCAAGGGGTGGGAAGATAAATGACACGACCTTTTAAACGCTTCGTGACGGTGCTAACGTTTTGTTGCGATCAGAATGTAGCGGAAGAATGGGGTGGTGGTGGTAGTGGTGTGTGTATGTGTGTGTGTGTGTGTGTGTGTGTGTGTGTGTGTGAGAGAGAGAGAGAGAGAGAGAGAGAGAGAGAGAGAGAGTTAAACTGTATTTTGTGTACATGTATGTAGATTTTTATTTATGACTTTTCAGGCACAGAAAAAAAAATTCGGAGAGGATGGGGGAAGGACGGATAATTTTGCCGTTTGCAAACAAGATATTGTGTGTTTCAATTTAGATTTGCAGTGTATTAGTTGGTAAATGTGTGTGTGTGTGTGTGTGTGGTGTGTGTGTGTGTGTGTGTGTGTGTGTGTGTGTGTGTGTGTGTGTGTGTGTGTGTGTGTGTGTGTGTGTGTGTGTGTGTGTTGTTCAGTTTGTTACTTTTAGTTTCACTTCATTTTAAATCGCATTTGTTGTTAAGCCTCTGAAACCTTTTGCATTGTCTGATTCGTTCCCAGCATTTTAACAAACTTTGACATGTCTCTCGAGTTTCAATTATTTGTAGGTTGAGTCGTTTATGCTTCTAATATGTAAGTAATAATAATAATAATAATGTTTATTTGTATAGCGCATATTCCATATAAAAACATGCTCACCAGCGCTTTACATTTCGCAAGAAAGGCAAAAGGTGATAAAAAAAAAATGTTCACAATTACATACACAATAAGATAACAACAAACATTAAAGCTATACAAGTAAGAAGACACATAAGAAACCACAGAATATTAAAATTTAAACACCGACTTATGTAATGAAAAAAAGATTAACAGATTTTTCATATGAATAAAGAGGCATACTGTGTTATATATTGCTGCGTGTGTGTGCTTGCGTACGTGTGTGTGTGCGTGCGTGCGTGCATGTGCGTTGCTGTGCGCGTGTGTGTATGTAAGAATGTGTGTGTGTGTGTGTGTGTGTGTGGCGCGTGCGTGTGTGCGTGTGCTATGTTTGCATGCGTGTGTGTGTATTTGTGCATGCAATAGTTGTACATAAAATTATAATCAATATTTTGAATGAGGATAAAAACAGAAAAATTCTAATTCATATACATGAAAAACATTATAACTTCAGTATTACAGCATTAACACCTTGACAATCAGAATTACCTCACAAATTATAAACTATTCGCATATCATACATCACAATTTACATACAAACAAAGATTAAAAAATTTCTTAAAGTATTTCAGTCTCTTTCCCACTCAATTTCTCCCCTATCCCCTCCTCAGCTGTACACATACAGTGATACACACACATGCTCACTCATGCACACACACACACACACACACACACACACACACACACACACACACACACACACACACACACACACATGCACGCACACACACACCTCGCTCTATAGGCCCTTATACAAAATACTGTTATACAGGCAGGAGAGATTAGTCTGATGACAGACTTGCAAACTAAGGCTCTTCAGGTTAGATGAGTTTGAAAGAGATGGGTTTTCAGGTGCCGTTTGAAGGTTGAGAAATACTTAGTTTTTCTGAGAGACATGGTAGAGAGTTCCATACATTTGGGCCAAAGACAGAGAAAGACTTTTTACCAAAGGTGTCTAGAGAGAAGCGAGGAACAGTCAACAGTGAGGTGTCAGAAGAGCGGAGCGTTCGAGAAGGCTTGTAACCCTGCAGGAGGTTGGCAAGATAGGATGGCATGTTCTCGTGATAGATACACTGAAAGCAGAGACAGGCAACTTTATATTGAATCCTAGCCTTTACCGGGAGCCAATGAAGTGTTCTAAGCAGAGATTTTGCGCTCTCTCGCCTGGGCTTGCGGAGAACAAGGCGAGCCGCGTGGTTCTGTTTCCGCTGAAGTTTAAATAGTTGATTGTCATGGAGACCTGCGAATAGAGTGTTACAATAGTCCAGTCTAGATAGCATGAAAGAGACAGCAAGCTTGTTGGCAGCATCAGTGGAAAGGAAAGAGCGAATCTTACCTATTCTGCGTAGATGATAGTACAGAGTACGGCACAACTGTTTGACATGGGCTTCCATAGACAGTATTTCATCAAGGTAGAAGCCAAGGTTTCTAACAGTTTGTGAGAAAGATACATCACAACCAGAGATAGACAGATAATACCTGATAATGAAATGGTTTATGACGATGGTGATGGCGATGAAGACTATAAAGGAAAAGAAGAATACGTCGACGACGATGACGATGACAATGAAGAAGAAAATGATGATGATGATGACAGAGAGATAGAACGTGGGTGATCTTTATACTTTGACAGTTTGTTGTGGTGGTGGTTCTCCCATTTCCTAAGCCACATTAATTGCCACACAATGTTATGATAATGGTGATGAGGAGTTCCATTTGTATTGAGACGGCGTGACCAGACGGTGCTCCTCTCATACTATCGTCATCAATCTTGGCATTGACTGGGCCTCAGAGATATAGATACCTGCTGTGTTTGGACAGGCGATTTTAGCAACATCCTCAGTGGCACGTCCGTGAAGTGGATGAGACTCGACCGTGGTTATCCCAGTCTTCCCAGTGAGCCCATGACACACTCAAAACCTACGGTGGTTTTGACAAGACTGATGGGATTCAAATCCAGCAACCTTCCAGTCGTTAGTCAGTCGCACCAGAATTAATGATTTAGTTTGACAGTTGATTGTCCACGAATGGCAGCCTGGACATAAACGTGCCATGCAGACTGGCAAAAGCGAACAGTGTATCGTTACAATCCAATACTTTTTCCCAAGAATACAACATTCTGATACGTTTCTAAGAGTACAAGTTACGATATTTTTGCAGCAGTGTCATTAACATTCGAATCTTTTAGTCAGTCTGTCAAAAAGTCTGAATAGCTGATTATATACAACTCTTTGTGACATAAGTTTTAATTACTGTGTTTATCCCATTTATGTTAACCTTTTGGCTCTCGCACCCTATCTACCAATTGCAAAAAAAAACAACCCAACCCTTTGATTCCCTCACCCTGTCCACCAGATTTCTGTTGGAAGCTGGTGAATAGGATGAGGGAATCAAAGGGTTACGTTTTTCCTCTGCTAGCTTGTTTGACAATGCAGGACGGTGGTGGACAGGGTGCAGGAGTCAAAGGGTTAAACTCTTAGTGCAGTTTGTTACTCGTATTTTACTCGTTTGTTTGTGCCTGCTTAAAATTACCTGCTTTCCCAATATTTCTGCACACAAGTACCCTCGCTCGGACACTCCTACTCTTGACCCTCCTTCCTTCCCCTTTTGTTTTAGAAGCGTTGTAGTATTTCTCAGACATAAGTCAGCACGTTGTTTTATCCACTCTATAGGCGGTGTTTTGCTGTACAGTCTGCATACTCTGTCGCCGGTGAGCGTACATGCTGGGTGTTTTCATGGTTCCATAGGCCAGAGGACACAGTGACATGATTTGTAGTATGTTTAACGTGCATATCTGACGTTCTGCGTGCGTACTCACACGAAAGGAGGTTAAGCACTGGTAGGTCTGCCTGCACGCGTATTGACCTTTGATGATCAAAAACAAAACAAAAAATCTTATCCTAAAACCCGTTATGTGGGAGGCACTCAGACCGGATCGAACTTGTGTTTTAAATCGCCTATATAAACAGACAATAAGTGACGACCAACCAACCAACTAACCAACCAGCCCACCGACCAAGTGCTTTGTGATGTTTGTGGCCATGAAGAGCATGAAAACAGATTGTTCTGTTGAAACCATAAGGACCGTAGTCTATATAGCGGTCTGTCTCTTCATTTTGAATGGTTGTGAGATCAAAACAGCTTTTCTTCTGTTTTATCGGTCTGCCTGTACCATCATGGGGGTCGTGGGGAGAAAGAGTTAACGGTCAGCAGCCAGCTCGAAGTCCTGAACTGGAGAAATGCCGTGTGACGTCAAGGTCTCTTTCACACTGTTTGTCCAGGTCTTCCTTGGTCTGCCTCCTTCGTTTACTAGGTAAAGATCTGAGTATCTCCTGGAAGGGAAAAAATCACCAAACAGACAGTTGTCAGACAGTGCAGGTATGTATGATTAATATGGAGGTCATGACAGACAGGACCCATTTCAGATGGTCTGGCCACTTGGTTGTATCTGTCTTTTAAAGCCGCTGTTTTGTTTTGTTTTCAACTGGAGGTGTGGTCCTTTGATAAATCCAGTCAGGTGGCTAGACTGGAGGTGTGGTCCTTTGATAAATCCAGTCAGGTAGGCAGACTGGAGGTGTGGTCCTTTGATAAATCCAGTCAGGTGGCCAGACTGGAGGTGTGGTCCTTTGATAAATCCAGTCAGGTGGCCAGACTGGAGGTGTGGTCCTTTGATAAATCCAGTCAGGTGGCCAGACTGGAGGTGTGGTCCTTTGATAAATCCAGTCAGGTGGCTAGACTGGAGGCGTGGCCCTTTGATAAATCCAGTCAGGTGGATAGACTGGAGGACTGATCCTTTTGAAATCCAGTCAGATATACATGTATATATTCCAAGACTGGTCCACTGATAAATTCAATTAGGCGGCTAAACTTCAGGACTAGTCTTTGGATAAATTCATTCTAGTGGAAAAACTCGAGGATCGGTCCTTTGATAAACGCCATGTGGTGGATAGACTAGAAGACTGATATTATGATAAACTCAGATAGCTAGACTCAAGGACTGGTCCTTTAATAAACTCAGTCGGGTAGCTAAACTCAAAAACTGATTCATCAGTTCAGTATTAAACCAGCATTCTCTTTGCCACAACTTAAAAAAAGAACTTGGTGCAAACTGCAGAATCTGGAGACAGTCCACAAGAAAAGAGTCCTGTTTCTTCAAAGAAGAACGTCTGTGGCATCTGGCCGAAAACCACCATCACCACAACAAAAACAAGCTAAACGAATCAGGCCTTGATTCAACTTCAGTCTGCTTGGTGTATGGATGTGTGTTTCCCTTTTCTCAAGACAGCGAGAATAAATTCCTTATGCACCAACGCCGCAGATACCACGTCATGGGAAAAAAATCCAAAATTGACCATCATCATGATCAAAAACCATTTATGGTCAGGTTAACATAAAAGTTGTACAGACTTTTTCTGGCATAAACTATCGGCCTGCATATAAGCCTGCACACTGGTAAGGTCTTAACGTTTTACCTAACATATAGGTTCTACATGCTGTTGTTTTTGATTGTGTCATTCTGTGATTGAAACAAACACATCTCGGTGGGTTGTGGCTTATCAGCGATGACAATGTCATTATCCTCGCTTCATAAAGGACCACAGCGGGTGTAAAAGACTTAGAGAAAGACAAAGATTCGACAGAGAGAAAGACAAAGAGGTTCATAGCACCGTGATAATAGAACACGTCGAGAGAGAAAATAGAGGACGTGAAAAAAGAGCGCAAAAACTGAACTTTTAAATTTTTTTTACTCTCGTTTCATACCCCAGTGATGAGTAATGGATTCCTTTATAAAGAAACGAATCTTTCGCTTTTCTCAGCTACGGTGTGATATATTTATTGCCAGTGGCCGTTGTGATCATTTGCATGAAAACAATGTTGCTATTATGACATGAAAGGCAATTTATACATGGCTGTGGGTGTTGCATGGCCGTGTTAATTGCCTGTTAAAGTAACAGCTCTATAGAATGACAAATCATGCATATTCAAGGATGACGTAGCCGTGCACGCATGTTCGAAATATAGGCCAACGCAGTGTTTGTAACCTTTGTCGCACTTTCCGTTTCACAAACCCAGATCTTCTGAAATAAGTAATGAATGAATGAATGAATTATTAATTGATTAATTAATTAAAATCTTAAATGTCTAACGCACACAGAGCAATAACGGTATACGATAATAAAAATTTATATGAAACGTATCCGATTTCATGATAGAACAATTAATTACTTCTACTGTTATTTCTATTACTACTACTGCTGCTACTTTTACTACTACTACATCTACTACTTTTACTGATAATATCAATACATACATACATGCATACATACATGCATACAGACATGCATACAGACATACATACAGACATACATACAGACATACATACATACATACATACATACATACATGCATACATATTTAATTTTTTTTCGGGCAGTACGACAAAATTTAATTATAAAATACAATGATTTGCCTTCGATCATTCTGTACAGACAAGGCATACATTCACACGGCCATGTCCCATCTCATTTGCCTGGATTGAAAGAATCCAATGCTGCATTGACACTATCTTGCTATTTGACTGAAAGCAAGGAATTTCTAACAGCTGTAGGCTTGGCACAAGACGTTTATTTACACAAAGAAGACTGCCAGCAACAGTGACTATTACTTATAGAAAACAAATATTAATATGCAGAGGGGATCTGTTTATAAATTTTTTATGGCACTTATCAGTATGAGCGTCAAATGAAACAGAACATTTAACAGGGTTTTTGTTTGTTTATGATTGTAAATGTCTGGCCTGTTCGCCCTCACAGTGAATGTACTCGTGTGTTGATCAGTGGCCAGATTGGGTCTGAGAAAAATGTCTCGATATGCTTTGGTATGGAGATGCAGGGTTTTTTCACACAAAGTTTACGATGTCATTGTGCCTAGCCTGGTTCAACTGTACGTGTTTGGTGCAGCCATTTGGAATATATGAGGTATTATCTATTGGGTGGTAAAAAAAAGAGAACACTGTTTGTCATAAGCGGTTAGGTAACGAGAGTGAAAGAAGACTGTTGGAGGGAAGAGAATGCCGTTGTCCTCTGATAATGAACCCTGTCTTTCAGTCTGAAGTTGGACATAAATGCAGTTGACAGTTTGTTATTTAACCCCGTGGGGATGCGGGGACTCTTTCACTAGTTCAGTATAAATAATAACTATCCCCACATTCTGGAAATTCTGTGCTGGAAATTTCCTCTTTTCTATCACTGTCTTTGTTTCTGCCTTGTTCCATCGCTTTCTGTCATTTCTTCCTATCGTTTTCTGCCTTGCTGGTCCATTCACCGGTATATGTTCGATAAAGTCATACGTACTTTCTCTTAGAATTGATAATTGGGTACATATATTAAGTGCATTTTTGGCTCTAGGGAGGTGAGATATGCAGAAGCAGTGTTAAGTAATTCAGGCCCATTTTTTATAAATGTTTTAGTGTCCTTAGTTTATGTTTAAATTTGTATTCAGGTATGTTTTTTTTAAATCCCTTGTGGATACACTGGACGGAGTTGTCAATGCCAGGGGCATCTCTTTAGATTATGTGCGCAAATACATTGATATGTGTACTTAATTTTCTTTTCCTCATTTCCTGTTGAGGTATTGTGTGTGTATTGAAATGGTTACAGCCGTTTTGGCTCTACGCAGGGCTTTAAACAAAAATGACGAAAATGACAAAGTTTGTTATTTACATGTGTGGCTTCACCTGCGATACGTCCCTGGGAATCTTTCGTTCAAAACGTGTCCTATACTATTGTTTGGAAGTGGAGAAGGCCACTTTGGAGTCAGGGCTTTATGTGTTCCAGTAAGATTGTTTGGAAATGGAGAAGGTGACTTTGGGGTCAGGGGTTATGTGTTCCAGTAAGATTGTTGGAAATGAAGAAGACCACTTTGGGGTTAGGTCTTATGTGTTCCAATAAGATTGTTTGGAAATGGAGAAGGACACTTTGGGGTTAGGTCTTATGTGTTCCACTAAGATTGTTTGGAAATGGAGATGGCCACTTTGGGGTTAGGGCTTGTTAAGGTCCAGGTGTCTTAACTAGAGAAAGCCATGACTATTTGTCGTCGTCAGGGAACGGGTTGTCCAGTATCACTCCTGCACAGTGTGCACATCGCTCGCACAGATGTACACAGTCGGATCTGGGCATTTTCATTTCGGAATATGTGTTGAAGTGACGTCTCCTGTCCGGGCAAGGGTGTTGCTGTGGTCAGGTGTTGGTCCATCCTGCACCTTCCTGTTTTTCGTGTGGAGGCAGAGGGAGGATGGCGTTGTTTGTTGTTCTTGCAGGTCATCGCTGTTCAGTGCGGAGGTCCCAGCCAGGAGGAGGGTTCCCAAGAGAATTCAAGCTCTCAGTACAACTACTCTGTACAGCACACAAAATGACTGAATGTTTCTCGACTATATACTTTCTTCAACAAATAGCTTGGAACCTTCAAGTTTCTAGCAGTGTTTCTGTTGAGTGCGAGTGTGTATGTAGGAAGACAACATTTTCTATTAAACCTAAATTAGCCATCAATCAGAGAAATATGCATAATTAGCCAGATGCGCCATTGTGTGCTCAGGCTAACACAAGGTAAAAGAGGGAGGGAGGTTCTGTATTACACCAAGAGAATAAACGAACAAAAGGCGGGGGTAGGGAACTAGATACTAGTCTTTTTATATACACAAAGTACTCTTACATGTTATCTTTGCCCATCTGTTCAAAAGGGATGTGTGTGGGTGTGTGGACAGCAAGCCTCGATTGATGTAAGAGTGAGGAAGAGAGAGAGGGGAGGACAAAATGAAACGCATGTATTCAAATCCAGGCCCGTAAAAGTGATGACTATTACATGATGTGTTTGACTTCGTCATAAGTGCTGTGTGAATCTTTTCTTTTATGTTCTGAAACAGCGTGTGTACGCTCAGTGGCTTGCTGTTAGTAACTGTTACGTGACCAGCGAAGCGAACTGGTATAGAAATTAACTGGCCTGTTACTTTTCTGTGATATTTGACAAGGACTGTTTCCGCTATACAAATCCCCCCGTGGGGATGCCTGGTGATCTTTCAGTATAAATAGTATCCCCACCTTCTGAAAATTCTGTGCTAGAAATCGTAAGCGCTTGTTGATTTGTGTATGTGGTAATTCAGTCTGTTGTGCCTGGTCCTCAGGTGGAGGATAATGACTAGCTCTTGCCGGAGCAGTTGATGGTGAGTGTCTTATAGCAATGAAACCTTTCACCTTTTTTATTTAACCTTCATCATGTAGAAGTGATAATCATCTGTGACCTCTCGTCACAGCAGTGCTAGGTGGGTCCTCAAGACCGTGTCAGAGCATAGAGCTTATGTGCTGGCTTACAGCTTATGCCATGATCATTTGGGATCTTCTCCATTACGTGGCATCAGTGGCGTCAGTGTGTATGGAATTTATTCCACGCGAGGAGACGTTATCTTGAGAAGCTTACAGAAACATACCAAAAGCTGTTGGACTTTAATCTGCACATTGTTGTTTAAGAGATGCATTCCACTGTTGGACATTCCATAGTTACTACATATATATGTGCTGCATGCGATCTGTAGTCCACAGTTAAATCTTAAACCTTAAACATTCCTGTGTCACACTGTCTCTGCGCTGTATAAGCAAACTGTCTTCGCTTTTTCATGTTTCGAGTTTCTGCCGACGTTTTCTTTCTTTGACAGCTAGCTATAGCCCTGTTTGTGAAATGGTGGAGTGACCACCTCATTCTGGACCAGTGTAATAGTAGCAGATCTCCGGTTTTTACTACTATGGTAAAACAGGGAGAAACGTGTGTGATCTACCTTCAGTGGATACGATCATTACATGGGCATGGATTCTGAAAATATAGACGCTCCCTCAATACTAGTGAAGCAATATCCTAGCAGCACTTCAGCTCATCATTTCTCCCTCTATCTGTTTCGGAAATAAGTGTAAGATTTATTTTGATTGTTTCTGACTATATATGCCATGTACTATCTTTCTTGTGAGGAGGATTGCAAACAACGCCCTGTAATAATATGTAGTTATTTGTCATTTTGCAAAAACTATACGATGTATAAATACTGAATGCGCACCCATGTATACATCATCATCATCATCATCATCAGGTGCCTTGCCGCATGGCGTTGGCGATCATGGACTTCCATCTGTCTCTATCTCTTATTGCCTCAAGCATCTCTTCCACTCTCCTTGTCTTCAGCCACTCTGCAAGTCCGTCTAATATCTTCTCCCTGGATCTACTGCATATATATATACATGTATATATACTACACGTCATTATTGAAGGGCCAGGAACGTTTTTGAGTCAATTTTTGAAAGGAGAAATAACCTATTTTCTCTTACTCTTTTCTCCAATTCGTTGCCGAAACTGAATGGATAAGAGCTCAGACAACATTGCAGTTTCCTTTTGGCACGTGTTTGGGGATTTGCCGATTTGCAATGGGCGGCCCAAGGAAGACAATTTCCACACGAAATTGTCGAATCTTCAGCAGGGTCTCTCTGACGACGCAGGCAAGGTAGCGACAAAATTCGCTTTGCACGTGCAAGGCAAGCCCTTTTTGAACACTACTCCAGCCAAAGTTGCCCGCAGACGAGGATAAAAAGGACCCGTTCTTGGTTCGTTTTAACCATGCTTGCAAGACGACGGATGACGGATGAGCAGCGGGGGAGAGCCCTCGCTCTGCTTGATGAAGGCCTAGCGCAGCGGGAAGTTGCTAGACGACTTGAAGTGTCGCATTCCACAATCCAGAGACTGCTGGAGCGCTTCAATGAGACTGGAGCAGTCCAGGAAAGGCGTCACACGGGTCGACCCAGAGTAACGACAAGACAGCAAGACCGCTACCTTGCCCTCTCCGTCCTGAGGGAAAGGGCATCCACTGCGGTGACCTTGAGGGGTCAGCTGAGGGACGCAACAGGTGCTAACATCAGCTGCAGCACGGTGAGAAGACGGCTACATGAGGCAAACTTGAGGTCACGGAGACCGGCCGTCCGACCCGTGCTGTCACCGGTCAACAGAGTGCGCCGCATGACCTGGGCCAGGGAGCACGTGACCTGGACAAGGCAACAGTGGGCCCGGGTCTTGTTTTCGGATGAGTCCAGGTTCACCCTGACCTTTAACGATGGCCGGGCTCGGGTGTGGCAACGTCAAGGGGAGAGGTTCGCTGACGCCACTGTCCAAGAGCATAACCGGTACGGCGGCGGGTCGGTGATGGTGTGGGGTGGCATGAGCCGTGGTACCCGGACCCCCCTGCTCCCCATTGACGGCATCCTGAACGGGGTCCGGTACCGGGACGAGGTTCTGGCGGCCGTGGCACTGCCTGCGCTTGTGGACCTTGGTCAAGGCGCCATCTTCCAGGACGACAATGCACCTGCGCATCGAGCACGCCTTGTGACCGACTTCCTGGAGCAGCATGAAGTCGTCCGTATGGCCTGGCCAGCGTGCTCACCTGACCTGAACCCAATTGAACACCTCTGGGATGTGCTCGGGAGGCGCATCAGGGACAACCACCCCCCACCGGGCACCCTGGCCAGGCTGGTCGACATCCTGCAGATCGAGTGGGCGGCCATCCCTCAGGACACACTCCGTACCCTTGTGGGGTCGATGCATCGGCGCTGTGAAGCATGCATCCAGGCTCGGGGCGGACACACGCGATATTGAAAACAGATTGGCCAAATCTGACACTTTCTGTTTTTTGAAAAGGGGGGGATGTTCCTTTAAATGCATGTGCTGTTCACTAATGGGTCATTGTGCTAATTTCTTTTTCCAAAACAGGTGTGGAAATGATGAAATAAAACATAGAATCAATTCTAAACATTGTCAATTATTTCAACTTAAAATTAGAGAGGAAGGAAGAAGTGGCCCTTAAATTATGATTAGGAGTATATATGTGTTATATATATATATATATATATATATATATATATATATATATATATAATATGTATATATATATGATATGTATATATAGTGTATATATATATATATATAGAGAGAGAGATACGTGTGTGTGCGCGCATGAGTGTGTGTGTGTGTGTGTGTGTGTGTGTGTGTGTGTGTGTGTGTGTGTGTGTGTGTGTGTGTGTGTGTGTGTGTGTGCTGCGTGCTTGCGCTGTATGCTGAGGTGTGTGCGAGTGTGTGCACTACGTTTGTTCTGCCGGAAGTTATTTTCACCTGTGTCATCAAACCATTTACTTCTTGTTTCTCTCTGTCTCACACACACACACACACACACACACACACACACACAACACATATATATACATACATATATACACACACACACACACACCGGCAGACAAGCACCTCATCTCAGGGTTCCCTGTAGTGTGTCAGCAGTATAGTGTGATCTAAAAACCACACCACTGGACTGTACTGACAACTTAATGCCCGTGTGTACCGTTAGTGTCCTAATGAACGTGCAGACAGTGAGTCTACTACGCAGCCATCTTATTGGCTGCAGAATGCAGAATGGAACTAAGAGTTGGATTTCAGTCAGGTTTTTTTGTTTGTCGCTGTTCTATTTTCTACTTCAGGTCCGTGACTATGGAGTATTAGATTTTCGCAGTGCTATGATGATGCATTTCTTGATGGAGGCAGACACGAGAAGATGATTGATAAAGAAGTTTAGGAAAAGACAAGCAACATTTATAGGCCATTTTATGAGGAGAGGGGAATTAGAGCACCTGGTCACAACAGGAAACCTGGAGGGAAAGAGAACACCAGGTAACCCAGGGAGAAAATGTTGGACAGACTCACAGGGTGGCTGAGGACAGATAGGGTAGAAGATGTGCTTGCGGTGACAAGGGATAAATACATATGGAGGGCCATGATCGCCAACGCCATGCGGTAGGGCACAGGATGATGATGATGATGATGATGATGATGATGATGATGATGATGATGAGATGATGATGATGATACGATGATACATGACGATGGGGATGATGATCATGACGCTTTAGAGTTCCAACTAGGATTGAGACTATGTGACAGGGCAGTATTCTGTGATCTCTTTCATAATATATTTTAGCGCCAACCGGGCTCGAAAGATACAAACACTTGAGGTGTTGGTCAAGAAATTTGAGCAACACCTTCAGTGACGCATCCATGAAGTGGATGAGACTTGACTGTGTGGTCCCAATCTTCCCAATGAGCCCTTACTACACACAATTCGGGATAAGAGACAGCTGGAGCCGAAAAATCCCATAGATGGTTTTGAAAGGACTGATGGGATTGGAACCCACAGCCTTCCAGTCGTCTGTCCGTTGCATTAATCACTTGCACCACAATGACTGATTGTGTCTGATGGTTTTTGTGGCAGTGGTTTTATCGAGCTTTTTAATCTAGCCTGTCGTTTCGAAAGTGTATTTGTTAACATAGCTCTGATGCTTTCTGTAACAGAGATGGGAGGGATAAGGATTAGAGGGTATAGAGTTTCGAAGTATTCAGGTGTAGTCTTTGTATCTCAACAGGGTAGATGAATTCTTTTGTCTTCAGATCATCATTATGACTACATTGCTGGAATTTCCAAAGGGGATGGCTGGAGGTAATGTGTGGAAGGGGGAGTCAGAGAGAGTGTATGTAGATGTGTGGTTGGTTCCACTGACAAGTAAATTTCGTATTCGTTCTTGAATAGCACGACTCTCCAAATTGCATTAGGTCTCACTGCGCGTTACTCATATTCACACTTTTCAGTGGAGCATAGAGAACTCAAGCTGTTAAGCAAGCTGACCGCATTCCACTATGTACCAATCTGCATCTTCGGTGAGTGTGTGAATGCTGGTGTTTTCATATTTCCGTCGAGCACTGACATGACGTACAGATCCTAAAAGTGCGTATTTGATATCCTGCATGTACATAAACACGACGGGGATTTAGGGTTTTGGCAGGACTGCACATATATTGGACATCGGGAAAAAATTCACGTTTTAGCCACCAGCAAAGATATCCAGGCTCCCCCGTGGGGATGCCGGGGGCTCTTTCAGTATAAATAATATCCCCACCTTCTGGAAATTCTGTGCTAGAAATTGCCTCTTTTCTGTCACTCTCTTTGTTTCTGCCTTGTTACTTTGCTATCATTCATTTCTACCTATCATTTTTTGCCTTGCTGGTCCATTCACCTGTATGTGTTCGATAAAGTCTTATGTACTTTTTCTTAGGATTGATAATTGGGTACATTTATTAAAAGCATTTTTGACTCTAGGGAGGTGAGATATGCGGAAGCAATTTTAGGTAATTTATGCCTGTTTTTATCTGTTTTGGTGTCCTTATGTATTCTTATATTTGTATTCAGGTGGTTTTTTTCTTTAAATCTCCCCTGTGCGATAAAATGGACGGAGTGGTCAACGCCGGGGGCATGTTCTTAGATTATGTGCAGGAATGCATTGGTATGTGTACATAATTTTCTTTTCTTTTCTTTCTTTTTTTCCCCGTTGAAGTTTTGTATGTTTTGAAGCAGTTATAGCCCTGATATGGCTCTACTCAGTCGGCTGGGTTTATACAACAATAACAACAACAACAACAAAATATCCAGGCGGGACTTTGAACCCAGGACCTTGTGATTGGAGTCTCTTTACCCACTTGACTTCTGTGCCCGTCGGGCTGAGCCTTCGTTTGGTTCACACCCGATGTCGTGGAAAGGGGAAAAGTTGCGGAGGCAATGGCAGGTTCTCCATGTCGCTGTGTCCAGTCTTGTTCAACAGGTACATTTTGCCCAGTGGTACAGTTCACCTAGTCCTTGTGGGCTGAAGGACTCTGCCATGGTAGCTTATGAAGAGTGAAGTTGATTGGAGAGGGATTCATCGCATTCGGACAATTACATACGCGTCCTACCCAAATCTGCCAGCTAGCCATTATTCGGTAAACTCCCTGAGTCTGCGCAGAACCCTGTGCGCTGACAAGCACTTGAAACGGAAAAGGGAGTAAAGGGACGTAGGAAACACTAAGCTGACACCATCAAAATAACGGAACATTTGAACTCGAGATACCGGATTTTGGTGGCTGTGGATCTCTATATCACTTGGTTTTGGGTGTAGCGCATGGTGATGAAATCATCCATATACTGTGAAAATTGCTTGAGAACGCTGAAACTAACATCGATGTCTCGCTCTTCTTACACTCTTCGTCGATGGGTGCGGTAGTCGAGTGGGTAAGCTGTCAAGCTTCCAGTTTAAAGGTCTGAGGTTCGATCCTGTCTGAGTAAGCCTACCTCCCGCGTGGTGGTTAAAGGGGTGGAGAGAAGTTCGGTAAGATGCAGTGGACGTCATGCAGCTGATTCTTATTTTCTCCAATCATACGTATAAGGAGAAGGAATATTGAGGAATGGAATTTCATATAGTTCACAAGATATCTGTTGGCCTTTCTAGACGAAAGCAAGTAACTCAGGATGTAGAAGTATGCTGAAAATGGAACACCAGCGCTGAACCTCTGTGTATTGATATGACTTATTAGCGTGTTGTTCCAGACGCTTATCAGATTTTGATTCTCCGGGGACTGCATCGTTGACATGTGCAACACACTGGCCTAGCTATTTCTGTTGCGTATCGTTGACATCAGTTGTATGAAAGATGAATTCCTATTTGTGTTTCAAGGGCTGGATGTCATCTGTGACCTTAAAAGTAAACACAAGCTAAATCCCTTAAGGATAGGTCTGTTAAGGTAAAAGCCCAATTACATGATACATCAACGAAAGCAGGGAGGGAGGGGCGGGGAAGGGAGACACTGTTCTAGCTGTCTGGCAGGGAAGACGTAAGGAGTCAAAAGGACAGGAGAAATAGATACTGACATTTTGACAACTCCCTACTGCAAGGGCAAGAATCACACTTAATCCCTACTTAATGCACTTTACGCCGATCTGTTCACGCTGCAGCCTTTCCATCTGAACACCCTTCCCCGCACTTTACCATCACCCCCTGTCCCGTTTCTCAGTAGTCAAGTTCTTCCCCTAACAGTCTGCTCTTTCTTTTCAACCAGGGTTGTCCAGAATCGTTATGTTCAACCAGTTTCGCATGCATCGTATTGTACCGCGCTCCGTCGTCGCGCCGACAATAATTGAGGTCGTGCGCAGAACGTCTTGTCTGCCTGCCATAAACGTCTGCTCTCAGCCGTCGTGTGGAGAAAATTAAGAGGCTTTTATGCAGCTTGGACCCTGCAGAACTCTAGTGTACATCTCTTGAGTTGGATTTCGGTGTGAAAGAGGAGAGGCCAAAAATAAAACCAGCCCCTTTTTTCACCTAAAGACAGCCACCTTTTTTTGTGAAAACACAAGCAATTTTTGTTATGTTGACGACGTACTTTAGATGAGATTCAGGTGTTCCCAGTCTTCAGGATAGGAGTATTTGTGTACGGTGCTGTCTCTTCCTTGTTGCACGTGTTGTTGAAAGATTTATATGCTATGTCCGTTTTCTGCCAGGATGTATTTTTCATTCTCTTGTTTTGAACGATGAAGAAGCGATTCAGACTGACGGGCATGGGCTGTGTGTGTGTGTGTGTGTGTGTGTGTGTGTGTGTGTGTGTGTGTGTGTGTGTGTGTGTGTGTGTGTGTCTGTGTGTGTGTCTGTGCTTGCGTGTGGTCAACCCCACTCAGCAGACATTTGATAATTCCAACCAGAAACAGCAGAGGTGTCTTCTCTCAGATACGTTTGTACATGCAGGGTTAAAAGATGGTGCAGATGAATTGGGAACATCATCTGAAGAGAGCAGACAACACCACCCGGACTGTCCTTCACTGGACGCCAAAAGGACGACACGAGAGAAGATCCGGGAACACTTGGCAACGAATAGTAGGAGGAGAACTCAAACTGGAAAGTTCTGGTTCCCACCTGGGATACTATACAGAATGTGGACCAAAACAGACCGGAATGGAGCACGTTTATTGCTGCCCAACTTGCCAGTGGCTTTACGGGCAGTGACTTGCGTAAGATTAAGCAAGAAAGTCAGAAAGAGATCTTCAGACTTCAGAACATTTAGGGATAACAGCATTAGGTCCCATTGGACCTGTCTTACAGCTCGAGTGGGAGGGAGGGAGGGAGGGAGAGAGAAAGAGAGAGAGAGAGAGAGAGAGAGAGAGAGGACACTAGCGGTTGATCTGAATAGGTCTCCATTCCAGTTTTTGTCCTCTCAGAAAAAGATGAATGAAAAATATTGTTACAGTTTATGAGATGTTGGGACTTGTCGCGGCACATTGTTATGTTTGTCCATCTTTCTACCCAGTCAATGGTGGGTGGGGTTGCTACACCTCTGCTGCTTTTTATTCACTGTAGTGCAAAGTGTGCTCTGCTGCTTTTTATTCACTGTAGTGCAAAGTGTGCTCACTTGGTCTCCTTGTGGGTCCTCTAAAAATAGTAGTTTTCAAGCTCTCTTGCAACGCTTTGCAGACATACTTTTTCTCTTTAAGTTTTTGTTTTCTCAAGGTGGTGGTACAGCGCTCAGATGGTTCCCACAAGCGGTGCACCACAAAACGACCTGTGTGGACGGTAATCTGAACTATGCTCGCGAAAAAGCCTGAGTGTCGTGACTTGATCTAGAGGTTCTACCTTACTACAGTGTTTTATGCTTGTTCAAAAAATCATACGGTCTATCCTTGCATCTTCCTGCCTTAAGAACCATCTACAGATGGAAATACATCTAAATCGCATCAGTAGCCATCCTATGGAAAGCTTCAGTTGTGTAGGGTTAGATCAATACCACTGCTATTGCATTTAGCCTGTATCACCGTGCGCTGGTCTCTGACAGCTTTGTGCAAGTTACGAGTACATACTTACTTTGGTCCCTCACTTCTGTTGGGATACAGGCCATCAACAATAGACCTCCATAGTCCTCTGTCCTGTGATTTTGCCTATCTCCAGGTACGGCCTATTCTCCTAGAGTCTGGACGTCTCTTCGCTTGGTGTTTCTTGGTCTTGGGAAGGGGGTGGGGGGGGGGATGGAGGGAAGTCCTTGTCGGGGCCTGTTTGCTGATATATGACGCTGGTTTCTGTAGTGTGTGCCCGATCCGACCCTACTGCCTCCTTTCAGTTTTGCTTTCTGTTGGCAGTTGGTGTGTTTTCTTCCACAGATCGATATTGCTGATCTTATCCGGCCAGTGAATTTGGATGATGTTTTCTCAGAGAGCTTGTGTGCAAGTGCATACTACTTTAACATGTAGGCACAACAGTAGATGGCCTCTGACGCTACACTAAACTATCATACGTTTGGAACCTCGGCGTGAACTTCATGTCTCATGTAAAAAAAAACACAAACAAACAATGAAGACAGCTTTACCATGGATGTCGACTACAATTGCCCACCGTTGTCTGGTATTGTGTCGGCTGGAGCCGACTCCAATTGGAATCATACCAGAGTGGCGATAGAGCGCAGTGTTGATGATGACTCGGCAGGCTTGCCCGGCTCTCTGTCTGCCTGATCGGGAAAGTTTTCTTCTTCTGGTCTTGTCGTTGGGGAGACGCATGGTACGCTGCAACAGACAGGATTCTCTGTTTCTGTCTCTGAGACGCTGCAAACAACAGTTAAAACATATGGGGTTGATGCAGTCTATGATGTTGGCCACCCAGCTCTTCCTGTGTTGGTCATAACGACGGCTTCTTTCAGGATACTCTGAAGGATGATTTTGTACAGTACATGTATGCTCTGGTGGGTAATGTGACTAGACCATGCCAGATGGCATCGTTCCATAGTTGCCAGAAGCGCTTCCTGTGTTGATCTTGTTCTATACGTATTCCTCTGTCACATGGTCAGGGTAGTTTACACAAAGTAGTTTCCTCAGGCACTCAGTTATCTTTTCTGGGTCAGCTGAGTGTCCAAGTTTCATTTCACAGGAGATGGAGTCTACGAGTAAATTGAACAGTCAATGCTTGGTCTGAAGCTGATGGTGTTGCTTCTCCATAGTCTGTTCATTCTGGCCGTTGCTAACATTATTGCCCCATCTTTGGTCAGGGTGGTTCACAGGCACTTGAAATTGTCGACCTTTTTCCGGTTTCTGAATGTTTATGGAGACTTGTGCAGTGACCTTGACTTTACGTTTCTCGTTACCAACTCACCTTTCCATACGCCCCTATATGGTCGACGAGTCTTTTGATCAGACTGTGCCTTCATGGAAACTGCCCACTCGCTAATTTCAAGTGATCAGTGTTATTTTTCGACGAAAATATTGTTGTTTCTGTGCTTCCG
Organism: Monoplex corrugatus; assembly: GCA_030674185.1. NCBI lineage: Eukaryota > Metazoa > Mollusca > Gastropoda > Littorinimorpha > Ranellidae > Monoplex > Monoplex corrugatus. The sequence continues at coordinate 78,644,132 of CM060309.1, read as the reverse complement.
AAAAAAAAACAAAAAACGGCATACAACAGCAAGAACACGATAAAAACGCATAAATGCCAGTGGTTCTAAGCAAAGCAGAGCGCGTTACAGCGTATCTTT
>CM060309.1:78591533-78636533 GCA_030674185.1 Monoplex corrugatus | reverse complement strand
ACAGATCAAGGAGTGTGAGGAGAGAGACTTTGCCAGTATCAGTTGCAAGGAGGAGATTGTTGAGAATGTGTAGTAGGGCAGTTTCAGTGCTATGGCACTGGCGGTAGGCTGACTGGAAAGGATTGAGGAGATTGTTGGCAGACAGGTGAAAGTTCAGCTGGTTGAGGACGACCTTTTCAAGGAGTTTTGACAAGAAAGAGAGATTAGAGATAGGCCTGTAATTTTTCAGTTCATTTGGGTCTAAATTATGTTTCTTGAGGAGAGGGTGAACAATAGCAGACTTGAAAGAATCTGGGACAGTTCCAGTTTGAAAAGAAGTGTTGATGATGTCAGTGATGAATGGGAGGAGAGTAGGGAGACAGTCGGCGTAGAGAGAACCTGGAAGAGGATCCAGTTCGCAGGTTTTGAACGACATGGATCTGATTGTGTTGAAAATTTCTTCTTGTGAGACTAGGGTAAAAATAGTGAGAGGTGTGCCAGAGAAGGAAGGGTCAGGTGGGCATGGTTGACAGGGTGTCCTGTCAAGCCTGTCACGAAGAGTTTGTATTTTGGTGGTGAAATACTTGGAGAATACAGATGGGAGTTCTTCATTTGTATGTTTTGTTTTGTATTTGGTGGTATTGAACCAGAGTTGTGAGACAAGATTGTGTTAATATTGGATATTCTATGAACCACAGTTGTGAGACAAGATTGTGTTAATAGATATTCTGTGAACCAGAGCTGTGAGACAAGATTGTGTTAATATTGGATATTCTGTGAACCAGAGTTGTGAGACAAGATTGTGTTAATAGTAGATATTCTGTGAACCAAAGTTATGAGACAAGATTGTGTTAATATTGGATATTCTGTGAACCAGAGTTGTGAGACAAGATTGTGTTAATATTGGATATTCTGTGAACCAGAGTTGTGAGACAAGATTGTGTTAATATTGGATATTCTGTGAACTAGAGTTGTGAGACAAGATTGTGTTAATAGTAGATATTCTGTGAACCAAAGTTGTGAGATAAGATTGTGTTAATAGTAGATATCCTGTTGTACCTGCGTTCTTTCCCATTGGATGTTTGGGTTCTGTTTCTGAGGAGAAATGTTCCCTACACTTTGTGGTTGACGGTTTTACTTGTAGTATAAGAGTGGTGTTGAAAGAGGAACTGGAAGAGAGGAAAAAGGAATAGAAAAAGAAGAGAAGAAAAAGGGGAGAAGGAGAAGAAGAGGAGCAGAAAACGAAAAAGGAGGAGAAAACAAAACAAAACAAAACAAACAAACAAAAAGACGTTAATGTGAAGGTGTGTGGTTATAAATGTTGTATGTGTGATGTGTGAAAGTAAATAGTAATAAATGTAAAAGAATTTAATATCGTGATCTATTTAGTGACATTGGTTGAAAGGAGTCAGTACGGTTGCGTGACGAACGAATGCTTTTTGCATGTGTTGATTGCGTGAACATGTGTACAAAAACATGACAACATGAAAACAGCCAACATGAATGACCTCCACAGACGGAGTATGCAGACTGTGCAGCAATATATTGCCTGCACAGTGCGGGCAAAACAACGTGCATATGCGTACCCTACCACCTTTGTTTACTTGGAAGTTCGACGTTTACCACTTGACTAGGGCCTGTCCAAGCTTACGTTCAAATGGTGACAGCTTTCTGTTAAGTTGACAATAGTGCTTCGATAAACACGCAGGTCTGAAACAGGTAAAGGTGTAAAAACGACAGATTGATATGTGTGTGTGTGTGTGTGTGTGTGTGTGTGTGTGTGTGTGTGTGTGTGTGTGTGTGTGTGTGTGTGTGTGTGTGTGTGTGTGTGTGGTCCTCCCCTTCTCTCTTTACCTGTGTGTGTGCGCGTGTGTCTTTTCTTTTTTTTTTCCGGGGGGGGGGGGGAGGTCGTAGTTTGAGATCAGTTATTTCCTATTTCCATAGTGATCTACAGTGGAGCGTAAATGTGAAACACCTTTTACCTGCTCCTGTAGAGTGGAAGGGGATATTTGCTTGTATGTTAGTTTGAGCTGGACAACATGATTGCGTACGTTAATTCTCTCTCTCTCTGTCTCTCTGTCTCTCTCTCTGTCTCTCTCTCTCTCTCTCTCTCTCTCTCTCTCTCTCTCTCTCTCTCTCTCTCTCTCTCTCTCTCCTTGTTCTCTTTTTTTCCCGCGTTGCTGGTTTTTGGTTATTCATTCTCTTTACACTTCTTCGGGGTTTCCTCATTTCGTGTAAGAAAAGGCCTATGGTCGATATGAAGCGATTTCCCTTTCTTTAAAAGAAACAAACAAACAAAACCAAAAAACCGAATGAAACAGCAAAGCAGTAGGAACCAAAGAATTGGAAAGAAAGGTCACAGGACTGAAGGCAACAGTAATCCTATCAGACTCGCTTCACAACACAAGCGACATCAGTCTGACTGAAATCCAATGTGTGGACTAGTGGTTAAGTTAAGACAACTACCTAAGACGCGAGAAACCTGGGTTCGAATTACTGATCGAACAGGGATTCCCGCTCTCCCCTTCCCTTTTCTTTTCCATTATTTGTATTCTATGTTTAAAATTTATTTATTCTTTTGTTTGTTGGTGTGTGTGTGTGTGTGTTTGTGTGTGTGTATGTGTGTGTGTTTGTGCGTGTGTGTGTGCGTGCGTGCATGTGTGTGTGTGCGTGCGTGCGTGTGTGTGTGTGTTTCTCTTCCTGTGATGTACTGTTTTGTTGTTGTTCTTGTTGCTTTATCTAATATGGGTCTGACATCCGAACTGTTTGCGAAGGCATAAATTCAATAGGGCATTGTTTCTATTGGGGAGTGATGGAGCCAGATTAATTAATTACATTTGAGTGAATTTTCTCAACTAGTTAGGGTTTTTAACCCTTCTTCGTATCACTTTTTAAAAGGAAATTGTATGTCTCTGTTTATTTTGTTTAGATTTTCTTTTTTCACTTATATTCATTTAAGTGACATGATCATACAGGAGTTGAAGGAAGAAGAAGATGTCAAAAGAGTGCAGAAGGCAGTCCAGCAAGGTCAACAGGGGCAATGGACAACATGGGACAGTGCACTCCAAAGAAGTCTCAGCTGGAACGATATGTGGCACATGGCTCCTCTAAGGATAAGCTTCCTCCTCAGATCTGTATATGACCTGCTCCCCTCGAATGCAAACTTAGTGAAATGGGGGAAATCAGACGACCCAGCATGTCCGCTCTGTCAGAAGAAACAAACAGTGGAACATGTCCTAAGCTCTTGCAAAGTAGCGCTAGCCCAAGGAAGGTATACATGGAGGCACAACCAAGTTCTGAAAGTGATCACAGACGTGGTTAGCGAAAAAACCATGACCCCAAACGCACCAATTGCTATGACAACGTTCTACAAAGCAGGAGGGAAACAGGTCTGGCCCGAAAGTGCTATGACAACCAGCACATTGCCAAAGGGTCTTCTGGATGGAGCAGTCGACTGGGAGTGTACAGCAGACCTCCCAGAGTGGAGAAATTACCCAGATGTCATCAGCAAGACAGGCATGAGACCAGACATCGCTCTCCACTCTGACTCCTCGAAACAAGTGATTCTGATAGAACTCACTGTGCCATACGAAAGCAGAATGGAAGAAGCACATATCTACAAGACCGAAAAATACGCCGGTCTTGCCAGCACCCTGAAGAAAGCGGGTCTGCGGGTCAAAATCTTCGCCATAGAGGTCGGGGCAAGAGGGTTTGTGGGCACCTCCGCTTATGATCTCATGAAACAACTCGCCATTCCTGGGAAGAAGAGGACTAGAGCCCTTAAAGCGATGGCAGAGGCAGCAGAAAGGAGCTCAAGCTGGATATGGGCAAGGAGGAACCAAAAGTGAACTTCATAAGGATTAAATTCCCTACAGATGATGTGTGCCCCGTTAGCACATTGGTAAAACCGCGTACCGCAGTTCTGAAGCGCAGAATCGCCCAGGTTCGCTCCCCGGCGTAGGAAAAAAAAAATAGACAACAGCAGAAGGGCATCCAGGAGTCATGACCTGGATGTGGCCCGGCCCCCCGAGAGTGTAAGGAATTCAGGGCCGAAACACTTGTCTAAAGGGGGTTACTTCTCTGAAGACCTGTTGTCTAGCTCTCCCTAGAGTTTCTTTCTACCATTTTATCGTTTTTAGACCAATGATCACTCTTCGTTAGATCTTAAATGGTGGTCTGGGTACTGGTCTTTCGCATGACAGTGAAGCGAGGTCCCGTCTCCAGCATGCACTCAGCGCATGTTAAAGATCCCACGGCCACAAAGGAAGTGTCCCTGACAAAAATTCTTTTAGCAAAATCCACTTTCGTGGAGTAAGCAGAAATACACTTGCACAAAGCAAAAGTCATGAAAAAGAAAAAGTGTGTGACGTTGCTCCGAGGGTTCACTAGTCTTTAAGTTTCCGTCCTTCCGTACTAAACTCAGTACAGTTAGGCTACCTTCATAGCGGACTCCCAATAGTGCAAATTACGCTATTCGGAGCTGACTCCCAATAGCGCCAGCCTAATAAAAATTATTTTTCAAGTGACAAGGGAAGCAATGCTAGACAATCTTTGACTTGCGCAGAATCCTCTTGCGCAATAATATTCATTTGCTTCCTGTCGTTCTCCGAGTAAGCTAAGCATACAACTTTCAGAGCCAAACGAGAAGGAATCTCAAAAGGTAAACTTCTTCAAGCCGTTTAAGATGGCAACTTGGATCGCTGTTGTCTCCAGGGGAAGAGGTCGTGTACTGATACACAGAGACCATAAGTATCAACTGAATAAAAAACATCAAACCACCATGTTTTGGCGCTGTTGGCGAAAGACGTGTAGGGCCAATGTCACAACTAATCTGTTTGATCCTGAGGAAGAAAATCCTCAAATAAGGATAATTTACCAGGAAATGGGACACATTCATGATTCTGACGTAGATCAGATCAAAAAGGACAAGTTTCTGAACGACGCAAAACAGAAAATCAGAGACAATCCCACAAAGCCTATCAAAAGAGTTTATGATGAACAAGTCGCTGCAGCTCACCAAGCAGTCGGACAAGGAGGGGGAGACAGGCCTCCTATGGTTCCGGACTTCGTTTCCATCAGGTCTCAGATGTCTAGAACTAAGACTGAGAACCTTCCGGAAATTCCTGCAGAAGTTGAAGAAGTACAATTCCTTGGACCATGGCAAGAAACTTGGCGCGGATCTAGATTCATGCTCCAACAAAACAATGACTGGGCACAGCTATCTTCGGCACACATGAAAACATTAGAAAGTTGACGGAGTGCAACCTGTTATACATGGATGCCACGTTCAAGACGTGTCCTCGACCATACAGCCAAATGCTGGTGATTCAAGGCGATTACCATGGGCGCGTTTTACCATTTCTCGCAGTGCTGATGACCAACAAAACAATTGGAGACTACCGGCAGATCCTGCAAACAGTCAAGCGTAAAGTGCTGCGCTTGACAGGGCACACTTGGGAGCCTGCATCCATTGTTATGGACTTCGAGCAAGCACTCATAACTGCAGTGGAGACAGAATTGCCCAACACCCGGACGGAACTCTGCTACTTCCATTTCAACCAGTCCTTATGGCGCCGTATCCAAGAACTTGGACTCACAGGAGCCTACAAAAGAGATGAAAATCTCAAGGAAATACTCCGCAAAGTCATGGCTCTAGGATTTCTACCAGTGGCCCTGGTGAGGAACAACTTTACATTATTGCGGAATTTACCTGGTACCCGAAGGAAGATCTATCTGTACCCTGCCTTGTTTGACTTCTTCAATTCTGTTCATAACACTTACATTGTTGGTCAATTCCCCCCTCCTGTCTGGAATGTTTACGAAAGGAACATGGATTGCCGAACGAACAACAACGCTGAGTCTTTTCATCGCTCGTGGAATAACAGAGTAGGCGTACGGCATCCCAACCTCTTGGATATTCGTCAGACATCTAAAAGACCTCCAGGCATCGACTGAAAGCGGTATCCTCAGCATGGACAGGGGAGGTCACCCAACAAGACGTCAGCGACGATGGCGTCTCCTGGAAGGACGACTCCTGGCCCTGAAAGAAGAGTATCGTCATGGTGTTCGTGACGTGGACAGTTATTGGCGGGCTGTGAGCCATCTGGTGCATCACTACTGATCGAGGTTCTATCTTGCCAACAACAACAACGAGAATCTTTGATTCCCGAAGCAAGGTTATACCGTGAAATCAAAAGTCACACCCAGCAGTTTTCATTTCTCATTGCTTACTATTTCAACTGAAAAGGGGTTTCCTTTTTTCATTTTATGCATATAAAACTGGATAGTCATGCGTCTTGTATGCGTATGTGTGCATTTGTTGTGTGTGTTTGTGTATGTGTTTGTTTGCTTGTGTTTTTTTTTTTTCACTGCTGTGGAAACTACATCTCAGACTATTTTCCCCCAAGAAACTTAGTTATTTTCATTCAAAAAGACAATGTTGTGTTTAATTTTTGAATGAACAAAGGATATTCAATTTGATTTGTTTTTATTTTGTGTGTGTATGTGTGCGTGGATGTGCGTGTGCGTGCGTGCGTGTGTTTTTCACTGCTGTGGGAACCAAATCGAAGAATATTCCAATAAAAACACTGAGTTGTTTTCATTCAAATAGATAATGTGGTGTTTTATATTTTGACTGAAGAAAGATATTAAATTTATCAGGATACCGCCCCGACTGGACAATTATGAGATCGAACTGCCTACAGTTTTTAGTCATATTATATAGCACCTCGGGTTTCCTTTTGCCCGTGAGGGTCAATTAGATATCCCACCGACCTGAATTCTGGAGAGGATCGAGCCTGGGTTGTACTACAGCCTCACACATAATTTCATTAAAATCGGTTCTCAAACATCGGATATCTATTTGCGGACAGACAGACACACACACACACACACACACAGACAGACACAGTGAAACCTATATACCGCCTTTTAAGGGGCGGTATAATAACTGGAAAATCAAGCGTCTATAGTGAACCCTCGGACTAGTGAACCCTCGGACTAGTGAACCCTGAACCCTCGGACTAGTGAACCCTCGGACTAGTGAACCCTCGGACTAGTGGGACGTTCCCTTCCCAAGGGAGAGTAACTCGAATTTCATCTGGTAAATCTATTAGCATGTGATAAAGTTATAATCATAAATAATGATAATAATAATAATAATGATAGTAATAATGATAATATTAATAATAATAGTAATAAAAAGCAGATACTGATGGACAGAAGATGACCTTCCATTCCTTCATCCTCCGGACAATGAAATGACTGGACAGAAGATGACCTTTCATTTCTCCATCCTACGGACAATCAGATGAATGGACAGAGGATGACCTCCGTCCTCCGGACAATCAAAGACGAGTAGACTAATTCCAACCAGTATGGCACGCCTCCTGAGCGCTCGCGCCTCGCGCCTTGGGCAGTACATCTAGTCGTATGCCACGTGTCCCGCAAGCTTGGATTAACTGGAAAGAAATGTTTATGACATTCTTCTTCTGTCATGAAATAAGAGCTGCCGGAGTCGGATCAGGAAGAATGGGAAGATCAAAGATAGAGCGTGACCTCTCGTGAGGAATAAGTCTGAAATGACTATGGCCTCTTTACATAGCATTTCCTTTGTTCCTGACTTATGCCTGAAGCGTCAAGGTTGTATTCATTGTTGACCCCAAAAGGGGCATCAAAACACACGCTTCAGTCTGAAAACATTCCCAAGGAAAACAGATTAACAACTCGGCATATTATACAGTGACATGTTTGTAATGTTGTTAGAATTTTAGATCAGGAAGAAAATTGCGTGAGACCTGTCCCTTTAACATGAGAGTTATCTTGTGATTTCCGTGTTGCTAATAGCAGCAGCATCTGTTAAAAATGCATAAAAGACCTTTCATCTCCATGGAGATGCGATTATGTGTATATTCCCCAGCGAATTCGTATTCTACACATGTAAACTACATGTAGCTCGGGGACAATTTAAAGCAAAAATATATAATTTCAAATCTGAAACACACGAGAATAGAAGGAGAACGTCTTGTACTTACAAACCTAGACAGACGCAACTTTCGGTCTGTTGGTCGTTGTCAAGCACACACTAAAAATAACAAAGAAACAATCACACAAAAACTTCGGGAAAAAAACAACTACAGCAACAACTTTACACTCGACGACAACAGCAGGAACAAAAGATGTAATGAACGAAAGAGGAGGGAACATACGTAGTCCATGTTTATTTGTTGTTACGTCAAAGGGAGACAAGGCACAAAGACGACGACAACGTTTCTGGGCTCAGCGTGAGATATTTTACTGTTGCCAGTGGTAGACAGGTAAATAGTAGGCTTCTCAGAAAGTCACGGCACAAACCATTAGCTTGGAAGTTTAGGTGACCGTTAGGCCGATGTCATTTCATGACTCCACAATCGATGTGACGGAGAGTGTCGGATGTGGTCAGACTGACTTCATAGCGACATGACAGCCTGATCCTCCGGCAGAGGGGGACAAATCTGGCCGTGTCCAGCTCAGGCTGAAGCTATGGGGGTACAGCGGTCATCACTCAGCCCCCGATGACCCATGCCTGGAGATTAGGCTTGCCATGTCACACATTACCTCCACCGACACTCCGATGAACCGCCCCTGCAAATCACACATTCGCGTGCTTGCGTGTGCTAGAGAGAGAGAGAGAGAGAGAGAGAGAGAGAGAGGACAAAAACAAGACGAATGTAGTGGCATAAGCAGAATCATGCCCATTTTGTAACCAGCCCTCGCCCATAGAGGGTCTACACTAATACAGTTTCAGTTTCTCAAGACGGGTTGCTGTACTTGGAGTGAATTCCATAGCACTGACACCACAGATACCTCGTGATGGATTAGATCCAAAATGATCGTGGCATAAGCTCTGTACCTGAGTATAATCCCTACGCGCTGGCAAGGTCTTGGGATAATACTCCAAGACAGTTACACTGTAATACTCATGAAGAGTTTCTGCTAAGACAAGTGACAAAACTGAAATAATGACATCACAATGATGCAAAATTGAAAGATCAGTAGCATTGGGAGAGAGAGTCGAGTTGCACGATCTAAACTCTAAAAGTTTTGGATGGAACCAGTTGGGAGAGAGTGTGTCAAGTGAGTGAGTGAGAGAGAGAGAGGGTGTGTGTACATGTAATTGCATGATCTAGAATAGAAATTTTGTGAAGTGAAAAATTCTGGATAGAAGCAGGGTTTGATACAGGTGTAACAATTATTCATCAGTCAATACAATTTGACTCACGACTATAAGGTCATTAAGAACTTATAGAGTGTTTCATGATGACATACCTGTGTCCCCCAATGGGAATGCCGGGTGCTCGTTTAGTACAAAGAGTATCCCGGTCTTCTACAAATTCTGTTTTAGAAATATTCCTCATCTCTGTCACTGTCTTTGTTTCTTCCTTGTTCCTTTACTTTCTGTCATTTCGTCTTATCATTTTCTGCCTCGCTGGTCCATACACCTGTATGTGTTCGATAAAGTCTTACGTAATTTCTCTTAGGATTGATAATTGAATACGGTACATATATGTTTGAGCAGCCTAACAGAAGAAAATGGACTTGGATGAGTCCAGGAGATAATACCATAAATCAAATTGACTACATCCTGATCAACAAAAGATCAACAAAAGATTTAGAAATTCTTTACTGTCAGCAAAAACACTACCAGGCGCAGACTGCAACAGTGACCACAATCCGGTAGTGGGAAGGTTTAGGCTGAAATTGAGGAAAAGGAAACAGACCAAAAGCAACATCAAACTAAACCTTGGACTCTTGAAGACAGATGAAATGACACGTCAAAAATTTAATGTACATGTTCAAAACAAATTCAGTGCTCTGGAAGACGTTGGTGACAGTGAGGAACAATGGACAAAGTTGAGAAGTTCTATAAATGAAGCTTGTGAGGAAATCCCTAAGGCAAATAGAAAAGCAAAAAAGAGCTGGATGACTAATGAAATTTTGGGCCTGATGGAGAAAAGGAGGAAGGCAAAGAGAAACGAGGAGATATACAGGAAGATAAACAAAGAAATCAGGTATAGGTGCAATGAAGCTAAGGAAGCTTGGCTGAACACAAAATGCAAAGAGATAGAAGAACGACACAAAATGGATCCTCAGGGTATGTACAGACGAATTGAAGAAATTGTTCACAGGAAAAATACATGCACATCAACTGGTTGCTTAAAATCAAAAGATGGCACGCTTATCATGGAAAAAGACAAGGTATTAGACAGATGGGGAGAGTACATTAAAGACCTTTTTGAGGATGACAGAAACGAAGAACACATCATAAAAAAGAACTTTGAAGGACCACCCATAATGAAAGATGAAGTCAGAGCAGCACTGAAAAAGATGAAACCAGGAAAAGCCCCAGGACCAGACAACATTACTACAGAGATGATTGAAGCCCTGGAGGAATTTGGCTTAGAAAAAATAACAGTCCTCCTAAAAGAAGTTTATGACACTGGAAAAATCCCCAAAGATATGTCAAAAGCAATTTTCATTGCACTTCCAAAGAAGACAGGGGCTATAGAATGCGAACTCCATCGCACAATTAGTTTGATGAGTCATGTAACAAAAATCCTGTTAAGAATAATCATGATGAGGACAAGGACTAGAATCAAAAGAGAAATAGCAGAAGAACAGTGTGGATTTGTGGAGGGGAAAGGAACTATTAATGCCATATACATCCTAAGAACTATCATAGAGAGGTCAGTTGAGATGAATAAGGATTTGTATTTATGCTTTGTTGACTATACCAAGGCTTTCGATCGGGTACGACATGAAAAATTGATCAACCAACAGATTCAATGTCGATGGAAAAGATCTACAAATAATCAGGAATATGTACTGGGAACAAACAGCTGCAATGAGAATAGAAAACAATATAAGCTCTTTTCAAAACATCAAAAGAGGAGTCAGACAGGGTTGTGTTTTGTCACCAGATCTGTTTTCACTATATAGCGAAAACATCATGAGAAACCTAGAAGAAGACCCTGGATTAAAGGTTGGAGGGAAAATGATAAACAACATTCGGTACGCAGATGACACCGTGCTAATTGCAGAAAATGAAAGGGACCTACAAAACCTTGTGAATATACTAGAAACAGAAAGCAAAGGTAAGGGGTTGGAACTAAACAGCAGGAAGACTGAAGTCATGGTGATCAGTAAAAAACATGAAATCCCCTCCTGCAAAATAACAGCAAATGGCACAACCTTGACACAGGTTAATAAGTTCAAATACCTGGGAACGGTCATTTCATCAGACGGCAGATGCACATCGGAAATAGCTGGCAGAATCGGCCAAGCCAAAACAGCATTCAAGAAGATGACAAGCATTCTTACCAAGAAATGCCTATCAATTTACATCAGAAAGAGAGTCCTTGAGTGTTATATAGAACCAATACTGTTGTACGGATGCGAGGCGTGGACAGTCAGCAAGCAAAGCCAGAGCAGGATTGAGGCAGCCGAGATGTGGTTTCTCAGAAGAATGTTGAGAGTACCATGGACAGCAAAGAAAACAAACGAGACAGTCTTGATGGAGGCAGACACAAGTCGATCACTGATAAGGAAGATTAGGAAAAGACAAGCAACATTTATAGGCCATTTTATGAGGAAGGGGGATTTGGAGCACCTGGTCACAACGGGAAAGCTGGAGGGAAAGAGAGCACCGAGTAGACCCAGGGAGAGAATGCTGGACGGACTTGCAGAGTGGCTGGGGATGAAGAGGTGGGGGAGATGCTGGGTGCAACGAGAGATAGAGATGGTTGGAAGTCTATGGTCGCCAATGCCATGTGGCAGGGCACCTGATGATGATGATGATGATGATGACATGTATTAAATGCACTTTAGGCTCTAGGGAAATGAGATATGTGGAAGCAATTTTAGGTAATGTAGGCCTGGTTTTACGTATGTTTTAGAATCCTTAGTTATGTTTAGATTTGTATTCAGGTATGTTTTTAAAATCCCCTTTATGATAAATTGGACGGAGTGGTCAGTGCCAGGGGGCATCTCCTTAGATTGTATATGCGAATGCGAACGTACTGAATTTTCTTTTCCTTTTTTTCTGTTGAAGTGGTGTGTATGTTTTGAAACGGTTATAGCCTAACGCAGTCGGCTGAGCTTTAAATACAAATAACAATAAGGATAAAATTGTGTGACTGCGTACATTTGAGGTCATGTGGTATGGTATGGAATTGATGTATGGTGTGGTGTGGTGTGGTATGGTATGGTATGGTATGGTATGGTATGGTATGGTATGGTATGGTATGGTATGGCATGGCATGATATGGTATGGCATGGTATGGTATGACATGGCATGGCATGGCATGATATGGCATTATATGGTATGGCATGGCATGGCATGGCATGGTATGGTATGGTGTGATGTGGCCTGGCCTGGGATGGTATGGAATAATATCATATCGTATTGTAAACGATCAAACTGATTGATGTATTATTCAAACACAAAACACGTATCTCTTCCTTGAAAACACGAGTAGGTTTTTGTTTTATTATGAAATAGGCTTTGTATGGAAAGTTATGCGTCCCAAGAGGACATTTGGCAAAAACAGCAGGTCTCTTTTCCATTATTCATCAAATTCTGGAGACGGAGGGAGAGAGGAGAGGAGAAGAAAGGCGACAGCCAGCCAACCAGAAAACGAAAGATCACAGACATATGCTTTACTGCGTTTTGGCGATATATCTATATATATATGTTTTAGTGTCCTTAGTTATGTTTGAATTTGTATTCAGGTATGTTTTTTAAATCCCCCGTGCGATAAATTGGACGGAATGGTCAACGCCAGGGGCATGTCCTTAGATTATGTGCGTGAATGCATTGATATATGTACTTAAGTTTCTTTTCCTTTTTTTTTCCTGTTGAACTTTTGAACTGGTTAGAGCCCTGATATGGCTCTTTGCAGTCGGCTTGGCTTTAAACAACAATAACAGTAACAATATGTATTTCACATGTTATAGGGGAACACGTATTCCGTACTTATGTAACCACTTAATTGACGCGCATTTACAAACATAAATTCGTGCGACTCTTTCCACTTGTAAAAATCACAAGACGATTGTTTTCTTCCTTGGAGTGTTTGGATATGACAGCTGACCCGTTCCTACCACCGTTATGATAATTTCGTGATAAAACACTTTGCTGTGTTTAACCCTTTGACTCCCGCACCCTATCCACCAACTGCAAAACCTTAACCCCTTTGATTCTCTCAAAGGGTTAAGTTTTTGCTTTGCTAGCATGGTTGACAATGCAGGATGTTGATGGATTGGGTGCGGGGGTCAAAGGGTTAATCTTTTAATTTTTTTTTTAAAGGAAATTATTTCAGTATTGTCAAGGAGGGATAAGAGAGAGAGAAAGAGAGAGAGAGAGAGAACGTGCGCGCGCGTGTGCGTGCTTGTGTGTTCTTCTGTTTGTTACCAAAAAGTGTTAGTAAGTCATGCACACACACACACACACACACACACACGCACGCACGCACGCACACGCACGCACGCACGCACGCACGCACACACACACACACACACACACACACACACTGTCACATTTTCACTTCTTTCTTGTATAGTGGACAGTGTCTGTCCTGTGCATTTTCAGTGTCTGTGTGAGTTCAAACTGCAGAGCATCACATTATATAACCAATGACGACATCAATCAGTAGATGTCAACATCACACAATTAAACTTCTGATCCAGACTAACCTTAAAAACATCAACCTGTGGTGATGATCCGTCATGTATGTGAACACTGAGAGAAAGATTGAGAGAGAGAGAGAGGGGGGGGGGAGGAATGGAAAGGAGAGAGAGAGAGAGAGGGAGGGATGGAGAGAAAGGAGAGAGAGAGAGAGAGAAGAAAGAAAGAGAGAGAGAACAAATTTTATTTTACGAGGGTATTAAGTGAGCAATTTTTTTACATTCAGGTTTCTCCAAAAGAAGGTCTACAATGCAGTGTAATTATACATGAACCACACAGGTGTTTCAACAATGTAAACATTGCACGCACATCAGTTCACAGAAATAGACTCTATTTATACTCAGTAATTTAATCGCTGTAAAATGTGTTTGCGATTTACCTGATTGTTAGGTAGTGGAAGAGCTAATTAATTCATGAGATGTTTTATATTCTTGTTCTTAAATATTGTCAAACAGACTTTCTCGCATGTTTTCTGATAATATTTTCCAGAGGGTAGCTCCTGAATATATTACTCTGGAGTTAGACATGTGAATTCTTTGGATGTGGACATTTATTCGACAAGAGAAGAAAACATCCTTTATTTATGATGGTTAAAGATAAGCACAGGCGTGCTTTTCAAACTAAGACCCAATACAAAAAATGACTAAGAGACAGAGGGCACAGATTTCCACCAAGATATGGCGTGCGCGTGTTTGGATGTATGCGCTTGGTTGATGTCATGCATGTGTGCATGTAGGAGTGTGCGTGCGTGCATTCATGTTTTTGTACTTTCAGACTTCGACCTGCAACCAGTATGGAAACTGTGCCAACACAAGTTAACGTCATAAACCAGTCAGCGTGTGGAGTGGCTAGCGCTTCAGACTAACGACTAGAAGATTATAGGTTCGAATCCCATCAAAACCTGTGCTGAGTTTTTCGGCCCCAACCGGTTCCTGTCCAGAGTCGAGCGTGCTATGAGTTCATTGAGAAGACCGGGACCACACAGTTTGGTCTCATCCACTTCAGGTATGCGTCATTGAGGGTGCTTCTCAAATCTAAGTATTCTAACTAACACTGTAGGTGTCTGTATCTCTCGGGTGTGGTTGAAGCCAGGATACATATTGAAGTGTATAGCCGTGTCACACAGTCTTTATCCAGAAGTGAACTCTACAGCATCATGCTTATTATCCCTGTCGTCATCATCATGATAAATATTCGTGAAAATTGTCCCAGATTCTTTGACCATTGATGTGGCGTAGAAAGTGAGGAAGAGAAAAGAAAAGTAATAAAGTGCACTGTCCAGCCGTTGGTACGAGTGTCTATACAGCCGTCATACTGTAGGGAGATGCTAAATAAAAGACAGAATTAGACAGGATGAATAACCAGGGACCTCTTAAATCATAGCAAGGGATTAACGTGTTGTGTAAGCCTCATGGGCAGGCCTCAGTCAGGGCATGTTCACTCTGAACACTGCCATAGTGGGAAGACGAAGAAGCTACTCATCCGCAATCAGTGATATTGACGGTGGAAGCGTCTTTAAAACATCAATACTATTGACGGCCGCGGTAGTCAAGCAGGTATACGTCGGACGTTTATTTGGAAATCTTGGGTTCGATCCACCTAGACATCTCATTCTGATGACTTTTCTGATCTCCGAAGTCAAATGTGTCCCCCGTTGGGATGCCGGGAGCTCTTTCTGTAAATATAATATCCCCACCTTCTGGAAATTCTGTGCTAGAAATTTCCTCTTTTCTGTCAGTCTGTTTGCTTCTTTGTTTTCTATCATTTCTTCCTATCATTTTCTGCCTTGCTGGTCCATTCACCTGTATGTGTTCGATAAAACCTTAGGTACTTTCTTCTAACATTGATTATTGGGCACATGTATTATATGAATTTTTGGCTCTAGGGAAATTTGCAGAAGCAGTTTGGGGTAACTTACTTCTTTTTATGAATGTTTACATTTTTATTCTGGTACATTTTTTAAAATCCTCTGGTGATAAATTGGACGGAGTGGTCAACACCATGGGCGTATCCTTAGATTAATGCGCGAATGCATTGGCATGTATACTTAATCTTCTTTTCCAGGTGTGTTTTTTCCCAGTGAGGTATGGTGTAAATTTTGTGGTGGTTACAACCCTGATATAGCTCTGCGCACAGTCAGCTGGGGTTTAAGCAACACTAAGGTCAACAAGTGTGCAGACCTGCCTGTGATGAAACCCTCTTCTTGTACATATGCTTGCAGATATCAAAGACGTAAGTTTAAGATTCTGTAAGTTGTCAGTGGCTCGCTTACGGAAACATGAAAACACACAACACGCACGACCACCAAAGATGTAGACTAGCACCAACATAGTGGAATGTGGTCAACTCACCTAACAGCTTGAGTTCTCCGCACAATGTGCAACCGGTTTAAATGAGTTGGAGACAATACAAGTTTGTTGAATTGAATTGAATCGCCTTCAAAAACGCTCATGGCATTTAATCATACGTGTGTCGTGTAGAGGGGACAGTCATTCAGACACACTCATTCATCATCCATACATTGACGATCAAACGCAAACTTTTCTGATCAAAACAATAAAACATACACTTTAAAATGAGCCCAAGAGATTTAACTGCTCTTACTAAAATTTCAAGGGGGCGCCACTCAAACCAAATGGCAGGGTTTTCATGCATGTTTTGAATGAACAGCTTACCTTTAAAAAGATTTTACACATTTTTCCTGCTCCATTCTCTGCGTTGCTTATGTGTCATTGTCCCAAAGCCACTCATTTTCCATCTCCAACTGTCATGATCTAATAGACCTTCTACCAGTCCCACTCCAAGAGAGCAGGGTAAGAAGATCCACATAACGATGCCATGATGGTACACGAGAATGGGGATGACAGTAATGATGCTGTGGAGTTCTGTTTCGGATTGAAACTGCTCGACAGGGCTGTACTCTGTGCTGCAATTCATAATATACCATGCTATCGACCAGACCCGAGAGATACAGACACCAACGGTGTTGACCAGGAAATTTGAGCAGCACTCGCAATGCCACATCCGTGAAAAGGATGAGACTAGGCCGTCAGTGTTGGTCCCACTCTACCCAGTGAGCTCAAAGTAGTGAGCCGGTTGATGCCGGAAATTCCCATAGTGATATGTACTGATGGGATCAGAACCTCCAACCTTCCAGTCATCAGTCAGTTACGCTGACCACTTTTCCATGGTGTATACGAAAGCTTATAGTTTAATACTTCATTGTGCTGACTTTCTGGCATAAGGCTTAAAACCTCAGTCACAGGAGTGTAGGGTTTCAAGCTAAAGGGTGGGAGTTTGAATCTAGAGTCCGGTATATTCGATTTTTTTTCAATACTGTTCACGATAAGAGAGAATTGTTTCAGATCGACTAGGTGGAGGCAAGGTGTATCTAGTGTGTGTGACTGTGTGTGTGCGTGCGTGCGTGCGTGTGTGTGTGTGTGTGCGTGCGTGCGTGCGTGTGTGTGTGTCTAGTGTGTGTGACTGTGTGTGACTGTGTGTGTGTGTGTGTGACTGTGTGTGTGTGCGTGCGTGCGTGCGTGCGTGCGTGCGTGCGTGTGTGTGTGTGTGTGTGTGTGTGTGTGTGTGTGTGTGTGTGTGTGTGTGTGTGAGTTTTTTCTTTGGGTCGGGACTGTAGGTCTGTGTCAGACCTCGACTCTGCAGACGACTATCATCACAACTATAGAAAGTGACACTTAGAACCATGAAATGGCTCCATGTGGCTTTGGGATCTTGGGAGGCGATTGTCCAGAGAGTGGTGAGACTTTGGTACTCTGCGTCCCACCCAGAACCCTCGGGTGTTTTTTGTTAACTTTGACTTGTGGTTTAGCCGTTGACCTCAGGGAATCAGACCTGATGACCGCTGGTAAAGACGGTAAACTTGGGATCACTTAAAGAGTATGTCAGATCCAGCTGAACAGCGAAATAGGCTGTGTCTAGAGCATCATGCCTGGCCATTACGCGGCCGCTCAAACAACCCCTGTGGTTGTAGTAAAGTAACGTTGGGACCTGCCAATTACTAACTGTCGAGACTGTACTAGAGGAAAAAGTTGGCAGCTATGCGAGCTGGCGGCCGGACGGGATGTCCAATAGATGGATGAAGACCCAAAAAAATAAGGCGAGAGAGGGCTCCTCCATTCTCTCTTGGTCTTGTAGCTGGGCTGGACCTGGTTGGTGTGCGTTGTGTTGGTATGTCCCGGGGTTTTGTCATCTCCCGGTTTGTGAACAAGGTAACTAACTGATGACTGGGTTCGAATGGCACATGCAGCGCTTAGACAACCCCCCCCCCCTTTGTGTGTGTGTGTGTGTGTGTGTGTGTGTGTGTGTGTGTGTGTGTGTGTGTGTGTTTTCTGTTTTTTTTTTTTTTCTTTTTGATGAAATGACTATCCAGTGGCGTTTGGAACTTGCGGGTGATTGTCTGCAGAGTGGTGAGGCTCTTGGTCTCGTCCAGCACCCTCGGGTGTTTCTTGCTAACTACAACCATCAAGACTTATTCAACGCAGTGATCGAGCAGGAGGAGGATTGACTTTAAATCAGTGCCAAGAAAACATGCTGACAGGGAAAACTTCAAACGTACTCAAACGACTTTTTCAACCATGATAAGTTTGAGAATTCTGAAGGCTAGACATATCCTGGAAGTTGGATACATCCATTAGACTTTACGGATCATGAACTCACTCGCAGATCTGAAGAAAAAAAACGTCAGTAGCTTTTAACTAAAGGACGTTTTCGTTAACATTTGTGGGATTTGTTGGCCTCTACCTGCTCCTACTCAGAGCTGGATTCAATCTTACACACTTCACGGATGCGTTGTTGAGAGTGTTTCTCAAATCTTCTGCAACACCTCAGGTGTCTGTGTTTTTCGAGTTTGGTTGACGCCAGTATATATTTTGATAAAAAGTGTAGGGTATAACCCTGTCACGCAATCTTAATCCTAGATAGGAACTTCAGAATAACATAATTGTCATATCCATTGTCATCTTTATCGTAGTATTGTAAATATTGTCCCAGATTCTTTGGCCATTTATGTGGCGTAGGAAATGGAATAGAGTAAAAGAAAAGGGAAAAAAAAAGAGAGAGAGAGAGATTTTCAGTGAATTGAAAATCTGCTTTATAACTCCGTTGTCCTGCTAGCACCAAGGTACGGATGCAAGACTGCACTTGAAAAATCTAGCCAGGAGAAAATCGTGATACAGTCGAGTCTAAAAGCCATCGGAAGGGAGAGAATGGGGCATTTGTTGAGACTTTACATGACTTGACAAGTGAACGTGGACAGGAGTACGGAACGAAAAGAGGAAGAGGGGGGGGGGGGTGAGGGATAAGAAAGAGTGGGAAGCAGAATTCAGAGTTTTTTCGAAGTGAGTCATCGCACTCCAACAGTTCTGTATACACTTCACCCAAATCTGCCAGCATTTAAATGGCAGACTCTCTGAGCCTGCGCAAAACGACATGCTCTGGCAAGATCTTGAAATGGATAAGGGAGTTGGGGGAGAAGTGACGTAGGAGATTAAATGGACACCCCCAGAATGATGGAAACATAAAGACTGGCAGCAAATTTGGCAGTTTTTAATATTGCGGGCTGGAATTGAATCGAGGCATCAGCGAGAATTAAATCAAAGGATGTGAACGGAAGAGCGAGAGGTCACAGGTTACACACAGTGTGCGCATACTTTCGAGGAAACGTTTTATTGTGAGAAAATGGTCGTCAACAGAAGGACCACAGGTTAAAGGGAAACCTTCCTTAAGTGCTCAATTTGACGATTACATACAAGCTGGATAGTGCAGCTTCTGTGGCCGGATAGTAAAGCTATTGTCCGTCTTACCTTAACATAAACGTTTTTTTTAATTCTTTTTTGTCTGACAAAACTGCAACAGCACTTTATGAGTGTGGCTTGGTAAATAGGGCCTAGGGAAACGAATCAGGGCTGACGGATAAACTAAGCAGACTGTGTAATTTCACAACAGAACTTGATCGACGTCAATTCATTTCGAACAACGAGACGCGAGCAGGTAAGTCACCGATAAGTCACTGAATCCGTCACCGAGAAAATCGCTGAGGTTTGGCCAGACAGTCTTTGTGAAGTGGCCAGGTTAAACGGAGGAGAGCACGCAATGGCTTACAACGAGCTGCTGAGCAGGAAACCCGAAGCTTAAGTAAGCGGCATCACGAAACAATCCCTTTAACAAATCACTGACCCACGCCAGGGGTGCAGTGACCCCAGACAAGGACAAGGACGGCTCTCTCTCTGCCTTGTGAAACAGGCACGTAGCCTAGCTCATCAGTCTTCGGTTTGGAATGGTGGTGGCATCGGTGGGGGGGCCGACGTACTGGGGCAAAGGTAGTATTATGAACGGATGGAAAGAGTTACTGTCGGTTGTGACGATCCTCGGGTAAGACTTCGGTAGGGATCAGACGCTAAGCTTTAAATTCAGTCGGTTTTGACTACAGCTTCGTTGTTTAAAGTTGAAGGGTTATTGTCAAGGGTTATGTTCATGGCTTGAAGACGACTGGCGAGCTGAGGTTAAAGCCACAGGGGATCAAATGGCAGGGAAAACATTTCCCTGTAAATTTAGGTTCGGAGACAAAAGAAGAAAGACAATACGTGTAAGCAATACTGATTTTACTGTCTTTCTTTTTCACAAGATGATCTTCTGTCTGCCTGGGAGTCGTGCCTACAATTTAACAGCAGTACTCTTTGACTCTTTTAATCCCGTAACCAGGGTGGTCGTTTGGGGGACTGATGGGACTAAGCAGCAGATTGGGTATTCCGTCTCTGCCTCTGGAGTGGAATAAGTTGGGCATTTTGAAGTTGATCCAATTTTATAGATAGATCTTTTGCACCCGGCTCTTCTCATGTTGGCCTCGGCGATAACCTCGTTCCGGATCACCCTGACTGACTTATTGCCCATAATGTCATTGATATGTAGGACAGTGGTGAAAAATCTCCATTATTGTCTGCTCCTGGTCAGCCTGTGTATGCCTCAGATATGACTCAGTGTTTTGACTTCTTCGTCTGTTAGTCGCCAGGTGTTCATGCGTCTCTCTCTTCTTGTGCTTTCCTTCAGGTATCATATAAAGAGCAGTCCTGGTGATGTTATCCTGTTCATATTATATGCCCTGTTTGTCTCCATCATCTGTTCATGAGGAAGATGTCCACACTTTCTTGACTGCATTGAACGAGCAGTTGTTGGTTGGAGATGGCGTTGAACAGAAGACTCCTATGATTCGTCAGAAGTTTTTGTTTGTTTGTTTGTTTGTTTGTTTGTTTTTTGAGTTGATGTCTTGGTACGGTCCTTCTCTGTCAGCTTCCAGCAATCTAAGCCATAAAGTATGGTGAAGACACAGCTGTGGCACAATATTAGCTTGGTGTTGACGATTGACGATGTGCTGTGGAGACCTCCACACGTTGTTAAACATTACCACATCCAAGACGAAAGAGACACAGCAATGAAGGACTGTAGTAATTTTTTTTTGGCTTTAAACATTTTTTATTCAGGAAAGAATTTAATTTACTGAGTCTCAAAAGTGGGAAGAAAGTTTTTCATTATCATTTTATTTTAATCCAAAATTTCGTGAAATACATACATACGAAGTATACTTAAACATAGTCCTGATGTATATAAGGCCTATAGTTTTGATCGCCCCACAGAACTGATAAAAGACGTAAATGAATAAATGCACGACTGAAAAATAACAGCAGGGTTCGAAAAAGCTGAGATAAGCCACCGAAAATTGTATCAACATGGAATATGTCACTTTTGCTCAGACGCCGTCATTATTATAGTTTCTTATTATCTGTGTCATTACCATGATCCAGATGGCATCACCCTTTTGTAATCAGTATTTATTGCTGGTCGCCAGATTGGGAAGACACTACACATGTCCAGACACTCTGACCCAGTCAATGTGTTGTGAAGTCACATATTTAACATTTCATTTTCTCACCCTCTCCCACAATTTTCCCGGTTGATTGGGTAATGGAGTGAAAGGGTTAACGTCTGTGTGCAAATGAGGGAGGGTGACCTGTCAAACTCAACCTGCAATATCCTTCTTTATCTTCTTCTCTACATCCATGTCTGGTTCGCTTGATCCCTCCATTTTTCACATGTGAAGACGGGATGCATGTCAATGTGAGTGTGTGTGTGCACGGAGTGTGTGTGTGGTGTGTGTGCACGGAATGTGTGTGTGTGTGTGTGCACGGAGTGTGTGTGTGTGTGTGTGTGCACGGAGTGTGTGTGTGCGCGCGCGCGTGCAAATGTGTGCATATATGCTCACGCGCGCGTGTATGGGTACAATTGGGAGAGGGGAAGAGAGAGAGAGAGAAAGAGAGAGAGAGAGACAGAAAGAGAGAGACAGAGAGATACCTGCTAACGTCTTTTTTTAAAAATTGCATTTAAAGTAATTGGGTTTTATGACATTTGATAACAAAGAAATGTGAAACGAAAAGTTTGGTCGTTTTATAGAAATTGGTTTCATTGGGCACAATACCAGAAAAAGACTAAAGTTAACATTAGATATCTGTTGAGTTTCTGCTCTACTTGCGTATCGTTTTTCTTTAAGTCAGCTCAGGTTTAAAACTGGTCTTCTACCGAGATGACTTCTTCTTTTGTTTACTGTCTACATGGTTAGGATAGATCTGTCGATGAATGTGGCCTCCTTTCTTCCCAGATCCTGCCGGCTGCCATGGAGCTTGGTGGACAGAGGAGTTGTAGTCGGCCATGTTTCATGGCGTCCCACTTGATAGAGTCGACATTGCGGCAGTGTTTTCGCCTGTCTGGTCCTCTTGACCGCAGGAGCAGGCTGGTGATGGTGTCGGTTTGAACTTACGGTTCGTATGGGTGTTGAGCCTGTTAGGATCGGTGCGGAGCTTCATCAGGACTGCTTGCTGCTCTCTTGACATAAGGTGGTAGTAATTGCTTTCTGCCCTTAGCTTTAGGAGTGCTCTTCTTCTTGCTGTAGCTGACACTGTTATCTTGTTGGTTTTCCTGGGCTCCTCTTTTTCCTAGCCCGTCTCCTGTCTTGTTTCCTGGTATCCCACAATGAATGGGGATCCACTGGAGGACCACTTTTCTGTTTCTTCTGACTTGCTGAAAGGCCTTGATCAGGTAGAGAAGCTAGTCATTCTCCAGGGCCTGGAGAACAGAGAAGACATCTGAGAGAAAGACGATTTGATACAGAATGTCTTATGTGTTGTGAATCATGGATGCTCCTTGCACAAGTGTTTCTGCTCGGTATTTGGTGCAGTGTTTGCGCGTAGTAACTCTGGCAGTTGTGGGAAGTTGATGAGGATACCGGCTCCCCTTTGGTCACAGCATTTGGTGGCTGACATATGTGTATACATGCATCCATATCTCCTGTGGGTAACACTCTTCTGTCACGGCCAGTGTGTTAACGCCTTAACGGTGTAAGTTAGCCGTATCAGTACGGAAGCAGGTGTTTTCTAGCCCACACATCCCGACTGAAACGCCTCCCCAGGAGCATTTAGCGTTGGCCTAGTGCATCCCTGGAGCCACATGTGTGAATTCGTGACGAAAAGGGCTGGGGAAGAAGAACGCAAAGCGGATTTGTGACATGTATTTTATCGCTGGCACTAGTGGTCATCAGCGCATATAGCCACGCAAAAATTAATACATTCCACTTGATACTTCATGTACATACCTTCCGGTTTAGAAACGTCTCATATAGAATGTACTTAAAAGATACCTTCTTTAGTGCACATAAAATTCTTTAGTGCACATAAAATTCTTTAGTACACATAAAATTCTTTAGTACACATAAAATTCTTTAGTACACATGCAATTTTAGTAGGACTGTCAACCGAAATGATAAAGCGACACACGAAAGGAGTTCAGACATTAGCTGGGCTGTACCTATGATGACCAGAGAGATCAGAAAAATCTCTACTGTCTATCCATCAGGCAGTAACCAGGCAGGATCAAACCCACATCTTTTGACGCCCTTATAACCACTTGGGTATAGCACCCTTTCGACCACATTTGAGTTAATGACGTGATGCTCTGTTTGTGGGTGCAACGATTGTTGACGATATGAGTTTGGTAGAAGCGTTTTTAGCATATTGTTTAAATGTTTATCTCAAACGTTTTCTTTGCTAATTTTTCTTGTGGAAAAGAGATGTATTGCACCCACCAAAGGACTTAACATAACTGATTACAGACACAGACAAGACGCCTACCAGTTTCAACCTTGGGTCTTCAACAGGGTACAAAAAACAACACGCAGAGTGCCTGACCATTGTTACGGCAAGTCCTGAGGTGAGTACAGTACTTTTCTTTTTATTATCAATTTCACATCTCACCTGCAGTAACTTCTTTTCTGTCTTCTGTGGGGATGCCAGGGGCTTTTGCCGCATAAATTATGTCCCCATATTCTGGACATGCTGTGCTAGAAATTTCCTCTCTTCTGTCGCTCTCTTTCTCTTTGCCTTGCTCCATTAATTTTGTCATATCATCCTCATTCTCTGCCTTGTTGGTCTGTTTCCCCGATAAGTTTTTCATAAAGTCTGCATACTTTCTGTCTGTCCGGATTGACAGTTGGGTACATATTATTATATTAATTGAGAATTTAGCTCTAAGGAAATGTGAGCAGTTAAATGGCAATTTTAGGTACTGTAAGTCATTTTATGCACGTTTTTATGCGCTTAGTTATGTGTATTCATGTGTATTCAAGTTTTTTTTTAATCCTTTTAATTGTCCAGGTGAAAAATTAGATGGAATGACCAACACCAATGGCACATTCTTAGATTATCTGCTTGAATGCAATGATATGTTCGCTCAGTTTTCTTTGGCAAGTTTTCTTTTCTCCAGGGTCATCCATGTGTTTAGATATGTATGTTTTGTTTGAGATGATTGTACCCCTGATATGGCTCTGAGCAATCAGCTTGGCTTTAAACCCTAACATAATTGGCTGGGGTTTAAACACCAGTGATAATAATGATGACGATAATGATATTAATGATAATAATAGTGACAATAATAATTCATGACAAACGAAATGAAAACGATAACAATACCGACAGGTACTACGTTACTACAGCAATCAGAGCAAATTAGCAGAAGTCCCGCTTAGCCAAGGACACGAACAGTTTTAGATGGCAATCTTGGTTAATTGGTCGTGTAGCTATAAAATGATAAATGGAAACGGGCTGAAATATTGAGGAGATCTAACCAGAACGGTATAGATACCGAAAAGCAAGTAAAAGAAGTATTATCGGTACTGGCTTTAAGTAAAGGAAACCCCCCGGGGGCTTTTCCAGTATAAATAGTATCCCCACCTTCAGTGCTAGGAATTTCCTCTTTTCTGTCACTTTCTTTGCTTTCTGTCATTTCTTCCTATCATTTTCTGCCTAGCTGGTCTATTCACCTGTATGTGTTCGATAAAGTCTTACATACTTTTCTTCGGATTGATGGTTGGGTATATGAAAGTGAGATATGCGGAAGCGTTTACGGTAATTTAAGCCCGTTTTTATATGTTTTAGTGTCCTTACTTTTGTTACAATTTGCATTGAGGTGTGTTTTTTAAATCAGCTGTGCGATAAATCAGACGGAGTGGTCAACACCAGGGGCATCTCCTTAGATTATGTGCGAGAATGCATTCATGTTATGTACGTGATTTTCTTTTCCTTTTTTTTTTCCCTGTTGAAATATTGTGTATATTTTGAAACGGTTACAGCCCTGATATGGCTTTACCCAGTCGGCCGGGCTTTAAACAAAATAACAATAAGTAAAAGAAAAAGAAGGGAAAAGAGTTCCGGATTGGTGCGTGGGGGAGGGTTGTGATATAGTCGATTGTAGATACATGTATTTAAGTCAGGTTTGTTTAGTTTTGACATGTGAGTCAGTTTGATCAATTTTCGATATCGTAACCTGGTTTGATAGCGTCTTTAATACTCTTATCGTTGGATTAGAATTAAAATTGGAGTTTTTGCACGGCCCGACCATCTTGTTTAGGCGTCAAACTTGGTCATATGTGCTGTATCAGGGACGTGGCGGATGGTGGTGATGTGAAAATGCCATCAGGTGTTGTCTCACGGCGCAGGTGTCAAGGTCAGCACGGTGCACCCATAAACACTTTTGACAGGTCTCACTGCAAGGGGAGACTCATTTGCAAAACAGGTCTAGCGTGATACGTAACCCACTCTGAACTCGGCTATCAGTAATTGGGCCACCACGCCCGTCCTCTCCCCCCTCCCCTAGCCTCACTGTCTCTCTCTCGCCCCGTCTCTCATTCTGTCTTTCTGTGTGTGTGTGTGTGTGTGTGTGTGTGTGTATGTGTGTCTCTCTCTCTCTCTCTCTCTCTCTCGCCCTCTCTTCATCTCTCTCTCTCTGGTAATGGCTGTGGTTGTGATGGTGGTGGGTGCTCTGTGTGTGTGTGTGTGTGTGTGTGTGTGTGTGTGTGTGTGTGTGTGTGTGTGTGTGTGTGTGTGTGTGTGTGTGTGTGTGTGTGTGTGTGTGTGACAAGCAGATAAAAGCAGGTCTTTCGGTATCAAATACCTCAGAAATTTTTTCTTTTCCCGTTTCACATTTCCCATCCCGAACACAAGACCAAGGCCAACGTACTATTTCTTGTGGGTCAAATCAGCACTTTAGTTGACTCAAAAGAATCTCTGTCGGACACACTAAAACGACGGAAACTGGCTTGGTTCTTGCCACATCTTCCTCCAAGACATTGTTCCAATGCTCAGCCTTCAGGGCATCTTGGAAAGAGACTCTTGTAATTTTATTTTGTTATCCCAGTGTCTACGCCAGTTTGATGGTCACACAATCTGTGACAGCTTTTCACAATCCTATTATGATGATGACAGTGGGGATGATAATCATGATGCTATGAAGTTTCATTCTAGATTGAAACTACATAATAGAGCTGTACCGTACACTTGCTTTCATAATATATCATGACATCAACCAGGCCCGAGAGATATTGACACTTGCGGTGTTGGTCAGAAAATTTAAGTAGCGCGCTCACCGAACTGGACGAGACTCGACTCTGCCGTCCCGGTCTTCCTAGCGAGCGCATGGCACGCGCAGCTGTAGGGTAGGAGCCGGTTGGAACCGAAAAATCTCACACTGGTTTGGATAGGACTGATGAGAATCGAACCCACAACTTTATGGTCCGTTGCGCTAACTCCCGCACCACGGAAACTTGTTGAAAGCTCATTTCATGGTCGACAGGCGAGAAACCTGGGTGGCAAACTTAAGGAAGCGGGGAGACCTCGGCGTACCAGGACTGACGTCATAGCATTTTATTACCAAACTGTCACTTAGCAACAATGATAAAGTCAATAATTTAAGATCCCCAATAATCATACTGAACAATATAGATATTTGTTTACAGAGGAAGAATAAGTGATAGTACCCTGACCTAAAAAAACCCAACCAAACAAAGTGCAGTACCGATTTCTGTCGCGTTTATGCCAATCGGGAATTCTGTGACGTACGCATCAACATTAAGATCAACAAGAAATGGAGGGCTCTTTCTCCTGACTGAGCTCTTTAAAACTTCCCCTGATCCCATGAGTCAGTGGATTACATGCGACGATCACAAGTGTCGCCATGTGTCTCTCAACTTCCTCTCAGTAATTTCAGATTTCTGTTTAGTGATAGCAAACAGTTATTAGAGAATTCAGCTCAACTGAAAAACAAAACAAAACAAAACAAAACGAAACGAAACAAAACAAAAACAAAAATCCAAACAAAACCTCCTTCATTGTCTGTTTATTCATGTATGGAAATTATGTTCTTTTTCTTATTAATGTGTGAGCCATTTCCAAACAACTTCCGCGATATAACGCTTAGTTAGCTGAGATGACAAGACACGCTTTTATTTCTGAGAAAACTATGACAACACATACATGATGTTTAGAAATGGTAAATATTTCTTCTTTCTTTGTCATACCATTGATTTGTGCCCATGTTCGTTCATCTCAATTGTCTAATTGTAAGTGTTGTATTAATACGTGCTGTTGAGGACAACATACTAATTCACTGTTCAGAAAGCGGAAGATGCTTCTTGAGCGAACTGTAACAAAAAATATCAATTTCTGATAGACAGACCCCTTAGCTATTCGTACATCTAAAGACAAACTCATAAAAATTATCCCACGGAAAATAAAATATCATAAACACACTGGTCTAAGTCAAGAAACAACAACAAGAACCATAAACAACAAAACAACAACCACAGCCACAACCACTTCAACAACAACAACAACATGAATAAATATATAACCACAACAACAACAGCCCAGGAATCAAAGTGTACACGGTAAGAAGAACAGCGCTGATCAAAGCTCATCAGACCGTTTTACTCCTCTTTGAACGGAGGAGCCATTATCAAGGAATTCAAATTGAATCGAAGCAACTACTCTCAACTACTTGGCTTTAAGAGAGGTGAAAAACAACAAGCACTTGACAAACGATCACTTGATATTCATGTTATCATCACTTGAGAGACATTGGCATGTTTTTACCGGACCCTCTGTGATGGCATCTGACACGTGCTATTAATTTTGATTGTGGTGGAGAAAACGATATGCTTGACGACTGTCGACCGTAAGATTAACGTCCCATGTTCACTGTAAGTAGGATCCCAGAGACTAAATGAACACTTCTGTCAACAGGAAGGTGGAAAGAGTATAGAAAAGATATACACATAAAAGAAAAAGACTCAAAAATAAGAGATCGAATAGAAAAAAATTAACTCTGTGCAGTTCTGGTGGATAATGAAATTATCTGCAACAGACAGATTCCAAATACAGATCATACCAACATCTTAAAGAAAAATGTAATACTTGGACAGATCTGTCGGTTCTTAGTGTGTGTTCGGTTGTTTTACTTCAGATTTCAAGAACCGGTTATATGCACGATACGTACACAACCTTTGTCGGCGGATCAAAAAGTCTGACTATTTTGGCTTTCAGAGGATTTGTGAAAGATCAGTTGTCCGTGTTTTAACAGACATCCTTTATCTGGATCAGTTAGACAGCAGTCTTCTGTTGCAATTTGCAGTCGCCAGCAGCATTAAGCATTAGGCTTTTGTCAAACATACATAAAAGACAACAGGTAACAAATGCACAAAACATGGTGGGGAAGGAGTGGTGAATAGCAAGACTTCCCTGATGGTTCATAGAGAAGATTATGTGTCATGTGTATTTTGTTCTTTGTCATCTTGTATGTATACTTGACAAGAGCTAGTTGGCTGAAAATATGTCCCTGTCTTGTGTACTAGAAACGCGGTTTGATTTTATTATCGTGTCTTTTGGGTTTCTATTCACGTAAATTCTGGTAGTCGCTTGGATTTAGATTAGATCAGATGTATTAAAATCAGTTCTAAGCAAGCTATTTTTATGCTGCGGGCTGGGATAGAATTCCTAGATGATATCAGGTCTTGAATCCACGACTCTGAATGCAATAACGAAAAGGAACTATGCTTCTTTAATCCACGTGAAGAGATAAAACCGTAGAAAGGTGCGAACGCTCGGAAGCACAGAATGCTTAAAGCCTAAGTTGGGAGATATGTTTCTTTAATCCAGATAAAGACATAAAAGCATAAAAAGGTGCGAACGCCCAGAAGCACAGAACAATTAACGCTGAAGTTTTCCTGTTTTGCGACACACGTAAAGGTTGGTCCTGACTATAACGTCCAGCCTATGTGACACAAAGTCAAGATTCAGTATGGGAGATATGACCAATCCCTTACCTTAGCGGCCTTACACACACACACACACACACACACACACACACACACACACACACACACACACACACACACACGCGCGCGCGCGCGCGCGCGCACGCACACACACACACACACACACGCACACACACACACACACGCACACACGCGCACACACGCGCACACACGCACACTCACTCTCACACACACACACACGCACGCACACACACACACACACACACACACACACACACATGCATAGCAGCTCCCTTCACATCCTCCCCCCCCCCCCGGCCCCCCCCCCCCCCCCCCCCCCATCCTTGTTGCATTGACATTCCTGCCTTGTTTTCTCGCTGTCAACTGCAAGTTCTCCTAGGTCGCTGTGGTGCACTGCTTGTCATAGCCTCTGTGTGTGTGTGTGTGTGTGTGTGTGTGTGTGTGTGTGTGTGTGTGTGTGTGTGTGTGTGTGTGTGTGTGTGTGTGTGTGTGTGTGTGTGTGTGTGTGTGTGTTGTGTGTGTGTGTGTGTGTGTGTGTGTGTGTGTGTGTGTGTGTGTGTGTGTGTGTGTGTGTGTGTGGTTTCCTCTCTCTTTCTGTCTCTGTCGTTAAAAATAAACAAGTGATTGTAACTGACATGATGCCGCTATGCTGTGTCTGTCTGTCCGTCCGTCTGTGCATCTGTCTGTGTGTCCATCCCCTCACCCCGGATATGCCGACAAGGATTTTCTCTGGCTATTTAAAGACAAGTTTACATCAAGTTCGGGTCAATGATAATTTTTGTCCATATATGTTTGTAATGCCAACGTTTTTTATAAGCATGGCACAATTTGGAGTCTTGGCGGCCCTAACTATTTAAAGTAAAGGATTTCGATTTTTTTTTAAATTGCAACAGACAGATATCTGCCAACTTTGAATTTCACGATCGTTCGAAATCTGCACTAAAAACCTGGATGATATTGAAAATAGATAACGGCACGAGGATGATTCACATTTTGTTATATCAAAAGGGCAAGCAATGGAGCCCTGAAATAAGGCAACATGTTAACCTCGTATAAGATATTGCATGTCTTACTGACTTGAGTAGAAATTCTACCCCTGGAAGTTATAAACATCCTGATGGTGTAATATTGGAGTTCTTCCATTCATCCACTTGTCTCATGGCTGATTGCTTGATTATCATCATCATGTGCATTGCCGCGACGCGTTGGCGATCATGGCCCTCCTCATGATTCTACCTTTTGTTGCTGCAAGTATATCTCCTACCCTTTCTATCCCCATCCACTCTGCAAAACTGTCTAATATTTTCTCCCTGGATGTGTCTGGTTCTCTTTTTCTCCGTAGCTTTCCTGTTGTGTCTAGGTGCTCAAATTTCTCTTGCCTCATAAAATGTCCTATAAATGCTGCTTGTCTTTCCCTAATCTTCTTTATTAGAGTTCTTTTTGTGTTTGCTTCTTTCAGGACTGTCTCGTATGTTTTCTCTGCTGTCCATAGAACTCTTTGACATTCTTCTTACAAACCACATTTCAGCTGCCTCAGTCTTGTTCTGACTTTGCTTAACTTTGCTTGTTAATTGTCCTTGGCTTCGCATCCATACACCAGTACTGGTTCTATATACATGTAACAATGAAAACTGTTCTTCCTGGTGTCAAGAGGCATTTGTTGGTAAAAATGCTTTTTCTTGAGTGCTGTTTTAGCTTGAGCAGTTTTGCTGGCTA
The DNA here is from genome assembly GCA_030674185.1 of Monoplex corrugatus. NCBI lineage: Eukaryota > Metazoa > Mollusca > Gastropoda > Littorinimorpha > Ranellidae > Monoplex > Monoplex corrugatus. Next base: position 78,605,427 of record CM060309.1, on the reverse strand, counting down.
TTTCTAATGTACACCTGTCGTCTGAAGGGATGATTGTTCCCACGTTTTAAACTTAACAATTTGTCTCAATGTTGTGCTGTTTGCTGTTATTTTATATGAGAGGGATTTCTTCTTCTTTTTTTAAAATTTTTTTTTTACTGATTACCATGACTTCTTACTATTTAGCTCTAGCCCTTCATTCTGCTTTGTATTTCTATGATATTAACAAGATTTTGTAGGTCTTTTTCATTTTCACTTTCAGTTAGCCTCCATCATTTTTTTAAACTGTAAAGCAGGGTGGAAGGACACAGATCTGATAAGTCTCTGTATAACCATACATTGATTAATAATACTAAAAATTTCATTTGTATAGCACAAACAGTCCCTGTCAAAGCTCGCTAGTTGAATTTATAGGTAATAACAAACAAAGAAACTAAAGCATCGCATGGAGGGGTGGGTGGAGAGAGAAGCTACCGGGTCCATTACATTAAAGCGTTATAAACGTACTCAGCCAGAAACGAAGATTAATGCAGTGTAAACATAGTTCAAAACTGTGGAGAGATCATAACATGAAATGAGAAATAGGTAAAAGCACCACCAGTCCACAAAAGAATGTAAGTAAGGAAGAAACATGTATGAATCGTTTCGTAAATGCAAGTCTTTTATACACGCACTCATGAAAATATGTGTACGTGAACACACACACACACACACACACACACAACACACACACACACACACACACACACACCACACACACACATACACATACACACACACACACACACACGCACGCACGCACGCACGCGCACGCACGCGCACGCACGCACGCACGCACATACACATATATATATATTTGTCCAAAAGCACACAGATGTTAAAAGAAATAACGGACGAACACACATATACATACATGAAAGGAGGGAGGAGTCCGGAGTTTATTCAAGATATCACTGCACTCGAGAATTCCATGTGCCCTCCATGAAAATCAGTGAGCAGAAGCCTGGTTGATTCCCAGAGCTGTGGCAAAAGCCTGTTTTCTACCAAGAGCTTGGAACGTGAAGGGGGACGGGACCTGTCGAACACTGGACACCACCAGAATGAGACAAGTGTTAACATGGACGGCCAACAAGGCAACATCTATGTTGCGGGGTGGGACTTGAACTCGAGGGACAAGAGATGCTGAGTCACACGGCCCCAACAACAGAGCCGGCCAGCTCAACATCTGTGTGCGGGGTGGGACCCAATTTTGAGTGAGGAGATCATGTGTCCATGGCTGTATCAAAAGAGCTAGCCGTACCTCGTATAAACGCATGAAGATCGAACCCACGGCCCCTACCTAATCAGCATGTGCGCTCTGATTAGGTAGACTAACATTCAAGAAACGGGAGTTAACATTTAGTTAGAGGAATAAGGATGAACAAAGTTAACTATGTACAATACAGGAGATAAGGATGAACAAAGTTAACTATGTACAATACAGGAGATAAGGATGAACAAAGTTAACTATGTACAATACAGGAGGTAAGGATGAACAAAGTTAACTATGTACAATACAGGAGATAAGGATGAACAAAGTTAACTATGTACAATACAGGAGGTAAAGATGAACAAAGCTATGTACAATACGGGAGGTAAGGATGAACAAAGTTAACTATGTACAATACAGGAGGTAAGGATGAACAAAGTTAACTATGTACAATACAGGAGGTAAGGATGAACAAAGTTAACTATGTACAATACAGGAGGTAAGGATGAACAAAGTTAACTATGTACAATACAGGAGGTAAGGATGAACAAAGTTAACTATGTACAATACAGGAGGTAAGGATGAACATAACTATGTACAATACAGGAGGTAAGGATGAACAAAGTTAACTATGTACGATACAGGAGGTAAGGATGAACAAAGTTAACTATGTACAATACAGGAGGTAAGGATGAACAAAGCTATGTACAATACAGGAGGTAAGGATGAACAAAGTTAACTATGTACGATACAGGACCTAAGGATGAACAAAGTTAACTATGTACAATACAGGAAATAAGGATGAACAAAGTTAACTATGTACAATACAGGAGGTAAGGATGAACAAAGTTAACTATGTACGATACAGGAGGTAAGGATGAACAAAGTTAACTATATACAGTACAGGAGGTAAGGATGAACAAAGCTATGTACAATACAGGAGGTAAGGATGAACAAAGTTAACTATGTACAATACAGGAGGGAAGGATGAACAAAACTATGTACAATACAGGAGGTAAGATGAACAAAACTATGTACAATACAGGAAGTAACGATGAACAAAGCTATTACAATACAGGAGGTAAGGATGAACAAAGTTAACTATGTACAATACAGGAGTAAAGATGAACAAAGCTATTACAATACAGGAGGTAAGGATGAACAAAGTTAACTATGTACAATACAGGAGATAAAGATGAACAAAGTCTATGTACAATACGGAGTAAGGATGAACAAAGTTTAAATAGTACAATACAGGAGGTAAGGATGAACAGAGTTAACTATGTACAATACAGGAATAAGGATGAACAAAGCTATGTACAATACAGGAGGTAAGGATGAACAAAGTTAACTATGTACAAATACAGGAGATAAGGATGAACAAAGTTACTATGTATAATACAGGAGGTAAGGATGAACAAAGTTAACTATATACATACAGGAGGTAAGGATGAACAAAGCTATGTACAATACAGGAGGTAGGATGAACAAAGTTAACTATGTACAATACAGGAGGGAAGGATGAACAAAGCTATGTACAATACAGGAGGTAAGGAATGAACAAAGTTAACTATGTACAATACAGGAAGGTAAGGATGAACAAACTATGTACAATACAGGAGGTAAGATGAACAAAGTTAATATGTACAATACAGGAGGTAAGATGAACAAAGCTATGTTACAATACAGGAGGTAAGGATGAACAAAGTTAACTATGTACAATACAGGGTAAAGATGAACAAAGCTATGTCAATAGAGGTAAGGATGAACAAAGTAACTATGTACAATACAGGAGGTAAGGATGAACAAAGTTAACTATGTACAATACAGGAAGTAAGGATGAACAAAGCTATGTACAATACGGGAGGTAAGGATGAACAAAGTTAACTATGTACAATACAGGAGGTAAGGATGAACAAAGTTAACTATGTACAATACAGGAGGTAAGGATGAACAAAGTTAACTATGTACAATACAGGAGGTAAGGATGAACAAAGTTAACTATGTACAATACAGGAGGTAAGGATGAACAAAGTTAACTATGTACAATACAGGAGGTAAGGATGAACAAAGTTAACTATGTACAATACAGGAGGTAAGGATGAACAAAGTTAACTATGTACATACAGGAGGTAAGGATGAACAAAGTTAACTATGTACAATACAGGAGGTAAGGATGAACAAACTATGTACAATACAGGAGGTAAGGATGAACAAAGTTAACTATGTACGATACAGGAGGTAAGGATGAACAAAGTTAACTATGTACAATACAGGAAGTAAGGATGAACAAAGTTAACTATGTACAATACAGGAGGTAAGGATGAACAAAGTTAACTATGTACGATACAGAGATAAGGATGAACAAAGTTAACTATGTACAATACAGGAGGTAAGGATGAACAAAGTACTATGTACAATACAGGAGGTAAGGATGAACAAAGTTAACTATGTACAATACAGGAGGTAAGGATGAACAAAGACTATGTACAATACAGGAGGTAAGGATGAACAAAGTTAACTATGTACAATACAGGAGGTAAGGATGAACAAAGTTAACTATTACATACAGGAGGTAAGGATGAACAAAAGCTATGTACAATACAGGAGGTAAGGATGAACAAAGTTAACTATGTACAATACAGGAGGTAAGGATGAACAAAGCTATGTACAATACAGGAGGTAAGGGATGAACAAAGTTAACTATGTACAATACAGGAGGAAGGATGAACAAAACTATGTACAATACAGGAGGTAAGAATGAACAAAGTTAATATGTACAATACAGGAAGTAACGATGAACAAAGCTATGTACAATACAGGAGGTAAGGATGAACAAAGTTAACTATGTACAATACAGGAGGTAAAGATGAACAAAGCTATTTACAATACAGGAGGTAAGGATGAACAAAGTAACTATGTACAATACAGGAGATAAGATGAACAAAGCTATGTACAATCGGAGGTAAGGATGAACAAAGTTAACTATGTACAATACAGGAGGTAAGGATGAACAAAGTTAACTATGTACAATACAGGAAGTAAGATGAACAAAGCTATGTACAATACAGGAGGTAAGGATGAACAAAGTTAACTATGTACAATACAGGAGGTAAGGATGAACAAAGTTAACTATGTACAATACAGGAGGTAAGGATGAACAAAGTTAACTATGTACAATACAGGAGGTAAGGATGAACAAAGTTAACTATGTACAATACAGGAGGTAAGGATGAACAAAGTTAACTATGTACAATACAGGAGGTAAGGTATGAACAAAGTTAACTATGTACAATACAGGAGGTAAGGATGAACAAAGTTAACTATGTACAATACAGGAGGTAAGGATGAACAAAGTAACTATGTTACAATACAGGAGGTAAGGATGAACAAAGTTAACTATGTACAATACAGGAGTAAGGATGAACAAAGTTAACTATGTACAATACAGGAGGTAAGGATGAACAAAGTTAACTATGTACAATACAGGAGGTAAGGATGAACAAAGCTTAATGTACAATACAGGAGGTAAGGAATGAACAAAGTTAACTATGTACAATACAGGAGGTAAGGATGAACAAAGCTATGTACAATACAGGAGGTAAGGATGAACAAAGTTAACTATGTACAATACAGGAGGTAAGGATGAACAAAACTATGTACAATACAGGAGGTAAGGAATGAACAAAGTTAATATGTACATACAGGAAAGTAACGATGAACAAAGTTCTATGTACAAACAGGAGGTAAGGATGAACAAGAACTATGTACATACAGGAGTAAGATGAACAAAGCTATTACAATACAGGAGGTAAGGATGAACAATAACTATGTACAATACAGGAGATAAGATGAACAAAGCTATGTACAATACGGGAGGTAAGGATGAAACAAAGTTAACTATGTACAATACAGGAGGTAAGGATGAACAAAGTTAACTATGTACAATACAGGAAGTAAGGATGAACAAAGCTATGTACAATACAGGAGGTAAGGATGAACAAAGTTAACTATGTACAATACAGGAGGTAAGGATGAACAAAGTATTGTACAATACAGGAGTAAGGATGAACAAAGTTAAACTAGTACATACAGGAGGTAAGGATGAACAAAGTCTATGTACAATACAGGAGGTAAGGATGAACAAAGTTAACTATGTACAATACAGGAGGGAAGGATGAACAAAGCTATGTACAATACAGGAGGTAGGGATGAACAAAGTTAACTATGTACAATACAGGAGGAAGGATGAACAAAACTATGTACAATACAGGAGGTAAGATGAACAAAGTTAACTATGTACAATACAGGAAGTAAGATGAACAAAGTACTATGTACAATACAGGAGGTAAGGATGAACAAAGTTAACTATGTACAATACAGGAGGTAAGATGAACAAAGCTATTTACAATACAGGAGGTAAGGATGAACAAAGTAACTATGTACAATACAGGAGGTAAGGATGAACAAAGCTATGTACAATACGGAGGTAAGGATGAACAAAGTTAACTATGTACAATACAGGAGGTAAGGATGAACAAAGTTAACTATGTACAATACAGGAAGTAAGGATGAACAAAGCTATGTACAATACAGGAGGTAAGGATGAACAAAGTTAACTATGTACAATACAGGAGGTAAGGATGAACAAAGTTCTATGTACAATACAGGAGGTAAGGATGAACAAAGACTATGTACAATACAGGAGGTAAGGATGAACAAAGTACTATGTACAATACAGGAGGTAAGGATGAACAAAGTTAACTATGTACAATACAGGAGGTAAGGATGAACAATTAGCTATGTACAATACAGGAGGTAAGGATGAACAAAGTTAACTATGTACAATACAGGAGGTAAGGATGAACAAAGTTAACTATGTACAATACAGGAGGTAAGGATGAACAAAGTTAACTGTACAATACAGGAGGTAAGGATGAACAAAGTTAACTATGTACAATACAGGAGGTAAGGATGAACAAAGCTATGTACAATACAGGAGGTAAGGATGAACAAAGTTAACTATGTACAATACAGGAGGTAAGGATGAACAAAGTTAACTATGTACAATACAGGAAGTAAGGATGAACAAAGTTAACTATGTACAATACAGGAGGTAAGGATGAACAAAATTAACTATGTACAATACAAGAAGTAAGGATGAACAAAGTTAACTATGTACAATACAGGAGGTAAGGATGAACAAAGTTAACTATGTACAATACAGGAGGTAAGGATGAACAAAGTTAACTATGTACAATACAGGAAGTAAGGATGAACAAAGTTAACTATGTACAATACAGGAGGTAAAGATGAACAAAGTTAACTATGTACAATACAGGAGGTAAGGATGAACAAAGTTAACTATGTACAATACAGGAGGTAAGGATGAACAAAGTTAACTATGTACAATACAGGAGGTAAGGATGAACAAAGTTAACTATGTACAATACAGGAGGTAAGGATGAACAAAGTTAACTATGTACGATACAGGAGGTAAGGATGAACAAAGTTAACTATGTACGATACAGGAGGTAAGGATGAACAAAGTTAACTATGTACGATACAGGAGGTAAGAATGAACAAAGTTAACTATGTACAATACAGGAAGTTCGTGTTTATTGTCACATTAGGCAAAAGATGTCCAGCTCTGAAGAAGTGGCATGGGAAGCAATCCGACATCGATGTTTCCTTATTACCTCCCCTGCCATATTTTCATTGTTAAAGATTTGCTGCTGAATGTCGCTTTATCGGAAAAGGAAGAATGGAAGAGTGGCTGGACCATATTATTTTGGCAGACCAAGGAATACAGTAAACCTTTTAGTGTTTATGACTCGCGCGCGGGCGAGCGTCTTTATGCAAGCTATAATACATTTGTGAATCCATACGATACGCACATGAATGAATGGACGTTTGTAAATCACGAATTGCAAAAGCGGGAGGTTTTTAGTGCCTGTGTAGTTTGTCAGAAGATATGTCCGCTTAGGTGACAGTATGACAATGGGCAGTTAGTAAAAGCGGGGAATCAGATAAAAACAGCCAGTAGATTGTTAGTCATGAGCTTTGGATTCACTGATAGTGTTGACAATCCATCATGTTTCTGAAAAAGATCCGTAGCTTCAACAATTAAAAAAGCTCTCTCTCTCTCTCTCTCTCTCTCTCTCTCTCTCTCTCTCTCTCTCTCTCTCTCTCTCTCTCTCTCTCTCTTTCTTTCTTTCTTTCTCTGTCTCTTTCTTTCTTTCTCTGTCTCTGTGTGTGTGTCTGTCTGTATCCATTCCTTCCTCTTTCTGTCTCTCTGACTGTCTCTGTCTGTCTGTCTGTCTGTCTCTCTCTCTCCCTCCCTCACCTCTCTCTGTCCTCCTCTTCTCTCTTCCTCTTCTCTCTCTCTGTCTCTCTGTATGTGTGTGTCTCTCTCTCTGTCTCTATCTGTCTCTCCCTCTTCTCTCTCCCTCTTCCCCCTCTCTCTCCTCTCTCTCTCTCTAGCTGTCTCCCTCCTCTCTCTCTCCCCCCTCCTCCTCTTTCTGTCTCTCTGTCCCCCTCTCTGCTCCCCCTTTTCTATCCCCTCTCTCTCATACTATCAATCATGAATTTAAAAAAAAACGAAAATGCATTTTGGCATTTTACAAATTTTTTCAGATGAAACAAATGGCTTTGAAATAATGCCTTAGATATGGTGTTTCTGACAAGTGTGCTTTGTAATGATGATTTGTGTGTGTGTGTGTGTGTGTGTGTGTGTGTGTGTGTGTGTGTGTGTGTGTGTGTGTGTGTGTGTGTGTGTGTGTGTGTGTGTGTGTGTATGTGTGTGTGTGTGTGTGTGTGGATGTTTTGTTTCGGTCCTTCTTCACATAAGGATGTTGTCTTACTCGAAAACTTCTGAATATGAATTGCTGTCTGTCTGTCTGTCTGTCCGTTCCCCCCCCCCTTCCCACTTCTTTCAAGACGAAAGGAGAAGACGCATATCCTGGTCATAAGTGTTCAGTTGACTTTTCCATCTCTTTCGTTATACTAGTCGCAGAACTCAACCGACAGAGAAGGGGCGCTTGGTGTATCAGTAGGTCGGCGTAATGATCCGTGTGCGGAAGCAATCAGTTGACGGTGTTGTGACTGCTTTGTCAATTAAAAGTTAACAAAGAACACCAGAGAGTGCTCGACGGGACACAGGCTGAGTGTATCTCCACTTAGTAGTGGACAGTCATCTCTCACGTCCCGACCCCACACGGTAGCCATATTGTCAAGCCAAAAAAAAAAAAAAGGGGGGAGGGGATGGACTGTCCATGCGCTGCATAACCAATTCGGACCAGTCATGAGTTACCTTGTTTACAAGCCAAAAGGCAAGATGAAGAGATGACAAACTCTAGATATATCAACAAAACGCGCACGCACAACGTGACTGCTCCGTCAGTTACAACTATCTATGCAGTAATCATTATCTACGCAGTAGTCATTAACTGTTCATGTTCAGCAGTTAATGGATTCCATCAATTCAAAAACAGAAAACGAAAAGCAGACTTGGTTATGTTAATATGCACGTCATCGGAGTGAAAGTTCCCAATCCATCGTCAACCCCGCCTCACCACCACCCTTCCCCTCTCCTCTCCCATCATCACTCTTCTTTTCCTTTGCAAGAGCGCTGTCCGTTTTCTTTTTTCTTTCTTTCGATTTGTTGTTGTTTGTTTTGTTTTGAATAAAGCATTTCCCTGTCTTCTGGAAATTGTGTGCTGTGAATGTTCTCTCAATCTGCGGCTGTGTGTGTTGTTTATTTTCCTGTTGCTGTCTCCTCTCTCTTTCCTTCTTGCCGTGCAGGACCGATCGTGTGTTGGTATTCATTCTGCCTGTAAAGATCAGGGAGATAGCTTCATATTTACCGGACAGAGAGAGAGAGAGAGAGAGAGAGTGTGTGTGTGTGTGTGTGTGTGTGTGTGTGTGTGTGTGTGTGTTTGTGTGTGTTATATGAGACAAAAAATGTGAACAATATTTTCTCAGTGTGAATGAATATGCACCAAACTTAAATCAAAGAATTTGACTGTTGAGGAATCACTAAAGTTTGGAAGCTAAAACTTCAATGCCAAGAACACATAGCGACCCCCTCTCCCCAGGAAAAAAAAAACAAGGGGGGGGGGGGGAGCCTAAAATCAACACTCTTTGAGAAACATTCGAGAACAACGCTTTCTGAGGGATTTTTTTTTTCAATATTAAAAATCTGTTTACTATTGTGACAGTTGATCATTCTTCTCGATGCGCATGAAGTTTTGTTTTTACTGAAGCTTCATCAAGGTCACAGTGACCTAGAGATGTACAATATTTGGATTTTCTGTGATGATTTTATGTTGCTTGACCATCTTGCTTTGTAGTATCCCCACATTCTGGAAATGACGTGCCAGAAATTTTCTTTTCCATCACGCTGATTGTTGTTGTCTTTTCTATTCTCTCTTTCTCTCTCTCTCTCCCCTCCCCTCCTCTCCCTCCCCTCCCCTCCCTCCGTCTCTCATATTACCTCACCCCCCCTCTCTCTCTCCGCTCTTCCTCCCTGCCCCTTCTCTCCCTCTCTCACGCCATCTCCTCTCTCTTTTTCTCTCTCTGTCTCTCTCTCTCTCTCTCCCCTTCTCTCTCTCTCTCCCTCTCTCTCCCCCCTTCTCTCCCTCTCTCACGCCATCTCCTCTCTCTTTTCTCTCTCTCTCTCTCTCTCTCTCTCTCCCCCTTCTCTCTCTCTCTCTCTCTCTCTCTCTCCCTCCTCTCTCTCTCTCTCTCTCACTCACACACTACCTCCTCTCTCGTTTTTGTCTTACCAATCCGATCAGATGACAGATACTGTGGTTTGTTTTCCTCCTACAAAGATTTGGAAATTTGTTTCACAACGATACACAATACTTAAACCAATGTCAGACATACAATCTTTTTTTTTAATAGCTCTGATTATATTCTCGCATATCTTTTGTCTTTCTCTCATAATCGCTATCTACAACGCACATACATACATACACACGCGTGCGCGCGTGCACACACACACACACACAACACACATTCACTCTCTCTCTCTCTTTCTCTCTCTCTTTCTCTGTCTGTCTGTCTCTGTCTGTCTGTCTGTCTTTCTTTCTATGTCTGTGTGTTTCTGTCTCAGTCTGTCTGTCTGTCTCTCTCTGTCTCTCTGTCTCTGTCTCTCTCTCTCTCTCTCTATCTCTCTCTCTCTCTCTCTCTTTCGCTCAGAGATGAACGTGAAATGACCTCGTGGGGGAAAACTGGGACCACGCAAACGAATTTAATTCATTTCGCGAATGCGTCATTGAGAGCGTTGCTCAAATGTCCTGACCAAAACCGCAGGTGTCTGTATATCTCGGGCCTGGTTGACGCCAGGCTACGTTATGATAGTAAGCGTGGAGTACAGTCCTGTCGCGCAGTCTCAATCCCAGATGGTATTCCATAACATCATGATCATCATCCCCATCGTCATTATCATCAGAGTAGTATGAACATTTCCGGTTAGTAATTTCATGTAGAAAATGGCGGGAGCTGGTGGTGGTGGGGTGAGCTCGAACGCAGTAGAAGATGATGTCAACCACTGTACGGGAATAGCAGAGCTGTTGCTTGACATCACGCACGTAGAGTGTGTATAATGCGTTTGTGGTGAACATTATTATTATTATTATTATTATTATTATCATTATTATTATTATTGTTATCATAAGGGATTCTATAATTATTATTATTATTGTTGTTGTCATCATCATCATTATCATTATTATTATCATCATTATCATCATCATTATCATAAGGGATTCTATTATTATTATTATTTATTATTATTATTCATTGTGATTATTATCATAAGGGATTTTTCGCACTCGGCACACTTCCATGTATGCTCTCGCCAAATCTGCCGGCAGTTAAATGACAGGCTTGTTAGCCCGGCACAAAGCCCTGTGCACGCCAAATCTGCCAACAGTTAAATGACAGACTTGTAGCCCGGCACAAAGCCCTGTGCACTGGCAGGGTCTTGAAATAGAGAAAGGAACGAGACGTTTGAAGCACTGACTGACACCATCAGAATCAGTGAGTGGAGCTTTCAGATGGGCAGCCATCAAGCCAACGTTTATTTTGCCAGGATGGATTCAGCGTGCAATATGAGATCTTGAGACCACAGTTCAGTCAACAGTGGCCCTGTCAGCTCTGTTGGTTGCCCCCCGTGGGGATGCCGAGGGCTCTTTCAGTATAAATAGTATCCCCACCGTCTGGAAATTCTGTGCTAGAAATCTCCTCTTTTCTGTCACTATCTTTGTTTCTGCCTTGTTCCATTGCTTTCTAACATTTTTTGTCCATTCACCTGTATGTGTTCGATAAAGTCTGTCTTACTTTTCCTTAGGATTGATAATTGGGTACATGTATTAAGTGCATTTTTGACTCCAGGGAGGTGAGATATGCGGAAGCAATTTTAGGTTGTTCAGGCCTGTTTTTATATATGTTTTGGTGTCTTTAGGTATGCTTAAATTGGTATTCAGGTGTGTTTTTTTAAATCCCCTGTGCGCTAAATTGGACGGAGTGGTCAACGCCGTGGGCATGTCCTTAGGTTATGTGCGCGAATATATGGACATGTGTTCTTAATTTTCTTTTTTTTTTTTTCCTGTTGAAGTTTTGTATGTTTTGAAGCAGTTATAGCCCTGATATGGCTCTACGCAGTCGGCTGGGCTTTAAACAACAATAACAACAGCTCTGTTGGTTAGAATGCCGTGCTGATAAAGTAGGGTTCCTGGGTTCCACCCTCGAGTGGGTCACGTTTTTCTCTTCTCTTTTTCTTTCTGCCCATTTTTTTCTGCGCCCCCCCCCCCCCCTCCACCCGTTAGCTCATTTAGTTTTTGAGCGTCATTAGTGTATGTACATAACAAATGCACAGGGGCTCATGCTCCTTTTGATCTTGAAACAGTTACAGTACTTAGATCCATCAGAGATGTCAAAATAGGACGGGCTCAGTAGAAGCAGTCAGGTAGTTGTGGTCGCAGCAGCAGTAGTAGTTGTAGCAGTGGTAATAGTAGTACTAGCAACATGAACATCATCGTTACGATTATTATCATCATTGTTGTTATCGCAGCAGCAGCAGCACCACCACCACCACCACCACCACCACCACCACCATCATCATCATTATCATCATAATCATCATCATCATCATCATCATCATCATCATCATCAACAGCATCACTAACAATATGCAGAAGCGGCAGTGACGGCAGTAGTAGCATATTCTCAACATTCTTGATGTCGTGTTCATTACACGAAACAGACGAACAAAAAGCTCACCGAGTTAACGACGCTGTAAGTCAAGTTATGTATGCTACATAATAAGTATGGGCTTATCCCCCTCACACAGTCACGAGCGCACACACACAGACACAGACACACACACACACAGAGACACACACACACACACACACACACACACACACACACACACACACACACACACACACACACACACACACACACACATACACACACACACACACACACACACACAGGGTAGCAAACGACACAGTCATATCTGCTACATACTAAGTATGGACTTATGCTGCTTACACACACACACACACACACACACACACACACACACACACACACACACACACACACACACACACACACACATACATACATACATACATACATACACACACACACACACACACACACACACACACACACACACACACACACACACACACACACACACACACACACACACACACACAGTACACCCTTCAAGACTTTGTAGTTAAACCGTTCTTGGCTCCCTCCTATATTACGAGAGCGTCACATCAAAGGCCGAGTTGAAATGAATCGGGTCTGCCGGGTCCCCCCAAAGCAATAGAGACCACCCCCCTGGCTCCTCAGCTGAAGGTTTTGGAATGTTTGCCCATACAGTTATCTATATCATAAACAGTCTACAAACAGATGGTGGACTGTCTTTTCCAGCCTTGGCGACGACTCTCTTATAGTCTGCTCGCGGCAGAAGTGGGGATAAAGGGGGGGGGGGGATAAGAAAAAAGGATTTGGGACGAGTGGGGGTTAGCAGGAGATTTGAGGATGGGGGGGGGGGGGAGGGGCACACAGATGGAGGAGAGTGGGAGATCGGAGTGTGGTTGAATTGGTATACATGTCAGTAGATAGAATTTCAGTGGTGATTTTTTTTTTTTTGGGGGGGGGTGCGGTATTGTTGTTATCATACATACACCCACATCCACCTACCCCCCCACCCCCATCCACCCCCCCCCCCACACACACACACACGGACACAGTGTTGGGTTGGGTCTTTTTGACTATCAGATTTCTGCCATTGGCGTGTCTTCTGGTGAGATACGCAAGTATCGAAACACTTTTCGAGGCAAAGCACACACAGAAATTGCAGTTTCCTTCAGAGTATGACTATTCAACAGTCTCAGGATAAGTCTCCTGGGGTGGGGAAAGTGGGCTTTTTATGAGGATTCGAACTCGAGCATTAGGTGGCGAAGGAAATCTAATGTTCACAGTAGGCTGTCTATAGAGGATTTCTGATCTGTTTGTACTCTCGTCTTTGGTTTGATCCCCCCCTCCTCCCCAGACTCTACATATCTATGATTCTCTCTCTATCTCTCTATGTATCTATGTATCAATATCTATCTATCTAAGTATCGATCTCTA
>CM060309.1:78581533-78586533 GCA_030674185.1 Monoplex corrugatus | reverse complement strand
TTTGTTTCAAGATGTCCTTATCTCGAAAAAAACTAATCCCTCGATTTTACCAGGAATTACACTCAAGGGTAAAGTTAACTTTACTTCTTGCAACCAAACATGAGAAAATACAAAAATCAACAAATTGTAAGAAACTTGGCATTTCTTGCAGTTGGTTGATTGGTTGTTTTGATATGGCAATGGATTCAAGATCCTGTATCTCGAGTTCAATCCCAGTCCACAATATTAAAAACTGGCCTGTTCGCTGCCCATCTTAATGTTTCCATCATTTATGTGGTGTCAGAATAATATTCCATTGGTCTCTTTTCCCCCTCCCCATTTCGAGACCTTGCCAGCACATACGGCTTGGCGCAGGGTCAGGAAGTCAGCCATATAACATATAACTGCTGGCTGATTTGTATGGAGCACATATGGAATTGCCGGAGTATGATGAGTCCCTCTTGACAAACTCGATACTCGTGTCCAAATCTCTTAAAAGGTTAAAAAATGTGTCATAGATATCCGTACATCTGTGCAATTTTCATTTCAACCTCACTGGTATGGCATCTGTGGTATATAGATGAGTACCATTTCTGACACTGTACCAAATTTATGGTTGAGAATTGTCTTTATATTTCACATCCCCTCTGGGGGGGGGGGGGGGGAGGAGGCAATAGCCTAAATGAATAACCAACTTAAACCTGAAGTCTGAATATGTGTCTGTCTTTCTCTAGTAAGTTCAATTCAGTTCGTGAATCCAAGCATGCAGTTATGTGTTTTACACATATGTATGCGACGAGAGAGAGAGAGAGAGAGGGAGGGAGGGAGAGAGAGAGAGAGAGAGAGCGTGCGTGTGTGTGCACGCGCGTCCGTACGTGTGTGTGTGTGTGTGTGTGTGTTTTGAATGATTGTGATTGTGTGTTTCTCAGTGTGTCTGTATGCGTGCGAGTGCATGTATGTGTGTGAATATATGTGTGCGTTTGAGTATATGTGTGAATATATGAATGTATAGAATTATGTTTGTATACTTGTATGTGTGTGCGCGTGTATGTGTGTGTGTGTATGTGTGAATGTATGTGTTGTGTGTGTGTATTGCATGTGTTTATTTGTATGTTTATGTGCATGCGTGGACATACATGTAAATGTGCGTGCGTGTGTGTGTAATTATGTGTGCGTATTTGTGTGAATGTAACAGTGTATGCTTTTGTGTGTGTTGGTGTGCGATTGTATTGTGTTAGTGTATATATCTGTGAATGTGAGTGTGTATATGTGTCTATGTGAATATGTGTTCGAATGTTAGTGTTCGTACGTGTGTGTGTGAGTGTCTATGTTTGTGAATGTCCGTGTGTAAACATGTGTGTGAATGTCCGTGTGTGTGTGTGTCTGTGTGTCGTCTGTGTGTGTTTGCGTGCGTGCGTGCGTGCGTGTGTGTGTGTACGTGTGTGTGTGTGTGTGTGTGTGTGTGTCTGTGTGTCTGTGTGTGTGTGTGTGTGTGTGTGTGTGTGTGTTGGGAAGGTCAACGGAAAGATTCCGAGGGGCGACGTTTGTCCCGTCATTTTTCGTTTTTTGTTTGTTTGTTTTTTCAGCGTTGTTCTATTCTGCTTGTATGGCTTATTGGGTGTTTGCCACTCGCTTATTGTTCTTTTCTTCTACCCCCCCCCCCCCACTCCTTTGTGTGTATTTGTGTGTTTTGTCAGTTATTTTACTGCTTGAGCGACAGGCAGATAAATATGTAGCAGGTGCATTTCAATCCCTTCCGCTGTGATGAAAACGGACGATGAAAAAAAATCAATGACTGTATATTTCCCTTTGTCTCTGTCTGTCTGTCTGTCTGTCTGTCTCTCTCTCTCTCTCTCTCTCTCTCTCTCTCTCCATCTCTCTCTCTCTCTCTCCCCTGTCATGCACACACGCGCGCAAATGTACACGTACATGCAAGAATGTATGCAAAAACATCACACTCGAGCATTTATGTATACATTTTTTTATGCTTGATTTCTGCGACGCCTGGTTGGCCTGGTTACTCTTCCAGTCTGCCCGCACAAGGCAACACAGGTATGAATCACACCTATGAATGGCGACCTACTTTTCTCCGAAATAAAGGAAATTAAAGCCCTCAAAATACTAGTCTCCCCTAGAAAAGTTAAGGTATGTATCATGTCACTTAGTTATATGAACTGACGTTTATGGGAAAATCGTCCTTACCATGCCGCCTATTTCGTTTACCGTTTACAGTATATCGTTTGATGGGCTGGTTGGTTGATTTCAAAACAATTTTGTTAGTTGCTTGCCTCAAGAAAAAGATAAACGCGTGTATGGTATATCCCGAACATGCTGACTCAGTCAGTTCAAAGATTACGCAGCGCCGTAGTAAAATGCTGGTGTAAACTTATTCAGAGTTATGGCCTGCTGCCGGCAAAGTTTAAAGTTAGTAGTAGTAGGTTATGGGCAATATCACCGATTTTGCAAGCCATACAGTACACCCGTAAGCATGATAAGACGAAACGCTCCGCTCTTTACTTCTTCCGAATGCAGTTTATGTATTTGTCTCCCGCCCTCCAAATGCTGATTCCTTAACTTCATTGCTTGTTAAGAGAGTTAAATGTGGATTTCCTGCTCTTTTCAGAGTCACAAACATTGTGTTTATCGGTAGGACTGTCATTGTGGTAAGTTTGACACTGATTACGGCTGTAACTGTGTGGCGTCTTCAGATATCGGGTAAATGTTAAGGAAATGAATTCAGATAAAATGGAATGCGATGGTTGTGAAATAAAACAAGATAAAAACAAAGATGTGAAATGAAATAAAACATAATGAAATAAAACAAAATGAAATATGATAAATCAGGTCAAATCAGATCTGGGGAACTCGGTCGTATCACTTTTCTTTCAGTGGGCGACCTTGTTTTGGCTGTTTGTGCTGACTCATCCTCTTCAGCTTTCCAGTGAATTGTTTATTGACTTGTTTTATTCCTTTGCTTATTTGCTTTTAAGTTTTTTGTTGTTGTTTTGTGGTTTTGTTTGGGGGGGGGGGGGTTCTTGGTATTCTCCTCCTCTTCCCCTCTCTCTATTTCTCTGTGTACGTATGTGTGTGTGTGTGCGTGTGTGTGAGCGCGCGCGTGCGCGCTAGTGTTCGTTCATATGTAGGTGCATGTTTGTGTGTGCGCGTGTAATAACTAATGATACTCCACTAAAAAATGAATTTCACAAACGTAAGCATATTACAACTCTGCTTCATGTGTTCTTGTAGATAGAGAGAGAGAGAGAGAGAGAGAGAGAGAGAGAGAGTGTGTGTGTGTGTGTGTGTGTGTACGTGCGCACGTGCGTTTTTTTCTTTGTTTTTAAATTCGGGATTCATAATAATGGACATGGACGGACAGACAAAGCGACAGTCAAGACTTGTACAAAGACAAATAGACACCTCCAGAGAAAAAACGAAACACAAACACACTAACAGGAGAGAAACTGCAGACACTATGGCTAGAGCCGACAAAACAACGATATGAGGGAGCAAAGAGAAGAGGGGGGGGGGGGGGAAGAGACACACACAGAGAGAGAGAGAGAGAGAGAGAGAGAGAGAGAGAGAGAGCAAGAAAAAGACGAGGCATGAGTTACGTATTCCCAACACATTATTTCCTAGTGTAGGCTATTTGTTCTCTTCGTCCCCCGTGTCTCAACCTCTTTATCAAACAGCATGACAGTTGTGTCTTGTCACCTTGTAACAACTTGGGCATATTCTGTGATTCATATATTCCTGCAAAAACAAAACAAGATATGTTCATGTGCGAGCAAACAAAATAAAAAATTTTTAAAAAAACACACACACACAGCAGCAACAATAACAAAACAGAAAATAATAATAATAATAATTACAATATTTATATAGCGCAAAATCTTGATAAAATCAAATCTAAGCGCTGATACATACATACAACAACAACAATAACAGCAACAAAAACCACCTCAAAAACCACCGCAACCAACATCAAGAACCAGCGTAATGATTTCAGTGGTACGGCGAAATGCATTCTTGAGTGTGCGAAATCACAGCAACGAACATTAATACACTAACAATAATAATTTCAACAGAAAATGAAATACAATCGGGCGTACAAAACCTACAACGACATCAATACCAGCAACCATAACAACAACAATCAATTCAGTAGTAAAACGAAACACAATCTTGCGTGTGGAAAAACTGCAACAACAACCACACAGTATCAGCGGCCACAACAACAACAATTTTAACAGCAAAATGATATCTGTTTGTATAAAAACTACAACCTTGACTAACATCAATAGCCACAACAACAACAGTAATTTCAACATTAAAACGAAATACATTATCGTTTGTGCAAAAAGCAACCGCAAACCATGTGACATCAACGGTCATGACACCAACAGTAATGTTAAAAATAAAACAAAATATATTCTTGTTGATACAAAAACTACAACCACAGTTAGCATCAACTGTGATAACAATAACAACAGTAATTTCAACCTACACGAAGTATGTTCTCGTTTGTACAAAAATCACAACCACAACCACACTAACGATGATAACAAACTCAGTAATTCAACAGTAAAACGAATCACATGATTGTGTGTGCAGAAACCATAACAGCAATCACATAACAACTGTAACAACAATGAGTTCAACCATATAAAAACCACAACCACATCAACATCCATGTGTATGAAAACCACAACCACATCAACATCCATGTGTATGAAAACCACAACCACATCAACAACCACGACAACAACAGTAATTAGTAATTTCAACGATTAAACAGAACAGATTCTTGTTTGAAAAGAAAGAAAAAGAAACCCACATCAACAATCATAATAAAAACAGTAATTTCAAGCATCCGTAACATCAATTCCCGTTTGTACAAAACAAAACAAAACAAAACAAAACAAAACAAAACAAAACAAAACAAAACGACAAACCACATCAACATAATAATTTCAACAGTGGAATGAAAGACAGTTTTGTTTGTACAAAAGGACTAAACCACA
>CM060309.1:78561533-78576533 GCA_030674185.1 Monoplex corrugatus | reverse complement strand
AACTGCTTAGTTCTTTCTACCCGTCTAACTTCAGCCCTTCCATCTGACCACTCTGCAATTCTCTGTTCTCTCGACATTTCTCCTCCTTCCCGTACCATGCGCACAGTGACTCGACGCAATCTCAAATCTATCGACCTCTCCACATTTTCATCTGATGCCTCCCGTCTCCTTTCTGAAAAGTCACATAACCTTGCCGATGAATTCTATACTACTCTCCACCATCTTCTGGACACTCATGCTCCAGCCACAACCCGTCCTTTACCTGACCGCCCCCCTACCCCCTGGCTCACTCATGAGATCGCCTGTGCAAAACGTGCCCGCCGCAGAGCAGAGCGCCGCTGGCGCAAATCCAAACTCACTGTACACAGGCAACTTTTCCAAGCCTCTAAAACAAAAGTATCCACCCTCATTGCATCAGCAAAAACAAGTTATTTCCAAACCAAAATCCTGAATGCCTCTTCTTCAAAAGAACTCTTTACAACCATGAATCATCTCCTTGGCACACGAAAAGATTTACCTCTCCCAACAAAACATACAAATGAAGAACTCCCATCTGTATTCTCCAACTATTTCACCACCAAAATACAAACTCTTCGTGACAGGCTTGACAGGACACCCTGTCAACCATGCCCACCTGACCCTTCCTTCTCTGGCACACCTCTTACTACTTTTAACCCAGTCTCACAAGAAGAAATTCTCAACACAATCAGATCCATGTCGTTCAAAACCTGCGAGCTGGATCCTCTTCCAGGTTCTCTCTACGCCGACTGTCTCCCTACTCTCCTCCCATTCATCACTGACATCATCAGCACTTCTCTTCAAACTGGAACTGTCCCTGATTCTTTCAAGTCTGCTATTGTTCACCCTCTCCTCAAGAAACACAATTTAGATCCAAATGAACTGAAAAATTACCGGCCTATCTCTATCTCTTTCTTGTCAAAACTCCTTGAAAAAGTCGTCCTCAACCAGCTGAACTCTCACCTGTCTGCCAACAATCTCCTCAATCCTTTCCAGTCAGCCTACCGCCAGTGCCATAGCACTGAAACTGCCCTACTACACATTCTCAACAATCTCCTCCTTGCAACTGATACTGGCAAAGTCTCTCTCCTCACACTCCTTGATCTGTCTGCAGCCTTTGATACCATTGATCATGGTATTCTCCTTTCTAGACTTCATCATACTTTTGGCATCTCTGACATTGCTCTGTCTTGGTTCACTTCATACCTATCCAACAGAAAACAAACCGTTCTCATCAATGGCACTTACTCTCAACCTGCATACCTGACCTGTGGTGTTCCACAAGGATCTGTCCTTGGCCCTGTTCTTTTCACTCTTTACACCTCCCCCCTGTCCACCATCATCAACTCCCATTCTATAAAACACCACTTCTATGCTGATGACACCCAACTTCAAGACAGTGACTCACCTGATAATATACAGCGCCTGTTGACTCGCGCCACTGAGTGTTACTCGGACATTAAGAACTGGATGACACACAATAGACTTCAGCTTAATGACGACAAAACAGAAGCTATCCTCATTGGCACCCGTCAGAAACTTTCTCAGCTGCCTCCTCTTTCTCTCCCATTATGTAACACATCAGTCCCAATTTCTGATTCAGCTAAAAACCTTGGTGTCTGCATTGACTCTACCCTCTCCATGAACAACTTTGTTTCTCAAACTGCCAGATCCTGCTACTATCATCTCCATCGTATAAGGCTGATCAGGAAGTATCTCTCTGTCGAAACAACTGCAAAACTCGTTCTCTCCTTCATAATGTCTCGCATTGACTATTGCAATTCACTCCTGTCTGGTCTTCCTGCCTCCACCATTCACATCCTACAGCGCATTCAAAACAATGCTGCACGCCTTGTACTCAAAAAGAAAAAAGCTGACCACATATCTCCTCTCCTGGCACAACTTCACTGGCTCCCTGTATCAAAGCGCATACAGTACAAACTAGACACCATGTGCTACAAAAGCCTCAATAACGCAGCCCCCGATTACCTGTCAAGCCTACTTGAGATCTATCTTCCCTCACGTACCCTCCGCTCTGCCTCCGATCCTCTGACTTTTCGCTTTCCACGCACTAAGCTCAATACCTACGGTCCACGAGCCTTTTCTGTTTCTGGTCCACTCTCCTGGAACAAACTTCCTCTCTCAGTCCGTCAGCAACCTACTTTTGTCTCCTTCAAGTCCGCTCTCAAAACTCACCTTTTCTCCTCCGCATAAAATCCTAACCTCACTCAACCCCCCCCCCCCCCCCCCCCCTCTGCAGCCTGTCTCCGCTCGGAGGGAATCACATGGTTATAATATATAATTGTATATGCTATGCTCTCTATAATTTTCCATTGGTTTTATTCTTGCTTTTATTGCTTTTATTCTTTCTCCCCATTTATAGCCATGCGTGTGTGTGTGTGTGTGTGTGCGTGCGTGCGTGTGCGTGCGTGCGTGCGTGCTTGCTTGCGTGTGTGTCTGCTTCAGCGCTTAGATTTGATTTTATCAAGATTTTGCGCTATATAAATATTGTAATTATTATTATTATTATTAAGCACTAATGATAATTATCGTAATTATAATAAGCTGACCGTCTGGGATAGGCGGGAATCTTGGAAGGGAAGTGATATGTGCTGAATGGGGAAATTGCGACAATCCATTTTAGTCGAGTCTCATCTACTTCATTGAGAATGTTGCTCAGATTTGATGACCAACACTGTAGGTACCTTCAGTGATATTCATCTAGCAAAGCGAATCCTAGCTCAGTGGGGATTCGCTCGGTGGGTGGGCAGGGCGGGTCTCCTCTGGTGGGTTACGTCTTGATATCAAGAGCTGTTGAGAGTGTCCTGGCATAGAGGATACAATGACATGAACGTTGATGTGTTGGGAAGTTGGCTAAGCGGCGAAGGGATAATGTCAAAAATGGTGCAGAATGGGGGAAAAGTCGAGTGTGTATGTGTGTGTGCATGTGTATGTGCGTGTGCGCTTGTGTGCGTGCATGTGTTAGGAGGGGGAGGGAGGGGGTTAAAACAGTCACTGCTGTCCAGATGCATGCTGATAAGTGTATCCTCTTTTTTCTTCACTGCCCCCTGCCCCCTTCTTCAGCTAGGTCCAGGAAGCAAAGTCCACGCTCTCCCCGACAAGGCCAAGATGATGATTCATAAACTGGCATTTCTGCCTGTCAGATAACCCTGGTCAGTGACATTCCACTCGGTTCTGCCTCGCTATAATCGTGTTTGGCCTTGACAATAGACTGTACTTGTTCAAACTTAGTTATTCGCTTGCAACTCATTGTTGAAAATTGTTGAAAAAATGTTACTATGATCAATTCGAACATGAGAAAATCTTTGAGATGTTAGTAAGTGGATTTAACAATTACGTTCAGAGATTTTAACCTCTCTCTCTCTCTCTCTCTCTCTCTCTCTCTCTGTCTCTCTGTCTGTCTGTCTGTCTGTCTGTCTGTCTGTCTGTCTGTCTGAGAGAGACAAAGATCTCTGTTGAAAAAACGTCGCTGTTTTTGGAAAACAGGAAATATCAAGACCAATACTCAAGTGGAATATTTGAGTTCAAATAAACGAGCAAACACATGAATAAATATATTCGAAGCAACTTGCATGCATCAAATCTGTCACTAGACCAAGTCGCTTGAACTGCTATGAATGAAAAAGTACCTCAACTCGAACAGCACACTGAGTTCGCTCCCTTCATTGTTAACGGCTTCCGCAACAGGGGGCAGCATGCTGGCGTTTTCTTTCATTGGACTTTAATCGGTAAGCATGGACACAGCCATTGTGTCTGCACGCTGCTGCAATTCCTGCATGCTTGTATTACTCTTGTCACACAATGATCGCGCTTTTTCCTGTCTTCCCCGAAATGTAAATTAGTCTGGCTTCAAAAGGTGGAGCCCACTGTAGGCTTCCCACTCACACTGGTTGAAAGGGTAAAGGGGCGGTAATAAAATGGAAGAAATCAAGAGGTGTAAGCCCTACTGATGTTCTACAGGCTCTACAGGGAACTTTCCCCCCGTTTCTCCAAGGAAACAGAAGTACAGAGAAACCAACAACAACAGCTACAAAATAACACAAAAGCCTGGTGTCAAAGGCTTACAAACAGTCTCCCTTTCCCTTTTTTCACTTTATAAAAAAAAGACGAAATGTTTGTTTTGCCATACTTACGTACTGCCCATTATACGACTGGCATGTAAAGCAGCAGCGAAGGTCCTCCACTCCTGGTTTAGATCAGCTTTTGAATGGTACATCAGCTGTGCTCTGTGGTCATGAGTTTTCCTTCTGTTGTTTGACGCCAGGTGTCCTTGGGTCTTTCTTCTGGTGTCCAGTGGAAAAGCAGTCCAGGCGATGTTTTCCCGCTGTTCCTGGATGACGTGCCCGATCTCTGGCCATCGTCTTAATGTGATGATAGTGTCCATACTGTCATGGCTGACTGTTGGCTGGAGATGGACTAAGTTAAAATGGAAAGGCTACTTCATATTGGACAATCGGCTTTTGTGCCCGTCTTTTGGACCTTCGTAAGATCGAATGATTTGCTATGAGATGGGCCCACCAGTCGTTGGTTACTGTGATCTGTGTTCTTTTGGGCGAGCACTTGGGAGGTAATTTGCATCAGCATCTTCCCTTATCCCAGAGTTATAGAGATTCCATGAGTTTCCGTTTGAGTTAAAAAAAATTTCTCAGAGGCTAGAATCTTGAACCCCCCCCCCCCCCACACACACACACTTTTCCAAAATAAGTTTGTGTACTGTTTGTTTACAGTTGTTTTCCCGCTGCTGCTCTTGTTAATCCATTTTACCACACTGTGGACCTTGTCTGTTGAAACTTGTTGTTCTTAATGAAAACATGGGTCCATCTGTATGTGTGTGTGCTGTCATTGATATATAAGTGCATGTTATTTATAATTAAATGAAGTGTGTATGTTTGGTAGTGATTGTTTTGAAAAAAAAAATGATAGTGATTCAGTTTTTAAAAAATCTGTAGTACGTATGTGTAATGAAATTATTATTGTGTGAAATGTTTGTGTTTAGTCAGTAAGGATTTTTTATGTAAACATTTGTATTTCTTGTCTTTTTGTGGACCAGTGTTCTTTTTGTCGTAACCGCCATAAACCAGTGGGTAGGCGCTTTGTTATTATTCTTATCCGTAATCCATACATTTTTTTTTATTTCAAATTAGCGTGATCAAGTACATATTATCAACAGCAGACATGGAACATTGACCAAAAGGTATTGTATTATGGCGTTCTCTATACCGATGGGAAATTTTTAAAAAATCAGTCAGTCGAGTACGTAACTCCTGAAGGATTACCGGCTGTGGAACAGTGACGGGAAGAAACTGGGTATGTCTAATTTTTGTAGACGGAAGAAGCAGTTTGGTTGAGACAGCGTGGAGGGGTGCACATGACCTGTTATATATCATGTACTAATCTGTATCAGTATGAAAGAAATGCCTGCTGGGGGGGGGGGGGGGGGGGGCTGCATAATTAAGGACAGTAAATGTAGGTACGTATCCTCGGCGTCAAGAGACAGAAAGTAAGGTTGTCTCCCTCGTAGTATTAAAACCTAACACATAAATCTTTCACTTGACAGAATTAACTGTCTGGCCTGGAGCAACACAAACAAAACAGAAATCTTTGAAAACTGTAATGCTCTGTATCAAGCCTATTTACATGAATCTATTGGCAAACTTAAACTTGTTAAGGTTTTCACATCATCAAAATAGTCATAACTATTCATCTTTCATTATTTTTTTTCCTCTTTCTCTTTTTCTTGTCAAACTTCGTCAGGTTGTTATGCATGTGTTTATGTATTGTTCATATACATGTTAAAAAGAAAAGTATTGAAATGTGCGACAGACTCGGTAGTCAAATGGGTTAACTTGGGACTTCAGTCAAAAGTTCCCGAGTTCGATCTGCCCAGAAACCTCCGCGTAATGAATAAACTAAAACTTTTTCCGATCTCCGTGGTCAACATGTGTGCAGACCTGCCAGTGTCTAAATTCTCTTTCTGTGTGTACGCATGCGTAATATGAAATATGCTTGCTAAATCGTATCAGTGGCTGGCTAATGGAAACATGAAAACACCCAGCATAATTCCACCGACGACGGAAAATGCAGACTGTGCAGCAACATTCTACATGCACGATGTGGGCAAAAACAACGTGCATACACGCATCCGAGAAAAATCGGTAAGCTCAAAAAAAAAAAAAAAAAAAAAAAAAAAGAAAGAAAGATTCAAATATACCAACCGTACGACTATGGTTCTGTATTTTTGGAGTCATCAATTTACAACAATGTGTTTGATTTCCAGGAACTGAACTTTTTCATTAATTTCTCGGCTCTTTAGGACAGATTTTGACCGACGTCCCTCCCCCCCCTCCCCCCCCCCCCCCCCCCCCCCACTTTCCCCCGAGACATTTGGCTTTCTGTGTCTCAGTGGAAGCGATTAAACAATTTTCAGGTTATACTCTCTCCTTCAAACGTAAGGATTGGAGAAGAAAATGATTGTTGCAATAATATGATTATATTGATTGTTGGTTTATTTGGTTGTTTGTCTAGGTTATTTGGAGAACGACACTTACTTAAATCAGTAAAGCTGTGTGTGCTTATTAATCCATATACTTGGCAGGAAATCGAACATGATTCAGTTGGAAATGAACTGGCAATGTCAAATAAAACATGCTGACGTGTTTGGTCGCTATGACATATTTTACGTCAGGCCCATTCACATTTCGGCCTATGATTTCACGATTGCTTGTAAGAACTACTAGACCTTTGACCCTAATGTGATAAAACTATCCATATGCAAACAGCCCAGAAAAAAAATGTTAAACATCGCTTTTCTGCTCGAAAAAAAAGATGCTCTCTCTCTCCCTCTCCCTCCCCCCCCCCCTCTCTCTCTCTCTATGTATGTATGTATCTAGCAGTCTCTGTCTCTCACAGTTCTAAAACATGTAACGAAGAAACCAATGTAACGACAAGAAAGTCAACACAGCCGCTGAGACATGTCAGTTTCACGAGACAGTGAGAAACCCTTTCGAAAAGATTTTCCCGCGTCTCGCGAAAACTCCTGCAAACAAACGAGACGCGGAGCCCGCCTGTCTGTGTAGGGGTGTGTTGAGAGACCCTTGGATCATTCACGACGTTTCGTCATCATGAAGAAACGGCGATGCCTTTTGTAGGGCCAGTTGACCGAGCAAACGAGTTCCTGTTCTGCACGCTGTTCGGGGGGTTTCCGGTTTCAGCGGATACGGCCAGGTTTGGGTACGGGATTGTTTTTCTTGACGTCTCCTCGTCTGTCTTGCGGAGTATTGATATATGATGTCTCGTGATGCAGACTATAGCAAATTGAAGCTTAGCTGTCACATTTGTCTGGTGTGTGTGTGTGTGTGTGTGTGTGTGTGTGTGTGTGTGTGTGTGTGTTCCTGTATCGTCAGTTCTCAGCTACTGCACCTCGTTTGCTCACCTGCATAACATAAAGTATGCATATGATATTTCTTACTAAAACTGCTCTCTCTCTCTCTCTCTCTCTCTCTCTCTCTCTCTCTCTCTCTCTCTCTCTCTCTCTGGGCTGTTAGTTTTCACATTGAACCAGTCTCTGTCTCCGTCTATCTATCTATTTATCTATTTATCATCTATCGCACGTGCACATGCGCGCCCGAGAAAAAGAGTTCAGACTAAAAAGGCAGAGTTCAGAAGCCAAAGAGATAACATTCAGACTTCAGACAGAGAGAGAGAGAAAGAGAGGGGGGAATAATAATAATAATAATTACAATATTTATATAGCGCAAAATCTTGATAAAATCAAATCTAAGCGCTGAAGCAGACACACACGCAGGCACGCACGCTCGCACACACACACACGCACACATACAGACACACACACACACACACACACACACACACACACACACACACACACACACACACCCACACACACGCATGGCTATAAATGGGGAGAAAGAATAAAAGCAATAAAAGCAAGAATAAAACCAATGGAAAATTATAGAGAGCATAGCATACAATTATATATTATAACCATGTGATTCCCTCCGAGCGGAGACAGGCTGCAGAGGGGAGGGTTGAGTGAGGTTAGGATTTTATGCAGGAGAGAAAAGGTGAGTTTTGAGAGCGGACTTGAAGGAGACAAAAGTAGGTTGCTGACGGACTGAGAGAGGAAGTTTGTTCCAGGAGAGTGGACCAGAAACAGAGAAGGCTCGTGGACCATAGGTATTGAGCTTAGTGCGTGGAAAGCGAAGAGTCAGAGGATCAGAGGCAGAGCGGAGGGTACGTGAGGGAACATAGATCTCAAGTAGGCTTGACAGGTAATCGGGGGCTGCGTTATTGAGGCTTTTGTAGCACATGGTGTCTAGTTTGTACTGTATGCGCTTTGATACAGGGAGCCAGTGAAGTTGTGCCAGGAGAGGAGATATGTGGTCAGCTTTTTTCTTTTTGAGTACAAGGCGTGCAGCATTGTTTTGAATGCGCTGTAGGATGTGAATGGTGGAGGCAGGAAGACCAGACAGGAGTGAATTGCAATAGTCAATGCGAGACATTATGAAGGAGAGAACGAGTTTTGCAGTTGTTTCGACAGAGAGATACTTCCTGATCAGCTTTATACGATGGAGATGATAGTAGCAGGATCTGGCAGTTTGAGAAACAAAGTTGTTCATGGAGAGGGTAGAGTCAATGCAGACACCAAGGTTTTTAGCTGAATCAGAAATTGGGACTGATGTGTTACATAATGGGAGAGAAAGAGGAGGCAGCTGAGAAAGTTTCTGACGGGTGCCAATGAGGATAGCTTCTGTTTTGTCGTCATTAAGCTGAAGTCTATTGTGTGTCATCCAGTTCTTAATGTCCGAGTAACACTCAGTGGTGCGAGTCAACAGGCGCTGTATATTATCAGGTGAGTCACTGTCTTGAAGTTGGGTGTCATCAGCATAGAAGTGGTGTTTTATAGAATGGGAGTTGGTGATGGTGGACAGGGGGGAGGTGTAAAGAGTGAAAAGAACAGGGCCAAGGACAGATCCTTGTGGAACACCACAGGTCAGGTATGCAGGTTGAGAGTAAGTGCCATTGATGAGAACGGTTTGTTTTCTGTTTGATAGGTATGAAGTGAACCAAGACAGAGCAATGTCAGAGATGCCAAAAGTATGATGAAGTCTAGAAAGGAGAATACCATGATCAATGGTATCAAAGGCTGCAGACAGATCAAGGAGTGTGAGGAGAGAGACTTTGCCAGTATCAGTTGCAAGGAGGAGATTGTTGAGAATGTGTAGTAGGGCAGTTTCAGTGCTATGGCACTGGCGGTAGGCTGACTGGAAAGGATTGAGGAGATTGTTGGCAGACAGGTGAGAGTTCAGCTGGTTGAGGACGACTTTTTCAAGGAGTTTTGACAAGAAAGAGAGATTAGAGATAGGCCGGTAATTTTTCAGTTCATTTGGATCTAAATTGTGTTTCTTGAGGAGAGGGTGAACAATAGCAGACTTGAAAGAATCTGGGACAGTTCCAGTTTGAAGAGAAGTGTTGATGATGTCAGTGATGAATGGGAGGAGAGTAGGGAGACAGTCGGCGTAGACAGAACCTGGAAGAGGATCCATATATATATATACACACTACAGAGACAGGGAAAGAGAGAGAGAGAGAGAGAGAGAGAGAGAGAGAAGAAGAAGAAGAAGAAGAAGAAGAAGAGGAAGGAGGAGAAATGTTTCGAAACCATTCAGCATTCTCAAGTTATAAAAACAATTTGAAAAAATGCAGTTTCTCAAAACCAGCCAAGCAACACTACTTTGTTTACTACCTCATCCCCTCCTCCACACACACATACAAGCTTATACATTTGTCCCAAATCAGTTCCGACGTTGAAAGTGGATCCATCCCACCAGAACGTATGTAGCCTCGAGTCCTTTTCATACTGAATATGATAGTGGTTCAAGATGGTGTGTGTGTGTGTGTGTGTGTGTGTGTGTGTGTGTGTGTGTGTGTGTGTGTGTGTGTGTGTGTGTGTGTGTGAGAGGAGAGAGAGGGAGACAGACAGACAGAGACAAAGAAAGAGGGAGAGAGAGAGAGAGTTTTAATTGTGAAGGCCATCGACTGATACACAATGTTAACACTCAGGCACATAATTATGTACACACAAGCATTCATACAACACATACATGTTTACATACAGACAGACAGGATAGAGTGGGAGGTGAGGGAGAGGGAGATAGAATAGGAAAAGAGGGAAAAGAGAGAGAGGAGGAAGGAAAGGAGAGAAAGAGACAGAAAGGAGGAAAAGATTGGAGAGACAGAGAGAGGGAAAGAGAGATGAGGAAAATAGGACAGAGAGGGGGGAGGGAGATTAGGAAAAGAGGGAAGATAAAGTGAAGAAGACACAGAGAGAGGAAGGGAGAGAGGGAAAGAAGGAAAGAGAAAGAACAGGAAATGAGAAGGGAGGGGGAGAGAGAGAGAGAGAGAACAAAAACAGAATTAACCAACAGCAGAGATATTTTTGAATATTAACATTTTATTGTTATCACCAAAAAATAATGGATTACATCCTATCCCAGTTTGTGTGCTCAGTATGTAGTAAAGATCCACACACGGCTAAAATATCAGTGGTTTCTGATACATGTGTGCAGTTTCCATACAATTTGGATGTCTAAGATCGATCTGAATCAACAACCTTCCTGACCGCACTCCGTGTTAACGTAAGCTTGAAGAAAATCAAACCATAAACTGGAATTATTCAGAGTATGTTTATTGTCGGACCTTCAACAGTATGAGTCCTAGCGATATTCTAACGAGGAGGCCATGTACAAATATCGATGAGCACGGGCTGTTTTCAGATTTGAAGGACCCTCCAATAGTCTGATATCATAAGATGCAGGTGTGCAGGTTGCTTGATTCTCGTACATACCGGAATGTGTAATATGATAACAATTGACGAATGACAGGCGCGGTAGTCAAGTGGGTAAAAACATCAGATTTCTAATCGAAAGGTTCTGGATTTGATCTGCCCAGACACTTCTGCCTAACAGGTAAAGGATGGAGATTTGTTTACCTCCCAGGTCCACAGGTGTGCACACCTGCCAATGCCTTAACCCCGCCTGTGCGAATACGCACGGAAAATATCAAATATGCACGTTAAAGTTGCAGTAAGTCATGTCAGTAGGTAGCGTATGGAAACCTGAAAATATGTGTGCCTGCCAAAGATGCAGACTGGGGCAACGACATGGTGGAATGTGGTCAGCTAATCAAACTGCTTGGATTCTCTGTGCTCTACTGAAGAAACCTTGATTAGATATAATACGCAGTAAGTCCAGGAGAATAGCGCTGTACAAGAATGACTTGTAATAATAATAATGATAATAATAATAATAATAATTTGTGATAGTTTAGAACAGGCAAGTAAGGTAGAACTTCATAAAGTCATCAGAGTAGAGTTTATGAGCATGCTTATGATATCTGTGTCATGTATATTGTCTTCCTGTTACTTGATATCGGTGTTATTTCAATATGATCGTTTCGGAGAAAGAAGTAGAGGAGGGAGAGTGAGGGTTCAGTTTGGAGCTAGTTTATGTTTTCACCAAATCGTACTTTCGGGAATCGTAAGACATCGTTTGTTTTTTTTAATCTTCCTCATACTTTATCCAGTTTGATAAGGCTCAAACTGAATGAGGCTAATTTGTTGTTCAGCTATACTTTGCCATCCGACATTATCACTTTTGACCTATGATTGCCGCTGAGGTAATATATCATTTTCTTAACGGCTAGGGACGTTTTAAGCCTGAGACCTACTTGAGATCTGTAATTGTAGGCGCAGCAGCCTTTGTGTGACTGGTATCATGTTAATTCAGGTATGTAAACGCACTACGACATGACCAAAGAACAGACGTCATCGGTAATAATTTCAATGACATTCTAAGCTTACGGTAATTCTATATTCTTCTCTTTTTTCCATCTTGTGAACAAAACAATACAGTGTGACGTACTCAGCATTCCATGACAGTGGCGAACACTTTTTGTTGTGTCTCGCCAGTTGTGTATAATCTAGTCACGTCCACAGAGATCAGCCATAAATAACCTTCATAACCAGGCCGTACCAAAGCTGTCACCACTCGACAAGAACTCCACTAAGGGACGCCACTCCAAGGATAGAAATGCGTGATAATGTTGGGAATTGGGAAGGTGTGTGTGATTACTACAAGGACCACATGTACTGCTGTGGTGTCTTTGATCTATACTAAGGCTCTGCGCAGTTGGCTGGGCTTTAACTAAAAATAAGAGTAACTTATGTTTTTTGACTCGGGTCACACAGTCCATGAGACAGAAACAAAAAGTGGCAGTGTACGTTAGATCCCTTCAGCTGTGAAAACAACAATAACAACAACATCAACCTCAGAACCACAAGAAGGCCAAACATTTGACGTTGAAAATGCTTGACATTGAAAGTTAATCATCCACTTGACATGAAGTTATCTCCATATCTCAGATCACCCGTGTGAAATGATATCATTGGTATGATTGAAAAAAAAATCCGCATGATATTGAAACAATTCCTGTGGTATAAGACTATGTACATCAGTTTAATCGTCGTATGACGTGAAGCCATCTACATCAGCTCTGTCTTGTTTTGTTATACATTCATTTCAAAAATTGTTGTGATGCTGTTTTTGTTTTCCTGGTTCCTCTTTGCTTAAGCACTGGCGGTCACTTTGATTCAATATATCAATTGATATCGTTTACATGAGAGAAACATCCCTATGACATACAAACCATCCCTTTGGCGTAAACTCAGCTCCATTAGTTACATTATCACTTCATATATATCATTTATACATTAGTCAAATCATCACATTACATGAAGTATTTCATTTCTTTTCCTAGGTTTTCTTTTTTCCAGGGTGATTGATGTGTTCAGATGTGTGTGCGTTTTGTTTGAAATGGTTTTAACCCCAATATAATGGCTTTTAGCAGTCTGTTGAGCTTATACACTGCTGCTGCTGCCGCTGCCGCTGCCGCTGCCGCTGCCGCTGCCGCTGCCGCTGCCGCTACTACTACTACTACTACTACTACTACTACTACTACTACTACTACTACTACTACTACTACTACTACTGTTTCAGCTCAGTGATGAAGCCATTGGCAGTCATTTTCATTCAGTAAGCGCATAACATGCTGTCTTTCCCTTGGTGTGCATCCTTTTAACAAGATGCAGTGGACATTCGCGAAACATTGTTGTTGGGCTTGTTTTGCTTTTTTCTTTACAAGATAATATGGTAATCACATTTGATAATGACGATACCCTTGAAATATGCTGACCATAATCACCTTGAGAGAGAAGAACAAACTGTGTTGACAAAAAACGAAGAATAGAAAACCTCACAACAGTTGTCATCATTGTGTGCATCATGACAATGTGTCAGTTTCTAATTGTTCAAGTACAGTATTATGATTAGCCCTTTGGCTCCTTCATCGTTCAAGCATAGGTCCATAATTAACTCTTTAAGTCGTCCCTTGTTCAAACATAGCATCACAGTTAGCTCTTTAACTCTTTCACTGTTCAAGTATAGCATCATGATTAGCTCTTTAACTCTTCCTTTGTTCAAGTATAGCATCGTAATCAGCTCTACAACTCCACTGTTCAAACATAGCATCACAGTTAGCTCTTTAACCCGTCCGTTATTCAAACATAGCGTCTTAATTAGCTCTTTAACTCTTTCACTGTTCAAGTATAGCATCGTAATTAGCTCTTTAACTCTTCCATTTTTCAAACATAGCATCATAAGTAGGTCTTTTTATTCCATTGTTTACACACAGTATCATAGCTCTTTAACTCCTCCAATGTTCATGCATAGTATCATAGTTCTTAAACTCTTCCATTGTTCAAACATAGCATCATAATTCAGTCTTTTAACTCCTCCATTATTCAAACATAGCATCGTAATTAGTCCTATGTCACCATTCTCGAAGCATAGCATATTAGTTCTTTCACTCCTCCTTTGTGCATGGCATCAGCGCTTAGATTTGATTTTATCAAGATTTTGCGCTATATAAATATTGTAATTATTATTATTATTATTATCATAGGCATAGACCCGTTGAGACACAAACATGGGAGGCAAAGTTGAAAATAAAGGCCTTCCTATAACTCTGATGTCTCAGGAGAGTGAGGTGGTAGAGACACCAACTTTTCTCAGAACCAGTGTTATGAGGGCGGTGCCCATCTCTTCTCCCACACCGCTTTACCTTCCCTAATGTTGAACAGGGCTCGGTATCCATTCCCTCCTTCTTGGACTGAAGGCAGCTCGCAAGAGTTGTTCCTTTTTCTTGGTCAGCTCGTGCTGTCAAACTTGAAGACTGGACTCGCGACCCCCACGGCAACTACGTCTTTGTTTGAGAAGTTGGGAATAAGATAGAAAAAAAAACCTGTTACGAATGACACGGTTACAACTGGAGCTAATCTTGATGTCTTCATATCTAAGTAATCTGTTATACACAATAGTTAGATTTATAGTTATACACTCACAGCCGTTCGTTGGTGATATAATTTCAGTCTCTGAATAAGTATGCTCACAACTACTCATTCGTGATATCATTTCCGAGTCTCTGAATGAACCATAAAGCATTTGATGTGGAGTGTATGGCTTTCAGTGAATGCGTAGCCTACATGTCTATATCTGGCTAATGCTTAAAGGAGGACACTGGACCTGTAATGTTAAAATTAAGTTGAAAAGATTGTCCTGCACATTTAAGATTGTTGGTAAGTCTTCCGTTACACCGCAAGCCGATCAGTTCTTTTCATAGAGCTTTAGACTCAAGATCTGATATCCCGAGTTCAGTCCTACCCGCAACATTAAAATAGTAGACTGTTTGCTGCCCATCGTGGTGATGTTTCATAAGTCCTTTCTCCCCCTCCATATTTCAAGACTTAGCAAGCATATGGTGTATTGCACAGGCTCAGGGAGTTTGCCTGATAATTGCTGGCAAATTTGGGTGGAGCGCATAAGG
>CM060309.1:78534033-78556533 GCA_030674185.1 Monoplex corrugatus | reverse complement strand
AGAGTGAGAGAGAGGAGAGAGAGAGTGCGCGTGTGTGTTAACGTTTTTTCTTCGTTGTCTCGGTTTTTTGTTGTTGTTTTTTTTTTTCCTTTCCTTTTTTCGGTTGGTTGGTTGGTGGGTTGGGTTTTTTTGTTTTTACTTCACTATACTGGTCTCAGAAGCTGAGACAGTTTTTCCCAATGCTATGATGATCTTGGTGATGATGATGATGATGATGGTGGTGGTGGTGGTGGTGGGGATAATCATGACAGTGTGGAGCTTCAGTCTGGATTGAGACTGTGTGAGAGGACTGAGATTTTCGCTTATTTTCGTGACATATCCTGGCGTCAACCAGGCTCTGCAGTGTAGGTCAGAATATTTCAACAATGATTTTAATAGGACCGTTGGCTGTCGAACCCTCGCCCCTACCAGTCGGTAGTCCGTCGCGCTAACCACTGCACCAAGGCGTCTGGTCTGTTTATTAAAGCTTTGAGTTGCTGACCGTATAAAGATTGTGCCGGAATAGAATAGCGCTGGCATTTTCCCGTGTACGAGTGCGTACCTGGCTTGTCTTGTTTGGTTCAACAACCACTGGCATATTCATAAATATGTTCATAGAGTTCCGTCAGATGCAGTTTCACAAACATCACTACATCACTGCATCGTAATCATGTGTAATTGTATCCTAAAGGTGGACCGGTACGCGATGCTCACTAAATTTCATTTAAAAGCATATGTCAGACTATTCGTTTGGGTGCAGAGGTAAAAATACACTGGCATATCGTTCTTACCAAGACACTTGGTTTGCTGGTTCTTTTGATAGAGCCGTGGACCGAAGGTCTGTTATCTCGAGTTCAACCCCAGCCCACAACAGTAAAGTTGACCTCTTTGCTGTTCATCTTAATGTTCCGTGGTTGTGGTGGTGTCAGTTTAGTGTTTCATAGGGCCCTGCCCCCCCCCCCCCCCCGCCACTCTCCATCTCAACACTTTGCCAACGCTTAATGGTTTTGCCTAGTATCAGGGAACTTGCCAGATAAATGGTGGCAGATTTGGGTTGAGCACTTATGGAAATTGTCCCGAGTACGACGAATCCCTGTTGAACAAACCCCAAACATATTCCAAACCAACACGCGTGACTTTAATTGATATCATTACACCGGTTATACATCCACAGTTCGTTTATCAGACTGTTACATTTCCGTCTGAGTGTTTCATTTCGCCAACAAAATAGCTGTCTTACGGCTAGGAACAAGCAGGCGCTTTGTCTTCATGCGACATTTAACATGCACGACACGCAGGCAGCTCATGGGGCGTTGCTTTTTTGTCCTTTTCGAAGGAGGGTTCAAGTCGCGTTTACGGCCAACGGAAAGGGAGGGGGGACAGGGGGGGGGAGGATGGAGAAAGGAGACGGGACGGGAAGCTACAATCCGCGTATTTTCCGAGATTCGAACCCGGACTTAAGTTTCATTGATAAAACGCACAGCCATTCACACCATCGCTTCGCCTTAAGAGCGCAGCAGGCTCTCGTGAAATATATGCACGTGAACTTTAAGCGCCTGTTGTCCTGGCGGTTAGTTCATTCAGATGTAACTGTGTTCTGCATCACACCTTTCCCTGCTTGGGGAGTAAAGCTGCCTTCTCCTTGAGCTCTCCAGTAAAAGAGGGACGTAAATCTTCGATCATGACAGTTATCTTTTCCTGAAGGGCCACGAGCTCACCATGATGATGGGACATGAATTTTGATGACGCCACCATGACAGCAGGACGTGAAGGCAATATAGTCGCCATGGGAACATCACAACATCACAGGAGGAGTCATGAGGTCTCCATGACACGAAGGATAGTGAAGTTACCATGACAACAGGACATGAAAGGCCACCAGTTCATCACAACAGAACATGAATGACCAAGAAGTTACCGTGCGAAGAGGACATAACGGATCATAAAGTCACTATAATAATACAAGAAAGATCATGAGATCACCATGGACAACAGGATCTAAAGGATCATAAAGTCACCATAAACAGGACATGAAGAGCAATGAAGTCACCGAGGGACAGGACATGAAGAGCCATGAAATGAAGAACCTTAAGTCATAACAACAGGGCATGGAAAGCCATGAAGTCACCATAACAGGACATGAAGTCACCATAACAACAGGACATGAAGTCACCATAACAATAGGGCATGCAGTCGCCATAACAACAGGACATGAAGCGCCATGAAGTCACCATAATGATAAGGACATGAAGAGCCATGAAGTAGCCATAGCAACAGGATATGAAGAGCAATAAAGTCACCATGCCAATACAACGTGAAGAGCCATGAAGTCACCATAATAATAGGATATGAAGAGCCATGAAGTCACCATAACAACAGGATATGAGGAGCCGTAAAGTCACCATAATAATAGGATATCAGGAGCCATGAAGTCACCATTATAATAGGAGACGAAGAACCATAAAGTCACCATTATAATAGGAGACGAAGAACCATAAAGTCAACATAACAGGATATGAAGAGTCATGAAGTCACCATAACAATAGGATATAGGAGCCATGAAGTCACCATAATGATAGAACATGAAGAGCCATGAAGTAACCATAATAATAGGACATGAAGTCACCATAACAGGATATGAAGAGTCATGAAGTCACCATAACAGTAGGATATAAGAGCCATGAAGTCACCATAATGACAGGACATGACGAGCCATGAAGTCACCATAACAATAGGACATGAAGAACCATGAAGTCACAATAATAGGAATTGAAGGTTCATGACGTCACCATAACAATAGGACATGAAATTACTGTAATAATAGAATATGAAGAGCCATGAAGTCACCATAACAGTAAAACTTGAAGCCACCATAATATGGACATGAAGAGACATGAAGTCAAATAACAATAGGACACGGGGAGCACGAAGTCACCATGACAACAGGACATGAAGAGCCACGAAGTCACCATAACAACAGGACATGAATAGCCACGAAGTCACCACAACAACAGGACTTGAAGACCAGTGAAGTCATCATAACAATAGGACATGAAGAGTCATGAAGTCACCATAACAATAGGACATGAAGAGTCATGAAGTCACCATAACAATAGGACTTGAAGTCACCATAACAACAGGACATGAAGTGCCATGAAGTCACCATAACAGGACATGAAGAGCCATGAAGTCACCATAACAATAGGACATGAACAGAAATGAAATCACCATAACAACAGGACATGGAGAGCCATGAAGTCACCATAACAATAGGACATGAAGAGAAATGAAATCACCACTACAACAGGACATGGAGAGCCATGAAGTCACCATAATAATAGGTCATGAAAAGCCAAGAAGTCACCATAACAATAGGACATGAAGAGAAATGAAATCACCACAACAACAGGACATGGAGAGCCATGAAGTCACCATAATAATAGGTCATGAAAAGCCAAGAAGTCACCATAACAATAGGACATGAAGAGAAATGAAATCACCACAACAACAGGACATGGAGAGCCATGAAATCATCATAATAATAGGTCATGAAAAGCCAAAAAGTCACCATAACAATAGGACATGAAGAGAAATTAAATCACCATAACAACAGGAATTGGAGAGCCATGAAATCATCATAACAACATGATACGACGAACCCTGAAGTCACCATAAAACAAGGCATAAAGTGCCATGAGGTCACCTTAACAATAGGATATTAAGAGAAATGAAGTTACCATGACAACAGGTTATGAAGAGCCACAGGATCTGCAGTGCTTTTGATGATCGGTTAAAACAAGGATTGTAAATCAAGAGTTTCTGTGTGCATTTATTTTTCTCTGTATTTTTTATAAAAAAAAAACAAGGATAACAGTGCGAATCAAGAGTTCTGTGTGTATGTTTTTTTGTATTATTTTGTTTTTTATTTGTTATACGTTCATTTTTATTTTTGTGTTAACCAGTGGGCTATTTAGGTAGGTAGTTGGTTATCATCTCAGGATTGTAGCGCTCTGCTACCCTTCAACAACCGGGTAGTCAAGATTATAGACAGTCGCTGCTTGGTTAGTGCAATGAACAGCTTAAGATCTCTGTGCAGAGTTGGCGCTGCGCATCTCCAAGACTAGCTCTGGCTGACCAAGAGATTTTTGTAAGACCATGGCATCAGGCTCTCCATAATGATTGCTGTGTACAGAATTGGTGGTGTGGCTTTGCATTCGTATGGTGTCGTATGGTGTGGAGGTGGAGTGTGTGTGTGTGTGTGTGTGTGTGTGTATGTATGTAACTGCGAGTGAAAGTGTGCGTGTGCGCGTTTGTGTACTCGCACGTGCATTTTATGTACATATTTGAGTGTTCGTGCGTTCGATGTGTATGTGTGTGTGTGTGTGTTGATGTGCATGGGCTCGTACGGCTTGTATGGTGTAATATGATGTCGTGACATGTGTGTGTGTGCGCGCGCATGTGCATGTGTGCGCTGTCGTATACATATGTGCATGCGGGCGTATAATTGCAGTTGCCTGTGTGTGTGTGCATTTGTGTATGTGGTATTTATTTTACACATGCACATGCATGTGCACACACCGACACACAAAAATGCGCGCGTGTACACGTTTTGGTTCGTGCATATCTTCGTACATGAAAATTACACACACGCTGTTAACGACTCTCTGTTCATTTTCATTTCTTTTCTTTTCTTTTCTTTGATTTTTTTTTCCAAAGTCTTTCAGAGCTTTTGTCTCAAAGTGACCGTTCATTTAACATCAACATCATCCTTTTTTCATGCCTTACCTGCAATCGTTACCCCCATAAAAACTCGAGCTTGGAGTGGGCGTTAAAATGGAGGGAGGGAAAATGAGTGTACCAGTGAGAGAGAGACCGGCGGAAGGTGCAAAAAACAACAAAAAAAGGACTGGCAGTCTGCCACGGAGTGCATCCCATTGTCTTACACCATCATCCCTGTATCCCCACCCCTCCCATCCCCATACTCATCCCCATCCCGACCCGTATCCTGTTTGAAAGGAGAGCAGAGACAAGGATGATCGAGGGGGAGGGGTGTAGTGGGTGGGTGAAGGGTCAGTTAGGTCGAGGTGGCTGCGATGGCGGTTGGTGGTGGTGCTTGTAGCAGTGGGTGCTTTTCCGGACTGAGGGATTTTTTTTAAGGTTGTGTGTCTGTATGTCTGTGTGTCTTTCTGATTGTGTGGTTTTGATTGTGTGTGTGTGTGTGTGTATGTGTGTGTGTGTGTTGTGTGTGTGTGTTTGTGTGTGTGAGGATGCATTTTTGCGTGCGCTCACTTGAGAGAAAAACTGTTTGTGTGCGTGTGTGCTGGGGAGGCAGAGGTTAATAATGTATGTATCTTGCCACAGTACAGAATTCTGTCAGGTATGCAGTGCTGAGCAGTGCGGTCTAAAACTTAAAATTCAGATTATTAGCTTTTTGAAACAATAAACGGAAGAAGAAGAGGTATGCTTTACTACCTAATGCTTTGGTATGATTGAATTTTCCTTCCCTCCACCCTTCCCCTTCCCTCCACCCTTCCCCTTCCAACCCTTTGTTCTTGTGGATCCACGGATTGTGTGTGTGTGTGTGTGTGTGTGTGTTGTGTGTGTGAGTGTGTGTGTTTGTTGTTTGATTGGTTGCTGCTGCTTCTGATGATGTTCTCTTCTCTTTGTTCCTTTTATTTGTGTCATTTATCATGTGTACATTATATAAGTTTTTATTTTATTTTCATCAGATTTGGAGCACGTTTGGGCACTGCCAAACACGTAAATGTGTATTGGCATGCTTGATTTTTGTTGTTGTTGTTGTTGTATGAGAACCCATAATGAGAGAAACGACAACAAACCTTTTTGAACGGATATTCAGGTCAAAGTTTCAAGTTTAGTTTAACACAAGTACAAGTGATGCTTGTCTAACATTATGTAAATTTTTAATCGAAGTTGTTATGATCGCTATTCCTAAGCAGAATTCCTGAAACACAAGAATGGGCAGTGAAAGTTATATATCGGCAATAAATCATTTGTCTGTATCCCTTTCGGAGTATGGAATTTGTTCAAGAGGGATTCATCGCACTCGGACAGTTCCATATCCGCTTCACCCAAATAGCTGGCAGATTCCCTGAGCCTGCGCAAAACCCTAAGTTCTGGTAAGGTTTTAAAATGGCGAGGGGGCAGAATGGACCTATGACACACTAGGCTGACACCACCAGAGTGATGGTAGCATTAAGACGGGCAGTGGGCTGGGACAGAATTCAGGACGTCAGATCTTGAGTTCACGGGTCTGTCAAAAGAACCAGCCAGTCTGCTGTATTGCTTACAAGACTACACGAAAACAAAACAAAACAAAACAGGACAATTAACCGTAATATCCTGATAGTTTCAAATGTGTGTGAGCAATTACTAACACGGAATAGCTCACAGCGTTGAGATGATAATTGAAACAGAAGCATGTGTAAATTAAAAAAAAAAAGTAACTACTTAGCGATGATACGTGGCGAAAACGCACTCACACACACACACACACACACACACACACACACACACACACATATATATATATATATATATATATATATATATATATGATATATATATATATATATATATATATATATATTTCACAAGTAACTGTTGGAGCATGTGATATACTAAAACATCAAGTGTTAAAAAGGACTTACGAAGAAGGGCGCGTCAAACACCAAATGTACAACAACAGCAACCAATTCCTCCCACCCCCAAAAAACGACAACCACCACCACAAAAAGGATATGCATG
The DNA here is from genome assembly GCA_030674185.1 of Monoplex corrugatus. NCBI lineage: Eukaryota > Metazoa > Mollusca > Gastropoda > Littorinimorpha > Ranellidae > Monoplex > Monoplex corrugatus. Next base: position 78,549,786 of record CM060309.1, on the reverse strand, counting down.
ATAAGGAATACAACAACGAAGAAAAAAGAAAGAATTATGGTGCTCTGTGTACCAGCACGCAACAGATACACAACCACGCACGCACTTTCACGTGCATCCTCCTCCCCCCCCCCCCCCCCCCCACCTACCCTCTCATACCTGTCTGTGTTGAATATTCTGATCACTAGGTACGTGCGTATCGTAAGTGTTAAAAGCTTATGACTCATTCTGAAAAAAGACATTTATGCAGAAAATACATCAAAACAGGACAGCTATCTGACAACTCCGCACTCTCTGCCATTGTGTCTATAGATGTCTTTACCACTGGAAAATAAATCTCCTTATCTCACACACACACACACACACACACACACACACACACACACACACACACACACACACACACACACACACACACACACACACCACACACACACACACCCACACACACACACACACACACACACACACACACACACACACACAGACGCACTGAGAGAAAGAGAGAGACAGATGAATAGACAGACAGATAGACACAGACAGACAGATTGACAGACATAGATAGATAGATAGATAGATAGATAGATAGATAGATAAAACATGATCAAGAAGTAATATTATCATTTCTTGTAATCAGATTTCAACTATTTGTTTGAGAATGGTCCTTGTCAATTCTGCAACTCCTCCATAAGAAAGGTGATCTTTGTAATCTAATAATTATAAGACTATTTCTTTTCTAAACATATGCAGCTAAATATATAGTTTTAGTTTAAACAAGAGAATGACAAACTGGATGGAGGACAGTGGTGTCATAGGTGAAGAACAGGCAGGTTTCCTGGAATATAATAGTACTCTTGATCATATTTTCACTCTTATATCCATGATTGAAAAAACAACTGTTGACACACAGAAAATTGTACATTGTCTTTATCGACTTTAGTAAAGCATTTGATACTGTACGCAGAGAGAAATTATGGAAGATTTTATAGATAAATGGATGTAATGGAAAAATTGTCAACGTTCTGAAGAGCGTGTACTCCTGGGCTGGAGGGAGCATAGGGTTCACTCTTTTGCTCTCAGGGGCTTAATCAGTGAAGTTTCTTTCTCTGTAGTGTTTTCATTATCTATCAACGAACTGACCAAAGAGATTAATTTCAAGGTAAGTGTGTGGCATTCAGTTGTCTCCGGATGTACTTGAATTATTGAAACTAGTTCTTACTGTAGGGGAAGTTTCAACAGTTGGGGGGTAGACATAATGCTTGAAGAGAAAGCATTGGCTTCTTTCCACTCCCCACCACGATACTGGGGGCGCTACGTAGACGACACCATGACTATCCTCCCCCAGCAACTGGTCGAACAGTTCACAGAACATCTGAACAACCAACACCCAGCCATCAAATTCACGAGGGAAGTGGAACAGAACAACTCCATAGCCATGCTGGACACCCTCATCACCAGAACTGATGGCATTCTATCCTTCTCGGTCTACCGTAAACCAACTCATACGGACCAATATTTACAGTTCGACAGCCACCAGCCCCTTGAACACAAACTGGGAGTGATTCGAACCCTTACCCACAGAGCTAACACCATATGCAGTACCCAAGAGGCAAAAGACAAGGAGACTAACCACCTGAAAAAAGTGCTCACCATCTCGGGCTACAAAAAGTGGGCCTGGAACAGCCCGGGAGGCAGGAAATCCAACACCGCATCCCAACAGCCAGTGAAACAACACCAGCGCAAGGGACACATCACCATCCCATACGTAGGAGGTGTGAGTGACGCTCTGTCCAGAAAGATCAGAAAACTGGGGGTGGCTGTACATTCCAAACCTTCCAACACCATACGCAGCCAGCTGGTCACCCCCAAGGACAAAACCAGCAAACTCGACAAAGCTGGCATTATATACAGAATAGACTGCCAGGACTGTAACCAACATTATGTCGGTGAAACTGAACGCCCCCTTCAGAAGAGACTAACAGAACACAAGAGGGACTCTTCTCCAGTAGGAGCTCACCTACACGCCGAAAAACATCAATTCAGTGCGGACAATGTCAACATCCTGGACAGAGAAAATAAGTGGTTCCAGCGAGGAGTCAAGGAGGCCATCTACATCGCAGCCACCAACAGGGACCGGGGCCGTTACACCCTGCCCCCGGTGTACCATTCTCTGATTCGATCTCGTGAACTGGGTTCATCCCATGTTCGCGAGATCTGAGTAGAGATTCACGCAGACAGCATTAGAGCGCTGACGAAGATGGCGAGAACGCCATCGAAAGCTACGGAACTGTGAGTAGCGATTTTTACACTGTTGGGAGACCTTGTTCTTCAAAATTGGTAGCATTATAGTTCTTACTGATGATGCTGCGTTGACTTCAGACAGTATAATTGGTCTTAAGGCACAGCTTAATGTGATTGCGAGAGGTCCTTGAGGTTACTTGAGTATAACTGGCTTTGGGACACAGCTTAATGTATTGTATGATTGTGAGAGAACCTTGGGGTTAACTGTAAGTGTGGGCAAAACCAGCATTGTAGTTTTGTCGTAATGGTGGGTTCGTGACTGTCAAAGAGAAATAGTATTTTGGAGATTATCTGTCGCAGATTGTAAGTATGCGCAAGTATTTTGGGAGTTCATTTGTCTACCAAGCTGTCTTTTGTTTATAGCATGAATGACTTGGAAGATTGTGCTAGGAAAGGGGTATTAGCCATTGTTAAGTTGCTCTGGTCAATCGTTGAACACAATATTCTTTACAGTGTTTCACACTTAGATCCAACCATTCTTCCGTATGGTTCTGAAATTTGGGGTTTGCCAGCTAACCAAGAAAACATAAAAAGAACACATTTGTGCCGTTAAAAATGAAGTTCTCTCTGTGTGTCTCTCTCTCTGTGTCTCTCTCTCTGTCTCTCTCTCTGTCTCTCTCTCTGTCTCTCTGTCTCTGTCTCTGTCTCTCTCTCTCTCATGTATGTGACAGTGTTGTGTGTGTGTAGCTGAATATATCTTTTATTTAGAATGGCAAGAAACCAAGTATATTAGCAGAGAACATCTTCCACTGGACACATAGAAGCCATCAAAAGAGAATATGCAAAGCCGGGTCCATGTTTAACATAGGCATATACGGCTAACACCTAGTTAGACATGTTTACGTTTACCAGCTGTTGGCTGTTTATCCCCCTTGATACTCTTCTGGCAGTGAAAAACCATTTCCTTCAATGCTATATCATAATGTGACACAAACGTACTCAACTGTGTGTGGCTGACAAAAAGTGAAACAATATGCAATGCAAATAGTTTAGCGTTGTGTATGGTCTGATGGAGATTGTCTTGAAGCTGGTTGTTTCATAACTGTGTTGGCTGCTTGGTTTTTCTTTGTCTACTACTTGCTCTTCTTGGTTTGTGAGTTTCTTTGCTTCTGTATAATTTTAGTTTTTGTGTTCACTCGTTCTGTCGGTTCTTTCTTTTTCATTTTTCCCATGTAAAAAATAAGGCTCTTTAAAAGAATCGAGATTTATTTGACGTCGACTAGAGAGAGTGGTATATGTCTATGTCTGTCTATATGCCCATGACAGAAACGTATTATTGAGATTTTCTTTGCTGTTTCTAGATGGATCGTTACCGTGGTTAGGTCCTAGTTAGGACCTAAAAGCAGCAGTTTCAAAGAACGATATGTGAACTGCACTTTCTCAAGAACTTGTGACGTTATTTAAGTTCTGTTTTCGCTGTTGTGACGGTCTACCATTGTTCTCGCTTCATGTCGACTTTTATCTCATGTTATGCTTTTATAAGGTCTTGGTGACCTGTGATCTGTATTTTTTGCAGTAACTGTTGAATGAAAAGAGGAGATTGTTAGAAAATCACTTGATCGTTTGATTTTCATCTTGATTTTTTTCTCGTTTACTTGGAGCATTTGTTTGTTTATATGTTACTGTTAAAATGACTTGATCGTTTGATTTTCATCGTCATTTATTCTCGTTTACTTGTGCATTTGTTTTATATGTTTGATAGGTTGTTAGCTGCTCTGTCTTCAATATTTGTTGTTGGATCAGTAAAAGCTACACTCAGGCTATATAGTATATTGTGAAATAGATGTCAACATAAGCATCATAGCATCATTTTAACTTCCAGTTCTGGTAAATACTAATTGTACAAAGTATCTGTGGACACTGTTTTTGTTAGTTTTCTCCACTTTCATCATCATCCGCCCCCCACCCCACCCCCATTTTCCTCCTGGCAATAATTTTGTTTCACGTATGATCATGCCTCAGACAGTCAATCTGGTGGTCTGGATGAAAGATGTAGTTTTTATCAAGTCGTCATATTGCCCCCGAACTGCTGCCTTCTGATTCTAATACTCCTATTGACGAAGACAACGATATTGATGGTAATGACAATGTTGATAATGATAAGCATAGTATTAATGAAGAGGTGAAGGAGGTAGAGGATATTTGATGAGCACCCAAATGATGATGTTGATGACGCTGGTGTTGATGATGGTGGTAGTAATGAGGTCATATAGGAGGTAGAAGATATTTCATGAGCACCCAGATGACGAAGAGAAGGAGATGAAGGAGGTAGAAGACATTTGATGAACGCCAAGATGGACGATGATGACACGTGGTGATGGTGGTTGTTATTGGAGAGAGGATCATTGTTGCTGCGACTGCTTTTGTTTTTTTAGTTACTGAATTTTCTTTCTTTATTGTTAACTTTTCTAGCTGTCACAACATCTGTGGCTTGCGTCCCACCACGCTCATTCCGGATCCTTAACACACCAGGACCAACCCCAGGTTGAATCAGTAGCAGGCCCACTGCCAGCAAGCCCCTGGGTGCCAGAGATGTCAAGCCGCCACAAGGTATTCGTGATTACTAGTTGTAGTGTTGTTACCACGAGAAAGAAATCGAAAAAGAATCAAGCTTAAATCACTTTTTTAACAGAGTGGAAGCTTACCCGTTATTCGAGTTGCGCGTAACAGCAATGGCAATATTAATTCTTGCAATTACTTCCTCAAACGGAAACAGGAATGCGTTCGTCAGCCCAATCCAGCATAGCATTCATAGTTGAGCAGTAGAGAGTGACAAGACGGCGGTAGTGGTATTTATGATACGTGGAAGAAAGGGGGGGGGGGGGGGGACAGATCGCAAAGTTACCGTGGGTGGGGTTTTTAAATCACGAAATTGTGACACGCGACAGTTTAAATATTACTTAGTGGTGTGTAATATAAACCCACCGCATTTCTTTCTTTCTGTCTGTCTGTCTGTCTGTCTGTCTGTCTGTCTTTCTTTCTTTCTTTCTCCTCACCCCCCCCCCCCTCTCTCTCTCTCTCTCTCTCTCTCTCACTCTCTGATCGACGGGTGCGTAGTCAAGTGAGTAAACGTCAAACTTCCAATCGGAAGGTCCTGGATTCGATCCACCTGGTGGGGAAAGTTTTTTTCTCTCGATCTCCCAGGTAAAGCCCCTTCGTGTGTGTACACATGTAGAATATCAAATGTGCACGTTAAAGAATCTGTAAATCATGTCAGTGACTGGCTTGTGGAAACATCAAAACATACAGTGTGCAAGCAACAAGTTTGAAAATAGGGTTTAGCTGATAGTTATCTCAACAGAAAATAAAGTAGTATTTTCATTCTCGCTCTGTCCATATCTGTCAGTCTGTTTGTCTTCCCCCCCCCCTCACACACACACACACACACAACTCTCTCTCTCTCTCTCCCTCTGTCTCTCTCTGTGTCTCACTGTCTCTCTCTCTCTCTGTCTCTCCCCATCTCTCTGTCTCTCTCTATCTGTCTCTTTCTGTCTCTGTCTCTCTCTGTCTCTGTCTCTCTCTGACTCTCTCTTTGTCTCTCTCTCTCTCTCTCTGCCTGTCTCTCTGTCTGTCTGTCTCTCCCTCCCTCCCTCCCTCCCTCCCCCCGTTCCTTTCGCATGTATGTAACACTGGTAATGAAGGGATGCGTGTGTCTGCGTGCGAGCTTAAATCTTTTCTTTTGTTTAGAGTTACAGAGAATACCTTCCACATGATGCGCATACACACACACACACACACACACACACACACACACACACACACACATACACTCTCTGTCTCTGTCTCTCTCTCACATACACACACACACACACACGCACATACACTCTCTGTCTCTGTCTCTCTCTCTCTCTCTCTCTCTCTCACACACACACACACACACACACACACACACACACACACACACATATATATATATATATATATATATATATATATATATATATATATATATATATATATATAAAGCAAGAAAAAAAGAATATGCAAGGCAGCGTTCATGTTTAACATAGGCATGTACGGCAAATACCTATTTTGACATGTTTATGTTTACTGGCTTTTGGCTGTTTATCCCCCTTGATACTCTTTTGGCCGTGAGAAACCATTTCCTGCAATGCTACATCATCAGATGACACAAACGTGCTCATTTGTGTGCGGCTGACCAAAAGAAAAAAGAGATGTAATGCAAATAGTTTAGCGTTGTATATGGTCTAACGGTTGTTTCGTAACTAGAAAGGCTGCTTGGTTTGGTTTGGTTTGGTTTGGTTTGGTTTGTTTTGTTGTGTGTGTGTGTGTGTGTGTGTGTGTGTGTGTGTGTGTGTGTGTGTGTGTGTGTGTGTGTGTGTGTGTGTGTGTGTGTGTGTGTGTGTGTCTTTGCTTTTTTGATTTGTGGTTTCCTCCGTTTCTAGATCGTTTTAGCTTGTGTTCTCTCGTTCTGTTGGCTTTGTCATATTTTATTTTCAATCTCCTCCCATCATTTTTTCCTTAAGGAAAAATAAAGTCTCCCGCAGTATGATAGGAGCTATTTCAGTTTAAGAAAAAATTTCTAGAAATTCTGCGTTAGAAATTTCCTCTTTTTTGTCAGTCAGTTCTTTTCTGCCTTGCTCCTTTGCTTTCTATCATCTCTTCCTACCGTTTTCTGTCTTGCTGGTCCATTCACCTGTATGTGTTCTATAAAGCCTTACAGACTTACTGTTACAATTGATCATTGGGAACATGTACTTACTGCACTTTTGGCTCGAAGGAAATGTGATGTGCAGAAGTAATTTTAGGTAATTTAGGTCAGTTTTCATATATGTTTTATTGTATTTAGTTATAAATTCCCTGGTGATAAATTGAATGAAGTGGTCAGCCCCAGGGGCATATCCTTGCATTATGTGGGCCAATGCATTGATATGTATACTTAATTTTCTTTTCTATTTTTTTTCTCCAGTAAAGTACGGTGCACTTTTTGGAGGGTTACTGTACCAGTTCACTGGCGTACAAGTCGTCCTATGCAGAACTGTGTCAGAAATTTCCGTCATCTCACAGTATCTTCACTGTCTGATGAAGGTGTTGCTGCTGCTGCCTTCTGTTCCGCTGTTCCCAATCGTTCATTTTCAAAACATGTTCTGTCTGACAGTTCCGTTCATACTGCTGAACTGACTGCTCTCTGGTTTTGGCACTGAAAATGATGCCCCAATCCAAGCATAAAAGGTTTTCTGATTTTTCCTGACTCCCTTTCTGCTTTGCAGGCAATTGCCGGCCGAAACATTAGTCACCCAGAGCTTCTGAAGTTCTTTGAACTGTTTTCTACTCTTACAACTGAAGGTTACCAGATTGTTTTTGCCTGGATTCCCGGCCATGTTGGTATTGGAGGCAGTGAAAAGGCTGACTGCCTGGCCAAGAACGCCACAAGGGAAAAGTATCTAAATCCTTTATTTCTTACACAGATATGAAATCCAAAGTACACAGTTATGTGAGAAATCTGTGGCAGGAGGATTGGAATAAACAGATAACAAACTTTTCCAAATCTGAAAGAAATTCTTCCATCTGCTGCAGGGAACCGTAAGAAAGAGACATTGTTATGTAGGTTACACACGGGTCACACATCCTACACTCACTCGTACCTTTTAAAAAATGAAGAAGCACCGTGGTGTATACCGTGTGACGAGCCGTTGAGCATCAGACACCTTCTTGATTGCTGGGACTTGTACGATGTGAGACAAGCACTACATGTACACGGCGGACTCCTTAAAGAACGTCTTCCGAAACGTCCCTCCTGATGCATTTTTCCAGTTTTTACAAGAGATAATAGATTTTACCTGATATGATTTTATGTCTGAGTGTGCTTTTCTTTAACTGCATTTTAAGCTTGAAAGGTTAACGGTGAGCATGGTTTTCAACTGTCTTTTATCTTAACTTGGTTGCCGTATTTGACGTGGTATTAGCCCTGATATGGCTCTAGTAATCGGCTGGGCTATAAGATAATATACACCTGAACTTTGAGTGGTAGTAGCCCTGATATATCTGAGCAGTCGGCTGGGCTTTGAACAACACTAACGATAACAATAATACTGTACTTTTGAATGTTAAAAAATGTGATGCAGAAGCAGTTTTAAGTAACTTAGACCGTTTTAATTTATAGGTACCAACCTATGTTTATACATGTGTATTTAGGTTTGTTTTTTTAAACACCCTGGTGGTAAATTTGGTGGAATGGTCGACGTATTGATATTGGTACTTTATTTTCTCTTCCAGCTTTTTTTCAATGTTAGCGAGTTGTTGTGTGTGTTTTGTGATGATTTTAGCCCTAATATTACTCTGCATATTCGACTGGGATTTAAACAATAAAACGAAGACCAGTAGGGGAGATTATTTCATGTCAACCGAAGAGAAGGGTGCATCTGTCCTGTGTGTCTGTATATCCATATGTCTGTGACAAAAACGTATTACTGAAATTTTCTTTGCCGTTTCTTGACGGATCGTTATCATATTTGGGTCGAAGGCGTAGACTATTGGAGGTTAGAAAGTCCTGGTACCAAGGTCAAGGTTACACGAACCTAGAAGCAGCAGTTTGGGGGAATGGTGTGTGAGTAGCACTTTCTTGAACTTCTGACAATATTATAGTCTGTCTTTGCTGTTGTGGTATTCTGCCACTGCCCTCGCTTTGCGTAAAGTTTATTCCATGTTATGCTTTTTCAGGTCATGATGACCTTGAGAATTATAAACTCTGTATTTTTAGTAGTAATTGTTGAACGGAAAAACAAAATGTTTGTTAAAATAGCTTGACCACTGGGTTTTACTTTTTGTGTGTGTTTGCTTTTGCATTTGTTTGTTCATTTAACTGAGAGGTTGTCAGCTGTTCTGTCTTTATTATCTGCTGTCGGTATTAGGAAAAGCTGCACCCTTGTATAACGTTGTATGTGAAATAACTGTCAACATCAGCGTCACAGTATCATTCTGGTCAAATGCTAATTGAACAAAGTATTTGTGGATACTGTCTTTGTTAGTCTCCTTCTTCATGGTCATTTTTCCTCCTCATCTTCCTCCTTCTCGTCTTCTGTTTTACTCTGTAATTTCGTTTGAGCATGATAATGCCTCAAATAGTCCGTTGGTGTGGATGAAAGATGTAGATTTCATGAAGTCTTCTTTCTTCCTCTGAGCTTTTTTCTTCTGATTCCATTACTAATAATATACTACTGACGAAGATGGCAATGTTGATAGTAATAATGGAGTTGATGACGATGACGGTGATGTTTGTGATGAGGTGGTAAAGGAGGTAGAAGGCAATTGATGAGCATCCAGATGGTGATGATGATAACAGTGATGTGATGATGATGGTGGTGACACTTGAGCATCCAGATGATGATGATGATGACGACGACATTGATGTGATGATGAGGGTGATGGCCCTGATGTGATAATGCTGCTACAGATGATAACAATCTGGAGGTGAAGGAGAGAGGGGATATTTGATGAGCATCCAGATGACGATGATGGTATTGATGAGATTAAGAAGGTAGAGGAAAAATGACGATGGTGACACTGTTAGTGATGCTGGTGGGGTGAGGATGATTGTTTTTGTTGCTGATGTTTTTCTTTTTTTCCCGTAGTTATTAAATTTTCTTTGTTTATAATGTATCCCTTTAGCTGTCACAAATTCTACGCCACCTGTGGGGTGGACCCCACGCCGCTCATTCTGGATCCTCAGCACACCAACACCAACCCCAGGTTCAGTCAGTCGCAGTCCCAATGCCAAGAACCCCCTGGGTGCCAGAGATGTCAAGCTGCCATAAGGTATTAGTGGTTTTGTGGTTGCTTGACATCCCAGTGTCAGACGTGGACTTTTAGCAAGTCAATGCAAAGTAAAATCACTGCGTGTGAAATAAGGTGCTTAAGAAAGTCCATAAACGAAGTCCAAAACAGGTGTGACTGCCCGCGTTCAAGCAAACAGGAACCAGAAAAAAAACACGAAAAAAGATTCAGAACGTGTATTTAATACAACTAGAAAAGACAGGTGCAAATGTTCAGCCACCTTGCCTTTGTCGAGCGTAAGATCACAAATGAACAAACACCAAATACAAAGATTAGGAGAAAAAGACTTAAACTTCCGTGCTGCTTCGTCCAGTGTAAGGTAAGGACTAAAATGACTAAAATGGTACTATAAACATTACAAAGAAGAGATAAATGAAAACAAAAATTGGGGAGCAAGTTGGAACTGTGCCAGTCACAAAATTTATTGAAAAACAGAATGAAGTGGATGGACATGTGATCAGAATGCCAATCGATCAATCTGCTGCACGAGCATTCTGCGCAAGAGACTCATTCTTCTGGAGCAGAGAAAGACCAAGAAATAGCTGGATGGTGTGAAGGAGGTCTTGCAAAAACACAGCTAACCTTTTAACAGCGGAAGCCACACATCTAGCCCAGACCTGTCAGCTGCATCTCCCCCTGACATTGTTAATGGATACTAGAGGAAGGAAAAAAATACAGTAAATAGTTGTTGCTTGTTGATATTGTTGTTCCCAAGAGAAAGAAAACGAAAAGGGTTCAAGCTTTTATCACTTTTTGAAGAGATAGGAAGCCTTATCTGTTATTCGAGTCATGCACAATAACACTGACAATAATTATTGCAATTACTTTCTTAAACCGGAGACAGGAATGCGTTCGTCAGCCCTCTCCCGCATAGCTTTCATAGTTGAGTTATAGAGAGTGACAGACAGTGGCATGGGTGGTATCATGAAACGGGGGAATTGCTGGGGTGTGAGACAGACTGCAAAGTCACCGTAGGTGTGGTTTTCAGATCACGAAATGAGTGACACGCGACAGTTTAAATATTACTTGCGTTCCTCTGTGAGTGGTGTGCAGTATGCACCAACTACCACTTTTCTTTCTGTATTTCCAGTTCACTTTTTTCTGTTTTCTTTTTGCGTTTCTCTGTAAGAGGTATGCAGTATACACCTACTGCCACTTTTGTTTCTTTAATTCCTGTTCACTTTCTTGTCTTTTGTTTTTCTTTAATTCTATGTTTCTCTGTCTGTAAGTCCGTCACAATCTGTCTGCCTTTCTGTTTGTCTTTCTATCTGTCTCTCTTCCACTCTCAACCCCTCTCTCTACCCACACCCCCTGTCTCTGTCTTTCAGTCTCTCACTAACAAATATTGGAGCAAACAGAGCTTGGTTGATCCTCACCGGTCCACTCTGGTACTATTTCTCTTGTGTCTGTCTGTCTGTCTGTCTCTCTCTCTCTCACTCTCTCTCTTTCTCTCTCTCTCTGTCTCTGTCTTTCGCTTGCTTGCTCTCTCTGGGTGTGTCTCTTTCTGTCCCTGTTTCCAGTCTCTCTAATTCTCTCTTCCTGTTTTATTGTTTCCTCTGTCTTTTTCGTTTAACTTTTCGTGTTTTTTTTTCCCTTTCACTTTTCTGTTTCTTCTTTCTTCTGCATTCTTGTTTGTTTGTCGTGTTTGTATTTGTTTTGCTTTTCTCACTGTGTTTTTGCACGTATGTGACAAGTTAGTGTCACCTACTGTTAGAACTGTAACTGTAGTGTGCGTGGGCGGAAAGCAGTGACTGTTTTGATGGTTGGCCATTTATATGTCTGTTTTTCGTCTGTCTATATGTTTGCCTGTCTGTCTCTGTTATGTGTACATCTTTTCTTTGCTTTAACCGCCTCTAGCCTGTCTGTCTTTCTTATCTTAGTTATCAGTTTTGTTGTTGTTGTTATTGTTGTTTTAAAGGTGTTTCATTGTCATCCTTTTCGTTGTACAGTTTATCTATTTTTCATTGATATACAGTTACAATGTCCATGTGTTCACGACATTGTTTCTTTCATTCTTTTTTTCTCCAGATTTTTATTCTACTTGCCATGCCAGTTCTTTTCTTTTTCTGATACGTGATAGTATTTACAATTCTATAACTATCACATAGATGCTTTCATAAGGGTAGCAAGGCAATCTTGATCGATCAACAAACATAACTTCCTAGTCCACATCTTGCTTTAGAGAATGCCATCTGTATGGAATGATGGTGTTTTGAAAAAACAATTTCATTAGTAAATTTGTGCTGTTGTCGTTCTTACATTTACTTTGTTATCTTTATTGAATATATTTTAGCAACGACAGGCGCGGAATGTTGACCGGACATTGTTGTCTTGTATCACTGTCTTAGCCCTTGGAAAAGTAATTAAGCAACCTGTCGGTGTGTCTGTTTATATGCCAGTCTGTCTGTTTCTCTGTCCAGGTGTGGAAACGTCATGTATACAATGTGTGTGTGTGTGCGCGCGCGCGCGCGTGTGTGTGTGCACGCGCTCGCCAAGGAGTATTGATCCCAATACTCCGCCCCCCCCCCCCCTCCTTTCTTTTTTCAATATTTACTTGAATTTTTTTCTACAAAAGGTTTGTTTGTTTTGTTTGTTTGTTTGTTTGAGATTAGGATAGAATAAAATGTTTATTTTTTCTGTTTTTCTTTGTGTGTGTGTTGTATTTGTGTGTTTTTTTTGGGGGGAGGGGGCTTTTTCTCTATTTGAAATAGATATACACCTGGAGCACTAATTTTTCACTGCCAAGTCATGTTGGCGAATTAAAAACCGTTAATCTGGCTTGTGACAGTTTGTTTCCAAGCCAGAAAGTTTACTGCATGCAGCTGCACGCTGGGGTGGCAGGTAGGATGTGACTTGTTTTAGCACCGGAAATACCACACTGATAAAAACGCTTCGTAACGTTTTACACGCCTGTGCTATCGGCCGTTACACTATTACGCCACTGTGTTACGTCGTGGCTTGATTGCGCGCACGGGAACATACTGCATGCATGCACGCACACATACATAAAACACTTCTTTTGCTTTTATAGTATTTATTTCAGGTTGTTATGTGTTTTCGTCACAGTGGATTTACCTTGTGAAATTCGGGCTCCTCTCCCCCCGTTGCCGCCGTGCTGCACCACTATGTTTCTGTATGCGTGTATTTCTGTTTACTTGTAATATTTTCCAGGGACAAATCCTTTATTGCCAAGGGATCTTTAGCGTGCGCTTAGTCCATGGTGCACACAGGATCTCGGTTTATCGTCTCATCCGAAAGACTAGGACTTTGAAGACCACCACTTGAGAACTAGTAGAAGTGGTGATCTCTCTCTCTCTCTCTCTCTCCCTCCCTCCCTCCCTCCCCCCTCCCCTCCCTCCCTCCATCCCTCCCCCTCTCTCTCCTCTTTCTCCCTCTCCTCTCTCTCTCTCTCCCCCTCTCTCCCCTCTCCCTCTCTCTCTCTCTCTGTGGATGTTTCTATGTTTACGTTTCCATAAGCCACCGGACATTGACATGACTTACAGGATCTTTAACGTGCATAATTGATGGTTTGAGTGCACGTGTGCACACGAAAGGATACAGGCACTAGTAGGTCTGCACACACGTTGAATTGGCAGATCAGAAAGGTGTCCATCCTTTACCCACCAGGTGGGTGGTACCCGGGGAGGTTCGAACCCAGCCCTTGGGATTGAAAGTCAACCCACTTGACTGTCACGTTTGTGGCTTATGACAGTTGATAGACTGCTGTTTATCTCACCAGACAGTAGACTGTGTCAGTTAGCGTTCCTGGACCTTGAACACAGTTTGTGCTGGCAGATGGTATAATCCTGCAGAGAGTCAAGCTCTGCTTCACACCTGGCATTGGTAAGTCGATGGTGTTGGACCATTGACAGGGACAGGGAGACGGGCAAATATCTCTAACTGTGATGTGATCGGCCATCGATTCAGTGGATGAGTAAGGATCTGTCTACATCCTGCATCACCTGGTCAGACACGGAGAGGTATGCCTGCCGTCTGTGTTGGCAGCCCGCTTCGCTCTCTGGACCACTTACACTGCACTCTTCTCTTCTTGTTGATGGTGTCAGATATCTCAGAGTTGTTCTTTCCCGTCCAGTCTCTGATGTTGTCTATGTAGCTTGCTCGAGGTCTTCCTCTCTTTCTTTTGGCTTCTTGTTTTCTTTGTATCACATCTTTCATGAGGGAGAGCATTTCTTGTTTCTACGTGCGTACTGAGAATATCATCTTTCTTTTCTTTACGGTGTTCAGCAATTGTCTTTGGACATTCAGTTCTTGGAGGATGCTTTCATTTGTTCTTTCATCATCACGTTTCACTCTAAGAAGGCGTCTAGAAAACATCTCAACACTGTTTAGTCGGTCAGTGGCTGCTTTTCTAAGTGTCCATCCATCCTTCTGTCCCATATGCCATCACTGTCCGTACTAGACGTTCTCATTGTTCTCATTTTTGGTTCGAGGTGTAGTGAGCAGTCTTTCTATGTGCCCTTACCGCCTGGTATAGGTCTTCATGTGGAATACAAGACCGATCTTGGAGGCACAATTCTTCCGCAGACGCTGCATGGGATGGAGTCCTGTAGCCTCAGGTTCTGTTTACGCCAGTCCTTGTTCTGTTGAATAGCAGGTGTTGTCCGCTGTTCACATGTGATTGTGCCCTGCATGCGCTGCCGTTGCCAGCTGACACTGTTTGCTGTTCAGTTGAATTTGTACCTGAGAAATATACATAGATATGTTATTAAAAGAGATTAAAATGAAAGATATAGTTTTGTGTGAAAAGTACAGATGATGATGATGATGATGATGATGATGATGGATGGGAATAAGTAGATATACTGGTCCTCATGGCCTTGTGTAGATTTTCATGTTGGATACAAGACCGATGCTGGAGGTGCATGTTCTTCTGCAGGAGGGAGTTGTACAGCCTTGGCTTGTATCTCTTCTGTTGTATAGTAGCTGCTCTGTGATGTTCAAATGTGATCGTGCCCTACATGCACTGTTGTCGCCAGTTTATTCCTGCGGGCAATGTCTTTCCGGTTGGTGGTAGTGTTGATACAACTGCTGATGAGGTAGACTATCATAGTATCCTTGTATCGTGAATGTCTAGTTGTTCCAGCTTGACAGTATGCCTGACCAGCGCAGGAAGTGTTTAACCCTTTGACTCCTGCACCCTGTCCACCAGTGTCCTGTGTTGTCAACCATGCTAGCAATGCAAAAGCTTTCCTGCAGGAAGCTGGTGGAAAGGGTGAGGGAGTCAAAGGGTTACGTTTTTGCAGTTAGTGGATAGGATGCAGGAGTCAAAGGGTTAAAGTGTGGAGAGGGTTGCAGTCCTTTACCCGTTATTGACGTTCGTACTTCAACAGGTGCAGTAACAGCCACGTGACTGCCTTAGCAGGTGCAGCTTTTGTCGTTTGAGTATTCTACCCTTAGCCCCTGGCTCAAGAACGGTTCCTGAAAAGTACATTAAAACTCTTTAAACTTCCTAAACAAGAGAGACGGTATGTTTGGCTCCAACACTAAGTGGTGATCGTAAGATCAGAAAATTCCCGACGATCTCCCACCAAAATACACTGGCAGCCGTGCAGGGTCTTCTGTAGTGAGTGATAGCTTGACTTGGATAGCCGATGTGGATTCCTTGAGCTGTAACTGCGGCAAACAGAATGGAGCAAACATACTCGTGTATTGTGAGCC
>CM060309.1:78519033-78529033 GCA_030674185.1 Monoplex corrugatus | reverse complement strand
GAACACACGCACGCACGCAAGCACACATGCACACACGCACACACACAAAATATGCGGCAGTGAGAAAGAAGGAATGACAAAAAATATTGGAGGTGACTGACTGATTTAAGCATGACTATGGCGTCTGAGTGTCTGTGTGTTGACAAAACTGCTCCCAGCTTGATTGATTGATTGATTAGCGGGAATTTCTCAACTTATAAACGGAGGTTCCTGCACCTGAATATTTGCGGGAAAAAAAGACAATAACTGCATTAAGGCCTTCTGGTTTGGAATGATAAACTTAGAAGGTTGTCTCGTAACCTTTAGATTGTAGAGGAGTGAGGAGGAGGAGGAGACCTGGTGATAAATTGAATGGTCAACACCAGTGACATATCCTTACAATATGTGCGCGAAAGCATTGCTACGTGTACTTTTTTTTAAATTTCAGGGTCACTGAAGTGTTGCAATGGTTCAGCCCGGATGTGGGCCTGTGCAGTCGGATGGGCTATAAAAATGATAATCTGTCATTGATGCCAAAAGAATAATTGATCAACTATAAAAGAGACCTTGAGATGGAATCTGTCATTGATGCCAAAAGAATAATTGTTATCAAGTATAAAGAGACCTTAAGGTGGAATCTGTTAATGATGCCAAAAGAATAACTCTGATCAACTATAAAAAGAGACCCATGAGGGGGAAAAGAAGACTCGTTGCACTGAGAACAGCAAGGAAAAAATGCCCAACGGACGCTTAGGCGCTGTTCAAACGACTATTGGCAGAGACCTTGTGTCAGAACATCCAAAGTGGCAACGTACAAAACATGTATGAGGGGATGAAGAAATCCTTTGGACCCGCTGCTAGCAAAATTGCTCCGTTGAAGTCAGTGGGTGGCGAACTCATCAAAGACCGTGCCAGGCAGATGGAGAGGTGAGTCGAACGCTATCAGAACCTGTACTCCTCTGAGGACGTGGTCACTGAGTCGGCCCTTCCCAGCATCCCTGCCTTGCCTGTCATGAATGAGCTAGACTTACCGTCAACAGAAGGCGAACTTAGCAAGGCCATCGACTTACTCACGGCAGGGCATCCCCTGCTTACGTGATTTAGCGAAACCAGTGCTCCTGAACCATCTTCACGAACTACTCTACCACTGCTATGAGGGGTTATTAGTTACCCAAGTCATGCAAGGTGCAAATGTCCCCACGCTGTAGAGGAATAAGGGAGACCGCAGTGACTGTAATGATAATTACAGTGGCATGTCACTCCTCTTAAGCGAGGTTATAGCCTGAGTAGTCGTAAAGAGATTGCAGACAGTAGCAAATGGCGTCTATCCCGAGTCCCGGTGTAGCTTTAGGGCAAAGAGATTCACCATCGACATGATTTCACACATCAGGCATTTAGAGGAGGAGATCCGGATCATAGGCAGCCTTTATACGCTGTCCTCATCAAGCCGACAGAAGGTTTTGACTGGTTAACAGAAGAAATCTTTTTACAATTCTGGAGCAGATCTGTCACCCACCAGAGCTGTTGAATCTCATCGTCTCTTTCCATAACGTCAGACAAGGGACAGTGCAGTTTGATTGATCATCTTCAAGGCCATTCCCCATTCAAAGCAGTGTGAAGCAGGGCCTTGCCCCAAGCTCTTTCGGATCTTCTTCTCCCTCATACCGTCCTCCCTTTCAGCACATCTGATGAGAGCGTATCTCCTCCCTGAATCGGACGGCAAGCTGTTCAGTCTCTCAGGCCTCAGCACAAAGACCTCAGTGCTTCAAGTTTTGAGCTGGAGCTTGAAGATAAATTTTCATTGATCATGCCGCCTTCACATCTCACATACAGCTTTGTCTTCAGAAGCTAGACAGTTCCCTGACTCATGCTTGCCAAGAGTGTGACCGTATCATGAGTTTGAAGAAGACAGCGGTCATGGGGCAGAATATAATCGAAGACCCCAGCAGCAGCATCGGCGATCACATCCTGCAAGCAGTTATTGAATTCACCTAGTTAAGATCGGCACTTTCCAGCAACCTGTCCCTCGACCCAGCGTTCAACAGACGAATAGGGAAAACTGCCGCTCCAATGGCTAACCTGTCCAAGAGAATGTGGGAAAATAATAAGAAACTCAACACAGCCACAAAGATTGGTACACACCTACATGCGCCAAGAACACCGCCTCAATAGCTTCCACCTGTGGTGCTTGTTCAGGATCCTGAGCATTTCCTGGAAGGGACGTGGGACCGTGTGCCAAACAAGGACTCCGGGACCATGCCAGCATGCTTTGCGTATATGCAGTCTTTAACACAGCGACGTCTGCGCTGGCTTGGCCAGGTCTGCCTCAATCAACATGGTTACATTCCCCCCAAAATATCCGGTACGATGTACGTGGCCTGAAGTCCGCTGATATCAGTGTGAACATTTGAAAAGAGAGCTACAGGTCGCTATGCCTGGCGACAGGTTGTGCAGGTAGGCATCGTCTTTACAGAGAAACGGACGCGATTGTGGTCGGACAAGAGAGTAAGAGGAAAAGGTGTGACGGCGACCACCCAACCACAGCCATCAGCCTTCATGTGTGGCGGCTGGGCCAAGGATTGCCACTTGAAAAGTGGCTTGTTCGGCCACAGCCGACGCTGTTCCACATCCAACTGAGTCCTTATCCAGGCGCGTCCATTGTCTAATCAGACAGACGGAGCCATCATACGGTTGACAGGGCCGCCAAACGAGGGATAAGAGCTAAACAGAATCAAGCAATATACAGCTCCCTCTCTCCTATACCTTGGTGGACATCAATGTTTGGAAGCAGTCAGAAGATAGAAAAAAACACGAATTTTGTAGTCAGCAAACTAAGCAGTTTAATGACGGCAGAATTATGCAATCCTTTATGTAGATGTGGAAACTTGATGTATTAAAAACAAAATATACCAAGTATGTCTTTGTGGACAGAAAACATCACCTGATCATATTCTTTCTTGCATTAAAACAACCATATATTCCTTCCTGTACTTTCTAGGAACACAGTTTATGGAATATTTGATTCAAAATCACTAACGTATGAATTTTTTGTCAGCCTGGAAAAGGCTGATAGCTAATCATTTAGATATAGATCTCGTATCTAAGTGTTCCCTGTTATGTTGAGCCAGTTTTTCATGTAAATGGTTAGTTACGATAAGTTTCTTCATTTGATTGAGTGCTCCTTCCATTATCCAATTGCCTTTTCCTTCCTTTGTCAAGACTGACTGTGTAAAACATCCCCCTTTTCCCTTTTTCCACCTCCATCCTCGCTTTTTGTTTTCTCTAAAATCACTTTAAATAAAGGGACATTAAACCAATGACTACCACCACCAGACACTCGTGTGCTCATTACTCTGTCTCTCTCTCTCTCACTCTCTCTCTTTCTCTCTCTCTCTCTCTCTCTCTCTCTCTTTCTCTCTCTCTGTCTCTCTCTCTTGCTGTCTTTAATTATTCAGGGAATTGCGTCGCTATCTGTATAAAAAATATCGCTTTCGTATTCTTGATAATCATGTATACTTTACAGTGAGACCTGTGGAAATGTGTGATAGTGATTTGTTGTTGTTGTTGTTGTTGTTGTTGTTGTACTTTTGGTTATTGTTGTTGATGTTGTCATTTTAAGGAGAAATTCAACGCGGATTGATCTGTTATGATAATTACCCTGTGAGACACTATCTTAAACAATTGAGATATCCCATACACCCCTCTCTTCCCAGTTTAAGACCTCGCCAGTGCGTGATTTTCGCTGGTTCAGGGAGTCTGCCAGTAATATTTATAGGCGGTTTTATGTGGAGCCCCTATGGAACTGTCCGAGTGTGATGAATTCCTCTTGAGCATGTTCTGATTTCAGTTCACCTGGAAACAAAATCTCTGCAAGTCTTTTGACAGTACACAAAGGTAATGTTGCAGGGGGTCATGTTCTGAAAACGGCAAGAGTTTTGTGAGTAACAGTCAGGATAATTTTTACCTGCGCGGGAAAGGTGGTCATACATGGAACTTTGTCGTGAGCGTGTTGAAGGGGGATTCATCGCACCCGGACGTTTCCACATGCGCTCCACCCAAATCCGTCAGCAGTTGCCTGCAGACTCAAGCATGTACAAAGCCCCATGTACTGGCAAGGTCTTGAGTACAAGTGTGGCGTCCCCCCATGGGGATGGCGGGGGCTCTTTCAGTATAAATAGTATCACCACCTTCTGGAAATTCTGTACTAAAAATGTCATCTTTTCTGTCACGTTCTTTGTTTCGTCCTTGGTCTTTTCTGTCATTTCGTCCTATCATTTTCTGCCTTGCTGGTCCATTCACCTGTATGTGTTCAACTAAGTCTTACATACTTTCTCTTTAGGATTGATAATTGGGTACATGTATTAAGTGCATTTTTGGTTCTGGGGAAGTGAGTGATGCGGAAGCAGTTTTAAGAAATTTAGGTCCGTTTTATAGATACATTTTAGTGTCCTTATTTACGTTTAAGTTTGTGTTCAGGTGTGTTTTTTAAATCCGCTGTGCGATAAATTGGACCGAGTGGTCAGCGTCAGGGGCATCTCCTTAGATTATGTGCACGAATGCATTGATATACGTATTTGATTTTCTGTTTTTCCCCTGTTGAAGTACGGTGTGTGTATTGAAATTGTTATAGCCCTGATATGGCTCTGCGCAGTCGGCTGGGCTTAAAGCAATAATAAGAATAAGAATAAACAAGTGTGGCGCAGGCTGAGGGACGACCCCACGAATCTACGTGATCAATATAGCGCTCCGAGCTAAAGGAAAAACAGTAATTTAAGTCTGTATTTTTTCATCAAAATGTTTTAATGTCCTCAGACTCTCACTCCCCTTTTGCGTGAAACTACTACCAATTATGCCAAAATGCAGACATGAACGTCACAATGAACTGACACATACCACTTCAATCCTGTGTGATAATTTTTCGTGATATTTTCCCAGAAACACACGGAAATGGAACGAAAACGCGTATTTGATGTACAAAAACAATCGTAAAATCTTCAGTTTGTGTTGTGTTGCTTTCTGATCTTTAAAGGAAAGTTGTGGCGTGATCTTTACGACGCACAAAGTACAGGATCTAACCAGTCGCCATGGTGTAGTGGTTAGCGCAACAAGGACTACCGATTGGAAGGTTGTGGGTTCAAATCAGTCCTTTCAAGTATCAATTAATGGTGGGATTTTTCGGCCGCAACTCTCTCCTATCCAAAGTTGAGCTTGCTGTGGGCTCATTGGGAAGACTGGGACCGCACAGTCTAGTCTCGTTCACTTCATGGATACGTCATAGAGGACGTTGCTTAAATCTTCTGACCAACAGCGCATGTGTCTGTATCTCTCGGGTTTGGTTGACGCCAGGAAAAATTATGACAGGAAGTGTAGAGTACAGCCCTGTCACGTAGTTTCAATCCTAGATGGATCTCCATAGCATCGTGAGTATCACCCTCCTCCTCCTCCTCCTCCTCCTCCTCATCATCATCATCATCATCATCATCATCATCATGGCATTGTAAAAACTGTGCCAGGTGCTGTGACCATTAAGGTTACGTGGAAAATGGGACCCATCCACCTTCCAACCCACCTTCCAAAAAGAAAAGAGGAACACAACGGAAATCTTCCCAAATGCAATTATCCGAAAAAAAAGTACACTACCTGTTACAGTTTGTAAGGACTGCCTTGAACCAGCGACAGGAATTTATTGTGACACTGCTAGTATCTAACACCGGTATGGACAGCAAACGTCAAGGCTCCAGTGCACCTGAGCGATTCCGAAAAACACACAGGGTTTTACAGGGCAAGAAGGTATCTCAGTTTGGCCGGCTGTTCCCTCTTTGATTGCGACCTGTGGTGTGTGTGTGTGTGGAACTCACCTGGAAAATCGTACAGTTCTGACTGAGTGCTTGACCTTGAAGTTTTAAAGGCCTACCGCACACTGACGACAATAGAACAGTTTCCCCCCTGCCGTTGTTGGCAATATAATCAATTTGAGTACAGTAAACCTTACGCCTCTCTCTCTCTCTCTCTCTCTCTCTCTCTCTCTCTCTCTCTCTCTCTCTCTCTTTCTCTCTCTCTCACTGTCTCTCTCTCTTTCTTTCTCTCTCTGTCTTTTTCTCTCTCTTTCTGTTTGTGTGTGTGTGTCTCTCTCTCTCTCTCTCCTCTCTCTCTCTCTCGCTTTACGTTTCTGTCCTCTCTCTCTCTCCTGTCTCTCTCTCTTCCCCTTCTGTCCTGCCCTTTTGCTGTCAATGTTTTCTGTCTGGTTGTACCGTGATGTGTACACGGGGAAACGAAGCTGATGGTCTGCAGCTAGACGGGAGACTTGCCATAGTCAGGTTGAAGATGTGGAGTGTGTCTGCTCTCCATCTCTTACGCAGCTGTGGTCTTCTGCCTACTCTCATGCTAGAGCATGTGGTGTTGTGAGCTCTGTGGACCGTATGGTAGACTGGTCAGGTGGCCAAACCACTTTATCCGCTGTTGTGTGATGTAATGGGCGTTAGGTGTTGCTCCAACCATCTCTTGGACCTCTTCATTTCTTATCGTGTCTCTCTGGGTCTTGCCTGCTGCTTTCCTGACATCTCTTCACAGGTGTTCAGAATCCCTGACACCGATAAGTAAGTGTGCATACAAAGGCAGTCTTCTACAGTCCAGTGCAGTGTGAGTTTGTTCAGAATGCTTTCATTTGTTCTTCTATCGGTCCATTTCAATCTAAGAAGCCACCAGTAGATCCACATCTCTGTACTTCGATCTTATTTTTATCCCCTTTTCTGAGCTACTAGTCAGATCAGACACCTTAGAATTTTAATTTTAAGGACTGTTCGTATGCTTCTGTCTTTCCAAAGGTTAATGAGTTGGCTCATTTTCTGTTTTGCCATTACTGCTTTTATTTTGATGTTTTAATACAGATGTCATCATAAGCTTTAAAATGGGTCTAAATAGGTAAAATGGTCACATTTTCTTATTATCATAATTACTATTATAAATAAATCGTCTTTGTATAACGCTATTTTCCTAAGTTATTTGAATTAATGCGCGTTACACATAAATACACTTTAAGTGGAGCACAGAGGGCTCAAGGTGATAGGCGAGCTGACCACATTCCATTATGTTTTTGCGCAGTCTGTATCTTCGGTGGGCGTGCACGGTAGATGTTCTCGAGTTTCTAAAAGCCAGCCACTGACATGACTTACAGGATCTTCAGCGTGCACTTTTGATGTTCTGAGTGTATATAGGGTTTAGGCATTGGCGAGTCTACACACATGTTGACCTGAAAGATCAGTAATATCTATGCCCTTTACCCACCGGGTGGATCAAACCCAGGACCTCCCGACTGAAAGTTTGATGTGTACCCACTTGGCTACTGCGCCCGTCTGTGCAATTACGATAAAAATTTCAAAAATTATATATATGCCAATTATGTCATTATAAGTATCTGATATTACGTTTTATCACACACCATCAACTGACACAGTGGTCAGTATCATCCGTGATTCCTTGTTCTCTTATTTCCCTCCCCCTGCCACCTGCTTTTTAAAAAAAATTTTATTGTTCGTTTGTAACTTGTTTTCTTTGTTTCTGTTAGTTTTACTGTATTCTTTCAGTTACCATGAATTATCTTGTCTTGTTGATGTCCCTGTCAGTATCACGCTAGTAGAACTGACAGTAAATGGTTGATGAATTGAATTGACTGTCAGAGCCCGAGCTGTCCCAGTCAAGGCAGTACACATGGACCTGTACGACGGCAACGTCGCGGAACGCCTGGAAGACATTGGAAAAACCTCAGAAAGACAGCCATGAATGTCATCCACCAGGCCCAACACAGACTCTCACAGTCACACTTCAACCCAAGGAGGGGAGGCTCCACCATTGGCAGGGAAAGAGAAACACGAAGCGAGCCACCTTGGTTTAGACCAGCGATACTCCCCCTACCCCAGGAGCAAACGTAGGGCCAGTACCACGCAGAAGAGACCAGATGAATGGTCGTTTTCAACGTTTTCAGTAGAGAGCAGCCAACAGCAGACAGATGCGACACCTGTCACACCTGCTGCAAACGAGGTGAGTTTTTAGCCCTGAGTTTGTTCAATAGGGATTCATTGCATTAGGACAGTTCCGTGTGTGTTCCATCCAAATTTGCCAGAAAGTCTTTGGCAGACTCCCTAAACCTGCACAAAACAGTGCATTGGCAAGTCTTGCATTAGAGAGGGAGGAAGGACCTATGAAACACCAAACTGACACCCCCAGAACATGGAAACATTAAGATGGGCAACAAACAGGCCAGTTTGTAGTGTTGATGGATGGGTTTCAACTCGATATAGCAGATCTCGAGTCCACGGCTCTGTCAAAAGAACCAACGAGCCTGTGTGGATGTGTGAAGCATACCGGTCTGGTAACCAGCTTGCCCTAACTAACCAATTTAAAAGCAAGCAGAAAAATCGGTTTTTTGTTCCGACTGGAAAACAGTCACAACTGACCCCAGCTTGCTATATAGAGACTTCCACTGCCGCACTGAGTTTGAGAACAAACCCCAGGCAAACTGGTTATTCTTAGAATTCCCCGTGGAGATGCCGGAGGCTCTTTCAATATAAATTGTATCCCCACCGTCTGGAAATTGTGTGCCAGAAATGCCCTCATTTTTGTCACTCTCTTTATTTCTGCATTGTTCCTTTGCTTTCTGTCATTTCTTCCTGTCGTGTTCTGCCTTGCTGGTACATTTACCTGTATTGACTGTGTTCGATAAAGTCTTACATACTTTCTTTTTAGGATTGATAATTGGGTACGTGTATTAAATGCATTTGGGCTCCAGGGAAATGAGATATGCGGAAGCAGTTTTATGTAAGTAAGGCCCGTTTTTATTTATGTTTTAGTGTCCTTACTTATGTTTCAATTTGTATTCAGATTGGTTTTTTAAATCCTCTGTTCGATAAATTGGACGGAGTGGTCAACGCCAGAGGCATGTCCTCAGATTATGTGCGCGAACGCATAGATATGTTTACTTAATTTTCTGTTCCGTTTTTGCTGTTGAAGTTTGGTGTACGTTTTCAAACTGTTACAACCCTGATAGGTCTCTACTCAGTCGGCTGGGCTTTAATTAAACAGAAATAACAATGACAATTCCGTAAAAGCAAAATTCCTTCGTAAATAAGGAACTACATTACTCTTACTGCAATTGGTTACTGAACAAATGGAGAGGAATTAGTTTCACCCATCTTCGTATGATTGAAGACTGACAGTTCGGTAACTTTCATTTACGGTCTGAAAGCACTCAGCCGATCAGTCATTTGCAACTGTTTTAAAAAGGAAAGTCTTGTATCAACAGTTCGATTTGTGACACCGAACTGCTATATAACTGCAGTAGACCTGAAGGATGCTTACTATACCGTCAAGGTAGTTTGTGAACACAGAAAATTTTTGATATATTCTGAAAGGAGAACGGAATCAGTTCACACCCCAACCAAACGGGTAAGCGTGCTGTTTCAAGTTGTTCACCAATTTACTAAAACCACTCTAGCAGGAGCCTGACGCCGGCTTTTACAAGCTGACTTGGCCACAGAATAAAAAAGAAAAAAAGAAAAAGAAAGCCCAAATACAAACAAACCATTGACATTTTGAAACGACTAGTGTTGCATCATAACCCAGATAAATCGATCCTTAACACAAACGGAGAGACTACATGTCTTAGGTTTCATCCCGGTGTGCATGTGTTAAATAGTTTTGTGTGATAACCCATGTGCTATATATTACTAAGCCTGAAAATGAAAGTATATTTCAAAACTTCATGCCATTGGCTATATACCCACCAAAGTTTAAACTAATCAGCCAATACATTGTATAAATAGAGATAACTGTATTAATTGAAATACTGTATAAATAGAAATAATGCCCGTTTGTAGGTAGTATTGAGCCCTTAAGCGGGCGAGGGTAGCTGTACTCGGGGAAATTCGTATGTAGCGCATTTAAGTTTTTACCAACACAAGTATGAGGTTGCAGCCAGTGTCCTGGGTTTGCAATTTGCGGTGATAAATGATGGTGTTTTGTCTGA
>CM060309.1:78454033-78516533 GCA_030674185.1 Monoplex corrugatus | reverse complement strand
TTTTTTTGTCCCATTTCTTTGGCACTTCAGTGGCCACAGGGTTTGGAACAATTTTCACGATGCTGTGATAATTATGACGATGGGAGTGATAAACAGGAGGGTGTAGAATACCATTTTGGCTTGGGACTGCCTGACAGGGCTGTCCTTGTGCGTCCTTTCACTGTACATTCTGGCGTCAACCAGAGTAAGAGATACAGACATCTGCCTGCGGTGTTGGTCAGGAATATCAGCAACACCCTCAGTGGTGCCTCAGTGAATGAGACTCGGCGGTGTGGTCCCCAGGTCTTCCCATTGAGCCATAGCAGGTTCAGCCCAGGGTTGGCAGGCAGTTGGGGTCGAAAAGTCCTAGATCAACTTTGACAGGAGTGAGTAGGATTCGAACCCACATCCTTCCAGTTGAAAGTCCGCTCTAGCCAGTGCACCACCACGACTAGTTGCAATGTGTAATTCGGTTTCAGGTCGCTGAAAAAGACCCCAGATGATTCTACATCTGCCATGGTATTCCAAACAAAATCGTGACAGATATATGGGGTAAGTTTGATATTGATTTATTCCGTCCTCAAGCACCTGTGGGCTACTACAACTTCTGCCTTTGACTTACATCAGCTCGTAAATTCGCCAACGAAGGTCACACTCGCAAGCAAACCGCCCACAGACAGTATCTGTTTCGGTAACATAGAGTTGTAAGTAGTACGTAATATTTCACAGACGAATATTCATATGACCCAAGTTTATTCTTGATTTTAATGTAAAAAGTAGTAATAGTTATAGTTGTAATAGAAGCAGAGGCAGTAGCAGTTGTGGTATTGGTAGCATTTCTTTTTATTGTTCTCTTCCTCCTTCTGCGAAACAGGAGTAGTAGAGATAATTAATTATAGTGATGGAAGAATCAGCAACAGCAGATAGAATCAGTAGTACTAGAGTAGTAGCGTCTGTTGTTGGTATTCTTATTTATATGTCTCTGTTCGTTCATCCGTTTAGTCAAAAACTCATTTATTCAGTTATCTATCTATACATCTATGTGTCTGTCTATCTATCTATCTGTTTATCTATCTATCTATCTATCTATTTGTCTATCTATCTATCTATCTATTCTATCAATCTATCTATCTATCTCTATATCTACCTTCTATCTATCTGTCTGTCTGTCTATCTATCTGTCCATCTGTCTATTTAAACTTCAACATTTACGTGTCAGTTGGTGTGTGCTTTAAAGAAGAGCACCATATTGTTGCTTCATGCCCAGCCGACTGTACAGAGCTATATCATGGCTATAACCACCTCAAAAAGTACACAATACCTCATCAGAAAACGAACAAACAAATAAACACACTCACAAGTTAAAAATAGGAACAGAAAATTAAGTACACATATCAATGCATTCAAGCATATAATCTAGGGATAGGCCCCTGGCGTTGACCATTCTGTCCAGTTTATCAGCAGGGGGTTTAAAAAACAAACCCAAGTACAAATTCAAATATAACCAAGGATACTAAAACATATATAAAAAACGGGCTTAAATTACATAAAATTTGATTCTGCACATCCTATTTCCTTAAAGCCAGATATGTACATAAAATTTGTACCCAGTTATCAATCCCAAGAAAAAGTATTAAGGCTTCATAGAACACGCACAGGTGAATGGACCAGCAAGGCAAAAAATTATAGGAATAGATGACAGAAAGCAAAGGAGCAAGGCAGAAACAAAAATGAAAGAAAAAATGAAATTTCTGGCACAGAATTTGCAGAAGGTGGTGGATACTATTTATACTAAAAGAGCCCCTGTCATTCCAACAGGGAAAGCTTTGTCTTACATCCCTTCTTATAGAAAGGAAACCTTATTTCTGCCAAGCTCGTTTGGTTTCTGTCGTCTCTAAGGAAAGTAGGGTTGTCTCACAAAGGGCTTACAAACACTTAACGTCCTAAAACGATGAAGTGTAACCCTTTGACTCCCGAATTCTATCTTCTAACTGCAAAAACTTAACCGTTTGACTCCTTCTAACTGCAGAAACTTAACCGTTTGACTTCCTCATCCTATCCACCAACTTCCTGCAGGAAGCTGGTGGATAGGGTGAGGAAATCAAATGGTTAAGTTTCTGCTATGCTAGTATGGTTGTCAATGCAGGATGCTCGTGGACAGGGTGCAGGAGTTAAAGGGTTAAGGGGTGAAAGGGGGACGTCACTCCCTTCTCGCAGAAAATATTTACCGCAATGGGATTAAACTTCTTGGTAAAGCGACCCATTAGAAAAAACGGAACATAGGAGTTTCATCATAGCTGCAAGAGCTCCGTATATTACAGCCATGAAAAGGCAGATTATGGTTTTGGTAGAGGGGAGATTCTAGGAAATCTTGTAGGATCCGAGGTCATGCTTCCTTGTGAAAAGGATTTGTACAGAGGATTAAAATACCAGCCATTTGGTACACTTTATTGATGAAATCAAGTAACTCGCTTAAACCTTAAAAACATATATCATTTCTTTCTTGTCTCCTCAACAGCAGTTTAACTCTTGAGCAGCTTAGGGGAAGTTTCTGAAAGCCCCGGAACCCCCCACCCCCATGATTCGCCCCTGCACAACTGATATGGAAGAGGCCTCGTGACTATGCAAAACCCCAAGCAAGGGTGTGGTCTTGAGATGAATCGAAGGGATGTCACCTTTCGCAATCTCCTAAGAAAAAAGAGGGAAAAAAAAAAGAAGAAAATGGAGATAGCTTAATATCGACAGGATGTGCGGGCGTGCGCGCGTGTGTGTGTAGGGGAGTGGAAATTGTTTCCTATTGCCAGGGTGTGTGTGTGTGTGTGTGTGTGTGTGTGTGTGTGTGTGTGTGTGTGTGTGTGTGTGTGTGTGTGTGTGTGTGTGTGAGAGAGAGAGAGAGAGAGAGAGAGTGTGTGTGTGTGTGTATATAAAGATATGTGTGTTTATCAGGGAGATTATTTTATATCGGACGGGGTTTGTATCTTTATGTGTGTGTGTGCGGATACAAATGTGTATGTGCTCGCGCGCGGTGTGTGTTTGAGGAAGATTATTTCATACCGACCGGGCATATGTGTGTGTGTGTGTGTGTGTGTGTGTGCGTGCGTGCGTGTGTGTGTGTGTGTGTGTGTGTGTGTGTGTGTGTGTGTGTGTGTGTGTGTGTGTGTGTGTGTGTGTGGTTTAGGGAAATTGTTGTATATTGACCGGAGGTGTGTGTCTGTGTGTGTCCTCTCTGACAAAAATGTTTGAACAAGTTTTTTTCAGCTCTATATAGGTGTATCTTTACGAAATTTTGACAAAACTGTGGACTGTTCAGCCATCGTTAATGCATACGTTTGGACCGTGAAGTTCTGAGGTTAAGATCATAGAGGACCCCCTCCCCACCCCCACCCACCCTTCAAAAAAAAAAAAAGAGAAGAAAGTTCACCTAAAATCAGCACTTTTTGAGAAAGGCGTGTGAACAGCATTTTCCCAGGAACTTCCAACAATTTTTAAATTATGTTTGTACTCTTGTAATAGTTGAAGATTGCCTGCGAGTTGCGTTATGTTTTATTTCAAACGAAGCTTTTTCAAAGTTAAAGATGACCTTGAGAGATACATAATTTGGATTTTCTGCGGTAAATTTTGTATAAACATGGAGATTGTTGGAATGGCTTGACTACCTTGTTTTTAATTTAGTCTTTTTATCTACTACTATTTCTACCTGTTGGAAAACTTACGATGACTTCACCGGATGAAAGGTGTTGAAATGGGTAGTTAATAGTATAGCTCTCAAGTTACTGACTATGGCTGAACTCTGCAGATCCGATCTGGCGGTTTAAGGCTGTCAGCTTGGCCAGTTTCACATTCAGAGTCAGTTTGGTCACGGTAAGAATGATAGCACGCGGATGATTTCATATGCACTTCACCACAAATGTCATGTGATAGACTGTAACAGCCAATTCCCATTAGAAGTATGTCCCTTTCTCAATAGCCCTCAGTGTCGAGGTACAACATGTGCATGGCAACACGAATGTGGCAACCTAAAGCCTTGAATCTTTTCAGAGGATCTATAAAACCAGAGGCCTCTTACGATTTGCTGTCTGAACCACTCTTACAGTAACGGGCACGGTTATCAAGTAGGTAAACGTCGGGTTTCCAATCCGAGGGTCCTGGGTTCTATCCGCCTAGACATCTCCATGGTGGGTAAAGGGTGAAGATTTTTCCTGTCTCCCGAATCAGCATGTGTGCAAACCTGTTAGTTTCTATATATATATATATATATATATATATATATATATATATATATATATATATATATATATGTGTGTGTGTGTGTGTGTGTGTGTGTGTGTGTGTGTGTGTGTGTGTGTGTGTGTATGTGTGTGTATGTCTGTGTGTGTATATGTACATATATGTATATGATATGTATATATAATGTGTATGTATATGTATGTATATATATAATGTATGAGTGTGTATCATGAAGGCTGGCAGACTACAAGCTATCGTCAAGGGTCGATGAGGACTGTCTTAAGAGGAAAATGATGTCTTCTAGAAGTTGTCATATATTCCTTTGAAGTGTTCAGCGACTTGGTCCGAAGTCTCTATGTGTTGTATGTTGCTATATGTTGTATGTTGCTAATCATTACAGCAGTACTTTTTGTTGTGAAGAATGTTTGGGTTTCATATGAACATTTAAGATACCAGAGAAAGAATTTTGGGTGGACATATACTTTAAAAAAAAAGAAAAAAAGAATTAAAAAAAATCCCCAGGAAGGAAAGCTAATTTCAGCTAGATTGTTGAAAACTGCATTTTTATACGTGCCTTTGAGACCTGATATATTCTTTTGAAAATGTGATGACGGATTCTTAGTAAGGGGGGGGGGGGTTCTTTTGTCTTGGTGTTATCTGTCTGTCTGTACCATCTCAGGCGTCATGAAGTATATAACGGTCGGCTGCGAGCTGCAAGGACTGAAGTGGGGAAATCTGATTTGACGTCAAGGTCTCTGCAACGCAATCAGTCCAGGTTTTACTTGATTTGTCTCTTGTCTTAAATCCGGACATCTTTTTGTTATACGCTTGATGAGTCCGCTGTTGAGATTGTATTGTGGTCAGATGACCAAACCACATAAGCGTCAGATGATGAATGTGATGGTGGATCGATGTTATTTCCACCATTTCTATGATCTTGGTGTTTCTAATCATATCTCGTCTGTCTTGTTGACAGCACTTTTTTCAACAACGCATATCACAGACAGTAATTTGTGTTCTACGGGTTTGGTCAGGGTCAACCTCTGGCTCTGGTATGTAACGGTGGGGATTCAAATGGATCATTTGTGCTTGGTTTTTGTTTCAGTAGGGATATTGGGGTGTTTCAAGAGCGGGCAAGTTGATGGCATACATGATTTTGTGCTTACATGTATATATACCATCTCATCTGTACAAATCAGAAATCAAAAATCTCATGGAACACATCTGCCACTAACATTGTCTCAGATTGTTTTCCATTCTACTGTAGCGTACGTTTGTTAATACGTAAGAGTTTTGTGTTTCTTGACAGTGTACCGTAACTTTGATTTTATGAAGTGCAATCGTTTTTACTAGTTTGCACCAGCTTCTGTCGCGTTTTGGGGCCTTTGTCTGGGGGAAGGCTACAAGTAAACATGTCTAAAGTTTTAAACCAGAAAATCGAAAACCTTAATCTCAAAATCTTTGTCTGGGGAAAGGCTACCTCCAGTTTGGCGACTATGGCCAGCTAGTGGTTGGCAGCTTTCGGATGGTGGATGGTATTCAGATAGGGAGATGAGCTGGGAGTTAGCTGCGAAATAAGCAAGTCTTGTATGGACAATTAAACATGTCTTAAGTTTTAAACCAGAAAATCGAAAACTTTAATCTCAAAATAAATGTAAAAACACACCTTTTCACACAAAAGTGGATTGCTTATATTGATGTACGTGAAGATGTTCAGCTTTGAAGGCATGAAATTGTATGAGAAAAAAAAAAGAAAATGACTGTAGATAAGATGAGAAACTTAGGACTTGATCACCTTAGGACTTGATCACTGTCCACATTTTCAGAGACTTAGACGAATTACCAACCAGCGTAAATTTGTTTTTATTGACATCAGCTAAACCCTTATATACCTCAAGATCCGCCAGTAATGGCCGACATCCATTCTGTATTTAAACACTTCAATGACCTAGTGGCCATCATGCATGAAGATGTAAGTTTTTGTCTGTATTTCACTGGAAAAGTGGGTTCTAGAATTTGTTTATTTGCACTTCTTGCATTCCGGCATCATCTGTGATTTAATAATTTCCTTTCTTTAGTCATGTTATACATGTTATTAAGCGTAAATTTTGTTTTATATGCGTATTATGTCGCGCTAGATCTGTATATATATACATATGTGCGTATGGATGGATGGATGGATGGATGGATGGATGTATCTTGCAGAGCCAGTGGAAGAACATATGTCTCCAGTATTGGTCTTGTATCCCACATTAACTCATACCAGGCGATAAAGGACCACTATGCGTAATCTTCCAACGAACAGACGGAGACTCCAACATCATCATCGTCTTCATCAGTATGCAGAGATGCAAATTTGTATGTATGTGTTTATGTGTGTATGTATGTATGTTTATATTCATGTATGTATGCACGTATGTACACACATATATATGTATGTATGTATGTATGTTTGAATGCTTGATTTAATGATGAACATGTGAGCTTTTATTTGATTTATACATCAAAATTTAGAGCCTTATAATTATCATTATGGTTATCATTGTAATTAGTATTATCAGCTATTTTAATTATCATCGTCATTTCATCAGCATCATCATTATTTTTATCATTATTATTGTCAATATGTTTTAAGTACCGACCTATCGATCTATTATGTTGAAATCCATGACGATACATATGGATGGATGGATGTAGTATCTGTCCAGTCATCCATCTATATTCATTTCTGTGTATCTATAATGTTGATGTCTATATACACGAGAGTCGGTAGGTATATATGTGTATGTCTGCGCGTTCGGTCTGCCCGCCTCTCCCCAAATGTTTCAATATGATTGAAAATTACAAACATTTTACTTAAAAAAAGAAGCCATCCGACTCGTAAAGTAGTGAACGGGATTAAAACTCTGACCTTCTGGTCTATTGCCTGGCATAAATCCAACTCCATACATGAACCCTCTGAACTGGCAATAAACAGGCATTGTGTGTGAGTGACACAGAAGATACAATATTTCATCATATGACTTTTCTATACTGGGTGGCTGTGACTCTTCTACGCTAGGTGGCTGTATTGCTACCGTTGATTTACAACAAGAAAGTGTATGTTTTTAGTGTTTGTGTGTTTGTGTATGTGCGTACGGGCGTGCGTGCGCGTGAGTATGAGTTTATCATGAAGGCCGGCAGATCACAAGCTATTGTCAAGGGTCGAGGAGGGCTGTCTTAAGAGGATGATGATGTCTTCTACATGTCATATATTCCTGTAGAGTGTTCAGCGACTTGGCCCAAAGTCTCCTTATGTTGTACGTTGCTAATCATCACAGCAGTACTTGTTCTTGTGAACACTTTTTGGGTTCCCAATGAATGTTGAAGATACAAGATAAACAGAACTTTTGGTGGACACAGACTGAAAAGAATGAAGAAATCGGCAAAAAAAAAAAAAAAAAAAAAGCTAATTTGAGTTAGATTGGTAAAACTGACATTCGTACACGTATCAGTGATGTCTTAAAATTGACATTCGTACACGTATCAATGATGTCTTAACAGGTTTTTCAGAAAAAAGTAGTCACTGATCCTCAGATTCTTTTGTCTTTCTTTGATCTGTCCGCTTGTACCGTCATGGAAGTCGTGAAAGAGTTGACGAACAGCAGTGAATTGGAAAGCCTGAAGGGGAGACATCTTGTGTGACGTCAGGGTCTATCACGTCATCTGTCCAGGTCTTTCTTGGTCTGCTTCTCTCTTTAAATCCAATATCGTTTTGTTGTGTGCTTGTTGAGCCAGCGGGTGGGGTTGCATTCTAGTCAAATGACCAAACCTCATAATGTTCTGTTAATAAATATGATAGTGAATAGGCGTTGTTTCCATTATTTCTTTGATCCTGGTGTTTCTGTCATGTCGTGTCTGATCTTGTCGACAGCTTTTCTTTAACAACGCTTTTCACAAATATAGTCATTTTGTGTTCTGCTGGCTTGGGCGGGTTCCAAGTCTGGTACTAGTATGTCAGGGTGGGGATGAAAATGGATTTAATGAGCTTGGCCTTTTGTTTCAGTACGGTTGTTGGGATGTTTCAGGAGTGGGGCAGGTTGACGGCTTACATGATTTTCAGCATAATGTAAATATAGTAGTTGACAATCAAGACACATACATGAAACGATTTACTTTCGGACTGCATACGTATGTAAAATGTCTGATACATACAGACTAGCGTTCAAGATTTCATGTAACATGTCTGCAAATAACATTGTCTCAGAATGGTGTCCGTACTGATAAGATGATTATGTGATTGTTAATATTTTAAAGTTTTGTGTAGGTATCTACAAACAACATTGTAACTTTTATTGATGGGGAGGAATGATTTTGCTAGTTTCCTGTTTTATTAAAAGCTGCCTCCAGCTTGGCAGGGGGGCGACCATCACCAACTCAGTGGGTCACATGTGGGGAATGGTGAATGTCCTTCAGGTATGGAAGTTAACTGCAAAATAAACTATGAGTGCCTGGATAAACAGGCAGTCCAAGACTGGACTGTCAATGGTTTCTATGGCGAGGTCATACCTGGAAAGTACCCTGTATATACTATGACGGAGCCAGCAGGCAGATAAGGCTCACCTAAAACCTAGGCCTCTGCGTTCACAGGGTAGGCCATGAACTAAGGGCGAGATAACCACTATACAAAGCCTTGAGGACTGAAATCAGAAGTGCCAGGCCTGTAGACGCCTGAAAAGCTATAGCACCATGCAATATGACCAGTACGTCTTCACAGTCATCTACACCAGACGACAATGACGCTCGTCCATTGAGGTTCCTTTAAGGTGTAACAGTACTGGGTCCTGTGCCTCAACAGGATTCACCTTCAGCTGCTTGAGGCCCCTCCTGTCAGTCTTGTCACGCCAGGGGACGTGGGAGGACACCACTGACAAGTCCTAACCAACAAGCTTCATGGCAGCCGACAGAAACTGACAGAAAAAAACAAAAACAAAACAACAACAAAAATAAAAACAAAAACGGCCACATTCATCGCCAGATTTGGCCTGACCATGTAGACGTTAAACCAAAAAGGAAATAAAAGAGACCTTTGTCGTGAGGTTGGCTACAGACCTACATGATCTATACATGTCAGTGGGTTGGCGCAGAAACTCAGTTCGTAGAGCATCGGACTGAAGACATCTGATGATCATGGGTTCTAGTCCCTTATTAGACAAAGTTCCTTCTGTAAGCGGGCTGGCTGGCTCTTGTGATACAGCCGTGGACTGTAGATAAGATGTGTTGAGTTCAGTCCAGCCCGCCACACAACAACCGACCAGTTACCTGTCTGCCGGTCTTTATGCTCCAGTCATTGTGATGACGTTAGCTACGTGCTTCTTGAGGTCCTGTTTTCTATCCCCTCTCCCCTCTTCTCCCTTTCAAGACCTTGCCAGCGGAGAGAGTTTTGTGCAGTCCCAAGGAATCTTCTTTATGGCAAATGGGATGAAGTGCATATGGAATTGTCGAACTGCGATGAATCCCATTTGAATGAACTTTCAACTCGATTCTGGTTGGTGGCTTTGGCGTGCAGTCACATAGTGTCGGTATTTGTCTGTATTTAGTGGGGGTGGGGGGGTGTTAGTTCCTGTCTAACATCTCTGACGAGTCACCGCCTATTTTCAGTGATTTTTTTTACGTTTTCCCAGACGTTTTCTTCTTAAACACGAAACCGAAAAGCGAGCGCGCGCGTGTGTCGTGTGTGTTGTTTTTGTGGGTCAAGGACGGAGAATGGGCAAAGGAAATTAAGGTGGATGGGGACGGTAAATTGTGTTGTTGTATGTGTGGGCTGCCCGTTGGTAGGTTTCCATGCAGCGAATCGTAGAGGGGAGGCATCAGTACATACAATGCAGTGGGTTGGGTGCATGCTTTTTGTTTATTTTATAGGACAAAGCAGACGTTCAGCTACATTTCACAATATAATTACATTGTTCCCATGAAACATTGATACAAAGATAAACATAGACCCATACGCCATGTAGGACCTGTAGCCTTACCAGCTACAAGTATGGACATAGACCCATACGCCATGTAGGACCTGTAGCCTACAAGGATAGACATAGACCCATACGCCATGTAGGACCTGTAGCCTACAAGGATGGACATAGACCCATACGCCATGTAGGACCTGTAGCCTACAAGGATAGACATAGACCCATACGCCATGTAGGACCTGTAGCCTACAAGGATAGACATAGACCATACGCCATGTAGGACCTCCACCCTTGCCAGCTACAAGGATAGATATAGACCCATACGCCATGTAGGACCTTAGCCTTACCAGCTACAAGAATAGATATAGACCATACGCCATGTAGGACCTCCACCCTTGCCAGCTACAAGGATAGATATAGACCCATACGCCATGTAGGACCTGTAGCCATGCCAGCTACAAGGATAGACATAGACCATACGCCATGTAGGACCTCCACCCTTGCCAGCTACAAGGATAGATATAGACCCATACGCCATGTAGGACCTCCACCCTTGCCAGCTACAAGGATAGATATAGACCCATACGCCATGTAGGACCTGTAGCCATGCCAGCTACAAGGGTAGATATAGACCCATACGCCATGTAGGACCTGTAGCCTTGCCAGCTACAAGGATAGATATAGACCCATACGCCATGTAGGACCTGTAGCCATGCCAGCTACAAGGGTAGATATAGACCCATACGCCATGTAGGACCTTAGCCTTGCCAGCTACAAGGGTAGATATAGACCCATACGCCATGTAGGACCTTAGCCTTGCCAGCTACAAGGGTAGATATAGACCCATACGCCATGTAGGACCTTAGCCTTGCCAGCTACAAGGGTAGATATAGACCCATACGCCATGTAGGACCTTAGCCTTACCAGCTACAAGGATAGATATAGACCCATACGCCATGTAGGACCTTAGCCTTACCAGCTACAAGGATAGATATAGACCCATACGCCATGTAGGACCTTAGCCTTACCAGCTACAAGGATAGATATAGACCCATACGCCATGTAGGACCTTAGCCTTACCAGCTACAAGGGTAGATATAGACCCATACGCCATGTAGGACTTCAGCCTTGCCAGCTACAAGGGTAGATATAGACCCTTACGCCATGTAGGACTTCAGCCTTGCCAGCTACAAGGGTAGATATAGACCCATACGCCATGTAGGACCTCCACCCTTGCCAGCTACAAGGATAGATATAGACCCATACGCCATGTAGGACCTGTAGCCTTGCCAGCTACAAGGATAGATATAGACCCATACGCCATGTAGGACCTGTAGACCATGCCAGCTACAAGGATAGATATAGACCC
This sequence comes from Monoplex corrugatus, assembly GCA_030674185.1. Lineage (NCBI taxonomy): Eukaryota > Metazoa > Mollusca > Gastropoda > Littorinimorpha > Ranellidae > Monoplex > Monoplex corrugatus. The sequence goes on along the minus strand of CM060309.1, from coordinate 78,505,010 downwards.
ATACGCCATGTAGGACCTTAGCCTTACCAGCTACAAGGGTAGATATAGACCCATACGCCATGTAGGACCTTAGCCTTACCAGCTACAAGGGTAGATATAGACCCATACGCCATGTAGGACCTTAGCCTTACCAGCTACAAGGGTAGATATAGACCCATACGCCATGTAGGACCTTAGCCTTGCCAGCTACAAGGGTAGATATAGACCCATACGCCATATAGGACCTTAGCCTTACCAGCTACAAGGGTAGATATAGACCCATACGCCATGTAGGACCTTAGCCTTGCCAGCTACAAGGGTAGATATAGACCCATACGCCATGTAGGACCTTAGAACTTAGAGCCTTGCCAGCTACAAGGGTAGATATAGACCCATATGCCATGTAGGACTTCAGCCTTGCCAGCTACAAGGGTAGATATAGACCCATACACCATGTAGGACTTCAGCCTTGCCAGCTACAGGCTAGATATAGACCCATACACCATGTAGGACTTCAGCCTTGCCAGCTACAGGGTAGATATAGACCCATATGCCATGTAGGACTTCAGCCTTGCCAGCTACAAGGGTAGATATAGACCCATACGCCATGTAGGATTTCAGCCATGCCAGTTACAAGGGTAGATATAGACCCATACACCATGTAGGACTTCAGCCTTGCCAGCTACAAGGGTAGACATAGACCATACACCATGTAGGACTTTAGCCTTGCCAGCTACAAGGATAGACATAGACCCATACGCCATGTAGGACTTTAGTCTTGCCAGCTACAAGGATAGACATAGACCCATATGCCATGTAGGACCTTAGAACTTAAAGCCTTGCCAGCTACAAGGATAGACATAGACCCATACGCCATGTAGGACTTTAGCCTTGCCAGCTACAAGGGTAGATATAGACCCATATGCTATGTAGGACTTTACAACTTAGAGCCTTGCCAGCTACAAGGGTAGAATAGACCCATATGCCATGTGAGACCCTAGAACATAGAGCCTTGTCAGCTACAAGGGTAGATATAGACCCATACGCCATGTAGGACTTCAGCCTTGCCAGCTACAGGGGTAGATATAGACCCTTATGCCATGTAGGACTTCAGCCTTGCCAGCTACAGGGATAGATATAGACCCTTATGCCATGTAGGACTTCAGCCTTGCCAGCTACAAGGGTAGATATAGACCCATACGCCATATCGGACTTCAACCTTGCCAGCTCGAAGGGCTTATGTGCAGGTGTATCGCTTATGCCATGATCATTTTGGATCTTATCCATCACATGGTATCTGTGGCATCAGCGCATATGGATGTTAATGCCACCATCTTGAGAAACTGAAATTGAAACTGAAACTAAAAGCTAGTGAGAACTGGCCCAGACATCAGTTTTTCAAAGTAACACTTCCCCGTTTTAACTTATACTGTGGCGAAATCAGAAATCAGTATATACATTCATTTACCCCAAAAATGTGTATGTTCGTAATGTTTGGTAAAATACTTGAGCAAATTAGTTAATGTGTTGTTACTATGCTGGATGCAACTGTGTGAGTTTGAGTAACTGGTCAAACAGTGTGCGTAGTTACTGTATTCGTTTTAAGAAAGGAATGAACGGACCACACTGAGTGACAGCCAACCTGAAAACAGAAGATAAAACACACACACACACACACACACACACACACACACACACACACACACACACACACACACACACACACACAAATAAAAGAAAATTCGAAGGAAATCGTTTATACTGCCTCATAGTATGTAAGTAAGACCACAGGACCGTCCTATGGGTATGTAGAATGGTTCAGACCCATTGTTGGCCTAGTAAATCCTCGGCTTGAGCCGATGGCCACTCCAACGTGGAGACAAAGATATTGAATGGCGGTATTGTGCTGCTTATGCATATACGTCGTGCCACTTGTGTGTGCTTGACACAAAACCCACCCCGGGACACTAATTACGGGCAAGTGCTCAACAAACACGATGGATGTCGCCGTGTGAAGGATTTTGTATTGCGTGCATACACCGATACTATGAAAACATATACACTGACAAGTGGACTGGAGCACCTACTCTCTCCCTCTCTGTCTCTCTGTCCCTCTTCTCTGTCTGTCTGGTTGGCTGGCTGTCTCTGCCTCTCTCCCCCTCCCCTCTCTGTCTCTCTCTCACACACACACACACATATACACCTCTCTCTCTCCCTTCTCTCTCTCTCTTTCTCCCTTCTCTCTCTCTCTCTCTCTCTCTCTCTCTCTCTCTCTCTCTCTCTCTCACACGCAAATGTGCGTATACACACATACGCACGTAGGTGCGCTCAGATACGTACACATACGCACGTAAGTGCAAAATTTGTACGAACATTTTTTTTTTATATATATTCATATTGAAATATCTGACTTTACTGTTTCGTTTTTTTTAATGTATGTGTGTTGTGTTTTCTTTTACTTTTCCTTGAATTTTGATTCATTAACAGTGTCCTATTTTCTTTTGTTTTAATACAAGTAGACTAGCAACGGAAGATATGTACATTGGCCAGTGTTGCTAATATCTGTGCCGTTCGAAAACGAGATCTTAATTCATTTTTCAACCGAGAGAGTGTATACTCTCTCTCTCTCTCTCTCTCTCTCTCTCTCTCTCTCTCTCTCTCTCTCTCTCTCTCTCTCTCTCTCTCTCTCTCTCTCTCTTTCTGTATATATAAAATGTATATATATATATATATATATGTAGTGTGTGTATATATATGTCTCTCTCTTTCCTCTTTCTCTCTTTCTCTCTCTCTCTCTTTCTCTCTCTCTCTCTCTCTTTCTCTCTCTCTGAATTGTCTGAATTCTCTATCTTCCTGGGATGTTGCACTATATGAATCTCCATTATTATTATTATTATTACTGTTATTATCATCATCATCATCATCTAATGTTTTTTTCTCAGCCCAGTGCTCAAATCTCTTAGAGCATAGACACCTCTGCCTGGTAGGTAAAAGTTTTCCGATCTCCCAAATCAACAAGTGTGCAGACTTGCCAGTGCCAGAACCTGTTTCGTGTGTGTACGCATGCGGATTATCAAACATGCACACTGAAGATCTTCTAAGTCACGTTAGTGTCCGCTGGCTTATGGGAACCCGAAAACACTTATCATGCACACCCACCAAAGACGTAGAATGTAGAATGTGCAGCAACATACCGCCTGCAGAGTGTGGGCAAAACTTCCTGTGTAATAATCTCATAGAGCTACAGAAGCCAGCGCGGGCTTACGGTGAGGTGCTTTACATTTGCCATGAAAACATCAAAGGGCACATGTTAAAGGGAAGAGGTATGTGTGTAAACATGATGTCAATGGCCAGGTACTAGGTGATATATGAAACGTTACTTACTAGCACAATAGAAGAAGGGGGAAAAAACACGCACACATCACACAAATTTGATACAGACCTACTAGGGCTAAGTTGGTTTACCGCAAACAGGATTAGACAATCCCATTATCCCCCCCCCCTCTCTCTCTCTGTCTCCCCCTTTGTTCTCGCTGTCTCTTTGTCTGTCGCTCTCTTGTTGTGTATGTATGTCTGTGTCTGACTGACTGTCTTTGTCAGTCCAATTCTCTCTCTCTCTCTCTCTCTCTCTCTCTCTCTCTCTCTCTCTCTCTCTCTCCGCCCCTCCCCTCGCTCGCTCGCTCGCTCATATTCTTTCTCTTTCTCTTTGTCCAAAAATGTCAGTTATCAAAACTATATTGTCAGTTATCTTTAGATGGTTTGAATATAAGTTTCTGGACACCGTTTACCGGGTGCATGAAGCCGATATTGGCTATCTGAGTAAAACTATCTCTAACAATTTATCACTTCTCAGTAGGCTTTCATACTAGACAGCACTGAAGTAGACAATATTTTAGAATACCCACATAAAATCCTAGATTATGTATGCATCAGGAATATGAGATGGTTACAGCTAAGTTCTGCTAACAACATGTTTTCAGTTTTTAATTCAAATTTAGGCAAGAATTAATACAATGTTAAACTGTGTTTTTATAGAACACGCATAAAGAGATTATCAAAAATGACGGATCATGTACACATGTAAGTGTGTATGTTACCCCCCGTGGGGATGCTGGGGGCTCTTTCGGTATAAATAGTATCCTCACCTTCTGGACATTCTGTGCTAGAAATTTCCTCTTTTCTGTCACTCTCTTTGTTTCTTTCTTCCTCCTTTGCTTTCTCTCATTTCTTCCTATCATTTTCTGCCTTGCTGGCCCATATACCTGTATAATTATGTTCAATGAAGCCTGACATACTTTCTCTTAAGAGTGATAATTGGGTACATATAAAATGCATTTTTTGGCTCTAGGGAAATGAATTTAGGTCTGTTTTTATTCATGTTTGCCTTAGTTATGTTTACATTTGTATTCAGGTATGTTTTCTAAATCCCCTGTGTGATAAATTGGACGGACTGGTCAACGCCATGGGCATCTCCTTAGATTATGTGCGCGAATGCATTGGTATGTGTGCTAAATTTTTTTTTTTTTTTTCCATGTTGAAGTACTATACATGTATGTGTGTTGAAACGGTTATGGCCCTGATACGGCAATACGCAGTCAGCTGAGCTTTAAATAAAACTGACAGTAACAGCAACTCAGGTCCCTCCCCTTGAAGGCCAATTAGCCTTCTTGCCTTTCTAAAGTCTTGGTCAAAATTGGGTGGCGCTGCATTGTGGCGACGTGCTCTCAAAGGCGAGAACAGCCCGAGTTTCACACGGTAAATCCACTGTGAGAAAAGAAATGAATATGAATATGAAAAACATATTTCTTTGAATACATAAATATTTCCTTTAAGTAGCGAACCTTTTTTCTATAAACTCTGTTACACAGGTGGCCTTCTCATCATTAATAATCATTTTCCCCGTTTTGTTTTGTTCGCTATAATGCTTGCTTTTCTTTCTTCTGTCCGTTATATGTATGTTTTTGATGCTCCCCTGTGGGGATGCCGGGGACTCTTTTAGTATAACTAATATCCCCACCTTCTGGAACTTATGTCCAAAAATGCCCTCTTTCCTGTCATTGTCTTTGTTTCTGCCTTGCTCACTTGATTTTTCTCTAACTGCTTGTACCCCAATATTTGATAACCAGTAGTATCTAAATGCTTGTACCCCAACTTACTGACCAGTATCTAATTGCTTGTACCCCAACAACTTACTGACCAGTATCTAACTGCTTGTACCCCGACAACTTACTGACCAGTATCTAACTGCTTGTATCCCAACAACTTACTGACCAGTATCTGATTGTACCCCAACACTTATTGACCTGTATCTGACTGCTTGTACCCCGACAACTTACTGACCAGTGTCTAACTGCTTGTACCCCGACAACTTACTGACCAGTGTCTAACTGCTTGTACCCCGACAACTTACTGACCAGTATCTAACTGCTTGTACCCCGACAACTTACTGACCAGTATCTAACTGCGTGTACCCCGACAACTTACTGACCAGTATCTAACTGCGTGTACCCCGACAACTTACTGACCAGTATCTAACTGCTTGTACCCCGACAACTTACTGACTAGTATCTAACTGCTTGTACCCTGACAACTTACTGACCAGTATCTAACTGCTTGTACCCCGACACTTACTGACCAGTATCTAACTGCTTGTACCTCCAACACTTATTGACCACTATCTAACTGCTTGTACCTCCAACACTCACTGACCAGTGTCTAACTGCTTGTACCCCAACACTTATTGATCAGTATCTAACTGCTTGTACCTCCAACACTCACTGACCAGTATCTAACTGCTTGTACCCCGACACTTATTGACCAGTATCTAACTGCTTGTATCTCCAACACTTACTGACCAGTGTCTAACTGCTTGTACCCCAACACTTATTGACCAGTATCTAACTGCTTGTACCTCCAACACTTACTGACCAGTATCTAACTGCTTGTACCCCAACACTTATTGACCAGTATCTAACTGCTTGTACCTCCAACACTCACTGACCATTGTCTAACTGCTTGTACCTCCAACACTCACTGACCATTGTCTAACTGCTTGTACCTCCAACACTTACTGACCAGTGGCATGATTTGTGGCTTACCGTAACCTCAGCCCTTTCACGCTCTAACCTTACTTACCAGCTCCCAGACGGATGGAGTAAGGAAGTAGTGAGAGGGTTAAAACTGAAGTAGTACTCTTAATTAAAATTGTACGCTTTGGCGATTCTTCGACGTTGAAGTACATGTGTGCGACCGTGCGCGTGTAGGTGCGTTTGTAGGTGTGTGTGTGTGTAGGTGGGCGTTTGATGTCTAGTAAGCAGCGTGTGAAAACACCTGTCCCCCACTTCTCCTCATAGGTGTTTTCTTGTCGCCTCACAAAGCTTCCAAACACGCTATGCCGAGTCAGGCAGAGTGGCATTTTTCACAGCAGGTTGCCCGCCCACCTTCGTAACCTTACCTTAGCATCTGTCTGAAGCTGTGCTCGCCTCCCATCCCACCCTCCCACTGCAATACCCCTGGCCAACATCTTCATTTCCTGCATCCTGTTTTGAAAGCTTCTGATACTACTTGTTTACAAAGTCCTCGATACAGATGTTCCACAGTCGGTCGCCGCTCGTGTGTGTGTGTGTGTGTGTGTGTGTGTGTGTGTGTGTGTGTGTGTGTGTGTGTGTGTGTGTGTGTGTGTGTGTGTGTGTGTGTTCGTTCGTTCGTTCGTTCGTTCGTTATTTCTTGTAACGTCTGTTCACATACGTGCTTTTAGACGTGTGTGTGTGTGTGTGTGTGTGTGTGTGTGTGTGTGTGTGTGTGTGTGTGTGTGTGTGCGCGCGCGCGCGTGCGTGCGTGTGTGTTGTCCACACAACTGGAGAGAGCGTCCCCTGAGAGAGTGTCCTCTGTCTATTTGACAATCACAATTTAACACTGTCTTCCTTCAAGTCTCAACTTAAAGACATACCATTTTGTCCAGCACTGATTTCCCCTTCTATGTGCCCACCCTTCTGTCCTCCTGCCCTCCGGTCCACCACCCCCCGGTCTGTGTGTGTGTTTGTACCCTTGGGTTTTTGTCGATTCAGGTGAATGCTTTGGTGAATGATCAGTGAGCGCGCTCTGATTTGATTTACATGTATATATCACGATTTGGCGCCGTATGTGTGTTGTCATTATTATTATTATTATTATATTATATCATTATTATTATTATCATTATTATTATAATTATTGCTGTTGTTGTTGCTGTTGTTGTAATTGTTGTCGTAAGGAGATCCATTCCTTTCAGGCGATATGTTCCATTTCAGACAATAGATGGTCTGGTTGATACTTACAATTTTGTTTATGCTTTAGTTTTGAATCCTTTCTTTACGTTATTCAGTTCTTTGCTATATTGTTTATATGCTACGAAGAAAATTCGGTTACGATTGATCCTTCATATGTATTGTCTACACACACGCACACACGTACACACACGCGCGAACACGCACACACACACATACACAAAAACGTGCGCGCGCGCACTCACACACGCACAGACACACACATAGATCCTGTTGATCATGTAATACACGGACACAAACTCCCTGCCATCTGTACATAAACATAACCACATGTGTCAGGGTACAGCACGAAAACGGGACAGTGTGATGGCTTCTGGCTGTTTTATTGGCAGAAAGTGGCCCATTTTCACCTGCTCTCAGAATACGCCAAGTGGGTGCGCCGAGCTTTTATAATCCGCCTTTGCAAACAAAAGGAGATTATTTCATACCGACTGTATTTTGTATACGTGTGTATGGGGTAGGGAGGGGAGCCATGCGTATGAGAGTGTGTGTGTGGGGGGGGGGGGGGCGGTATTTGGGTATTGTCTATCTATGTACAGAAAGCGTCAATAAGGATTCTTGATGGTTCCTGAATGGACTTAATTTTAAAAACCAGGTTTGCCGATAAACTCCTATTACTGGTAACGAAGAAGCATCATGATGCATACCGTGTGATAAATCACTCAACATTAAACACCTGAAAGATTGCTTGGCCTTGCACGATGTGAGACATAAGCTCTATACAGCAGATTCCTTAAAGAACCTTTCGGTGATGTTCGCTGCAGATGCCATTTTCAAATTTTTCAAGGTTCTTTCAAGAGATCAGTAGATTTCATCTGATATGATCACACACATTGGAAAGATTTTTCAACGCATTTTATACTTGAAAGAATTGTTATATGTTTGATTAATAACTGTTGTCTTTTTAATCAAACTTGGAGTTGTTTTGAATGTGTTGTTTGCCCATATATGGCTATGGTAGTGGGCTGGGTTACAAGCAATATGAATTGTTCAGGTAGTCCTGCGCATACACATTCGATTTGCTGTGACCCAGTTTTCGAGTCACCATTATCCGGGACGTCTCATCGCTGTTTATGTCCAGACTTGATCAGAATTGGTACATCCCCCCCGTGGGGATGCCGGGGACTGTTTGAGTATAAATAATATCCCCACCTTCTGGAAATTTTGTGCTAGAAATTTCCTCTTTTCCGCCGCTCTCTTTGTTTCTGCCTTGTTTCTTTGCATTTCTTCTTTTCATTTTCTGCCTTGCTGGTCCAACCACCTGTGTGTGTTCGATAAAATCTTACGTACTTTCTCTTAAGATTGATAATTGGGTACACGTACTAAGTGTATTTTGGGCTCGAGGGAAATGAGATATACAGAAGCAATTGTAGGTAATTTAGGCCCGTTTTTATATATGTTTGAGTGTCCTTAGTTGAGTTTAAATTTGTACTCAGGTACGTTTTTTTAATCCCCTGTGTGATAAATTGGACGGAGTGGTTAACACCAGGGGCATCCTCTACATTATGTGCGCGAATACATTGATATGTGTACTTAATTTTTCTGTTCCTTTCTTTTCTTGCTGAAGTACTCTGTGTATATTGAGATGGTTATAGCCCTGATATGGTTCTACAGAGTCAGCTGGGCTTTAAGCAGCAATAAAAATAATTGAATACACAGCTGTATGAAAAGTATCTGAGATAGATCAAAATGAAAGTGTCGTGTTGTACAACCACGAACTCTCTCTTTCTCGGTCCCAGTACAGGTGGACTTGCAGTGATATGGAATCCTTTCACAGACTGGAAACTGCATAGGCTGCAGTCGTCCTGTCAGTAGGGGACATGATCTGTTGGGCTACGCCATAGCAACAGTAGGAATCAACAGGGAGTCGTAAAGGACCGCAATGCTTCTGGAATGGAGCCCCGGTACAGTCCTGGTGAAAGCTTGGAAATCAAACTTGTTACCTTGGCTATGGTTTGGCGAAATATAGAGGCACATCGTGACAAAGAGACCACAGCTTTTTTTTATGGTTATGCAGCATAATTGTGGGGCGGGGGTCCTAATTATCAAACAAATGTAAATGTGGCCACTAAACATTTTATGGCTATTCGCTGACAATTGCGTTTTACATTTGTCACAGATAGAAGGCTCAGGAAGGAGTCCTGAATACAAATGTTTATATGAAAATAGGTCACGAAGTATTTCACAATTGTTAATGGACGAATGCGTGTCGGAATTTCGTACCGATACACAAGATAGTAAGGTTGTGATTTATACGTGTCAATGGGCATATCTAGTCTTAGCTCACTATCATCAATCAGGGGAGGTTTGTTTATCATTGAAAAGGGAAAATAGTTTGGCGTTGACCTTTTGCTTTTCAATTAAGTGCTGATTTTTTTTCTTTTCATTTCTGGGGGAGAGGGTGTCCACATTTTTTCTGTAAGTCTTGTGCCACCAACAAGATTCTCACACTCTATTATTGATCTTGATTGAGATGTCATCATCGGTCACATTTTCCTTTCTATCCGTGGGATTTTGTAATTGTTACTTACAGTCCATAAAGTAATTGGCATGTATAGCAGCCGCAATGATCCGACATTTCTGTCTGTTATGGTCAGCTTCCGTATAGTACTAGAGGTGTGTTTCAGGTCCTTGAGTTCTCCATCTACTGTTGGTCACCAGGTATTCCTGAGTCTTATTGTCTTGCGTCGTCCTACTGGTGTTCAGTGAAGGCCAGTCCAGGTGATTCCAGGTGATGTTATCTTGCTGTTTCCGGATGATATGTCCAGTCCATCTCCATTGCTTTGCCATGATGATGGTGTCATTACTCTAAAGTGTTTCTGCCAAAGTATGCCGTTTTCTGTACACCCGGGCAGCTACGTTGTTGACAGGGGTTATTTTAGTATGCGAAATTCATCTTACACATTTCCGCCGTCTCATCCAAAAGACTAATGTTAAGACGGTTACTGTCAAAATCTTAATGGAGAGGGAGGCTTGTTGGGAGTGGAGCTGATGAAGAGAAGAAAGTAGAGAAATCGTTTCCCATCTTTCGATATATGGACAGGACTCAAACCGTCTGACCATTACGCCAAAACCTCACGTCATCATTGCCGGTGATGGTCCCTGGTCCCCAAGGTTTTTTTTTTAAAGTATTATTACAGTGGTGTTGTTATTATCGTTTGTGACAGTGGCGGAGGTGGTGCTAATAATGGTATATTATTCTTTACTCATGAATCGTTACTGTTATTATTGTTATCATTGTTATTGTAAATCATTTTTGCATGATATTGTTCTCCAAACTCATTAAATAAAATTTTGGACTCGCTGAGCGTTACACATCAACAGACTTTTTAGACAAGCACGGAAACAAACTAGGCGAGCTGACCACACTCCTTGTTGTTGTACAGTCTGCATCTTTAGTGGACGTGCATGTTGGGTGTTTACATGTTTCAGGTAGACGGTCACTGACATCATCTACCGGATTTTTAACATCCATTTTCTGTTTGTTTGGTTTTGTTGTTGTTGTTGTTTGTTTGTTTGTTTTTTTTGGGGGGGATGTTCTGCATGCGCAAACATACGACAGGGGCTTAAGCACTGGTGATTCTGTACACATGTTGACCTGGAAAATTGAAAGAATTTCCACCCTTAACTTATCAGGTGGAGGTATCTAAGGGGATCAAACTCAGGAATTTCCGACTGGAAACCTAACGTTTACCCACCTGACAGCCACAACTGTCCTGGTTTTTCTGTATTCATTCTTCCTCCTTTGAACGTGTAGTGGATTATGTTTGGAGCTCGCTGCCGGCTGATCTGAAGGATCTGCCCACCTTTATACTGTCCAGATCAAAGTTAAAGATTTATACCTGTTTATCCAGGCCTTCCATTGTTGATATCATACTTGTCATTCCACCAGCATATATTTCCACTTCTACTACAGATCATGCGGCATTGTGTAATCATTCATGATATATGTTTATGAGCATAAGTATATATGTAGTGTATAGTTAGACATTGTTAGTCTCGATTACATTTATTTGTGCACGTCTATTGATATGTGTAGTCTGAAGTGTGTGTATGTATGCGTGATATATCAGTACTTCTGTATGTGTTATGCTATATGTCTTGTAAATATGTAATGAGCAGTGAATCCAAATGAGTCCGGAGAACAGCGATACGCAACAGTGATGTATTATTGTTATCAAAGATCTGTTAACCCACCAGCATGCATTCAGGCGCCTTCCATGTAATCCGCACTATGAAACCAACTCGTACGGCCCGATTCTGTATGCACACACACACACACACACACACACACACACACACACACACACACACACACACACACATTCACACACACACACACACACACACACACACACACACACACACACACACACATATATATATATATGTGTGTGTATACATACATACATACATACATACATACACACGTGTGTGTATTCTGGCTCGTGGCTGTACCAAATTATTGTTATTTTCTTCCTAGGCCTTGTAAAGTAGGAACAGACTGTAGGACAACAACAGCACTGTCTCTGTGACACTTTCAATGATGCTAACTCACTGTCCCATTATCACACTTTGTTTACCACACGGGCTTGTTGAGGGGTAGTGTGTGTGTGTGTGTGTGTGTGTGTGTGTGTGTGTGTGTGTGTGTGTGTGTGTGTGTGTTGTATGTGTGTGTGTGTAAAATAGAACGTTTTTGTGCGTGTGTATTTGAGAGAGAGTGCGTGTCTGTCTGTGTGTGGGTAAGGGTGAGGGGGACGTATTGTAGCTAACAGCATGAGGCAGACGAGTACGGCAAGAAAAGGGCGTGTGTATACAACACATTTGGCTACATTCTGTAGCAAATATGATTGTAAACGAACGAACGAACAAATGAATGGATGAATGACTTCATGTCTAGATCTGTTCGTTTGCAAATAACAAAGAAAGAAAAAGGTTGAATGACAGATGTAAGCAAACCTGAGATATGTTCGTTTGCAAATACGAAACTGAGAAAGAAAAAGAATGGCTGACAGATGGGAGCAAAGAAAGAAAGCCAAAACGTGAAACGAAAAGAGCGAGATAAAAAGATGAAATGAAACAGACACGACCTGGTCAAGTCATTCATACAGTCCTCCTTTTATTATTTAGAAATATCGCAGAAAGTGCAAGTGTTCGTACTTCTCATGGTCACTGTGACTTCGAAGTAGGTATCAGATGAAATAACACTTTCTGTGTTCAACGGTAGACTGTCACAAGGATGAAAACAGAACGTTGACATTGTCACCAATTCATGAGAAAGTGTTGTTCACACACCATCATAAACAAAATAATGGCTGTAGGCACTTTTGTGGTCCGTCTGACTTTCACCATGGAGGCATGACTTCCAAACCTATTTAATTTGTGACGAATTTCACCTTTGACCCAAAATGGTAAAGATCCACCCAGAAATAGCTGGTAAAGTATTGCCACAGACACAGATAAACACTACTCTCCAGTCGATATGAAACACCCACAGACACACACACACACACACACACACACACACACACACACACACACATGCACACACACACACACACACCCACACCACATGCACACACACACACACTCTCTCACACATGCACACACACACACACACCACAAATACACACACACCACAGACATACAGACACACTCAAACACGCACATGCACACACATCACACACACACACACACACACACACACACACACACACATGCACACACACACACACACACAACACACACACACACACACACACACACACACACACACACACACTGTCTGGCCCATGGGTATACCGCGACAAAATATAACAAATATACAACAACAGGAGAGAAAAAAATTAAGGAGTCGGTGAACCGGAGGTGCGTATGTACGCCCTTGACATTGCATCTGTCCAAAACAAGGAGAGTAGTGGCGGTTTCCGACACGTTCGACAGGTGATCAGAACGTGGGTACAGTGATTCACTAAGTAGCCCACAACTCTTCACTGTGACCCAAATGTGGGGACTTCCCTGTTTGTGAACTTTGGTATCTGTCGTTTCCAATTCAGTTAGATCTGAGGTCATGTTCTGGTCACAAGCAGCTGAAATGCCTGGTAATGCTGAAATATCTTGGTGCTCTCTCTCTCTCTCTCTCTCTCTCTCTCGGTCTTCTTCTCTCTTGCCTACCTGTCTGTCTGTCCGTCTCTTTCTCTGAACTGTATGTAGTAAACAGGTCTAGCTGTCAGCTCGTTAATCTTTCTGGTGGACAGTGAATTAATTTTACTTTATGTCATGTGGCGGAATACTTTTGTGTATATCGGTGGTGTGATATCATGCCGTGGACTCAAGATCTGACATCTCGAGTTCAATCCCAGCGTGCAACATTAAAAACTGGCGTGTTTGCTGACCATCTGAATGTATCCATCATTCTGGTAGTGTCAGCTTAGTGTTTCTTCATAGGTTCCTTAGTCTGTCTCTCCCGTCCCTATTTCGAGATGTTGTCAGGACGTAAGATTTTGCGTAGGGCCAGGGAGTCTGTCAGATTATTGAAAGAAGATTTAGATGGATGGTATACGGAATTGTCCAGATACGATGAATCCCTCATAAATATATCCAAACTCGACTTCCTTCATTCCGTGTTGATTGATTCGTGCAATACCCACTTCCATCTCTGCCTCCCCAACCCCTCCGTGAAAGGCAAAATAAATGACTAAGCTATTCGTGTTCTCTCTCTCTCTCTCTCTCTCTCTCTCTCTCTCTCTCTCTCTCTCTCTCTCTCTCTCTCCTCTCTCTCTCCTCTCTCTCTCTCTCGCTCTCTCTCTCTCTCTCGCTCGCTACACTTTTGTGTCTCCAAACGGGTGTAGTGTGATTGACTATTTTCTTGTTCCATATAATCTGGTCTCATGCTTTGATTTACGGGTAGGTAACTGTGTTGATTCATGGCATCTACCTGTTGAGGTAATATGGAAAAGGGGAAATAATCATACAGATGTAGAAAGTGCAAGACAACAAGGGGAAGAAAAAATTGTATGGTCTGAAGAATTAGCAAGTTTATTTGTACACGAGCTTGATGGTTCTGAGTTCAACAATTGTCTACAGACAGCTTTCGGTTTGTTAGATTATAATGTGAATGACAGTTCGGAGCAGTTTACTAAGGCTTTATGCGGGGCAGCTGCGTGTATGGTACGAACAGTGAGACAAGGACAAAAGAAACAATGATTGGTTTGATAAGGAATGTGAAAGAAAGAAACAAGAAGTTAAGAGGCTCCTGAAAAGATTCCAGAGATGCAAAACAGAAAAAGAAAAAAGAGAAAAAAGAGAAGCATATGTCATATCACGAAAAGAGTATGTTTAACTAAGGAAAACGAAAGAAAGGGAATACGAAGATAAGAAAATAAGAACACTGAAAGATTCCATCAATGACTCCAGGACATTCTGGTCAATAATAAGATCTGTTGATAGAAAGGCCTTTGTGTACAATGAAATCTCTATTGAACAATGGTACAATCATTTCTGCAGTGTTTTCAATAATATCGGGGGAAATACTGCACAAGAGAGTAATATAGTAGAGGAAGAAAATAATTTTGAGCCACTTTTCAATGAGCCTATAACTAAAGAAGAAGTGACTGCGAGTATCAGGCATTTGAAAGCAGGAAAGAGCGCAGGACCAGATCAAATAATCAGCGAAATGTTAAAACATGCAAATGCTAATGTAATTGATTTCCTTGTCCATTTATGTAACAAGCTTTTTGATAATGGCATTTTTTCCGTCAGAATGGGCAAAGTCCATAATAATCCCAATTCATAAAAAAGGAGATGTGAATAATCCAGATAATTATAGAGGAGTCGCTTTAACAAGTATAGTGAGTAAAGTTTATACATATATTTTGAATAAGAGATTAACAAAGTGGGCAGAAAAAGAAGAGAAAATAGTTGAAGAACAAGCTGGATTTAGAGCAAAATACAGTACAATTGATCATATTTTCACATTTTACTCCCTTGTGCAGAAGCATTTACTTTTAAATAAGAAACTTTATGTTGCATTTGTGGATTTTAGGAAGGCATTCGATTCTGTGAATCGTAATAATCTTTGGAATGTATTACGTAAAAGTGGTGTGAATGGAAAATTATATATGGCCCTAAGAGGAGTTTATAACTCAGTGCTTGCATGCGTGCGTGAGAAGTGTGTATATTCAGATTATTTCGAATGCCCTAAAGGAGTGAAACAGGGGTGTCAATTGAGTCCTCAATTGTTTTCATTTTTCATTAATGAATTAGCAGTGGAACTGTCAAGAAAAGGCAGGCATGGCATTCAAATTATCCCTGGGATTATTGAGATATTCCTATTGCTGTTTGCAGACGATGTTATTCTTCTCTCTGGTACAGTCAAAGGCTTACAAAACCAGTTAAATGTCTTAAAGGAAGAATCGGATCGACTAGCTTTAATAGCTTTAATAGTTAACATGGATAAAACTAATATTATGATTTTCAGGAAGGGTGGACATTTATCAAAACACGAAAAATGGTTCTATGGAATTAACGAGGTTAAAGTTGTTAATTCTTATAAATACTTAGGAATGATATTTTCGACAAAATTAAGTTTAAATTATGCATGGGAAGAATCTTGTAATAAAGGGAAAAAGGGTGTTATTGAAATTTTAAAATCCTTACGGAAGCTCAATTCTATTGATTGTAATTTATATTGGAAAATGTTTGATACACAGATAGAACCTTTACTTACATATGCAGCTGAAGTATGGGGTCTTACTGTAAATCACTGTACACAGGCAACTTTTCCAAGCCTCTAAAACAAAAGTATCCACCCTCATTGCATCAGCAAAAACAAGCTATTTCCAAACCAAAATCCTGAATGCCTCTTCTTCAAAAGAACTCTTTACAACCATGAATCATCTCCTTGGCACACGAAAAGATTTACCTCTCCCAACAAAACATACAAATGAAGAACTCCCATCTGTATTCTCCAACTATTTCACCACCAAAATACAAACTCTTCGTGACAGGCTTGACAGGACACCCTGTCAACCATGCCCACCTGACCCTTCCTTCTCTGGCACACCTCTTACTACTTTTACCCCAGTCTCACAAGAAGAAATTCTCAACACAATCAAATCCATGTCGTTCAAAACCTGCGAACTGGATCCTCTTCCAGGTTCTCTCTACGCCGACTGTCTCCCTACTCTCCTCCCATTCATCACTGACATCATCAACACTTCTCTTCAAACTGGAACTGTCCCAGATTCTTTCAAGTCTGCTATTGTTCACCCTCTCCTCAAGAAACACAATTTAGATCCAAATGAACTGAAAAATTACCGGCCTATCTCTAATCTCTCTTTCTTGTCAAAACTCCTTGAAAAAGTCGTCCTCAACCAGCTGAACTCTCACCTGTCTGCCAACAATCTCCTCAATCCTTTCCAGTCAGCCTACCGCCAGTGCCATAGCACTGAAACTGCCCTACTACACATTCTCAACAATCTCCTCCTTGCAACTGATACTGGCAAAGTCTCTCTCCTCACACTCCTTGATCTGTCTGCAGCCTTTGATACCATTGATCATGGTATTCTCCTTTCTAGACTTCATCATACTTTTGGCATCTCTGACATTGCTCTGTCTTGGTTCACTTCATACCTATCAAACAGAAAACAAACCGTTCTCATCAATGGCACTTACTCTCAACCTGCATACCTGACCTGTGGTGTTCCACAAGGATCTGTCCTTGGCCCTGTTCTTTTCACTCTTTACACCTCCCCCCTGTCCACCATCATCAACTCCCATTCTATAAAACACCACTCCTATGCTGATGACACCCAACTTCAAGACAGTGACTCACCTGATAATATACAGCGCCTGTTGACTCGCACCACTGAGTGTTACTCGGACATTAAGAACTGGATGACACACAATAGACTTCAGCTTAATGACGACAAAACAGAAGCTATCCTCATTGGCACCCGTCAGAAACTTTCTCAGCTGCCTCCTCTTTCTCTCCCATTATGTAACACATCAGTCCCAATTTCTGATTCAGCTAAAAACCTTGGTGTCTGCATTGACTCTACCCTCTCCATGAACAACTTTGTTTCTCAAACTGCCAGATCCTGCTACTATCATCTCCATCGTATAAGGCTGATCAGGAAGTATCTCTCTGTCGAAACAACTGCAAAACTCGTTCTCTCCTTCATAATGTCTCGCATTGACTATTGCAATTCACTCCTGTCTGGTCTTCCTGCCTCCACCATTCACATCCTACAGCGCATTCAAAACAATGCTGCACGCCTTGTACTCAAAAAGAAAAAAGCTGACCACATATCTCCTCTCCTGGCACAACTTCACTGGCTCCCTGTATCAAAACGCATACAGTACAAACTAGACACCATGTGCTACAAAAGCCTCAATAACGCAGCCCCCGATTACCTGTCAAGCCTACTTGAGATCTATGTTCCCTCACGTACCCTCCGCTCTGCCTCTGATCCTCTGACTTTTCGCTTTCCACGCACTAAGCTCAATACCTATGGTCCACGAGCCTTCTCTGTTTCTGGTCCACTCTCCTGGAACAAACTTCCTCTCTCAGTCCGTCAGCAACCTACTTTTGTCTCCTTCAAGTCCGCTCTCAAAACTCACCTTTTCTCCTCCGCATAAAATCCTAACCTCACTCAACCCCCCCCCCCCCCCCCCTCTGCAGCCTGTCTCCGCTCGGAGGGAATCACATGGTTATAATATATAATTGTATATGCTATGCTCTCTATAATTTTCCATTGCTTTTATTCTTGCTTTTATTGCTTTTATTCTTTCTCCCCATTTATAGCCATGCGTGTGTGTGTGTGTGTGTGTGTGTGTGTGTGTGCGTGCGTGTGTGTGCGTGCGTACGTGCTTGCGTGTGTGTCTGCTTCAGCGCTTAGATTTGATTTTATCAAGATTTTGCGCTATATAAATATTGTAATTATTGTAATTATTATATGGAAAAAGTGCATACATATGCTATAAAACGTTTTTTGGCTGTACCAATTCACTCTTCTAATACTGTTTTATATGGAGAAACTGGAAGATATCCTTTATACATTAGAACCTATGTGAAGAGTATTAAATACTGGTTGAAATTGTTAAGGCTTCCACAATCTCGGTTATGTAAACAGGCATATGAAATGATGGTTACTCAAATGGAAATAGGAAAACAGAACTGGGCCTATCAGGTAAAAAAGGCTTTATCAGAACTTGGGTTTGGAATCGTGTGGTTGTCCCAGGGAGTAGGAAATGAGTGTCAGTTTATTAATGAATTTAAAGACAGGCTTATTTGTTCGTTTAAACAAAATTGGCACTCAGATATGGAAAACAAAGAAAAATATAGTTGGTTCTTCTCATTTAAAGATGTTTTTCAAACCGAAAAATATCTCAGTGTTGTTACTGATAAATGGCAAAGAACTAATTACGCAAGATTTAGATTAAGAACACTTGGTTTCAATGCAAATAAAAATTGGTTTCAACTTGGGACGTCCACAGTATATCCTTGCTCCTTATGTGGAAACATGTCGATAATGAAAAACACTTTTTATTCCAATGCCAAATTTTTGACACAATACGTGGAAAATGCAAAGTTTTTGAATCCGACATGGCCAAAAGACAAGATGTTGTATCTATTTTGTCGTCTGATGACGAAGTCATAATCAAATCAGTGGCACTATACATTGCGGAAGCACAAAAAATAAGACATAAACACTTACAAGCCCGACAATAGTGCTAGACAATATCATACTGGCATTAATTTAATCTCTTTTGACTGATGTGGGCTATATCACGTTAACTCCAAAAGAAGCCGCTTTATTATAGACTCTGTTTTGTAAAGAGCTGTTTTCATTTGCTTTATTTTGCTTTGTTTGCCGATAATTTAAGAGTAGCTAATAATATGAAAATAATGGTATATTTGTAGAATATGTTAGAAGTGGATATTGAAAGGGTATATAGACACTTAAGGATCTACTATACATGTTAACAAAAAAACAAAAACAAAAAACAAACAAACCAAAAACAAATAAATAAAAGGCATAGTGATGTCCCTTGTTAACAGAGTATTTTGGGGCAGTTATGTGAAGATTATATTATTATCACTAAATGTAAGGTTTGGGTGGTCTAGCCCAGATGTTTCATCATATTACAGTTTTGATGTGTGTGCGTGCGCACGAGCGCGCGCCCGCGTGTGAGTGTATATGGGTGCGTGTGTGTGTGGGTGTGTGAAAAAGATTTTGGTTTGTCTAAACCTAGACAAATTATTGGCCTGAATGTGGGAACACTGTTCTGATATTTTTGTTTTGTTTTGTTTGCATTATGTAGTACTGGTAAAATGGATGATTGTTCATTATATATGATTTGAATATGTTCGACTGTTCAAGGAATGGATGTTCGATATTTTTTTTGATTATGCGTGAAGAATTTGCGCACATACAAAGAGTGGATTATGTGTCGCATTACTGGAAAATTGTTATCCCCCTTGTCAAAAGACCTTTTCGGGTAATGACAATAAACAGTTTCAGTTTCAGTTTCTCTCTCGCTCTCTCTCTCTCGCTCTCTCTCTCTCTCGCTTTCTTTACCTGTGCGCGGGGGATGGAGGGTGGGAGGGTGGGAATATGTATGTTTGCCCCTCTGTTTGTGTGGTACATACGTGTGTGTGTGTGCAAGGAAACATTTTAGCCCTGATGAATGTCTTTTATACGTACGTTTTCTTTTTTAATAGACATCGTAGAAAATGAAAAAGTAGTCATAAACCAGCATCCTGTCATTGTTGACATACGAATGTAATTAATTTCAGTATTGTTCGTCCATATGTTTGTAAGTCTGTCTGTTCTTTGTACATTTTGTATGTATTTATATATCTTTTTATTGTAGCATTCAGTTACTTACATCTCATTACTTGCTATCTTTCGATATGTGTATACAATAAAGTGAGTATTTTTGTTATATCTATTGATTACATATTGTGAACATGTCAGGTTCATTGTGAATGTTTTGTATTATGTATTAGAAAATGTATTAAAAGTTGTCAACAAATTTTAAAAAGGGAAACGTTTCAATCAGCATGTGTTGGTTTATGAAAATTAAGTGAAATAGGACCGAATGTCTTGTTCATCATGAATTTTCCAACTAACTTTTATCTATTGTACTTTTGCAGGATCACAATGCCCATGAACAAAAACTTTTAGAAAGGATGACTTGCTCTTTACGGATGGATTTTGACCCAATTTCAGTTGGTGAATCCCGAATTTACAGGTTTGAACGCAGTTGGTCAGCTCTTGGTTGATTCGTAATAATATCCTCTCTGGGAAAAAAATAATATGGCATGACCACTTTTTCGCTGTACAATACATTTGTCTCTCCCGTTTCCTAGTTACCAATATTTATATCTGCTTTTTGTTTGTTTGTTTGGGTTTTTTTGTTTGTTTGTTGCCCAGCGAAACGTCAGGGGAGTCTACTGTTTTTTTTTCCTTCCCCCACTAAATTTTGTGTATTGTATTTTTTTTTTCTTTTTATTGGATACGTGTTCTCATTCTATTTTTATGTATTTCTGGTTCGTATTATTACTGCATGGTTCTTCTTCATGATAGTGATTAATGAAAAAATGGTTCAATAAGGATTCCTTACCGACAGAGTATGTGGGCCCTCTGAAAATCGTGAACTGATTGTCACAGTAACGGTGTTGGCAGTTATTATTTTTATCTTGAAGAGTGTCGGGTTTGTGGTGATGGTGATGGTGGTGGTGGTACTCAGCGTGTGACGATCCACTGACAGCGAGATGGGGAAGTAATGAAGATTGACGGAGAGACTGAAACTGAAATCACTTCTAATCGTTAGAATCTTAAAATCTGGCCAGTTGGAGGATTTATGTGAGCGCTTTTGGCATCAACCATGATGACAGTGCATCTCCATTGTGGTGAAGCGCAGTGGAATCATCCAGTACTTTGGCTCCTCCTTCGTCACCTAAAACTGAACGTTATTCTAGTCGCTACGGTACAGTGGTCACCACAATGGACTACCGACTGGATGGCTGTGAGTTTGAATCCTTTCAGAACTATGACAATCACTGTGGGAATTTTCGAGCCCTAACCGCTTTCTACCAATAGCTGAGCGCGATAAGGACTCGTTGAGAAGACAGGGAGCACGCAGTCAAGTCTCACCCATTTCACGGATGCATCATTGAAGGCGTTGCTCAGATGTCAGTATCCTTTTGGCAGGTTGACACCATGGTATATTATGAAAATAAGCCTTGGATATTTCCCTCTCACGCAGTCTGAATTCAGAATGGAACTCCAGAGCATCCAAATTGTCATTACCCGTTGTCAACAGTATCAGATCATTGTGAAAAATTGTTCCAGCTTCTGTGGCCATGTAAGTGTCGTAAAAAAATAGGACAGCAGAAAAAGAAAACAATTTGAGGAAGTTAAGTACGAGTAAAACTGCCTATGTGCGAAAATGGTAGAAAATAAAACAACACAAAACAAGGCAAAACAAAAACTGAAGGTCATTGACCAATTATTAATTGACCAGCTTTGAGACTATTAAACATTCATCCAGCAGGTAGCCACGGCTGTTCAAATTTATACATTAAACACATTCCAGTTTTACGATACTCAAAACATCCTTCCGGGTAGACAGACTAATGGCAATCGGGGGAAGAGTATTGTGAACAGTTAAGACAACAGACTTTACACAAAGGCTTGAAAAGCCGGTCTAACACCGGACCTGTTAGGACGACTGTGTGAGTGTCAGCACACAAAGCGAAGTGAGGGGCCACAGTGGCTGGAGTGCTGGACAAACACTAAATGACCAGGTCATCTGTCCCATCCTGTCTGCTTACGGCGATTTTGTGTACCGCTGTTCGTCATTTTTTGAAAATTAATACATGTATGTCCCCGTTCTTTCACGAAACTAAGTGCGTGTAACCTCTTGTACACGCGCCGCCGATTGATCGCGCGCGCGCACGCACATACACACACATCTCGTGCGCGCGCACAAACACATATACCCACACTGTGCGGGCACACGCACAGCACACGCACACAGAGCACCACACACACACACACACACACACACGCTTACACACACACACACACACACACACACACACACACACACACACACACACACACACACACACACACACACACACACACACACACAAGAATTCAGATCCATCTCAAGCAAAGTTGTGCGTATGCGTGTATTATCTGTGTGTATGTCCATCCAGTAGCTAGGAATTGGTAAGTAGCGTGCTTCAGAATGAACATGGTTAACAACCATGGTTTTCCCTTAAATTTTAAGTCGTGAGAGAGTGAGGTGGTAGAGACCACATTTTTCTCAGGGCCAACATGATGACGACGGTGTCCATCCCCGGTACTTTATCTTTACATAACTTAGAAGACAGTCGGGAATCCAATCACGGCTGGATGGACTGGAAGGTCGCACGCCCATAATTATACAGTTTTCCGGGCCTGGCTACCACTCGTACAAACCTGTGCAAGGGAATTGGAGAGGAGTGCTGAAATTATACGTTACACCAATCTTTGTTGCCCCTTAAGAGGGAAATTCATTCTGGGTAAGAACGTTAAACACAGCATAAAGTTAAATTAGAATTCCTTGACTGGTTTACCACCTTGTTTACCTACTGCCTATTATGCCTTTGATACGTAGGCCAATAACAAACGCTTTTGATTTGATTGGTTGATTTGGTTCAGTTTTTACGTCGGCACCCACCTCTGGTGATATGGCCGACGGGGATAATCATCCCAGGGAAATGGGGGAAGGGGGACCTAATTAATCCTATACTGACACCACCAGAACAACAATGGATGATGTTAAGATGGGACAGTAAATAGGCAGTTTTAATGTAGCACACCCTGGGATTCGAACCCATAACCATTAGCATGTGAACCCGACGCTCAAACCAACTGAGCTACTGGGGCCCGCAAAACGCTCTTGACTGTCCTGAGCCAGCCTCTGTATGGTACTCCTCCGTGTGTTTCAGGGCCTGGAGGTTTCCATTTAGTGCTCGTACCAGATGTTGTCGACACTTTCTCTGTTGCATCTTCCTTCTGTTGTCCGTTGAAGAGCTCACATCGGATGATGTGCCCAATTCAAGATTTACCAGTTTACTGATAGAATGAACAAACTCATTCATTCAAGCATCCTATTTCACTCTGAGTTCAAAGGGTAAGATTTGGTGATAAAGTCAGAAATGTGTATGGTTATGCATGTCTGAAAACCATGTACTATCCAAGATTTTAAGATGTTTTTGTGGGTGTTTGTGTATGTGTTGAGATCTTACGAGTTTTAAGCAAGTTTTAATCGGTCAGTTTCTAGTTCATGCTGGTCTGATGCTTCTTTTCCGATATACTTTATTTGATATGACTGCACAGAAAGTTTTGAATTGTCGTATTATGTTTGTTGCGTTTATGTACTTGTTTATATCTTGACAGGACGCACTTGTACAGACAGCTTAAGCAAGGACACGATGATCAGGGGGGATCACCAAAGCAATACCAGAATGCTCTGACGACCAATCTCAACTATGGCATCAACACTTCCAGTTGGGAAGACATTGGACGCAGGAGATAAAGCTGGCGACAACATTGCACGTAGGGCACAGTCAGATTTGAATTGTGCAGAAAGTTGTTATTCACCAGAAGAGGGACCGGCAGAAGTGGAACCCAAGACAGAGGGATTTTTCCCACGCGGTGCCTACGGAAGAACACTCCCTCACGGATCAGTCTTTAATCCCACATGAAGACCCATAACAGGCGATCATGAACAAGTATACCTGCTCATTCGTCGTATCGACAGGACAGCTCATCAACATCATAGTACATTTTTTTAATAACGGGAGATTAAGTAATGATACGAGGGTTGAATGTCTGTGTGTATGTTGTGTCTCTGTTACGATGTCTGCATATGAAGAAAATGTGTCAGCAACGATTTTTCAGCTAAACGTTTGTCGATGTATTTTCTTTCTTTCTTTCTTTCTTTCTTTCTTTCTTTCTTTCTTTCTTTCTTTCTTTCTCATTAACTGTAGACCCCTTTTCAGTTTCGAATGTGCATGCATTGACTGAAATAGTTCAGTATTTGAATTAGCGTGATTCAAATGCCAAAATATTTGTTTGAGGATATATGGGTTGTTTTGGAAGCAGGTTCTTACAAAATTTGGAAGAAGTGTGTGTGTTGAACAGTAATTGTAATGTACAAGTTACTTTGAGACCAGTCAAACGCCAAGGTCACAACAATGTGTTTACAAGGATTATTTCCGATCTTTATCATCAGATTTTGACCAAATGCAGACCATTTATTAAACATGATGCATAGTCCAAAGTGCATTTAGTCCAAACAAAATGGTCCAATAACTGGACTGTCGGGAACAAATTTTAAAAGACATGAAGTCGATGCTTTGCTGATCATGACCTAATCTACATGCTTAATAAGCTCAATAAAAGAAGTTTGTTAGTATGGCATGACAATATTGTTTTTGACTATCATGAATTGGAAGTTTGCTAATCATGACCTAATCTACATGCTTAATATGTATAATAAGCTCAAAAAAGAAGCTTGTTAGTATGGCATGACAATGCTGTTTTTGATTATCATAAGTTAGTACCTTGCTAATCATGAACTAATCTACATGCTTAATAAGATCAATAAAAGAAGCTTGTTAGTATGGCATGACAGTGCTGTTTTTGATGATCATAAGTTAGTACCTTGCTAATCATGAACTAATCTACATGCTCAATAAGCTCAATAAAAGAAGCTTGTTAGTACAGCATGACAGTATTGTTTTTGATTATCACAGTGACAACTGAAAATGAACCAACACCAGACCTTCAACCAGTCAGTAGGAACAGGACATGTTCAGATTGCTGTACACTTGGTCATCTAGTGGAGAGTCTGAATTGCCTCATCAGTCGCATGACGCGACACTTCTACAGCTGAGGTGGCTTGCTGATTATAGTTATGTCAAGTGAGTACAAGGCATGTTTTTTTTTTTTTTCATTTCTTAAGCTAAGAAAGCGTAATGATTACCGTCATTAAAACTCCCCCACACATACACACGAATACACGCATGAACACATATATACACGAACACATACACACATACATGTAGGTACGAACACACACACTAACGCACTTACGCTTAAACACACGCGAACACTCCCCCTCCCCCTCCACACACACACATACACACACACACACACACACACACACACACACACACACACACACACACACACACACACACACACGGGGCTACTCCTAAGTCGTTCATTGACGGATTCCTAACAGAGTGGTTTTCATAGGTTTGTCTAAACAAGGAGTCAAGGGTTAGTTAAATTGTCCTTCGTTATTCCCAAGGTCAAAATGACCCAAAAATATTAATGGCCTGTGTCAGTTATGTGTACAGGGATTTTGACCACATCCGGGTCATTACCCTGTAGGATATTATTGATGTTTGAGTTTCCCATGTGGACGTTTTTGGACGTACAGAATGGGGAACAGTATCAAGCGATATCTAGATACACATTGTGCGTTTCGTTTCGTTTTATTTGTTTGGGGTTTTTTTTCTGCCCATTTTCTGAGCCACTTTAGTAGCAAGAGAATCTGGGACAATGTTTTTTCGATGTTATGATGACGATGAGGACTGGGATGATATTCATGATGCTGTGGAATTCCATTCTGAATTGAGACTGCATGACAGGGCTGTACTCAAAGTTTACTCTAATAATATATTCTGTTTTTGTTTGATTAAAAAATGTATTTCTTTCCCTTACGCTTTAATTTTTCTTTTTTGATACGCGAAAGTCCCCCAGTGGGGATGCCAGGGGCTCTTTCAGTATAAACAGTATCCCCACCTTTAGGAAATCCTGTTCTAGAAATTTCCTGTTTTCTGTCACTTCCTTTGTTTCTTTCTTCCTCCTCTGCTTTCTGTCATTTCTTCTTATCATTTTCTGCCTTGCTGGTCCATTCACCTGTTTGTGTTCGATTAAGTCTTACGTATTTTTTCGTAGGATTGATAATTGGGTACATGTATGAAATGCATTTCAGGTAATTTAGGCCCGTTTTTATGTGTTTTGGTGTCCTCAGGTTACTTAAATGTGTGTTCAAGTGTGTTTTTTAAATCCCCTGTGCAATAAATTGGACGGAATGGTCCACGCCGGGGGCATGTCCTTGGATTATGTTTGCGAATGCATTGATATGTGTACTTAATTTTCTTTTCTTTTTTTTCCCCTGTTGTTTTGAAGCTGGTTATAGCCCTGATATGGCTCTACGCAGTCGGCTGGGCTTGAAACAACAATAACAATGACAATAACGATACACGAAAGTGTATACAATGATATTCATTTATAAGGGTAACAAGCAGCCCTGATATTAACAAATAAGACTTCGTATTCGGAATCTCGCTGTCAGTGACATGCTGTCTATATAAAATATGGAGTTCTTGAAACCAGTTTCATGGTAGAAAATTTACAAGGGGACTGATACGTGAAAGGGGAATTGATATTACATTACAGTGTCTTTTACTTCTGTAAATAACACTACAGTGTCATCAACGTGAGTAAATAATAAACGGCACGGCAGCTTCAGTTTAATAACATAATCTTTAAAATGTCTTAATGTTCATTTCTGCATGTGTGACTGAATCGTGCACTGTCATCATCATCGTCATCATCATCATCATTTTCGTGTCTGGAAGGGAGGGTGGGAATCAACAGGAAAGATGACGTTGCCGGTGTTTACTAGTTGGATCTGTCTTGTGCTTTGTTTTGTAGTGCTGGCATCTCCAGTGTGACCGGTCGTCAGTGAACCAACACCAGACCATCCAACAAGACCTTCAGCCAGTCACAAGGAACAGCACGTGTTCAGATTGCTGAGCACTGGGACATCTAGTGGAGATCGAGAGTCTGGATTGCCTTGAGTCGGATGACACGAGACTTCTACAGTGAGACGTCTTGTTTATCCCCATTGTTGTGTCAAGTCCTAAGGTGAGCACAGCACATTGCCTTTACTTTTGTAAAGCTAATTAAAGTGTAACGGCTACCATCATCATCACTATCCCTTCCCCACCCACATACACGCACGAACACACACACAAACACACACACACACACACACACACACACACAATTATTGTGTGTGTGTGTGTGTGTGTGTGTGTGTGTGTGTGTGTGTGTGTGTGTGTGTTTGTGTGTGTATGGACAGAGACAGAGAGAGAGAACACATACATACAAACATGAACTTAATGAACGAACATACATACAAAAACACACACACATGAACACAGACACGCGAACATACAAATGTACGCGTGAACACGCATACGACTGCTCCTAAGTCGTTGAACGAGGATTTCTCTGTTCGTTGATGAATTCCTAAAAGATTGTTTTCATTACATCATAGACGAACTAGGAGTCAACGGTTGTTTAATATGTATGTTTATTCTGTTGGTGAAAATGACCCGAAACCATTACTGGCCTAGCAAGGATGTTGTCCGCTGTGCGTGTACAGACGTTGACCACATCAAGGTCATTACCCCGTGGGATATCAATGTTTGAGTTTCCAGCCAGGTTAGTTCTTGGCTGTCAGACTTTGTGAAAACTATCAAGCGATGACTAGATGTATATTGTGAGGATTTTTTTCTGTCATATTTTCTTGTACTATTTCAATAACCAAAACAATTGTGTTTCAGTAATGCTGTAAAATCCCATTCTGGATTGACACTGCATGACAGGGCTTACAGGTCCGAGAGATACAAACACCTACGGTGCTTGTCAAGAAGTTTCAGCAACACCCCAACGACGTATTTGTTAAGTGGACGAGACTTGACCGTGTGGTGTCAGTCTTCCTAATCAGCCAGTAGTTTGTTCAACTTTGGATAAGAGCCAGTTGGGTCCGAAAAATCGGACAGTGATTTTGACAGGACTGAGGGGTCTCGAACCCATAACCTACTAATCTACCCCCCCCCCCCCCCGGTGACTCTTTCAGTATAAACAGTATCCCCGCCTTCTGGAAATTCTGTGCTAGAAATTTCCTTTGTTCTGTCACTTTCTTTGTTTCTTTTTACCTTCTTTGCTTTCTGTTATTTCTTCCTATAATTTTCTGTCTTGCTGATCCATTCACCTGTATGTGTTCGATAAAGTCTTGCGTACTTTTTTGTCTTAGGATTGATAATTGGGTACATGTACTACATGTAAGTGCATTTTTGGCTCTAGGGAAATGAGATATGCGGAAGCAGTTTTAGGTAATTTAGGCCCGTTTTTATGTATGTTTCATTGTCCTTAGTTATGTTTAAATTTGTATTCAGTTGTGTTTTCTAAATCCCCTGTGCGATAAATTGAACGGAGTGGTCAACGCCAGGGACATCTTAGCTTAAGTGCGCGAATGTATTGGTGTGTGTACTTAGTTTTCTCTTCCTTCTTCTTCTTCGTTGTTTTTTTGTTTGTTTTTTTGTTGTTTTTTGTGGTCCTGGTGAGGTATTGAATATATTTTGAAACGGTCATTGCCCTGATATGGCTCTACGCAGCGGCTGGGCTTTTTAACAAAAATAACAATAACACTAACCTACTAATCGATGGCCTGCTGCGGTGGTTACTGCACCACGATAACCGGTTACACTCCATATTTCTGTTTCAGGTCGCTGAAGAAGGCATCACATACCCCAGTCGATTTGACATCTGCCTTGGTGACTAGACGTAATCATGGCAGAAGCCACACATCTACGCATGGATGTTACAAGTCTGACGTGCATTTCAGCGAGAGGATACTAGCAACCGCATCTCCCGCATGGTACGACGCTTTTCTGCCTGTGATTATTAAACGTATCCCTTTAGTGTTCTGGCCTTTCAAACAATATGTTTTCTGTTAGGAATGTTAATTGGATACATACAGTAACCACGTTTTTGACTCTAAGGAAATGTGATGTGCAGAAACAATTTTACTTAATTTAGGCCAGTTTCTATATATGTTTAATGTCCTTAGTTATAGATTTCATTTATATCTTTCTGTTCATGTTTGTTTTCTTATACCCCAGATGAAAAATTTTTCAGACTGTCAACGTCAGGGATATATCCTTAGATTAAGTGCGCGAATGCATCGATAAATCAAATTATTTTCTTTTCAGATTTTTTTTTTTTTTTGCAACGAGGTATTGCCTACATTTTGAGATGGCATTAGCCCCGATGTGCTCTGCACAGTCTGCTGTGTGGAAACAACAATAACAGAGCATTACTACAGTTCCTACACTTAATTACACTACAGTGCTGTCAACTTTTAGTAAATAACACTATCGCGTCTTCAAGTAGAAGAAAACATTACAGTACGGTATCTTAACACCCAACTTTAGAAATACCTCGTATTCTATTCTGCATGTGTGATTCAGCTGTGCATTTTCAATCACCATTATCATCATCATTCCCTTGTCTGGAAAGGAGGGCGAGTCTTAAGATTTACGCTCCCTTCCATACACGGGAATTATGCTGATGATGATGAAGCAGGGAAGATGAAGCTGCCAATATTTATCGACACCTGTCCTGTGCTTTGTGTTGTAGTGTTGGCATCTCCACTGTGACCGGTCGACAATGAATCAACACCAGACCATCCAACAAGACCTTCAGCCAGTCACTAGGAACAAGACGTGTTAAGATTGCTGTGCACTTGGTCATCTAGTGGAGAGTCGGGATTGCCTTGAGTCGGATGACGCGGGACTTACCCAGTGAAAGTGTATCCTGATTGTGTCAAGTGAGTACAGTACATTTCTTTTATATTTCTAAAGTTGAGAAAGTTAACAATACCATCGTTACCACCTCTCCCGTTTACCAACACACACACACACACACACATACCCACACGCACATACTAATGCACACAAAATAATACCTGCAAACACACAAACATACACAAGCACACTAACACACACACACACTTCAACACGATACACATTCATAAACATATCCACGCATTTATGCACACGAACACACACACACATGAACACAGGCGCGCGCGCACACACACACACACTCGCATAAACAAATGCTTGCGTGTATATATACAGAAACCAACAAACACATATAATAAGGCATGGAAACCTACAGACATGCACGCAAGTACACACACATACACGCGCGCGCGCGCGCGCGCACGCGAACGAACACACAAGCACAAGTACACACGCCCACACACATGGATGAATGTAGACACATACACATACGCGCGAGCGCCCACACACACGCACGCTCATGAGCATACACACGAAGACAGTGTGAACGAATTAACACGTACCCCAGCACCATTGCACACATACACGACTACGAATACACAAACACATGTACATACACACGCGCGCGCACACAAACGACACAAACACACCTTCACGCACACACACACTCAACAGGAACATACTTGTTCGCACACTCACACGCAAACGATCACATACACGCCCGAATACATCACGCACACGCAAACTCACACACACACAAACACACACACACACCCCGCACGCGGACACAAACGCACACACATACGAACACAGACACGCACGAACACACACACATACAAAACACATAATAAGGCATGGAAACACAGACACACACACACACGAACACACTCACATAAGACGCACACAAATACGAACATATACGCTCACATGCACTCGTACTCATATACACATACATTTGAAGACACACGCACACAACACTTACACGAACAAATACATACACACACCGACACAAAGACACGAACACACACACAAACACACACAGACATATACTTACACAAACACACACAGACATATACTTACACAAACACACAAATGCATACGTAAACACACACGCAAGCACACACGCATATACACAGATTAACACGCGCACACACACACACACACAGCGATACAAATACGACACGCATAAGAACGCATGGAAATACGTATACACACACGTACACGTGCACACACACACGCGCGCGTGCACATGAAGACACACACGTGGAATTGTTCGAGTTTGATTTTTATTCGTATTGTTTTAAAGTCCAGCCGACTGCACAGAGCCATTGTGGGCTATAACCATTTCAATACGCACACAGTATGTAGTTGGAGAAACAGCTGAAAAAGAAAATTAAGTACATACATACATCAATGCATGCGCACACATAAACAAAAGACATCCCCAGAGGGTTTAAAAAAACTGATTACAAATGCGAACATAACCAACGGCACTAAAGCATGAACATAAAAATGTACCCAGTTATCAATCCTAAAAGAAAGTATGGCAAGGTTTTTATAGAACACATACAGTTGAATGGATCAGCATGGCAGAAAATAATAGGAAGAGATGTCAGAAAGCAAAGGAGGAAGGAAGAAACAAAAAGAGTGACAGAAAAGAAGAAATGTCTAGCACAGGATTTCTAGAAAGTGGGGATACTATTTACACTAGATGAACGCCCGGCATTCCAACCGGGGATCCGAGTGCGATGAATCACTCTTAAATGTTTTAATTCTATTCTGGTTTTGATTCCAGATCTGTCCGTCGTTTCATACCGGTCCAGCTCTTCATCTTCCTTCTCACCTGCCGTCTTCTACATTTCCCTGTGACATCATCATGGGCATCTTGTGGAACGTGACGTGGCAGAACCACGACAGCTTTCTCCTGGACACTGTTACCGAACAATGACGGAGTCATCGCGTCTGTTTGGAACTCATTCCCTGCTGAAGTCACAGCTAAAGCCTCCCAAAGTCAGAGCTACCCTGGAAGGTGCGCAGCGTCAAGATACCTATTGCAGCTTGCAGTGCTGCTCAAGTTACACACTTATCTACAGTCAAGATCTCCCAGTCTGAGATGATGAAACTAGAAAACCCGAGATAGTGTTGGCTGAAACATAGCATCTGTTTTTGCTGAGAGTACTTGTACTGCAGAATTGTTGCAGGACGCAACAGACTTGTCAGTGATGCAATAGACTTTTTGTGCATGTGTGCGGTGAGTGCGCTGTAACTTCTGCAAAGAGAAATTTCTGTTGGACAGCTTTGAACACTTTGGTGTTGATTTTCTGTTAGGGTTTCTGTATGTTGAAGAGTTTTCCATATGAGCGGAACTGGATGCACATACCCCTGTTAAAAACTCTGCATCAATCAGCATTGTCGCGAAGAGATTGAAGAAGGATGTGGGCTATAGAACGTTATCATCGGTTTTCTCTGTTCAGTCTGGAGTGTTGGATGCCTCCCCATTCAGTGGTACCCAGGCCCAGGCCAGTATGCCATTGTGAAAGGAAACAATCGGCCAGACAAGCATTTGAGGGCAGCCAAACTTTCAAAGTATCACTTCTATCGAAAGTTTCTTGCACTCAGATGCTGGTCTCTCTGATTCTTTCTCACAATAATAGCAAGCTGGCCAGGGCACAAGGGAATGTGAAGGCATGCAACATTTCCCAGTGCAGAACGAATTGAAACGATATTGTGTCCTATTCCCCATCCATTTTAAGTAACGCTGATTGATGCAGAGACTAACAGGGGTGTGTGGGCTGGGTGGATGTGCATCCAGTTTCGCTTAGATGGGAAACACTCTTGCAAGCGACAGCAGTACATGCAGGGCACAATCATATTTGAACAATGCAAGACTACTATTTATAATAATACCTCATTTTTGTTTGCTTTGCTTTAAATCATAAAGGCAGAATAAACGTCAAAACACAGCACTAAGTTTGTTCATTTTATTTCTGCGTACGACAAACAAATTCTGATTTCTTACTATCGTTTTCAAATCAAAAACAAACGATACATGCGTTCAAAACAACAGCCAAACTTTACAGCAAACTTATTATTAGGCAATACAGAAGCTGCAGAAATTAACATGTTTATGTATACTCTTACAAAATAACAAACATGAAAAGATAAAGGCACTTGGAAATTCAACATAACCAAGAAACAGAAGAAATATTCTTAATGACTCGGAAGACGGAATATGAAAGTACAAAAGACATCGTTTTTGCCCACATAAACAACCAAGATTTAAGAATTACAATACAATCTACTCAACAATACACAAAATACAGAATACCTGTGTGGATGTTTGAAACACTTGGGCTTGAAAAATGATCGATGTAAAGCGTTACAAAGTCCTGTCTGTCATGAGATGACGTTGCTGACGTGTCAATTTCAGAAACATCAAGACAAATACCACGCAGGTCCTGTTTCCTCTTCACTTTCCTTTGGTTTTCTTTCCTTTCGCCTTTTTGTCCGACTGCAAAAACAACACGGCAAAAATGTGTGATGTGCGTTGACAATGGCATCAATTTACAACATCTAAATGCTATTTTTCAGAATTTCTATGTGTGCGTGCGCGTGTGTTTGTGTGTGTGAGAGAGACCCAACTTCGGCACCTCCTCAATGGTGTCTAACAACACACCACCAGACCCAGGGTCATTCAGTCAAAAGCATCAAGTACCAGCAATCTCAAGACATCGTTGGCCCTCACCGGAGGCGACTGTCATTTTTGCTGGGTCACTTTGCTCGATTTCAACAGTGCCTTTTCTGATCCAGCTCATTAACGACACTGTCTTTAAATCGCCATTCACTTGCAAAAACAGCCAGGGACACAAACAGACTACTCTCTACTCCCACGGTCCTCCAACGACAGCGCCCGCCCCCCCCCCCCCTCCCCATGAACCACTGACACCAAACACCTCATCCTGAATTTACCTCAAGCAAGGGAGCAGTGAAGGAAACCAAAACTGAGGTCACAAGCATTTATTTTTTTACAATATTATGATGACTGATGCTTCATGATAATGAAGATGATCAAAATGGTATAGCAGTCCATTTTGGCTGAGCTTGTGTGGTAGGGTATACTCCAGGTTTACTATCAGAATATGTTCTGGCGTTAATCAGGCTCGAGTGACACAGACACATGCAATGTTGGTTAGGAATCTGAGCAACGCTCTGAACATCTAGTTTCTTTTTCCTTTAAGCATAAAAATATATATGTTTTGAGACAATCTCTTTTATTTTAGAAACTGAAAGTGGTATATGGGACAGTCGCCATGGTAGTGGTTAGCGCAACGGGCTACTGACTGGAAGGATGTGGGTTCAAATCCTCACGAGTCCTTCGATCATCACCGTGTGATTTTTCGGCTTAACCGGCTTCTACCCAGAGTTCAGTATGCTACATACTCACCTGGACCACACAGTCGAGTCTGATCCACTTCATGAATGCGTAACTGATGGTGTTCTTTTAAATCTTCTAACCAATACCGTAGGTGTCCGTATCTCTCAGTTCTGGTAGACGCCAGGATATATATCACGATAGTAGCGTAGAGTACAACTTTGCCATGCAGTCTCAATCCTAGATGGAACTCCATAGCATCATGATTATCAACCTCACTGTCATCATCGTCGCACTGTAAAAAAACGTGCCAGCTTCTGTGGCCTGGAAGGTGGCGAAGAAAATGGAACCAAAAACGTTGAGCACAAAGGAATTCTCGCTAAAAAATAAAAATAATAAAAAAGAGTACAAAGGAATTCTCCCTAAGACCGATAATCATTTCAAAAGGGGTCTATTGATTT
The DNA here is from genome assembly GCA_030674185.1 of Monoplex corrugatus. Lineage (NCBI taxonomy): Eukaryota > Metazoa > Mollusca > Gastropoda > Littorinimorpha > Ranellidae > Monoplex > Monoplex corrugatus. Next base: position 78,470,132 of record CM060309.1, on the reverse strand, counting down.
TTTTAAAAATTTGTGTGATCCATGATCAGAAGTAACTTTGTTGTTTGCATGTTAATCAAAAACTGTTTATAGATTTTTGTGATTAAAACGTATCGTCAGAAAAACAGCCTCTCGATGCATTAATCATATCAACCACAAACAATGCTAAACCCTTCAAGTAAAACCTCTCACTGCCACGCCAGGCCATCTTCAAATATTTTAAAATCTGTGTAAAACAGGTAATGCATTCAACACAGCTGAGCCATACGAGCACCAACCAACCAAAATACGTTTAGTTCTAGAAGCGAGACACGGCCACTGAAATCACGGTAAACGTGATGATAATCAGCCTGAACACCAGTCAACGAACTGGTTACGCAACAGATTCCTGACTGGAAGATCAAGGGTTCGCACCCCTATCGGGCCAAAAGTTGGTATCGACGCTAACACAGTCCAAAGACACGACGAATTCATAAATGGATACACAGTAAATGATAAAAGGAAAAAAAGCAGCTGTGTGAATCCAAAGGGAAGGCTTACTTGGGGTGAAGACAGTTTCGTGGATCTACGGGCGGGACTCCTGCTTGCACTTCTGCTCCTGGTTTCAGGTGGAGAGTCATCGGGCTGCAATTCACACAGTCATGTAAGACATAGATGAAAAAAAAATGCAAATGTATGTTTCTGGAATCAACAAAAAAATACAAACACATCAAGACGATTACTTTTATGCAACAATAAAAACACCCAGATTACTTTCATATTGTTAAAACAAGCTACTGTTTGGAATCTTGTTTAACAGATACTACAAAATCTGCTCACAGTAATGCATTTTGCAGACTTCCAGTCAGTGCACCTGATAGGCAAATTGAAAGAGGCAAATACATAAACATTCCAAGAGAAAGTAAAAATGTATAGTCTGAACATGACTGCAGAATATTTTCGTTTCCCGGATAACTGTATTGTGATACAAACTACGTGACTGAAACTGATGAACACATTTAAAAAAACACATACCTTCAACAACCGACAACCAATCTAGGGCCAGGGCCAGGAGACTTAGATTTGTTATACTCATATTACACATCAATAGTTCACTATTTTACATATTGTATCGTCAGCAGTTATAACAAAACTAGTCTAACAGTCTCCCTTTTTATGTAAAAATGATTACATAAACCCAGACTTTGTACTTCTGAAGGTCACTTTTAGGATGCATCAAAGGAAATGGCATGAAGCGAGGACAACAGTAGACTGTCATTACAGTAAAAACAGATGTCTGAATACAGTCAGAAGTTCCTCACAATGTGCTGTTCACACATCTTCCGGAAAAAAATCCGACTGATGTACTTTTGGAGCCGCTTGACCTTGATGCCATGATTTCCAAACTGACGCATTCGCGATTCCTTCATAATCTAAGCATCTTGACTTGAATGTGATAAAGATCCATACATCATAAACAGCTGAGGAAATTTTTGTTTCACACACACACACACGCACGCGCGCGCCTCACCTCTCTTTTCCTAAATATAAGTTAAAATAAACGCATTCTGCAAAATTAGTTGGTAAATCATCTTAAGTAAACACGTAAAATCATCTTCAATAAACACACTATTTCTAATCAGTGTCAATCTCTCTTAGCAAAGGTGAAAAAAATCCAACTTCTCCATCTAGCCACCAGTGGTAATCCAGTAACAATACTGTATACGGCAGGTAGTCAATGTTAAACGTCGTCAGATTTCTAGTGGAAGGTCTTGGATTCGATCCGTCTGGATATCTCCGAAGAGTTTTCCCATCTCCAGGTCAACATGTGTACAGACCTTCCAATGTTAAGTCCCTTTGTGAATATACACATGCACAATATCAAATATGCACGTTAAGTCACGTCAGTGGCTAAGTTACCGAAAGGCGAACACACCCAGCATGCACGGCCATCAAAGATACAGACTATGCAACCATGCTCAACAGAAGTCTCATTATGCGTAATGTTGTTGTTAATGTTGTTTAAAGCCCAGCCGACTGCGTAGAGCCATATCAGGGATATAACCGCTTCAAAACATACAAAACTTCAACAGGAAAACCTAAGAAAAGAAAATTAAGTTCACATATCAATGCATTCACGCACATAATCTAAGGGCATGCCCCTGGCGTTGACCATTCCGTCCAATTTATCGCACAGAGGATTTAAAAAACACACCTGAATACAAATTTAAGCATACCAAAGGATACCAAAACATAAAAATGGGCATAAATTACCTAAAATTGCTTCCGCTTATCTCACCTCCCTGGAGCCAAAAATGCACTTAATACATGTACCCAATCATCGATCCTAAGAAAAGGTGCTTAAGATTTTATCGAACACATACAGGTATTTACCAGCAAGGCAGATAATGATAGGAAGAAATGACAGAAAGCAAAGGCGGAAGAAACAAACAAAGAGAGTGACAGAAAAGAGGAAATTTCTAAAACACAATTTCCAGAAGGTGGGGATACTATTTGTACTGAAAGAGCCCCCGGTATCCCCACGGGGGTGGGGTGGGAGTCCAAATGACTATGGAATAACACCATACACATACGGTTTATGATGATAATGATAAGAATAACCACAACAAAATAACAACAATAACAACAATGATGATAATAATAGTAATAATAATAATGGTAAAAAAATAATAATAATAATGATGAAAGAAATGAAATAAGAGTATGCAAGCGTTCTTTTTGTGCTATTTACTGGACACAGTTTGTGGTACAGTTTGAAAGTGAGGGACCTCTAGTTCCATTTAGTTTCAGATCAATCCGTCTTGTAATATCCATGCTAAGCGCCATATCATCTGTCGCCAAAAACTAACCATGACCAGTGACTAAAAATTATCAACACTATAAGATTAAATTATTTCATATTTCACTAGTTTAAGAAAAGGTCAGAAGCAATAAAAAGCTGCTTACCCCAGGTAAAGCAATTTTCTTGCTGACAGGGCTCTTGCTTTTTCTCCTAGGTGACTGTTCGCTGACCTGCACATCAAACGGGCAACATGTATCTATAGAAGGCTTTTCCCCATACATTTTTTCTTTCCCAAATATTTCCTTGTAGGCCCTTTTCATACACTGTCCATTTTTCAACCAGGTTTCCTGTTTACCTTTTATAAACCTATTCTGCGCTCTAAAGATCTTTTTCCTATATACATTGTAAGTTTCTTCTCTAAGCCTTTCTCTAAATTGTGAATATTCTCGAAAACGCGTTTTTGATTTTTGTTCTTGACATTCAACATTTTTATGCCTTTTCACACTGAATCCCTATATACTGGAACTTTTCTTTGTACCTTTTGAAAACCATTTCCTACATTTCATACCCTTTCTTGCTCACTAAAATCATTTCTGAAGTGCCAAGCTTTTCCTACACCTAAAAACGTGTACTGTATTCTGAAAAAAAAATGTTCTCATGGCATTCCTAAATGTGTTCTATATTCTGTACATGTTCAGACAATGTTAAACTTTTACCCACATTAGCATTCCTTAACTTTCGAACCTTTTAATAAATTCTTTCCTCAAAGCTGTTCTTACCTGCCTTTTCCAAGGCACAGCACGATCCCTTAATAGTTATGTGTACGAAATCTTAAGGCGTCTTCCATGACTATTTTTGCACCCATATGTGATACGTGTCGTATAAAATAGTAACTATTAGAGTCGTGACGTCGCCTTAAACAAAGCGAAAAGAAAAATCTCAAAATGAAATTGTGTGTATGGAACCAGCTGTGAGCTGCTAATGAAACCTCTTGTATAACATCACAAATCAAAGCGATATTCTGGACCTTTTCTCCTCCAGCTAAACAAGCCGCCATCCATATGCGCTTCATCACAAAAATTAAAGTCAAGAGGCCTGCTTGGTGTGTAATTAGCGCCCACCCCCCACACACACACCCACCCTACCCCTGCCATCCAATCTCACTGCGGATTCGAGTACAACCATCGGCGAGGGCCGAGTAGGTTAAGAAGTGTGACTTCTAATCGGAAGATGCGAGTTCGAACCTAGCTGGCAGCGCCTTGGCTGTTTTTCCTCTGTCAACAACTGCAAACCTGCTAATGCCTGAATGCCGGTTTGTGTATGTACGCTTGCTGAACATCAAATACGCACGTTAAAGATCCTGTAAGTCATATCAGCATGCATGTCTCCGAAAACGGAGTACGTCTCCCCACCAACGACGGAGAAATGCAGACTATGCAGCAACTTAACATCTGCACAGCTTGTGAGTCAAAACAACCAGAATGACTGAGCACGCATCGAGATAACAATGCTCGAAATGCAGAAATAGAGGAATATGTGTGCGGCCTTTACTTTATCCCAGCTGTAAATGGGTACTTGACTATGTTCACAAAAACTACTACACCTACTACTAAAAGAAAAAATAATAATAATAATAATAGTAGTAACAATAATAACAATAATAATAACAATGATTACTATTATCATTAATATTGCCAGTATTATCATTTATCATTATCGGTATTACTATCATTGTTATTATTACTAATAGTAATAGTGTTTAAAGTTCAGCCAACCGCTCAGTCATATCAGCGCAGTAACTATCTCAAAACATACACATTTACATAAGTCAACGTCCCTCGAAAACAGAAAATCTGGAAGAGGAAATTAAGTACACATATTATGGACTCACGCAAATAATCTAATGGCGTTGGCCTGTCCGACGAATTTAACATCACATTAGACAGATCAACAACAACAAAAAGACAAACGAAAAATATTACTACGTACACAAGAACGTACATAAAAACTGGCCAGTGGGCTTGTGGTACCATAACTTGCCACAAAGCAATAATAGTAATAATAATAATAATAATAATGATAATAATAATAATAAGATATCGGCTCATCTGAGGACCGGACGACTACAAAAATATAATAATAAAATAAAGAATGAATAAATAAAAAAAAGTGGTCCGGTGATGTCACAAGATCCTCAGGCATTACAAACATTCTGCAAGGCAAAGTCACAGGGGGAATGAGATGGAGAAGGCAGAAGAACAGATGAGAATACAACATCCAAGAACACACAGGTCTGAACTTCAGCAGTAACCAGAGAAATCTGTCTCAAAGTCATGAATGTAGACCCCATGACCCGAAGCGTTTCAGGATGTTTAGCATTGTAAATGCAATGCAATGGAAGTCCAAAAGAATTATTGACAGATAATATAACCTGCCCGACGAAAATCTGAAATCCTGCTAAATGACAGGTATAGCCTTCTGCAAATAATAATGGTAATAATAATAATAACAATACTAATCATAATCATTTTGATGATGATGATGATGATGATGATGATGATGATGATGATGATGATGATCCAAAGCCCAGCCTCTGCCCAGAGGCACATCAGGGCTATAAACTACCTCAAACAAAACACATGCACTGAAACACATCGATTAGCAACAGTACATGTAATAATGATAGGCACTTGTGTGATACCTCAACCGACCAGAGCCCTAAGCGCAAACATGCCAATCCTTACCGCTACGATGGAAAACTTCTCGTCCAGTGTTTAAAAAGCAATGAAACCGAATTATAATGAAATATGCACTTTATATGCCAATCGACCATGCAAACAGAAAACTCTAAATGCACGAAAGCAATGAATATACGACTCTCTCTCTCTCTCTCTCTCTCGCTCTCTCTCTCTCTCTCTCTCTCTCTCTCTCTCTCTCACACACACACACACACACACACACACACACACACACACACACGGCGCGCACACACACGTACATACGTAGGCACACACATATAAACACAATGCAAACACATCAAAGAAACGCATACACAAATACATCAACATGACGTATGCAAAAACATACAAACTCTCACTCATTTAAACACACACACACACATGCACGCACACGACACTGGTACACACACAGTCGCACACACAGTCGCACACACATGCACAGTCAAGTCACACACCACACACACACACACACACACACACACACACACACACACACACACACACACACATACACAGTCAGTCAATCTCACACACACACACACACACACACACACACACACACACTCTCTCTCTCTCTCTCGTATACACACTCGCGCGCGCGTACTCTCTCTCTCTCTCTCTCTCTCTCTCTCTCTCCTCTCTCACACACACACACACACACACACACACACACACACACATCACACCCACACACTCAGACTGGAGTTAAAAAAAAATTGGTAGTAACATAGTTTTAACGTGAACAAATATAAAGAATAAATCTCAGTTCCCTTAAGGAAGAGCAACAAGAAGTTTTGAAGGTGGTTCGATTTATGTACAAAACCCGGCTGAACACGATGGTCATTTACGAACTAAGGGCTTGCCAGAATAGACAGCATGCATGTGGTCTGCCGGTTTCCAAGTAACAGTGTTCCATGTTTCTGCACTGTCTCCAGTGGCCTTGATCTCATGCCACTCATTCCCGCTTCTCAACACACTACCCTCAGCACACTACCCTCAACACACTACCAATCCCAAATACATACAGTTGAAGTCTTAGAGCCAGCAAGCTCACGGGAATTACAGATGCCAAACAACCATGGGACCACCCACTAGAGAAGATCCTTCACTGCTACTGGGTCATTTCGGTGGAGTTCAACAGTGCCCATTCCCATCCAAATTCCTAAAGGCACTGCCCACTGAGCCCTGACAACCCCCTCCCCTTATAGCTTACTAACGGGAGTAATCGCTCGGTCATGGCCCTCCAACGACAGCCCCCATACACCACAGACAATCATGACCCCAACCTCAAGTCCCCTCAGGCATGAAAGCGGTGGGAAGAGACGGAAACAAATACCACCACGAGAAGAGAGTATGAAGGGCCACAGAATATGGGGCAATTTTCACGATAAATTGATATGTTCAAGACAAGGGAGACAATAGTCATGACGCCACGATCTACCGCGTCCCCAGCAATGTCTCTAACACTGTACACCCATTGTTCTGGTTGTTTGGGCAGCCTGTCTACCATGCACGCGTCATGCTGATGCACATCTGCACAATCCATTTTTGAAAGGCAAACTCTGTTGTTTTTTGTATATATATATATTTTTTTTTTTTTGGGGGGTGGGTGGGAAGCAGGGATGGGGCGGGTGTTTTCTTTGTTTTCTAGGGCTATGTATGCTGGGGGGCATTTTCGTATGTTCATTACACCACATCGAAAACTGAAATGGTTTGCAGGTTTTTAACGGGCGTATTTGACGTTCTGCATGCGTACACACACAGGGACCTCAGGCACTACGTACCAGGTGTGCACGTGTTGGCCTGACAGGTTAGAAAATTATCTGCCATTCACACACCAGGCAAAAAAGTCCCCCAATACACTTTAAGGTAAGTTCGAGATGACAGCATACTGGTCACCTTAAGGAGCGTTACCCATATGAGGCATGGATATGTGTATACACTGATGGTTCGGTCACAAATGCTGTTTGATCAGTAGAGCCAGTATCCTCATCAACTTCCCAGGGACAAAACCACAACTGCCAATGTTCCTACAGGAGAACACTGTACAAACTACCCAGCAGACAAAGTACTCGCGCATGCAGCTTCCGTGATTCATAATACAGATGACACATGCTATCATGTGGTCTTCATCTCAGATGCCCTACTGTTCTCCAGGACCTGGAGAATGACAAGCTCCCCCACCTGACCAAAGTCTTCCAGCAAGTCACAAGAACCACAGCATAAGTCCTACAGTGGATCTCTGCTCATTGTGCATACCAGGAAACAAGACAGCGGATGTGCTAGCAAAAAGAAGAGCCGAGGAAGACCAATCAGACAACAGCGTCAGCTAAAGTCAGAAGAAGAGCATCATCAGATCACTCCTTCAGCCACGGATAGAAAAGAACGACTACCGCTTTCTATCCAAAGAACACCGAGGGATCCTAATGAAGTCCCGCACTGGCCACAACCGGCTGAATGTCCACAAAAACCACAGAGTGAGATTGATGCCATCACCGATCTGTCTTTGTAGTTAAGAGGAACAGAATGCAAAACATTCCTGCAGCGATGTCGCCTCCATCGAGTAAAGCGACAAGAGACATGGCCCACTGTGACTTCTCTGATCACCAAGCTTCAAAGCAGCCGGCAAAACCAGGAAAAAATGGCCACATTCATCGTCAGATGTGACCAGACCATGCAGACGGCGAACGAAAGAAGAAAAAAAAGCATACATAAAAAAAGGCAAACCACCCAAACAAGGTAGAACCTGGACCTTCCCACTGGAAGTCCAACGTCTCAAACCTACATGACTGTCGCCCCCGTTTGCTAGCAATCTCTGTGACTGAAGTTTGAGACTGGCACTTACATCATGCATATGTTTAAAGGCCAATAGCCAAGACAAACCACATGCTCACTGTCCGTTCTTGCGTGGCTGACTGCCAGATCATTTGTTACCGTTTTTTGGGTAGATTAAAATCAAATCACCCCTGGCTCTCATTTGATCTGGATGCTTAGATACAGTTCATACATCCGTGCACTGTACTTTTATAGGGGTGAAATTTGGGAGATGGGATGGTGGCGTGGTTGTAGTGGTGGTAAGATAGTTCAAAGTGAAAATCAACAACGAAAGCAAATGGACAAAGACGACAATAAGACCTGAGGAGATCTGCGTGAATGTGAATTCATTTCAGGCATGGGAGCAGTAGAGGAAACCAAAACTGACGTCCCCGAGAGACCAAGGCAAGAAGTGCCACAGAATCTGGGACAAGTTTTACATTGCTATATTGACGGATTGTTTCATAATAATAGGAACAATGATCAACATCCTATGGAGTTCCATCTAGGACTGAGATTTCATGCTGTACTATGCGCTTACTGGCATAAATATCCTGATGTCAGCCAGGCCCAAGTGTTACAGACATCTGCAGTGTTGATCAAAAATTATGAGCAGCACTCTCGGTGATGCATCTGTAAAGTGTATGAGTCTCAGCTGTGTGGTCCTGTTTTCCCTGAGCCCATAGCATGCTTATCAACGTTGGGGAGGAGCCAGTCACGGCAACAATCTCACGAGCATTGTTTGGATCATTATTATTATTGTTGTTTTTTAAAGCCCAGCCGACTGTGTAGAGCCATATCAGGGCTATAACCGCTTCAAAACGCACAAAACCCCAACAGGAAAAAAAAAGAAAAGAAAATTAAGTACACATATCAATGCATTTGCGCACATAATCTAAGGACATGCCCCCGGCGTAGGACCATTCCGTCCAATTTATCACACAGGGGAGATTTAAAAAACACACCTGAATACAAATATAAGCAAACATAAGGACACCAAAACATATATAAAAACAGGCATAAATTACCTAAAATTGCTTCCGCATATCTTACCTCCTTAGAGCCAAAAATGCTCTTAATTCATGTACCCAATTATCAATCCGAAGAAAAAGTACATAATACTTTAACGAACAAATACAGGTGAATGGACCATTAAGGCTGAAAATGACAAGTAGAAATAACAGAAAGCAAAGCAACAAGGCTAGGCAGAAACACAGAGAGTGACAGAAAAGAGGAAATTTCTAGCACAGAATTTCCAGAAGGTAGGGATACTATTTATACTGAAAGAGCCCCCGGCAACCCAACGGGGGATTGTTTGGATCAATTGGAGTTCGAACCACGACCACCTAGTCAGTAGTTCGTTCCGAAACCACTTCGCTACAGTGACTAGGTGCTTGATGGTTTGGTTGGTTCTTCAAAAGAAAGGTATACAGATTAAACACCTTACCTTTCTCTTCTTCTTCTTCTTCTTCTTCTTCTTCTTGCTCGACCTGTAAAACAAATACAAACCCATTATAGCAATATATCTCAATTCCTGATATAGATATTTAGATTTCACTGTCTTCACTGCTGAAAATATCGAGAAGACAACAATAGTACATGTAGAACAATAAGAAAATCAAGCATGTCGAAATATTCAAATCGACAAGCCTGCATCAGAACATTTTAGTGATTTTAAATATTTACGCCCAATTAAAGCTCTTGATGGCATCTGTACTAAATATATCAAAATAAGAGTAGGAATGGCAAAGCAGTTACCGATCCAATTTAATAACATTTGGAAAAACAGAAGCATCCCAACAGCCCTAAAGATCAAAATATTAAAATGTCTGATCTAGCCAGTAATGTTATAAGGCCGTAAAGCCTGAATATGCAGACAAGCAGATGAAAATAAGATTGAAGCAGCAGAGATGTGGTTCTACTGACGGCTTCTTCAGTCAAATGGACCAATAAAAGAAGAAATGAAAGCATCTTGAACAAATTCACAGTGCAATGCCAACTACTGGCAGAAATCAACAAAAGAAAAATGAGATACATCGGCCAGGTAATCCGGAACATCAACACAACTCTGACGTCAACAGTTTTGCAAGGAAAAGTTGAGGCCAAAAGAAATCCGTGCAGACCATCCATTTGAACAACATCACCAACAGCAGCGGTTTGACAGTCCACGAACACAGAAAAGTCAAGATCGGAATTAATGAAGGAGAGCTGTTGTGGCATCTGCTGCTGCGGCTACCATCGAACTCGACGACGCTGACGGGTGACGAGGTGATCATTTAAGGCTCGGCTTCGTGACTTAGACGAGCTCTTCAAACCGTTAAGTCCAGTTATGTGGAAGATCTTCAAAGCACAGGTCATCTGATTTCATTTCATCTTGATGATGATGGGACTCTCCCATCGATCCGAAGGATGAGTAAGCACACAAATACTTATCGCCTGTATGGGTCTTCATGTGGGATACAAGACCGATCCTTGAAGCACGTTCTTCCGCAGATGCTGCAAGGGAAGAAGTCCTGGGACTTCGATTCTACTTCCACCGGCCTCTTTTCTGGTGAATAGCAGCTGTTCTGTTCATAAATGACAGTGACCTGCGTGCACTGCTGTCTCCAGCTTACTCTGTTGTGGGGCACTGTCTTTCCACTTGGTGTTGTTCATATTACAGCAGATGAGTGGGGCTTGTAAAGTATCCTTGTATCTCTTTGATGCCTCGTCGTTCCAATTTGTCTGAATGCCTGACCAGTATTGAGAACGTTTAAAGTGTGGAGGGGGAACGCAATGTTCTTGCCACGTCAACTTATCTTGCTGACTGGTAAATTGTTAAAAAGCAATGTTCTCTTACCGATGCTTCCAAAACATTAATGGTGCTGTGGTTCAGTAGTTAAAGCACCTGGCAAGGATGCCACAAACCGGGGGTCGAATCACGGATCGCATAGGGATTTTCCTCCCTTTTCCATTAGATCTTCAGCGGTGGTCTGAATGCTGGTCTTTCGAATGAAACAATATGTTGTGGTCTCGCATGCAACACGCTCTCGGTACACGTTAAAGATCCCATGGCAACAAAGCTGTCGCTGGCAATATTCTGCAGCAAAAGCCACTTTCGTGTGTTAATTAGACAAACATGCAGACTGAAAAAGCACGAGTGGCACTGCCCTATGGCGCCGCCCTCTTGCCGGGAAGATCAGCCCATATTTCACATGATAAATCGTATGTGACAAAACAAATGAATAATGAAAAATAACATAAGAAATAATCATTAATATAAGTCGTGGTGGTGGTGGCTGCGATGATGGTGGGTGATACTGATAATGTTTGGTGATGATTCCTGTCTGCCTGCCTGCCTACCTATCTGCTTGCTTGTCTGTTTGCCTGTAAGCTTGTTAGATTTGTTGTTGTTGCTGCTGCTGCTGCTGCTGCTTCTATCTGTCCCGTTTCTGTGCCTTTTCAGAGGCCACAGAAAAGTGGGACAGTTTTTTACAATGCTAACATGATGTATAACGATGGGGATGATAATCATGACCGTATGCAGTTCAAATCTGATCTGAGAGCATGACATGGCAGCATTGTACTGTACATGTCCTTGCTTCAACCAGGCCCAAGAGACACAGACGCCTGTGGTGTCAGTCAGAAAATCGAGAAAATTCGAGCTACACCCTAAATGAAGCATCCGTGAAGTTAATGATACTCGATTGTGTGGCCCCATGTCTTTCCTGTAAGCCCACAGCACGCTCAGCTCTGGGTAACAGCCAAATGAGGCCGAAAAATACCTCAATAATTTTTGACAGGGCTAACTGGATTAGAACCTATGATCTACCAGTCGTTAGTCCATTGTGCTGAACACTGCACCATAAGGACCGGTCTGTAGACGTATCGTTAGAGTATTAGCTCTGTATTGATTATATCTGCCTACATGATTATACTCTCCCTTCATACAATAATTATCATACCAAAGATACAGACTGCAAACACTGAAAAAAATACTTACTGGGAAACTTCCTCGGTATCGACATCACTCTGTAAAAGAAAGAAGATATGTTATTCTACTTTGTATACAACTGTTGATTTGCTAAGGGTTTTTGGTCTGTTTTGTTTTGTTTTTTGTTTGTTTGTTTGTTTGGAGGGGGGTTTTGTGTGTGTGTTTGTATGCTTGCTTGTTTGTTTACTTTCTTGTTTTTGAGTATTGTTTGAAATTCCCTTTCTATCCTTTTAATCTGTAATCACAAGGATTACAAGCAGTATATAAACTGATGTATTGGGGTGTGAGAGAAGGGGGGAGGACTGTGATTGAACGGATAAAGCACCTGTGCTGAGAAGTTCAGAACGCCTTAATTCGAATCCCGATTAGTCCTTTCAAAAAATAAATGAATAAATTATTAAAAATTAAATAAAGAGGGGGGAGGGGGGTCAGATTTCTCTTCTCCCTCCCTTCCGCCCCCCCACCCCCACCCAACACCCTCAACTCATCAAAGGACCCTCAGCGGTAGTATGGTGCAACTTACAGTAATTGAAAGAAGGCAGGTGCCACCAAGTCTGCACCAAGTCTACCGAAAGGATTGATCAAATACGGCTTGGCGGAGCTCGTTGACCCTGTCACGGCAACTCATCTAGAAGAGGGACAACTCTTGACTTCAAGCCCAGTAAATGCCCATTATTACCGGTAGTACATGCAGTTGTAGCTGTGATCGCGGTGGTAGTAGTAGTATCGTTATTGTTATTGGTGTTTAAAGCCCAACCGTCTGCGTAGAGCCAATCAGGGCTACAACCGCTTCAAATCATACAAAACTTCCGACAGGAAAAAAAAAAAGAAAATTAAGTACACATATCAATGCATTCGCGCACATAATCTAAGGACATACCCCTGGCGTTGAATATCTCACATCCCTAGAGCCAAACATGCCTTAATACATGTACCCAATTATCAATCCTAAAAAAAAGTACGTAAGACTTTATAAAACACATACAGGTGAATGGACCATCAAGGCAGAAAATGATAGGTAGAAAGGTCAGAAAAGAAAGGAACAAGGCAGAAAGAAAGGGAGTGACAGAAAAGACGAAATTTCTGCCACAGAATTTCAAGAAGATGGGGATACTATTTACACTGAAAGAGCCCCCGGCATCCCCACGAGGGAGCAGGGCGGTCAGTAGTAGTACTGCTACTACTACTAGTAGTAGTATTACTACCAGTAATTGTAGTGGTGGTTGTAGTTGTGGTAGCAGTAATGTCATAACAGTTTTACATGTCATGTTCACAGTATGGTAGCCTTCAGCGGAGACAAATTATAACAAGAACAGTGGAGGTAGAGAAAAAAGTGACCATCATGTAATTATGTGACAGTGTGATGTTAGCTACGTTTGGGGGATAATAAAATCTCTCTTCAAACTGGCTATCATAAAAATGAAACCTGAAAACACTTTATCGCTCAAGGATAGTAGCATTAGGTCCTAGCGGACCTGTCTTACAGCTTGTCATTTGTATAGTTACGAACATAAAATTCAAATAGATTAAACAATACTAGAAAGAAAAAAGATATCGTACTGATTCGGGATACTTTCTGTGATGTGTCTGTGTCAGTTTTGTTTGTATCTGTCTATCCACATGCATCTTCCAACCCATCCGTTAATCCATCTTATCTACGAACATTCCAGGTTATCTATTATAGCTGGATATTAACAAATCAAATAATTAGACAAAATCAATATTTCTAATCCAGTGGAATGGGTGGAAATGGGGCGGGGAGAGGCTCGTAATAGATTCCAGTAAATTTTACTGGGGAAATGCATGTAAAACCTTAAAATAGCAGAAAGAAAGGCCAGGGCCTCACTACCACTGCTAGCCCTATTAGTAACCCGCACTTCAAACGGGCAAACAATACTGATGATAGTGAACATAATACAGATGAAGAGGAGGTGGTCATGGATACGAAGACTGATGGAGGGACGGACGGAATGATGGATGGACGCTCGGATGGACAGACATATGGATGGACAGACATATGGATGGACAGACATATGGATGGACAGACAGATATAAGGCTGGATGACAGATGGACGAACAGATGGATGGACAGACTGACGTACAGACAGATGAATGGATGAATGGACGGACAGACAGATAGATGAATGGACGGATGGATGGACTGGTGGATGGGTGGACGGACGGATAGACGGACTGACGGACGGATAGACGGACTGACGGACGGACAGACGAATGGATGATCGAGTGGTGGGCACGATGCTCGTGCACGCGGGCACACACACATTTATGGTAGACGCCTGAATCGATGGATGGACCAGGGCTGGATAGCTAGATTTTTACTGGTAAAGGAGAAGGTGGCTGGCCCATAATGGTTGGATGAGTGGTTGGATAAATGATGATGAAAATTGATGGGTGGGTGTTGATGAGAGCGGATGTGTTGGTGGAAGAACGGACAACGGATGATTACGATAACAATGACTACGATGATGACAATGGCCGATGACAATGATCAGAGAAGATTACTTACGTTATTGTCGTCACTGCTGCTGGACATTATGGACATCTTGCGTTTCTGTGGACAGTGATAAAAAAAAAGAAATATACAATACATGCACGGGCACACACACACACACACACGCACGGGCACACACACACACACACACACACACACACCACACACACACACACACAACACACACATTCTCTCTCTGTCCCACACACACACACACACAAGCACGCACGAATGCAAACACACACACTCTCTATCACACGATTACAGTCCTTTCTGAACACATGCATAAGCGAGGGACAGGAGGCTGGCATGCCCTCATAAAGTTGGTCCCGAAAAAATTCTCCACTACCACACGTCCCCATGACCTTAGGGATACGGATCAATCTTTACCTTTCGTATGCAAGCTGCTTCAGATGCCATGGCCATGAACTCAAACTATCTAGAATCACGAGATCGATTCCCCACCTGCAACATGAAAATTGGTCTGCTCAGTGCCAGTCTTCATGTGCCGGCCATTCTAGGGCCACTTACCGAAGCTGGTTAGAGCACTATGCTGACAATGCAAGGGTCATGAACTTCAATTCTTGGATGGCTCACGAGTTTGTTTTTTTGTTTTTTAAACTGTGGAGTAGCTGCCTCTGTCGATAGAGCCACGGACTCAAGACGCGATGTCTCAAGTTCAATCCCAGCCAGCAGAATAACAGCTGGCCTTTTGCTGTCCGTCATAGATAAAGTTTCAGACATTCTGTGGGGTTCACGTTTGTGTTTTATACGTCCCGTTCTCTATCTTTCCTCCCCTTCTCTAGTTCAACATCTTCCACTGCATCTGGTTTTGCGCAGACATAAGGAGAATGCCAGGCAAGTGCTGGCAGCTTTGGGTGGAGTGCGTACTGAATATGTACTAGCGTGAGGAATCCCTTGTGAACAAACTTTAAACTGTACACATTTTGACACATTTTGGTTACTATTTCATGGTTACACCCACACTGTTTGGTCCAAAGTTCGACTTTCTATTCTACACAACTGACAATGTAACCGTCACTTCTGTTTAAATCCCAGCTGACTGCGTAGAGCCGTATCAGGGATATAAACCTTTCAATACATACACCATACTTCAACAGGAAAAAAGGAAAAAATTGAGTACACATATCAATGCATTCGTGCACATCATCTAAGGAGATGCCCCTGGCGCTGACCACTCCGTCCAATTTATCGCATAGGGGACTTAGAAAACAAACCAGAATACAAATTTAAATATAACTAAGGACACTAACACATACATAAAACGGGCCTACACTACC
>CM060309.1:78319033-78449033 GCA_030674185.1 Monoplex corrugatus | reverse complement strand
CAGATTTCCTCTTTTGCTGTGTGTTACCTTGACAGGAATCTAGCTGTGCCTTCTAAACGGTATGACTCCTTCGTTACAATGTTAAATCATGTTAACAAATACAAACAAAATACTGTTGACTTTTTCCTCATCCCCTGGAGTTCGATCCTAGCCCGTAACATAAAAAATGACCTGTTCGCTGCACATCTTAGTGCCTCGATCATTCTGGTGGTTCCTCCCCTACCCCTTCCACTTCAAGACCCCGTCAGCGCATATGGGTTTGTTAAGGCTCAAGGTGTCTGCCTGATAACATATAGCAGATTGGATGGAGCACATATGGTACTGTCCAAGTGTGATGAATCCCTCTGGAATAAAGTCAAACTCCTTAGCGATTTTAATATAAACCAATTGACACCACGACACTCAGGGTTCAACCTTTAATCTTTTGGCTTTCTTACCTTCATCAGAACCAACTAATGTAACCTACATCTGAAACAATTAGAAACGCATATAAACCTATACTGCAATCAACTGCCATAGTGTCGTTAGTCACATAAATCCCTCAAATTGCCAAAACATGAAAGCAAAATGACACACATACATCTCATTTCAAACGAAAGACGGCAAACTAGGGCATTTTTTGAGGTAAGAGAAATTAGAGCACCTAGCCACAACAGGAAAGCTGGAGAGAAAAGACCACCAGGTAGACCCAGGGAGCAAATACTGGACAGACCTGTGGAGTGGATGACGACAGAGAGGGTGGGAGAGGTACTGTATTTGCAGCTACGCAAAATATATTCGTATGGAGGACCATAATCGCCAACACCATATGGCAGGGCACATGATGATGACAGTGATGATGGGTCAGTTTGCTTCAGTTTGTTTAAAACGAGAAAAAATTACTTGAAAAACAAGAACCGATGAGGACGCTCAAGTGAGACCCGGAACGAATGAACTGTTCAAATTGTAATTCAAATAGTTGAAGAGGATCCACATATTTCAGTTCGTGAACTACATGAAACTTACGGCGTTTCGAATGGCACAGTTAAACGGATCCTGTGATAATGACCTTGAGGTGAGGAAAACAGTTGCCAAAAAGATACCTCATCTTCTGGCAGTGGAGCAGAGGAAAAAAAACAAGAGGATTCAGAGTTCTAGGCAATTGCCTGAAGTGTGATCCAGACGGCCCAAAACGACTATGTAACGTGATCACAGATGACCAAATGTGGATCACCTTCTATGACATCCCAAACAAACAGTCTAATCGACTGTGGGTGAACACGTATGACAAAAGACTAGCTGTACAGAGACAAAAAGCAAGAAGACACTTCTCCATTTTCTACAACTCCAAAAGCTCTGTAGTGTTCGATATTTTACCTGAAAATTTTACTCACTACTACCTACTGTTTAGAAAGTTTGTTTGTTTTGTTTTTGTTTTGTTTGTTTTCTTTTGTTTTTTGTCCGAAGTTGTTCAAAATCCATCCTTCAGCAGTAAATATGGGTAACAGCAAAACGCTCCTTCTACCTGACGACGCAAATGCCCATAAAGCAAGGTCACTGTGACCTATCTACAAGAGCAATCCATCCAAGTTCTCCCTCACACACCACACAGTCCTTCCTTACTTAGTCCCTTGCGACTTCCCGTTGTTGTTTCCCTTTCTAAGGCAAAACCTGCTCGGCAAGAAGTTTTCAAGAATCCAGGACTTCCGAAAAGCAGTATAGTCACAGCTTTGCTACCGTATCTCAACAAGACTGTCTAAAAGTATTTCATTCTTGGCTCAAGAGGCTGAAACTAGGTGTGGTGAGAGGAGGAAAGTATTTTGAAAGCTCTGAAAATTTCGCTTTGAAATTCCCATTTTTGTTTTGAGAAGATCAGCTCTCATTTTTTTTTAAAAGATGTTAATAACGATCTATGCGATTGTGTGCATACGAGGCATTTTAAAAGTTACATGCACGTGTTTATAATACCGACCTTCCACCATCACCCCGGTGAGAACTACTGGCCCATTTCCGAAGCCCAGTTGGAACTTGAGTGATTTTAGGGAGCCGAACACTGCATCAACCATCATCTGAAAAGAAACACAGAAGCAGCATGGAATCTATCGTTCTTGTACGGTGCTATTTACCAAACTCATTTGGTCTCACTGTGCATTATACATCATCAGACTTTTTAGTGGAGCACGGAGAACTCAAACTACAAGGCGAGCTGACCACTCTCCACTACTTGTTCGCACGGTCTGCATCTGTGGTGGGCATGCATGCTGGGTGTTTTCAGTTTCCATTAACCAGCTACTGACATGATTTATTGTTGTTTAAAGCCCAGCCGACTATGTAGAGCCATATCAGGGCTATAACCGCTTCAAAACATACAAACTTCAACAGAAAAAAAAGGAAAAGAAAATTACGTACACATATCAATGCATTCGCACATATAATCTAAGGACATGCCCCTGGTGTTGACCACTCCGTCCAATTTATCGGACAGGGAATTTAAAACACACACCTGGATACAAATTGAAACGCCAGCATGGCCACTAAAACATATAAAAACGGGCCTAAATTACCTAAAAAATTCCTTCCGCATATCTCACTTACCTAGAGCGAAAAACAAAAGTATCCAATTATTAATCCTAAGAGAATGTATGTTTTACCGAACACATACAGGTGAATGGATCAGCAAGGCAGAAAATGATAGGAAGAAATGACAGAAAGCAAAGGAGGAAGAAAGAAACAAAGAGAGTGACAGACAAGAGGAAATTTCTAGCACATAATTTCCAGAAGGTGGGGATACTATTTATACTTAAACAGCCCCCAGCATTCCCATGGGGGAACATTCATACATACATACACACACACATTACATACATACATACATATATACACAGATTCAAAATTCAATGTATGTACACAAAAATGCACGCACACACTCACATACACACACACACACACATTTACACACCTACACTGCATAGAAATCACTGACACTGTGCTAAAGTGTCAAAACGCCAAATGATGAGGTAAAGTGGAAAGGGAGGGAAGGAGAGAATGAAAGAGAGAGACAGGGGATGGGGGGGGGGGGGGCGACAGACAGACAAGACAGACGATCAGAGACAGAGAAAGTACAAACCATGTTTTGAGTGCCTTGCACCATATTAATGAGGGGAAGACTGGATTTGTTTCCATCGTTATCTTCTGTGTGTACCCACACCATCTGCTGCTCGTTCTTGGCCACTGTGTTGCAAAGTGTTGCCTGTGTGCACACATGATTGCTACTTTTATAAAACACGCCTGTGGGCTCACAAAATGATTTCGTAAACCACAGACTGATCCAAACACTAGTTTAAGATACAAAACCCACAGGCTAGATAGGACCTCATGACCTGGCTGGTTCATGGGTTTACATGAAAGTTTAAGGCTTGTGCCATGATCATTTTGATCATCACATGGTACCAGTGGTGTCAGTGCATACAGAATTCATTCATAGCACGGAGACGCCATCTTCAGAAACTGAAACTGACAAAAAATCTCATAAACCAAACACAAAATGCTTCTACAAACCACGCCTGTATACACACAAAACGCTTCCATAGACCCCGTCTATGTGCCGAGTGCTTATATAAACCACGCATAAGTGCATAAAAATTCTTTCATAAATCATGCCTGTGTACACACGATGATTTCATAAACCAAGCCTATGTGCACAATGCTTTCATAAACCACGCTTGTGTGCAAATGTGCTTTCATATACCACACTGTTGTGCACACAAAATGCTTTTTTAAACCACACTGCTGTGAACACAAAATGCTTTCATAAACCACACCAGTGTGCACACAAAATGCTTTTGTAAACCACACTTCTATGCATACAAAATATTTCCATAAACTACACCAGTGCGCACACAAAATGCTTTCATAATCTACAACAGTATGCACACAAAATATTTTTGTAAACCACACTTCTGTGCATACAAAATATTTTCATAAACTAAACCAGTATGCACACAAAATGCTTTCATAAAACACACTGGTGTTTCACAAAATGCTTTTATAAACCATCCCAGTATGCACACAAAATGCTTTCATAAAACACCCCTGTGTGCAAACAGAATGCATTCATGAACCAGGCCAATGTGCACACATGTTTTTATAAACCACACCTATGTGCCCACACACTGCTTTCATAAACTGTTCCTGTGTGCACACATATTGCTTTCATAAACCACGTTTATGAGCACACAACGGTACAACTTGTCGCATTTGTTTAAGCCTTCGAAAAAAAGGAATACTGATGATAAAAAAAACAGTGTTCTAAAAGGAAAAACTCGCAAAGAAAAACCATACAAAAGAAAACATGATTTTTGACGATTTTAGGCAGTGCTATGGTCCTAATTATGGGTCATTGCGGTCAAAGTTCTTACGCGTCTGTTGTTACATACAACTGTTGCAATAACTATAGAAACATGGAATACACATTTCTGAAAATTCGAGAATAAGAATTTTGATACAAGAACAGCAGCAGTTTGTGAGAGTCTTGTCTAAATCAGTATATTCCCGTATGTGTGCCGTTTTAAGCCACTGAATTAAGTCCCTCTGCACGTAAAAGAAACGTATCCTATATACATGATACATTTGATTTTTTTAATCGAGCAAGCATATTTTGATACAAGGTATTACAACAGAGGTCAGGCAGGGGTGTACATTCGGAGGTGGTCACGAAGATAAATGGATGCACTGATGCACTTGCAGCATAATACGTCTTCTTTGTGTTATCATCATAAATATAAGTATCAATATCATCATCACTGTCATCAAAATTATCATTATTATTAAAATCGATAGTGTTCTTCGTATCATGACTACTACTATCAGAAAGTTGCGGGTTTGTATTGTGTCGGGGTCACAGATTCTTTTACATAGTAGAATGTGGTCAGCTCGTCTAACAGATTGAGTTGTCCATCAATCATTTAGACTTTGATCATGCTTAACGTGTAGAAAATCCACTACAATCACTTCTAGCAGCGACGACCACCAGCACCACCATACCAAACGACACGTACCATTTTGAGGAAGAGCCTGTAATTCTTCATATCCTCCTTGGAATTGCTGGATGATGGCTGGCTACAGCTATCCAGAAAAAGCATCTCTTCAGGCTTCTGGTTGCTCAACATAATACCTGCAGGACAACAGCATGGTCAAATCACTGAACAATACCTGTAGGACCCACACCATGGTCAAATCAGTGGTCATATTATTACATGTATCTGTAAGCACACACCATGGTCATGTCAGTGATCAACATAATGACTGTAGGGCACACACCATGATCATGTCACAGGTCAACATAATACATGTACCTGTAGGATACACACTATGGTCAGGTCACTGGATAACATAACACCTATAGGACACACACTATGGTCATGTCACTGGTCATATAGTATCTGTAGGACACACACCATGGTCAAGTCACTGGACAACATAATACCTGTAGGACACACTATGGTCAGGTCACTGGTCATATAGTATCTGTAGGACACACACCATGGTCAAGTCACTGGACAACATAATACCTGTAGGACACACTATGGTCAGGTCACTGGTCATATAGTATTTGTAGGACACACACCATGGTCAAGTCACTGGACAACATAATACCTGTAGGACACACTATGGTCAGGTCACTGGTCATATAGTATCTGTAGGACACACACCATGATCAAGTCACTGGACAACACATTACCTGTAGGACACACACTATGGTCAAATCACTGGTCATATAATACCTGTAGGACACACACCATGGTCAGGTCACTGGACAACACATTACCTGTAGGACACAGACTATGGTCATGTCACTGAACAACATAATACCTGTAGGACACACACCATGGTCAGGTCACTGGACAACACATTACCTGTAGGACACACACTATGGTCAGGTCACTGGACAACATAATACCTGTAGGACACACACTATGGTCAGGTCACTAGACAACACATTACCTGTAGGACACACACTATGGTCATGTCACTGGTCATATAGTATCTGTAGGACACACACTATGGTCAAATCACTGGTCATATAATACCTGTAGGACACACACTATGGTCAGGTCACTGGACAACACATTACCTGTAGGACACACACTATGGTCAAATCACTGGTCATATAATACCTGTAGGACACACACCATGGTCATGTCAGCGGTCAACATAATACCTGTAGGACACACACCATGGTCATGTCAGCGGTCAACATAATACCTGTAGGACACACACTATCGTCACGTAAGTGGTCAAGACAATACCCATAGGACACACACCATAGTCATGTCACTGGTCAACACAATACTTTTAGGACACACACCATGGTCATGTCAGTGGTCATATAACATCTGTAGGACACACACCATGGACATGTTACTAGTCAACATGATACTTGTAGGACACACACCATGTTCATGTCAGTGGTCACATAACATCTGTAGGACACACACCATGGTCTTTTCAGTGGTCATATAACATCTGTAGGTCACACACCACGGTCATGTTACTAGTCAACATGATACTTGTAGGACACACACCATGATCAAATCACTGGTCATATAATACCTGTGGGACACACACCACGGTCAAATCACTGGTCAAATAACATCTGAAGTATACCCACCAAGGTCAGGTCATTGGTCAACATAATACCTGTAGGATACACACCATGGTCAGGTCACTGGATAACATAATACTCGTAGGATACACACCACGGTCATGTCACTGGTCAATACAATACTTGTAGGCCACACACCATGGTCCTGTCAGTGCTCAATATAATACCTGTATGACACTGGTCAACATGATACCTGTAGGACACACACCACTGTCATGTCACTGGTCAACATAGTACCTGTAGGACAAATACCATGGTCATGTCAGTGCTCAATATAATACCTGTGGGACACTGGTCAACATTATACCTGTAGGATATACACCACTGTCATGTCACTGGTCAGTATAATACCTGTAAGATACACACCATCGTCATGTAAGTGGTCAACATAATACCTGTAAGGCACACACTAGGTCATGTCACTGGCACAACTTCACTGGCTCCCTGTATCAAAGCGCATACAGTACAAACTAGACACCATGTGCTACAAAAGCCTCAATAACGCAGCCCCCGATTACCTGTCAAGCCTACTTGAGATCTATGTTCCCTCACGTACCCTCCGCTCTGCCTCTGATCCTCTGACTCTTCGCTTTCCACGCACTAAGCTCAATACCTATGGTCCACGGGCCTTCTCTGTTTCTGGTCCACTCTCCTGGAACAAACTTCCTCTCTCAGTCCGTCAGCAACCTACTTTTGTCTCCTTCAAGTCCGCTCTCAAAACTCACCTTTTCTCTCCTGCATAAAATCCTAACCTCACTCAACCCTCCCCTCTGCAGCCTGTCTCCGCTCGGAGGGAATCACATGGTTATAATATATAATTGTATGCTATGCTCTCTATAATTTTCCATTGCTTTTATTCTTGCTTTTATTGCTTTTATTCTTTCTCCCCATTTATAGCCATGCGTGTGTGTGGGTGTGTGTGTGGGTGTGTGTGTGGGTGTGTGTGTGTGTGTGTGTGTGTGTGTGTGTGTGTGTGTCTGTATGTGTGCCTGCGTGTGTGTCTGCTTCAGCGCTTAGATTTGATTTTATCAAGATTTTGCGCTATATAAATATTGTAATTATTATTATTATTTATAACATCTGTAGGACACACACCATGGTCATGTCACTGGTCAACATAATACCTGTAGGACACACACCATGGTCATGTAAGTGGTCAAGAAAATATCTGTAGGACACATACCATGGTCATGTCACTGGTCAACATACCTGTAGGACACACACCATGGTCAAACCACAACTGAAAATGAAATCAATACCTGCTGAATCATTAACTGTTATGTCAACTTATTACAACCAATCTGCGTCTTAGAGTCTTACACGAATTTTTTAAGCAAAAAAAAAAAAAAAAAAGTTTTGATTTTTGGCATATCCCAGCTGTCTTAATGTGCTAATGTGCCTACCGATCTCATCATGACAGCGTACTACTGTGCCTGTTTATCTTATGACACTTACTATTGTACCCATTTATCGTGCTCTGTTACCACTTTACCTATTTGTCGTTACACTAACATATCACTTTGCCTATTTGTTTTGCTGTACCAACATGCTGCCTACTCGTCTTATTGTGCTAACGTACCCTTTAGTCCACTTTTTTCATTGCATTAACGTACCACTGTACGAGTTTTCAGTGGAAGTAATAAAAGAGGCTGAGATGGAGTAGTTATCATTTTAGACGAACATCACGCAACATGCTTAAAAAGCCAAAAATACCTTCAGGGACCGAATAGTCATGGCAAAGCTAAATACCAAGCCAGCTCCATTAAATATTATCCAATTCCATGCCCCCACATCCAAAAGCACAGAAGAAGAAACTGATTTTTACAATGACCTGCTTAAGACAAAGGACAAGATACCCAGCAGAGAAAACTGCATAATAATGGTGGATCTAAATGCTAAAGTAGGTGAAAATGAAGACAGGTAATGGACCGGGAAGTAGAAACCAACGGGACAGTATGCTAGCAACTTTCTGTCAAGCCAACAATCTCGCAATCACAAACGTCTTCTTCAAACATCCACATAGAAGGAACTATAAATGAACATCACCAGCTGACGGAAGCAGACATCAACTAGATTACATCATGATAGACCAGAAATGGAGAACGTCAGTGATGAATGCAAAATCGAGACCAGGAGTGGATCGTGAGATAGACCATGTGCTTGTAACTACAACTCTAAGAACGAAGAAGCACACAAACAACACAAAGCAAAGAAGCAAATCAGATATGTTGTTGTCTGTAAAGTGCAACGAGCCTTCTCTGGCATATATGTTTGAATCGTATAAATGGAATTATCATAATCATTAACTCAAACTCAAAAACACTAAAATAGCAATATGGAACATCAGAACTTTGTTCGAAAAAGGCAAATTAGACAATGTCAAAATGGAGATGGAAAGGCTTAACATTTGTATTTTAGGACTACGGGAAGTGAGATGGAAGGGGGCAGGCATGATAACATCAGGAGAGTATACAATGACATACTCTGGTGGAAACTCACATGAAAGAGGAGTAGGCATCGTAATGGACAGGGACAAATCAAAAGCAGTTAAGGGATACTGGGCTGTGTCCGACAGAGTCTTGCTGGTCAAATTGGGAGGCAGACCATTTGATATCAACATCATTCAGGTGTATGCACCAACATCCACAAGTACTCAGGAAGACATCGACAACTTCTACGAAGTATTAGAGATGGCCAAGGTCCAATGTAAATCACAAGAAGTTACAGTCATAATGGGAGATTTTAGTGCTAAAGTGGGAAAGGATAGGGTGGAGGATATAGTTGGACCTCATGGCCTTGGTACACAAAATGAAAGGGGAGGGAAACTTGTAGAATGGGCACAGATGAATGAGTTCACAATAGGAAGGAAACACCTGGTTTGAGCAGCCTAACAGAAGAAAATGGACTTGGATGAATCCAATAATAATACCAAAAATCAGATTGACTACATCCTGATAAATAAAAGATTTAGAAATTCTTTACTGTCAGCAAAAACACTGCCAGGTGCAGACTGCAACAGTGACCACAATCCTGTGGTGGGAAGATTTAGGCTGAAATTAAAGAAAACGAAACAGACTAAAAGCAACATCAAACTAAATCTCGGACTCTTAAAGACAGATGAAGTGATACGAAAAAAAATTAATGTACACGTTCAAAACAAATTCAGTGCTCTGGAAGATGTTGGTGACAGTGAGGAACAATGGACAAAGTTGAAAAATTCGATAAAAGCAGCTTGTGAAGAAATCCCTCAAGTAGATAGAAAAGCAAAAACGAACTGGATAACAAAAGAAATTTTAGGTTGATGGAGGAACGGAGGAAGGTAAAGAGAAACGAGGACATATACAGGAAGATAAACAAGAAATCAGGAAAAGGTGCAATGAAGCTAAGGAATACAAAATCGACACAGAACGGATCCTCAGGGTATGTACAGACGAACTGAAGAAATTGTCCACAGGAAAAATACATGCACATCAACTGGTTGCTTAAAATCGAAAAGATTTATTTTTCTCATGGAAAAAGACAAAATATTAGACAGATGGGGAGAGTACATTGAAGACCTTTTTGAAAATGACAGAAATGAAGAACACATTATAAGAAAGAACTTTGAAGGACCACCCATAACGAAACATGAAGTTAGAGCAGCATTAAAAATGATGAAACCGGGAAAGGCCCCAGGATCAGAAACATTACTACAGATATGATTGAAGCCCTGGAGGAATTTGGTATAGAAAAAAATAAGTCCTAAATGAAATTTACGACACTGGAAAAATCCCCAAAGATATGTCAAAATCAATTTTCATTGCACTTCCAAAGAAGACAGGGGCTATAGAATGCGAACTCCATCGCACAATCAGTTTGATGAGTCATGTAACCAAGATCCTATTAAGAATAATCATGATGAGGACAAGGAATAGAATCAAAGGAGAAATAGCAGATGAACAATGTGGATTTGTGGAAGGGAAATGCCATATACATCCTAAGAACTTTCATAGAGAGGTCAATCGAGATGAACAAGGATTTATTATATATATGCTTTGTTGATTATACCAAGGCTTTTGATCGGGTAAGACATGAAGAATTAATTGATCAACCAACTAGAAAGACTCAACATTGATGGAAAAGATCTACGAATAATCAGAAAAATGTATTGGGAACAAACAGCTGCAATGAGAATAAAAAACGATATAAGCTCTTTTCAAAACATCAAAAGAGGAGTCAGACAGGGTTGTGTTTTGTCACCAGATCTGTTTTCAATTTACAGCGAAAACATCATCAAGAAACCTAGAGGAAGACCCTGGATTAAAGGCTGGAGGAAAAATGATAAATAACATTCGATACGCTGATGACACCGTGCTAATTGCAGAAAGTGAAAGGGACCTACAAAACCTCGTGAATATACTAGAAATAGAAAGCAAAGGTAAGGGGTTGGAACTATACAGCAGGAAGACTGAAGTCATGGTGATCAGTAAAAAACATGAAATCCACTCATGCAAAATAACAGCAAACGGCACAACCTTGAGACATGTTGATAAGTTTGAATACCTGGGAACAATCATTTCACCAGACAGCAGATGCACATCAGAAATAGCCAGCAGAATTGGCCAAGCTAAAACAGCATTCAAGAAGATGAAAAGCATTCTTACCAACAAATGCCTATCAATTAACATCAGGAAGAGAGTTCTTGAATGTTATATAGAACCAATACTGTTGTATGGTTGCCAGGCGTGGATAGTCAACAAGCAAAGCCAGAACAAGGTTGAGGCAGCTGAGATGTGGTTTCTAAGAAGAATGATGAGAGTTCCATGGACAGCAAAGAAAACAAACGAGACAATCTAGATGGAGGCAGACACAAGTAGATCATTCATAAGGAAGATTAGGAAAAGACAGGCAACATTTATAGACCATTTTATTTGGAAAGGGGAATTGGAGCACCTGGTCATAACGGGAAAGCTGGAGGAAAAGAGCACCGGGTAGACCCAGGGAGAAGATACTAGACGGACTTGCAGAGTGGCTGGGGACAAGGAGGGTGGAAGAGATGCTTGAGGCAACAAGAGATAGAGACAGATGGAAGTCCATGATCGCCTATGCCAACTGATGATGATGATGACAATCATTAACTGTGCCTTGTGCACATCACATTTCTTTATTTGTGCCTTGTGTGCGTCAAAACGTTTTGGGGTCTCACGCACATTAAAATTCTTTATGTGTCAAGTGCACATCAGAATTCTATATCTGTGCTTTGTGCACATAAAATTCTGTAACTGTGCTTGTGCACGTACGATTTCCTTAAATTTGCCTTGTGCAAGTTTAAGTTCTTTCACTGTGCCTTGTGCACTTCATAATTCTTTAACTGTGCCTTGTGCACGTAAGAATTCCTTAATTTTTGCCTTGTACACGTCACAAGTCTTTAATTGTGTCTTGTGCACGTCACAAGTCTTTAAGTGTCCCTTGCGCACGTCACAAGTCTTTAATAATTATTGTGCATGTGCACGTCACAATTCTTTATTTGTGCCTTGTACATGTCACAAGCCTTTAATATTGTGCCTTGTATCGAAAAGTGCGGGGCTATGGGTGGGTGAAACTGGAATGGTGTTAACAACTGAAAGGTTGTTCACTGCATGACATACATGGAAAAAGGTGGGGAGAGAGGGAGGGGGAGGGAGGAAGGGGGAGGGAGAGAGAGAGAAAACACACACACACACACACACACACACACACAATCCATGTAAATCAAGACCTTCAGGCGAGCATTCTCTGGCATATATGTTCGAGTCGTATAAATGGAATTATTAGAATATTAACTGTGCCTCGAGCACATATTTCTTTATTTGTGTCTTGTGTACGTCAACATTTTTTGGGTCTTATGCACATTAAAATTCATAAATTGTGCCCTGTTCACGTCACAAATCTTTAATTTTGCCCTGGACACGTCACAAGTCTTTAACTGTGCCTTGCACACGTCACAAATCTTTAATTTTGCCCTGTGCACGTCGCAAGTCTTTAACTGTGCCTTGTACACGTCACAAGTCTTCAACTGTGCCTTGTACACGTCACAAATCTTTAATTTTGCCCTGTGCACGTCACAAGTCTTTAACTGTGCCTTGTACACGTCACAAATCTTTAATTTTGCCCTGTGCACGTCACAAGTCTTTAACTGTGCCTTGTACATGTCACAAATCTTTAATTGTGCCTTGTGCATGTCACAAGTCATTAATTGTGCCTTGCACACATCACAATTCTTTAATTATGCCTTGTGTACATCATGTCTTTAATTGTGCCTTGTGCACATGACAAGTCTTTAATTATGCCTTGTGTACGTCACAAGTCTATAATTGTGCCTTATGCACGTCACAATTCTTTAACTGTGCATTGTGCACGTCAGTATTCTTGAACTGTGTTTTGAGCATGTCAAAATTCTGTAAGTGTGTCTTGTCTACGAAACAAATCTTTACCCATGCCTTGTGCATGTTAAAATTTCTTAACTAAACCCTGTGCACATCAAAATTGCCTCGTGCACCTCTGAAACTTACATCCAAAATATAAAGAAAAACATGTTCCAGCAGCTGTTTTGTTCAGGACGCACCGTGTGCAACTTCAAACCCCTTTCTCCCAACTTCAAACCCTTTTCTCCCAACTTCAAACCCCTTTCTCCCTCTGGGGAATGCAAACAAACACAATTGTATAAAAATTCATGTCCCAAAAGCTGTTTCGTTAAAGGACGTAAGACTGATATCTACGGCTGTAGCCTACCTATCGCTCTCTGTGTCTCTGCTCTGAAAGGACCATACTATGATGTGCCAATACCTGATATGTTTTGATGCTAGGGCGTCTCGTCAAAAGTATCGACCTCTGCAGAAACAGGCTCTTCATAAAATGACAACCCATCGACTGAAACACACACCACCTTGAAGCTGCTATGTAAGCTGCAGCAAAGACCTATACTTTGGAAACTATCAAGAATCATTAAGTATCAAAAAGCGCGGGGGTATGGGTCGGGAGGACTGGAATGATATTAACAGTTGAAAGGTTGTTCACTGCATGATAAACAGGGAAAGAGGGAGGGAGGGAGGGAGGAGGGGGGACAGAGAGACGCGCTTACGCGCTTGCACGCACACACACACTCGCAAGCACACGCCCGCGCGCACACACACACACACACACACACACACACACACACATTATATATATATATATATATATAATACATATAATACAAATCAAGACCTTCAGGAAATTAAGGAAAAGAACAACACGAAAGAATAAAAAGAAGAAGCAGCAGCAGCTATGATCGCCAAGTCGGTAAATACACAAAAATCTTCGCCTGATTTCATCGTGCATTCATATTAACCTGGGATTTCTTTTGTCCGCATGTGTCACTTAGCATTTCTGAAAATGGTGATAACGTATGGCAAGCTTTGAACAGCTGATATAACACGCAAAGAGTCGTTTCCCCAATATAACCCATTATCTGCCGAGCCAAGTTAAGATGATCTAGGAAAACAATTTTTCATGTATTATTGAACAGCTTAACATGAATTTCGTGATGATTTACGCCCTACAAAGATGAATATGCGCGTAAGATTATTTGCACCGCTAAAAGTAATTACACAGAAATGTATGGGTTATACTCGTACTGCTAGTCCTTCAGTTGATCTGTTGCATAAACATTTTTACAACATAAACATGATCATGTTAAATTTTACTTTAAAATTGTGAACAGCTCATTCTGTCGTTGCTTACTGTGTGACGAAACATCGGGAAAAAATTACGTTTTTTCCCAAAATTTTGGGCATTTATTCTTGGCTGTCTTTTGCGTACGCTTGACAAAGACCAGTTTGCCAAAAAATTGCGCCTGTCTTGTCTCGTGTTTAATACGCGCTCTAATTCTATTTTTGCGTTTTTCTGAATATCATTTCCAATGAAAACCGAACGACTACTATAATAGTACACGCCACAGTAGAAAATCTTTGCAAAGAACAATTCATGAGTTGAATCTGTGGCCAGATACAAGTTCCAAAATGACAAATAGGGGGAAAAAGCTAATGTCTCCTTTGCTTCTCTGCTTTAAGGATGTTATGGCAAGCTGTTATGCATTCGCCTTATCCTTCCACTATCCCGATCCAAACCCTCGAGTTCAGATTCCCCCCTCCTTCTTCATCGACCAAACTGCCAGCCCTTGGAATACATGTAGGACTAGGGCTAAAGTCTGGCTTAGAGTTGGCTCAATATTGTCAGAAGTGAACTCCGGCCACGTGCTCACGGGCGAGATCTCCAGGAACGAAGGAGATCTATCATTAAAAATTCGATAAACAAAACAATGAATAAAGAATCAGAAACAAGGAAGGAAAGAAGAAAGCTCCTCAAGTAAACAAAAGCCTACCCCAAAAGTTTTCAGTGGTGATGGTATCCTTCGTTGCAGACTTCTCTGACTTGGACATTTTGGACAGACTCTTACACGATTGCAGATAACTCCAATTTCGGATCGACTTTATCCCAGAGAAAAGCGAAAGTGAGGCCATTGCCAGCTTGGCGAATGTTATGTCGACGTTAAACACAACACTGAGCCACCGGTCAGATCGTTGTACACGTGCAACACACTGGTTGAGTTTGGACGGACTACTATTACGTGCACGGTCGCCCTCACGAAATCCTAGTGGTAAGCTATTCGTTTTGTTTTTTGATTTTTAAACCTCTTTGAAAACCGATGGGAGATATTTGATTCAACCCCAGGCGAACGTGTTTATGTCTCTATTTCTCTATGGACAAAATCTGTCGAATAAAGATTTCTCGATAAAGTGAATTACAGTTCTCCTGCAGATCTGGTGTAAGGATACACTGCTGGCTTTGCTTCTCACTGATACTAATCCAACACAAACCCGACTCTCGCCCTACCCCCTAACCCTCAACCTTGATAATTCACTTGGAAAGAGCGACAAACAGTGGTGTAAGGTTAGGATTTGGACGGACTACTATTACCGCGCAGAGCCACATCAGAGCTGTAACTATCTCAAAATACATAACTCGTTGACCATGAAAAGAAAAACACCTTAAAAAGATAATGAAGTACATATGTTAATGCATTCGCACGCATAATCTAAGGATATGCCCCTTGTGATGACCTTTCCACCCAATTTATCACCGGGGCGGGGGAGGGGGTTAAACAAAACAAACCTGGCTAAAAACATATAAACATAAATAGTACACTAAAACAGAAAAATTGCTTCTGTACATCATTCTCCTTTGAACCAAAATTGCAACTGATACATGTACCCAATTATTAATCCTAATGTACAAGGTATTTGAGGTTTTATAGAACACATGCAGGTGAATGGACTAGCATGGCAGAAAATGATAGGAGGAAATGACAGAAAACTGAAGAGAAAGGCAGAAATAAGGAGAGTTACAGAAAAGAAAACATTTCCTAAGCTGAGGATGTCACATATACTGAAAGAGTCTCCGACATCCTCATGGGGGAAGGACAGATTAGAGCTAGCCATAGTATCTTTGCACAAAATCCATCGGAAAATAGGATACATAATTTTCACTTTTTGCAGATTTCTCAACTTTTCATGACATCTTTTCTCCAGATCTGATCGGAGTCGTGGGTAAGAGTTGACTGGAAAGTCGTAAAGTCAGATTTTATACACAAATGACCATGATCCACATTAAGGAGTCATATCATCCCCATAGTAAAAATATCTTGGCACTAAATCTGATTTCATTTGTGGTGTGCAGCAGATCAAACGTCAATGTGTCTCAGAGTGATAGTGCATGGCTTGACAAACCTGCCTAAATAGGGGAGGGAAAAAACAACAGAACAGAATAGTTGAAACAAATGTAATGCTTTAAAAAAAATTCCGACATGAACTTCCAAGGTGAAAATATACATCCGAACATAACGCAGTTCTGTCTCTCTCTCTGACTCTGAGGCATTTGTTTTATTAGCAAACCCATCGCAGATTTTGCAGAAAAGTCCGATGTTCACTGAACCTGCACTGAACTGTATGCGCTGACAATGTCTTTAAATGAGGGTGGTGTGGGAAGAAGGGGGTGGTGTGGGACAAAAGGGGCCTATGAAACGTTATAGGCTGACGCCACAAGATTTGATTCCCGCACCCTATCCACCAACCGCATAAAACTTAACCCTTTGACTCCCTCCCCCAATCCACCAGCTTCCTTGCAGGACACTACCACCACCAACAAATCATCCGCAACCACAACACAGTAACAACAAAACCGCAACAAGCGGGAAGCTGGTGGATAGGGTGAGGGGATCAAAGGGTTAAGTTTTTGCTTTGCTAGCATGGTTGGCAATGCAGGGTGCCGGTGGACAGGGGTGCGAGGATGAAAGGGTTGAGATGTGCTGCAGACAGACAGTTATGCTCAGGCTAAGACTGAACTCGGGACATCAAAACCTTGGGTCCACGGCTCTACAACACAGCCAGTCAGCTTGCTGAGAATAAGCAGATATCAAAAATAACGATTGAAAAAGTTAAAATTCTAGTTTACAGTCTGGATTCTATGTATGTGTGTGTGTGTGTGTGTGTGTGTGTGTGTGTGTGTGTGTGTGTGTGTGTGTGTGTGTGTGTGTGTGTTTGTGTGTGTGTGTGTGAGTGTTTGTGTGTGTGTGTGTAGTGTTGGTGTTGTGTGTGTGTGTGTGTGTGTGTGTGTGTGTGTATTGTGTGTGTGTGTGTGTGTGTGTGTGTGTGTGTGTGTGTGTGTGTGTGTGTGTGTGTGTGTGTGTGTGTTGTGTGTATGTGTGTGAGTGTGTAGTGTTTGGGTGTGTGTGTGTGAGTATGTGTATTGTGCACGCCTGCATGTGCATGTACATTAAGATAGTGAAAATGAGTGAAGAGAATGGACGCAATAACGTGAATGCAGTTTTACGTGGTGACGACGATTAGTTTCCCCGCACTGTTTTTATCTTGTAATACTACCAGTGTGTTTGAAAAAACAAAAAACAAAAATAAAACAAAAAAGTTTGGGGGGGGGGGGGGGGGGAACGCTATACGAAACACAAACACATATATGTACATGCACGCACGCACGACTCAAGGGACGAAACAGTATATGATACATTAAAACAATGGAGTGCCAAAATAAAAGACCTTGAGAGTTTGTTCCCTATTTCACGTGTAAGTTAGATACACCCTTTCGACCTCTGCCTTTCTTTAGGAGTTAGCACAATGTCTTAAAACACAAACTCACTATTGAGATCTTCAACAACAACAAATAAATAAATAAAAATATAAAAAAAAAAAAATATGGGCATCAATGTTAAAGCACTTTAATTAAGACAACATGCAAATCACGCGCGCGCGCGCGCACACACACACACACATGTACGTGCAAGCGCGAGCGCACACACAACCACGCACGCGCTGAGGCACACACTGATAAACGCACGCGCACACAACACGTGCGCACATAGCGACACACGATCGCACGTAGCAGCAACACCACCACACGCACACACACACACACACAATCACATACAAGGACAGTACGACACGTAGCAACAGTTTTACCCGGTTCGCTGGGTTCCCTTAGATAAAAGTTCTCTAGGTTCGTTCACACGTTTCACACATTTTGCGGCCATGGCACCTAAACCTGCGCTGCTCTAGTTTATACCTCAGAGTTAGTGGCCGTGTCAGTGGGTTTTAGTAGGTGCCAAAGCCGGCGCTCTGCGGTTTAAAGTACCAGTCGTTAATGGAACTACCAGCCCTTTCTCTTTTCCTTAGTCCTGTGAGATGACTTCTTTTAATGGTTTTCACTGAAGGAATCCCATACTTTCTTGCAAACGCTGATAGGGTCTTTTCATTCGGATCATTATTCTTAACAAAAAAAATTGCGGTAGGGGTAGGGGACGGGTGAGAATATACACACTGCACGCACGCGCGCGCACACACACACACGAAAAGGAAAGAATGAAAGAAAAAAGAACAAAGAAAAAGATAGTCACGCCATTTCAACCATCTCTCTCTCTTGTGTGTGTGTGTGTGTGTGTGGTGTGTGTGTAGTGTGTGATGTGTGTGTGTGTGTGCGTGTGTGTGCGTGGTGTGTGTGGTGTGTGTGTGTGTGGTGTGTGCGTGTGTGTGTGTGTGTGTGTGTGTGTGTGTGTGTGTGTGTGTGTGTGTGTGTGTGTGTGTGTAAAACAGAAGTTATTACAGAAAAACCTGAGTGTGTGTTTCTCTCATGGTAACTATGTCCTTCAAGAATATCAGAGGAAACAAAACTTGACGTGAAACGGACTGTTGTCATAACAGTGAAAATGCATTGTAAGTATTCCAACAAGTTCTCGAAAAAGTGCTCTTCACACACTTTCACCATTATTGAGTTAAATATGTGGGAATCACACTTCCCTTCCATTGAGGCTCAGCCCGCCAAAGAGATGACCGTTGTATTTCAAGGCTTCTTTAAACAAAAATTTTTTTTTTTATATGCTAAGTCCTCGAATACACTATGTGTGGTATAGGACTTAAAACTTCTGTCAGCGAACGGAGTAGGCTTCTATTTCTGAAGTAACCAGCACGAACACACACACACACACACACACACACACACACACACACACACACACACACACTCTCTCTCTCTCTCCCTCTCTCTTAACCCTTTGACTCCCGCACCCTGTCCATCAGCACCCCGCATTGCCAACTATAATTAGCAAAGCAAAAACCTAACCCTTTCATTCCCTCACCTTATCCACCGACTTCCTGCAGGAAGCAGGTGGCTTGGGTGAGGGAGTCAAAGGGCTAAATTTTAGCAGGTGGTGGATAGGGTGCGGGAGTCAAAGGGTTAAAATTAGCATCATAGGTCTCCTTTCTCTTTCACCTCCTCCCCCCTCCCCCAGACCACCGTCGACCAATAGATCACTTCACAGTCTCAGCACGCATACAAGTGAGCGGAGTCGAGGCGTCGGTGTCTCGAAGCTCCATACGGGACGCTGTTTACCCAGGTCAACACAGAGAGGCGGGCGCCAGTCGTCGTGTGATGAATGGCTGTCACCGGCTCCGGGAGGGCCTCCCGCAAAGCCACGCACCCTTCCAGCTGCAGATATCATCCATGGAGCACCGGTGATAACAGCAAGACACTGTGTCTGATCAGTTGAAAGCTGTGTTTTTATTACGCTACATTGTCGAGACGGCAAGTCAAACCACCTTGTTCAAGTGTATTTAGAGTTGTACCAGTAGGTCCTTTACGATCATAGACGCCCACGAGTGTCTTGTTGTAGGTCCGTCCATACTCGCCTATCAACTATCTCTCAATTGTTAATGTTATCTCTGCAATCCCGTCCAAAGGAATGCCACTGATCAACCTCAGCGTCATACAGGTGACGATGCGTGCGTGTGTGTGTGTGTGTGTGTGTGTGTGGGGTGGGGGTAGAGGGGGATGAGGAACAGCTTTCTGAAACATATCATCACGCATAATTTTTCAAACGTTTTTTTTCAGGACTTAAAGACTGCCTCCAGGTTGTGCGCATAGTTTAGGCCCAACAATGATCGTGCATGTTTACGAGACGGAGGTGGTAGGTTCATCACCATCATCATCATCATCATCATGTGCCCTGCCGCATGGCGTTGGCGATCATAGCCTTCCATATGAATCAAACCCTTGTCGCCACAAGTACATCTCCCACCCTCTCTGTCCTCAGCCACTCTGCAAGTCCGTCCATTATTTTCTCCCTGGGTCTACCTGGAGCTCTCTTTCCCTCCAGCTTTCCTGTTGTGACTAGGTGCCCTAATTTCTCTTGCCTCATAAAATGTCCTTTAAACGGTACTCTCAACATTCTTCTTAGAAACCACATTTCAGCTGCCTCAATTTTATTCTGACTTTGCATGTTGACTGTCCACCTTCATAACCGTACAACAGTATTGGTTCTATATAACACCCACGATTTCTCTTCCAGATGTTAATTGATAGGCATTTGTTAGTAAGAACGCTTTTCATCATCTTGAATGCTGCTTTGGCTTGGCCGATTCTACTGGCTATTTCTGATGTGCATCGGCTGTTTGATGAGATGACAGTTCCAGATATTTAAACTTATCAACTTGTCTGAATGTTGTCCCATTTGCTGTTATTTTGCATGCGGGGATTTCTTGTTTTTTACTGATTACCATGACTTCCGTCTTTCTATTATATTCATAAGATTTTGTAGGTCTTTTTCATTTTCTGTGATTAGCACGGTGTCATCTGCGTAACGAAGATTCTTTATCATTTTTCCTCCAACCTTTATCCCAGGGCATTCTTCTAGGTTCCTCATAATGGTTTTCTTGTAAAGTGAAAACAAATCTTGTGACAGACCACATCCCTGCCTAACCCCTCTTTTGATATTTTGGAAAGAGCTT
The DNA here is from genome assembly GCA_030674185.1 of Monoplex corrugatus. NCBI lineage: Eukaryota > Metazoa > Mollusca > Gastropoda > Littorinimorpha > Ranellidae > Monoplex > Monoplex corrugatus. The sequence continues at coordinate 78,428,042 of CM060309.1, read as the reverse complement.
ATATCGTTTTCTATTCTCATTGCTGATGTCTGTTCCCAATACACATTTCTGATTATTCTTAGATCTTTTCCAATACCATTGAACCTTTCTAGCTGGTTGATCAATTCTTCACTCTCACCTGATCGAAAGCCTTGGTATAATCAACAAAGCATAAATATAAATCCTTATCCAACTCGACTGACCTCTCTATGAGAGTTCTTAGGATGTATATGACATTAATAGTTCCTTTCCCTTCCACAAATCAACATTGTTCTTCTGCTATTTCTCTTTTGATTCTGTTCTTTGTCCTCATCATGATTATTCTTAACAGAATTTTTGTTACACGACTCATCACGCTGATTCTACGACAGAGTTCGCATTCTATTGCCCCAGCTTTCTTTGGAAGTGCAATGATTTTGACATATCTTCAAAGATTTTTCTGGCGTCATAAATTTCATTTAGGAGGGTTGTTATTTTTTCAATACCAAATTCATCTAAGGTCTCAATCATTTCAGTAGTAATTGTCTGGTCCTGGGGCTTTTCCCAGTTTCATCTTTTTCAATGCTGCTCTAACTTCGGCTTTCATTTTGGGTGGTCCTTCAACATTCTTTCTTATAATGTGTTCTTCATTTCTGTCATCATCAAAAAGGTCTTTAATGTACTCTTCCCATCTAATATTTTGTCTTTTTCCATAATAATCATACTAACTTTAGATTTTAAGCAACCCGTTGATGTGCACATCTTTTCCCTGTGTAGTAGATTCTGATGGTATTTTCACCTGCAACAATACAGGTTTCAGATTTTTTCCTCTCCTCTCACCCCCCCCCCCCCACACACACACATACACACACACACATTCACATATATATATATATATACACACACTAAGGTGCAATCATTCAATCCTCTTCGCTCCAAGCGGAGTATAAGGCGTCAGCCAATCTCTCCCAGCCACAACGGTCTCATTCAAGCCAGGAAAGCTCATTCAATGTCTTCCAATCTTCCTTTATTTCTTCCTGAGTTGTGTGCCACCAGGCGCTTAATGGGCAACAGCATGTTCTTCACATCACTACACCTAGGTCTGTGCCCTGGACACATCTACCCAGTGGTGCAATGCCATTTCTTCAGAGAAAGAAGATTAAGTCTCCTCCTGTTTCTTTTCCCCAAGTACTGGTATCCCAGTAACCTCCAACCTTTATATCTTCATGTCACTTATTCACAAGTACCACTGTTACATCCAAACACTGAACCCGAATCTTTTTTATGATTTAATAAGTTTGAGTGCGAAATGGCACTGAAGGTCAAACTGCAGCTTGGAATGACTTCTTTCATGACCTGGAGGTAAAGCAGCTTTCCAATGGATTGCATGGGTTTGAGCTGGTTCTTGCCAACTTAGTAGCAGAAAAGCTACTATAGAAAGACAACATTTCTGAGTGTCATGCGCTTAAAAATGAGTAACAGAAAGGGTTGCTCAGATTTCTTTACTATCACTAAAATCTATAGGCCTATCTCAAGTTGAAGCATCTTATAACAACAACAAAAAAGTACAGCACTGTTATACAGTCTCAGAACAAGTACAAACTCTGTAGCATCATCATTATTATTCCCCCAACTCAAATCTCTTTCAAAATTGCCAGCAAAATTTGTCCCAAGTTCTGTAGCCACTCATGCTGTGCAGTCATGGTGATCCAAGTTTCGGCTTCTACAACTGCTACTATGCCTAAGTTACTTCCAGCATGATTTTGGAGTCAGCTGTTTAAATGTTTGTGTTGCCGTCAGAGTCATCTGGCAGTCTCATTACTGGGATGGGGTGGAAGTACAATACCCAGTCTAGTTCTGCATGCTCTGTACCAATAAATGTGCAGCAGATTCTTGCGGCATCTGGTTAAATGAGTAGGCAGACTGGCAAAGAGAGGAAGTAGACAACTTCAGAGAGGCAAGGATTATCTCAATAAGAACCTTCCACATCACATTGAACACAACACAATAAGTGTGTTCTGAGTCTTGTTCTGCTCTGTTCTACAGACTTGAGAGGCAGTAACAAACCAGTCTTCTGCCTGCAGACAGGACGTTGCTGACATCTCCAAAGATTGTGCAGGGTGGGGGGGGGGGGGGGGCTGTCTTATAACGATGAATATCCATAACAGACAGTACCACAGTTTGCAGAGCATGTTCTATTGTTTTGTCCACTGTTTAGGAATAGAGAAACGACCAGTAACCCAAAGCGGCAACTCTGGGATAACAACCCTAGGGTAACAAAGAGGACTTGAACAAGACCGCATTCTTCATCTAGACGACTGGACTGACCATTAGAGGCGTGAACATGCTCGACTGATAAACTCTTAACAACAGGAAGATGCATGGTCTCCATCACAGTTTGGAGTTTGTTCAAGAGGGATTCATTACTCTGACAATTCCACACGCACTCTACCCAAATCAGCTATCTAGAAGACTCTGTTGGAATGTGCCAAACCACATGCACTAGCAAGCTTCTGAAAATGGAGAGTGGGTGCAGAATGGGACCAATGAAACACTAACCTGACCCCACCACAATAACAGGAGAATTAAGATGGGCAGCCAACAGGCCAGTTTTATGTTGCAGGCAAGCATTGAACATGAGAAATCAAATCATAAGTTCATGGCTGTATCTCTGCAGAAAGCCTGTAAATCAGATGGCCCACATGGGGATTGAACCTACATCCTCTGCATTATCAGCACAGCACTCTAACTAGCTGAGCTAATAGACCATCCCTGAAAACAGGTGTCCACATCATTATACAGAGGTGGAACCCATGACACCCATGTTATCAGCACAGTGCTCTAACCAAGTGAGCTAATGCAACCCCCCCCCCCCCCAAAAAAAAAAAAAACCCAAAAAACCCCCAAAAGAACCAATAGAATAAGAAAAGAAAAAAAAAACATCAATACTAGTAAGTTTACTCAGTTTTTCTTAAAGACCAGCTCAAGGATGAAACTAAAGGACAGCTAGAGAGGGGAAAACGCAATTTTCAACACTGCAGACACTTACACTATACACCTATACACAATGGCATAAAACAGTATATCAACATTGATTCATGTTTGTGTATGCAATGAGTCTTGTGGTGATCAACAACACAGTTTGATGTCTTTCATTCACATATTCATACCTACAATTAAATTTACAGTTTTCTCCCTAACCACTATACTAAACATGTTACCAAATTTGGAAATCATTAGGAAACGTTTTGACAAGCAGTTTTCAAGTAGGTAAATGTTGGACATCCATGTAAAAGGTTTAATCTGCCTTGACATCTCTGCCTGGTAAGTAAATGAAAATTGTTCCAATCTCCCAGGTCAATATACGTAAGGATCTGCTGGTGCCCAAAACTTAAATTGAAACCATGCAGAACATAACACATGCACATTAAACAGCCTGTTAGTAGCTGGCTTAAGGAAGCATGAAAACACCAGCATGCATGCCCACCAAATACCAGGCATGTAGACTGTGTAGAAACACACTTCCTGCACAGTGTGGGCAAAACAACAACGTGCATACATGCATTCAAGTAAAACTGTAACGAAAAAAGAAGAAAGTCTCTTCATCAGCAGATGAGGAATCCACAGAAAAATAATTCAAACAATAAATAAATGAAATATATGCATCTGTTGCTAGCTTTCCCCATCCATCTGCCAGCCATATCTTTGCCCCAAAGTTGTGAAAATCCATCAATTAATAGCCAAGAAATTTTCAACGATATATTTTGTTCACACGTTCACAGCCTTCCCCCAGTTGATGTTTTACTGATAGTATCACAATAATAATCATAAGGATCTCCTTCAAAAATAATCTCTTAAGTCAACCGAAGTGATACTAAGAACACAACAAAACAAAACAATACCATTACATTGATGTATTACAGACATCAGCAAATCAGACATCGACGGCACACCTTTAGAATGGGGAGTCCCCACGAACTTTGATTAAAGAAACATAACTGTTTCTTTACCGTAACAAAAGGTCAATGAAAATTTGTCTCCCTTGCCATTGACGCGCCTTATTGACGGTTTTTCGCTCTTGGCCCTGCCAGTTGCGACACGAGGTATTTTCTTTGATGTTGCGTTGATAACATTATTGAATTTTCTTCAAACTTCACACCATTTTACTTTATCCGATTTTTATTAACTTCACAGTTAACATGACATATTTTCCCTGAAATAACAGACCGACCAACACATGTGTCAATAAGCTATGACCATTAGCTCTTCTGCCAGGTCAAAACAGAAGCTGTGTTGCTAACACAGAAATGAAAAGAAAGTGAATGGATCTTATTCAATCATTTGACATCTTGCGGTTTTCATGCATATAAAAATTTTCCCCAAGCAGAAATATCATCATCATCATGTGCCCTGCTGCACTGTGCTGGCGATCATGACCCTCCATACTAATCTATCCCTTGTCACTGCAAGTACATCTTCTACCCTCTCTGTCCTCAACCACACTCTGCAAATCCATCCAGTATTTTCCTTCTTTGACAAAGGCCAGTTGGCCAAAATTTTGCGCCTGTCTTGTCTTGGTGTATTAAATATGTGTTCTGATTCTATTTTCGTGTTTTCCTGTTTGTTTGAACACCAGCAATCACACTTGTTTTGGATTTTATATAATCTGTGACCTTTCTAACAGTTTTCTTAAATCTTCAAAACAAAGACCAGTCAAACGTGGCCAAGTGGTAGTGCAACTGACTACTCATTTGAAGGTCATGGATTTGAACAAAAAAAATTATTGTATGATTCTTCAGCCCTGATGGATCCTGCTCAGAACTGAATATGCTATGGGCTTGTTGGGAATACTGGGACCACACAGTCAATTCTCATCTGGACATTTTACATATGTGTCACCGAGGATGTTGCTCATGATTCCTGACCAATACCACAGCTGTCTTATCTCTCCAACCTAGATTATGCCAAGACATATTACTACAAGCTTCTCAATACTAGCTAGATGGAACTCCACAGCATTATCACTGTTATCCCTATTATCATAAAAATGTGAAAAGTCGCCCAGATTCTGCACCTTGTTCCCATGATGACCTCAGTTTCAGTGTATTTGGAGGTGTATTGGAAATGTGAAAGAGTGGCATGGGGTACTGACACAGGAGTAGCATAAAAGATGGGGAAGAAGAAAACATTTTAAAACAACAACAACAACAACAAAATGAACACAACATAAATCAGACGAGTCAAGATTACTGCTCACTTAAGTAAAGATGATGGAGATGGGTTGGACACATCATTCGAAGAGAGTACAGCCCCACACAGACTGCCCTTCACTGGACACCAAAAGGAAGACGTACAGCAAAAAGACCCAAAGCCATCTGGTGATGAATAATGGAAAGAGACCAAGACCTCAAGGCCCTGAAACACACCTGAAGTTCCATACAGTAGCTGGCCCAGAACAGACATGACTGGAGAACCTGTGTTGCTTTCCTACATGCCACTGGCACAAAGGGTATTAATTAAGTAAATATTCACTTAAAGTATTACTTTCTAGCTATCGAAATTATCAGCCTGGATCTCACCCACTCCTCCTCCCCATCTGACATACACATACACACACTCTCTTTTCTCATGCAGTTATGATGGACTCTCCAATCAAGCTGATGGATGAGTAAATATACCAGTCCTTTATTGCCTGGTGTAGGATTAATGATCATGGAGGCACATGTTCTTTTGCACATGCTGTACAGGAGTCCTGTTGCCTTGGGTTCTGGTTCTGCCAATCTCTCAACTGTTGAACAGCACCTGTTCTGCGGTGTTCAAATGTGACTGTGTCCTGCATCCAATGCCATCACCAGATTATCCGGTGGCAGGCCATGTCTTCCCAGTTGGTGGGTCAAATCCACAGCTGATGTGGTTGGCCTTCAGAGTATCCTTGATCTGTTGCTTTTGTGGTTTTTCCTAGTAACTGTATTCTTGATTCAGCTCTTCATACAGCGGCATCTTTGGGATTGGGTTGTCCTCCATACAGACAACACATCCTGGGCAAAAAAAGCCAACATTTGATGAGCAGAAACCCTACATAAGGCAAGCCACCTTTTTTAGAACCTGATGGTTGTACGCTCAATCTTGCCATGTGATGTTGCAGATATGCGTTTACATCTTTGGTGGAACCCATTTCAGCTGTTGAATGTTAGGTAGTCCAGGTCTTGCAATTCTGCTGCGGGGTTGGTCAAGACTACTGCTCTATGAACAGCAATCTTTGTGGGGATCCTGATGCCATGATCTTGGTACAATCATTGCTCAGAGCCTGGAATTGCTAAGAAAAAAAAAAGAGGAAACTTCTAGGGGGGTCCGGGGGCATGCTTCCCCGGAAAATTTTTAAAATCAAGACTAAAATCTGTGCATTCTGAGGCATTCTGGAGACAAATTTAAAGGCATCTAACACACTGAAAATCACAATGAATATCAGTCAAGAGTATTTAATAAACATTGGGCACAAGATCAGGATCCATCATACACAGCAGATCGTTTCAGTGTGTTCATACACAGACATATTCATCAAAACTTTTTTTTAAGTATGGTCGTCGATTTTTTTTAACGCGAAAAATATTTTTTTGCGCGATTTTCGATTTTGATTTCCGCGGAAATCCTCGTTTCCGCGACGAATTCCAGGCTCTGATTGCTACAATCTTTTGATCCGCCTTTCAAAGGCAGAGCATGCCACAGAGATACACAGCACCACGAGTTCCACTGTTGCTCACTGTAATACCCAAGTAGCCAATTCTGTCCACTTTCTTGATCTCCTGGTTGTTGATGATAATCGGCGGTAGAGAAGAGCCAGAAGCCTGAGATGATGTTGACGGGAACATAGCCTCTCTCTTGCTGAGGTTAATCATAAGGCCAAAGCAATTGCATGCCACCACAAATTGGTCAGCGATGCTCTGGATGTCCCTGTGCAAGTATGGAGCCAGCCAGCAGAGTCATCTGCGATGAGAAACTGGCTCAAAGCACTTTGGTTTTGGCTTGGACTACCTACCTGCAGGTTGAACAGTTTTCCATCTGAGAAAAATCTGTTATACACTTTCAAAGTTTCTGAATGCATCAATCAGCGTTGCTGCAAAGAGGATGGAGAAAACACACACACACACACACACTCTCTCTCTCTCACACACACAAACACATACACACAATGTACAAACACACACAAATCGGATGAAAAGAAAAACAGTTTTATTATTTTTGTGCTTGTGAACTTCATTATTAGCTCATATTTGCTCACTCTTAGTCAATCTCTTTCATTCTCATTTACACATAAACTGAAGCACAACAGCACAAACACATTTAATACATACACAATCTCTCTGAACTTTATATACATAGCTGTGCTCTCTCTCTCTATCCATCCTCATGAACACACACACGGACACATATATAAACAGACACACATGCACGCACGCGCGCACACATTTCACAAACAATACTGGTACCAACTTAAAAAAACAGTCAACAGTATGCTAACACAATACCAGCAAAAGCCAAAATATACCCGGTTCATTGCTATGAGTGATAGCAGTGCACAACCTTGTTCAGAATCAAAATATGCCGTCTCACAGTCATACTTACATGCACATACACAATACATGCTCACACATACTCACACTCATAGACTACACTCACAAACACACATTCACACAGACACACACACCAGACACACACACACACCCACACACACACACACACCCAGACAGACACAACAAAAAGTTTATAATAATATCAGAAAAAAATGAATATTGCAATCCTGGCAAAAAAAGCTAGATAAAATTTGCAAAGCTATGATCCCCCCAAATAAATGATAAAGTTCAGTACACATAACTAGTTGTTGAGGATATAACAATTATACAACACACTGTCAGTTAAAGTAATACATTGTATATAAGCTTGTGGTCCTCTTTTTCTTTTTTTCTTTGGGGGGGGGGGGGGGGGAGGGTTTCGCTTATTGTTTATAACACACTATTATGTCCACTGTTCTACACCCGCTACGCGAATGGTACATTTTAATGTTGATTTCATCCATTTTTTTACAATGAACTGAGCTTAGAATTTGTTCATTAGTGACAACTCAACCTGGACAAGGCCCCAATTCTACCAGCAGTCATCCGGCAGACTCCATGAGACAGACTTGCAAAACAACGACACCCCCAGAATGATGAAACACCACCACCAACAGAATGACTGATGCATTAAAGATGATGGGCAGCAAACAAGTGGAAGCCACACCAAACTCGAGACATGAGATCTTGAGTCCAAGGCCCTGTCAAAAGAACCAGCCTGTGCACACACTGAACTGACAGACACCCAAATAATGATGAGAGAATAATGGGATGATATGTATACTGTTCTTAAGCATCTCTCTGTGTGTTATAGACACAGCACAGGTGACAATGTCAAGCTAGACATAGCTCTCTCTCTTTCTCTTCGCTTTTCTTTACAGTTATGAATTTTTCTGCAAAACAAGTCTTAAATGCAGTACACATAAACTCTGCACAGCTGCAACAACAGCGCTAAAGTCTGTACATAACTTTTTTGATTACCCAAATAATATCAATAGCAATTATAACAATAGCAATATAAACAGCATTTATAATAATAGCAATATCACTATAATTAAAATACTTTTCTTTAGAATAATTTCAGTCTAATGAAGTAAAACGATCAGTTAACCGTTACTTCCACTGCTATCAAATCAAACCTACTGATCAGGGCTTTAAGTAAATTCAATAACAAATAAAGGCTGAGGTAACATGACATGTAAATCTTATACTCTGCAATGCCTTGTAACCCACTAGGGTTGACAGAATCTCAAGTCATCTTCAGCAAAAGCAAAACTGGACATATCAAGTAATGTAGGTGTTTATTGCTTCTTTGGAGTTTGTTCAAGTGAGGTTTACCACTCATGGACTCGCCCAAATTTGCCAGCAATTATCTGGCAGACTCCCTGAGCCTGTGCAAACACAAAACCCTATACACTGACAAGGTCTTCAAATGGAAAGGAGAGGGGGTGGGGGGAGGAGGAGAGACCTGTGAAACAATAAGCTGCCACCACAAGAATGATGGAAACATTAAGATGGGTGGCAAACATGTCAGATTTTAATGTTGGCTGGGAATGAACTCGAGATACTAAGAAATGAAATGCAAACCAAATCCCTATGTCAATCAGCGCAACAATACTGAATGTTATTTGCTTTTAATTTTACATTCTTACAAACTTGCCCCACTTCAACATCAAGATCTGCAAGATAATCTTCAGCTACCATTCAGGAGATTATCTGATGTTGTGTGTGTGTGTGTGTGTATGTGTGTGTGTGTGTGTGTTGTGTGTGTGTGTGTGTGTGTGTGTGTGTGTGTGTGTGTGTGTGTGTGTGTGTGTGTGTGTGTGTGTGGTGTGTGTGTGTGTGTGTGTTGATGCGAGTGCATGTGTGTGTGCATATGCATGTGAGAGTGTGTACGTGTGTGTATTGAAGTATATGTGTGTGTGTGTGTGTGCGCGCGCGTGTGTGTATGCGCATATATGCACTGTCCCTTTCAGGAGGAAAACAGGAGGAAATTTCAGTTAAAGGAAATTCTGAAGCTTGGAAAAAAAAAGTTTTATAAAAGCCATTACTAGCATCTGTATAAGATTAATACTTAACTCTGCAAACTAAAATTTGCACAATTCAAATCAAATAATTATGTAGTTTTAACTGTGAATCTTTTGGAGATAAACAATTGCTGAATCAATTAAATTTCAGGTAAACACGCTTACATCCATAAAATAAAGAAACAAAAATGAAGTCATTACAAAGGAATTCAGACAAAACCTGTGATTAATAAAAACACCACACCATGCCAACAGTAACTGTAATACACTGTGTATGCCAATACAAGAACTCAAGTCACTAAAATTATAATCAACTGGTTCCATCAATTTTGAAAGATTCTGAGAAATTTTTACAAAATTAGGAAGTAAATGTTGGGGGGGGGGAGGGTATTAGAAAGTAAACAGGATTGGTAAAGCCTATCAAAAAAAAAAAAGTTGTAACAATAAAACAAATATATAAATCAAATAAATGAACCAAACAAGACTGCTTTACCTATGTCTTGTTAGTACTAGTAAAAACTGTACCACACCACCATTTTTACAGGAACATAAACCTGAACTGTATCACTTCAGTGTTGATGTGGGCATACCTTTTTGTCTTGTGGCATAACAATGTATGCAATACAACATTTGCCACAACCACGACGACTAATGCGTACAGTGGTTTATCAGCTGAGCAATGTACGCCTATACATTCCAAGCAGACTGATGGTAGCAGAGTATGGATGTACAATCAACGAACTGAGAAGTCAACCAGATCCAATCCCAAGTCCATGGCTAGATACAGATGGTGGGAACTGCCAGCCAGAGAGTAGACAGGGCTGTTTTGGTGCCCACTGTAATAAGCCTGCAATCAAAAGACAAGGACTTAACATCACAAGCATCTGCATTCATGACAAGAGTGGTACAAACTTAATAACAACTATATGCTTTTCGCTAATTTTGTGTACATTTTCACGTAATGATTTCTTAAATTTTTTTTATTGTTATTGTTGTTTAAAGCCCACCTGACTGCTTAGAGCCATATTAGGGCTATAACCACTTCAAAACATACAAAACTTCATCAGGAAAAAAAAAGAAAAGAAAATTAAGTACACATATCAATGCAATTTTCGCACATAATCTAAGGACATGCTCCTGGCGTTGACCACTATGTCCAATTTATCACAGAGGGGATTTAGAAAAAACACCTGAATACAAATAAGCATACCTATGGACACCAAAACATATATCAAAACAGGTATAAATTACCTAAAATTGCTTCCGCATATCTCACCTCCCTACAGTCAAAAATGCAGTTAATACTTGTACCCACTTATCAATCCTAAGAAAAAATATGTAAGACTTTATCGAACACATACAGGTGAATGGACCAGCCAGGCACAAAATGATAGGAAGAAATGACAGGAAGCAAAGGAACAAGGCAGAAACAAAGAGTGACAGCAAAGAGGAAATTTCTACCACAGAATTTCCAGAAGGTGGGTATACTATGAAACTGAAAGAGCCCCCGGCATCCCCACAGGGGGAGTGATTTTTGTTGCCATCTGACTGTGTGTGCACGTTTGCATGCATGTGTCTGTGCAGTACACATGAACTGAAGGTGAATAAATGAACTGAAGGTGAACAGTTTACTCTGTTAAACCCATACCATCTCTCAAGACACTTCTGGCAGAATGCAAAATACCTCCTTGACTTCCCTAAGGAATGTACAAAACTTTACAGAAGGAAACTGACAAATGCCAACTTTCAATCATTACAAGCCACAGTGAAAAGGATTTAGCCTATCAGCTGACCTGGATATGTTGTTGCTGACGTTTGTCCCAGAGCCTGACCAGCCCATGGCGAGCAGTGCCAGTCAGCATGGTGTTCTGACCATCTGACTGCAAGCAGTACACTGCTGAGTCAAACTGATCCTCCCACATGCTGACACTGAAAACCATAAACATACAAACACCATTAAAAAAGTCAGATATGTCAGAATTTTGTCAGGTAGCCTGGCAGAATCAGATGGAAACACTGTCATTTGCTGTCTCTCTTTGAATTCACCTTCCAATCTGCCTGCATGAGTTTGCACAGGTGCAAATTACACAGATGGAACTTTATATGTGCATGCTACCTCAAGTTTATCCAGGAGTCACTAGGTACCTGAATTTTTTTCAGAATTAAAGATGGTAAAGCAGCAACAGAGAGGAGATGGGCATAACCCTCACAAGAAAAGTTGAGGTCTCTACCACCTCACTCCCAAACAGCATCAAAGTTATGGGATAACCGTTACCTTTTTACCTTTGCATCCTGTTCAGGCAGTTCTATTTATTTGTTATGCATTTTGCATGCATGACAAAGGCTGTTGGACTGTAAGTATGTCTGTGTCTTGTCTCGTTAATTTAAAAAAAAATTCTATTTTGTTGTATTCTTGGTATCAAAAACCTACCATTTGATTATGATGTTAAGTTCCAAATTTCTAATTATCAATATGCAAATTCCAGATAAAGTCAGTCTATTTACCTTTCCCAGTATCTTTGTTCTTTTAATCTGAATTACAGTATTTCTTATATTCTTCATAAAAACAATTTCAAACTCCAAACATATTTTTTAATTTTATTCACTCATCTATAGATAAAACAAACTAAGACAAACACACTCAGCAAAGCAAAACCAACTTCATAAAAGACTTCAAATTCAATGTATTTGTAAGATTTCCACATCTTCATAAAAAGATCTATAAACGCGCATGATATGTCAATTCCAAAGCATCATCATCATCATCATTTGTCCTGCGACATAGCGTTGGCGATCATGGCCCTCCATATGAATCTATCCCTTGTTGCTGCAAGTACATCACCCACCCCCTCTGTCCTCAGCCACTCTGCAAGTCCGTCCAATGTTTTCTCCCTGAATCCTGGTGCTCTTTTTCCCTCTAACTTTCCTGCTGTGACTAGGTGTTCTATTTTCTAATGCCTCAAAAATTGTCCTATAAATGTTGCTTGTCTTTTCCTAATCTTCTTCATTAATGTTCTTGTGTCTGTCTCCTTCAAGACTGTCTCATTTCCAAAGCATTAAGAATAAAACATACATACATAAATACATACAGATAAAATAGTAACTAAACATTTAGATTGTATGACATACGTAAGTAAGTGATTACATTAAACTTCATCTGGTAGATAAGGCAGCTATATTTCTCTGAAACTGTGCTAGTTCCACGTGACTACAGCACTGTAGTCATATACATGGGATTTCATGATCAGGTATCACGTCAACGAAGCAATATTCGGAGCAGTTTTATCAAGCATGCATTTATAAATACACTTTTCCCATGAATATTAAATCATATACCGAATTCATGCGCTTTTTCATTGACACCAAATAAGAAGTTATCATAAATCTGATATTTGCACAGGTGACACATTCTGACTTCAACAATTCTATTTTCCAACATATTTAACTCAATAATGGTGGCACGTGCTGAAATTGTAACAGCACCATTTGCATGACAGTTTAAAAAATGTCACAATGAACATTTTGTGCCAGAAACAAAAATCCCTACACAGCATTGCATGGAGGTTGTCATCATCATCAGGTGCCTTGCCGCATGGCGTTGGCGATTATGGACTTCCATCTGTCTCTATCTCTTGTTGCCTCAAGCATCTCTTCCACCCTCCCTGTCTTCAGCCACTCTGCAAGTCCGTCTAGTATCTTCTCCCTGGGTCTACCCAGTGCTCTCCTTCCCTCCAGCTTTCACGATGTGACCAGGTGCTCCAATTCCCCTTTCCTCATAAAATGGCCTATGAATGTTGCCTGCCTTTTCCTAATTTTCCTTATGAATGATCTACATGTACTTGTGTCTGCCTCCATCAAGGCTGTCTCGTTTGCTTTCTTTGCTGTCCATGGAACTCTCAACATCCTTCTTAGAAACCACATCTCAGCTGCCTCAATCTTGTTCTGGCTTTGCTTGTTGACTGTCCACGCCTCGCAACCGTACAACAGTATTGGTTCTATATAACATTCAAGAACTCTCTTCCTGATGTTAATTGATAGGCATTTGTTGGTAAGAATGCTTTCCATCTTCTTGGAGGCTGTATGATTGTCAAACAGTGGAATGAGAATGCAGGAATAACTTGCACAACTAACCACTCTATTCAAACAACATGATCAACTACATTCTACTGCCCCTACTGACCATGTATTTGTGCGCAGGTCCCACATTCGAAGATAAGTGTCATGCCCACAGGTCAGCAGAACGTTGGGCGACTCAAACTTCATGTCCAGAACCCCAGATCCACGCTTGTGTTGATCTCCCAAATGACCCAAAAACTCTCCTCTGGAACAAATTTTGGGTCTACAGTACTGTCTGGCAATGGTACATCTGTTTTTCACAAGCATACACAAACACACATGCGTACCTACACACTACATTAATATGAACAAAAATTAAACACTTTCACATTTTTTGAAATGTTGTGAAAATTTGAGAGCCTTTCATTGCCTCAACATTAGTCCAAAAAATCTTTCATTCAGATGCACTAACAGAATGAATGAACTCAAATTCTTCATCCTCTATATATGTGTGTAAGTGTGCCTGTGTTCAGGTGCTCACTATACTGTACTGTGTCCATGTTTCTGTCTGGTAACTTGGTGGGAATGAAAAGAAAGTGGTGGGCATGGCAGAGAGATAGACAGACAGACAGACAGAGAAACAGAGACAGAGAGAGAGTGTGTGTGTTGCGTGTATGTGTGGTGTGTGTGTGTGTCTATGTGTGTATGTGTGTGTCCGTCTGCCTGTGTGTATAGATGTGTCTGTGTGTGAAAACTTGAATCATTCATATGATTTTGCTATCCTTAGTTCATTGTGTCAAGTGGTTCTTTATACTTCATTTCTTTTCATTTCTTGTTTAATCTCATTGATTTTGCTCTCCTTTATTCCTTGTGACTAGTTGTTTCCACCAGATATTTTCATTTCATGTTGTGTCGTCTGTTGTTACGTGTTAAGTCTGAAATTGTTCTGATGATATGAAATGCAATAAGCATGCATCTGAAATAGATCGTCTGCACTATATGAATGAAATTTATTGTTATATTCTTCACAATCAGTTATTGTTATTACCATTTTTGTTTAAAGCCCAGCCAACTGTGCAGAGTTATATCAGGACAATAATCATCTCAAAACATACACAATACCTCATTGGGGAGGTGGGGGGGGGGGGACTGGAAATGAAAGTTAAATACACATATCATAATGTATTTGCACATATAATCTACAAACATGTCCCTGGCGTTAATCATTCCATCCAATTTGTCACCAGGGGGTTTAAAAAATATCCTGAATACAAATTTATGCTTCACTAAGGCCACTAAAAACATATGTACAAACAGGCCTTAATTACTTAAAATTGCTTCTGCACATCACATTTTCTTTGAGCCAAAAATGAACATTATCAATCCTAAGAGAAAGGATGTAAGGCTTTATAAAACACCTACAGATGAATGGACCAGCAAGGCAGAAAATGAAAGGAAATGAGACAACAGAAAGCAAAGGAGAAAGGCAGAAATGAAAAGAGTGACAAGAAAAAGGAAATTTCTAGCACAGAATTTACAGAAGGTGAGGACACTCTTTAGCCCCTGGCCTCCCAATATACGACACACTTAGCTAGCTTACACAATAAATGCTGAATTTACTCAAAAACTGGACTTCGAATCTTTTAGCATTCAAATGCTACATAAGCATTCAACCATATAAATCAGTACTGGCGTGCTAAAAGTAGCTGATTCTGGTTGTATTATTTGCAAATTGAATGGTGTTAATACAAAATAATCCATGCCTAATGGTACAATCTCATGATCTTTGATTTGTTCATTGCATAAGTGCATTCAAGTGCTTATGATTGAGAGAGAGACAGAGAGAGAGAAAATTTCAGTATCTCAAGAAACTGTCTGTCTACGCTCGAGATAAATTCCATATGCAATGGTGCCGCTAATGCCATCCAACTGCAAAGATCCAAAAGAAAAAAAAAGAATTCAAACGAGAGTTGAAATGATAACCCCTGTGTATTCAGTATGGCGATCTAACCAACTGAACTAAAAGGAACACTGGATGATCATCTGGGAAGGAGGGAGGGGAAGAAAGAGACAGAGAAAAGAGAGAGAGAGAGTGTGTGTGTGTGTGTGTGCGCGCGTGTGAGTGTGAGTGTATGTACAAGCGTACATAAATGTATACTGCAGGCATGGGCATGCGTACTAAAGCACATGCTTGTGTGTATCCATACTTCTTCACACTTTTTCTTTCATTTTATGGATGCTTTAATCCACTGAACTGATTCATTTTTCCGTTTTTGTGATAGATTTGTGTTTGCAAATTGAGTAATTGTGAGAATGATGCAAATTCATACAAGTCCAGTTTATGTGTTTCAAATTCCAAATTTCGATTAACCACTAGACCGCCCCATCACGGGATTACCCGTGAAGTTTCGGCCTATCTAAGATGGCCCCGTCACGGGATATTCCGTGTGCGTCATAGTAAGACTTTTCCAAGCTCTATTTTAAGACCAGGGGTTCCCAATTCACTCCAATCACAAAGCTTAGTGTGTCTGCTATTAATATTTATAAAGCGAAGGATCCAATGAGATTAAAAGGGTCAGTCTGGGCTGTTTCCTAAACCACCCCCTGCAACTTTCGAGCTCACTGATCATCATGGCGGATGAAGAAACTCAACCTGGCCGAAGCGGGTGAAACGAAAGCGAACAGCAAAAGATTACAGTGACTTTGTTACCACTGATGATAAGAAAGTTCTACAATTGATAGAGGACGACGAATCTAGTCGTTATGACGAAACTGCTATGTCAAATGGCTCGCTGGAGTCGAACCAACTTTCCAGAGGAGCGGAGGGGGTGTGTCAACATCGCAATTACGAGAATAGTCCAGCAAGAGGAGAGAGAGCCCGAGTTGGAGGCTGTAACTGACCCAGATTTTGAAGAGGGTGAAGGCCAGTCAAGAGAACAATGGCTCAGACGGGGGAGAGTGAAACTGGACACAGTACAAGCGTCGTCTGCTACAGCTTACACCGGAACTGACACGGTGGAGCAGCTTGCTCGTGGTCAAGCCACCACGCGTCTACCGCGAGGGCAGGCCGTTGGCAGAAGTACAGGTATGATCCATTGTTTGTCTTGTGTCAGTGTGTTGATAAATGGAGTGTTATCACGGAGCAGTGACTGCAAAAGAGAAGACTTTGCTGAATGGGCGTGTGGGCGTGGCACTGAGTGTGTTTGTGTCATCACTGTACTTGTGTGTGTGTGTGTGTGTGTGTAGCTGTGTGTGTATGTGTGTCTATATGGTTGTGTGTAGTTTGTGTGTGTGTGTGTTGGTGTGTGTGTGTGTGGTGTGTGTGTGTGTGTGTGTGTGTGTGTGTGTGTGTGTGTGAGTGTGTGTGAGTGTGTGTGTTGTTTCCAAGCACAAGGATGTGAACCTGATTTTTTTTTATATCCACAGGTGGTACCAGAGACTGTGAGACCAGAGGCAGGGGACAGGGAGCTTCTCAGCAGAGAGGGAGAGGGAGAGGTGCAGTATTAGACCAGCCCCTTGTGCCACCTAACAACACCCAGCCAGATATTCCACAGTTCACAGGGGAACCTGGCCTGAAGATTCAGCCTGATGGGGACAGACCTGTGGACTACTACCGGCTCTTCCTCAACAACGAGATGCTTGACAAACTTCTCTACTACCCTGGAGAAGACTGTCAGAAAGCTTTCCTCTGGCAGGAGGTGCAAGGTGTACAGCAAGAGGGGCATCAGGAAAGAAACCAACTTTGTGTGTGGATATTGTCCTTTGAACCCATCTCTTTGTGTGCAGCCTTGCTTCGTGGCGTACCACACCAAGAAAAACTACTAGTTGCTGACTGATGCCCTATGTAGACACAGTGTGTGTATGTATTTTTCATCTGTGTGTTGTGTGATGTGCTATTGCAAAATTTGTTAAAAAAAAAAAAAGAAAGAAAAAACAACAGTGACACTGAAAACTCTTTCGAGTCGCAAAGTGTGTGTGCGTAGATATGAACATGTATTTGGTGATTGTGAAAATTCTTCTTGGACAGAAGGTAAGGAAATACATTTTTCATTATCATTCTTTCGTTTTCTGACAATAATTCAGTTTTATTATTCACTGTTTTTCCCTTTTTTTATATTTATATGATATCATGTCTAGAATAGTGTAAAAAGAATAAATCCTGTTTCATTGGACATAAACTTTCATCTGTCCTGTTGAATGGATGTGTAATTGTGATCAGTGTATAGAGGATTCAATTACCTTTCAGAAAAGTATTAGTTTTATGGACTTTTATTGAGTAGTTTTTGTGTCAGAATTTTTTTTTAATTATTACCCTCCGTGATGTAATATGGCCTGGCAAATAGTGTTTTCGGAGCTAAAAAAGGGCATAGCAGCGAAAGGGTTAAGAAGTCAAGTACTGGCTTGCACACTGAACTGAATTACACATGCTTAAGTCTTTCAGACAGTAACAGAATAGACAGTAGTTTCTCCATACCTGTTGATATCCAACAAGACAATGGCTGGGTTATTGTAGCAGGCTGTTCCTACTGCCACAGTACTGCAAAAAGAAAGCCATCAGCTTGTAAATATCATTCAACATACACTTCAAAAGAAATTCACGGATAGTTGTCACTTAATACTTATTTCCACAAGCCAAGACTAAACTAATACACCAAAACATTAATCTAGGGATTTAGACTCAAAAACTATGACGATTCCAGCATCTATCTACCTACCTATCTACCTACCTATCTACCTATCTATCTATCTATCTATCTATATATATATATATAGAGAGAGAGAGAGAAAGAGAGAGAGAGAGAGAGGGGGGTGCAGGGGAGAGAGACACAGAGAGAGAAAAAAAGAGATGTGGGAACTGTCACAGGACATATGACATACTGTGCAGGCTGATGAAAATAATATTGAAAGACTCATCACTCATAAATAACAATTAAATATTGAGTTAACACACATATATCACAATGATATACTCACACATCACATATAAACCACAATTATATACTCAGTCACCCATAAAATGTAATTATATACTCAGTCATCACCTACAGATCACAATTATACAGTCATCGCCCATAAATCACTGTTAATCACATGCTCAGTTATCACCCTTCAATCACAATTATGAACTCAGCCATTACTCATAATCACCTTTACTCATCTACTCAGTCACACATTTGTGTCCACAGTTATTATCAGGAGATAGGCCTTTTTATAGCTCACAATAGAAGCAATTCTATCACAGTCTTCTACTATTCTAGAGTGTTATACTTCAATTTCTCAAGATAATGTCTGCGTTCGGAATGAATTACATATGCACTGATGCCATTGATGGCAGGTGATCAAGAATCAAAGTAGGCATAGGATAAAAGTTTAACAGCACACATTACAAGTTTTCGATAAAATCCAATTAATACAAACCAGCGATAGCCACGTACACACAAAAGAACACAGTGACAGCTAAGTACACACCATGTTAAGTTCCTTTCAAGTGATTCCAGCACTGAGAGTATATTCCTTACTGTATTATTACCCACTATAGTGACAGTAAAGTACACTTTGTACTAAGTCTTTCAGCAGGCTGACAGGCTCTTGGTTAAGACATGGACTCATGATCTAATGCCTAATTTCAATGCCAACCTGCAACATAAATACTGGCCTGACAGCTGTCTCATTTAACTCATCCCGCCCCGCGCCTGACAAATTGTTGGGCGCGACTTCTCACCTCTCAGCTCCTGCGCCCGATAATTTGTCAGGGGCACACACCCATTCACTTTTGGTTTCATTTGTATGAATATTCACTAAGGAAGGGACATTACTCTGTCACTCTTCCCTTCTGATAACTTCGAAGATTCCGCCAAGACATTATGAAGCAATTTTACAGTTTTTTGTTGTTTTTTTACATCAAGATGAGTAAACGAGCTCGTACACAGTGTGACAAGTTTTGGATGAAATCTTCATCGATGAAGACAGCGATTTTGAGCCCGAAACAGAAGAAACAGCGTCTGAATCAAGTGTATCTTCTTCGATCAGCACTTCACTCGACAAAGAACCCTCGCAAACACCGAAAATTGATGAAATTGATGAAATGAAGGTGGAAAATCAACCATCAACATCAAGTGGGTGTGTTCGTATCGATGCTTCTAGAATTCTCTGACATATTCCACAGCAAGAAAGTGACTGACAGTGATGAAAATGACTCCCTTGAACAATCTTTGGCCCCACCACCATCCTCAATTCATGATAGGCCATCATAGGGCCTCTGAATCGAGTGTGTCCCACATCTGCAGAAAAAGTGTTTCTTCTTCCTTGATTTTTTCAACCTTGTGGATATTATGGGATTTAACACAATTTCAAAGTAATAATACCCTTTTTGTAATATCTCCTTTTATGTTCACTTGTGTGCATTGTGATTTTGGTGTGCCTCTTTGATTATGAATAAGAGTAATGATAAAAATCAAATTTTTTGTTGTAAATTTTCATAAAATTTTAATTAAGATGATCTGAAAATTACATATAAGACAGAACATTTATTCATTAGCAAGCATACAAAATTTCAATAAATTTCATCACATGGTTTTTGAGATATAGATGATTTATTGGGGTACCATCAATTTTACAGTTCCCCCCCAAAACCCCCAAACTGGGAGTGCTTTTCTCTTGTCAAATAGACAGGGCTGGAAGACGAAGACTTAACGTTCCAACCATTCTGGTGGTGTCAGCTTAATGTTTCATGTTACCATTCTCTCCCCCACCCTCCCCTTCAAGACACTACTAGATAGCAGTTTTGCGCATGCTAAAGGAGTCTGTCAGGTAATTACTGCCAGATTTAGATGAAGTGCATGAGAAACTGTCCAAGTGCAATGACTCTTTCTTGAACAAACACCAAACTCCAAATGCCTAGGTACACCTATCAGTTCCAAATAAACCTTTATCATTCATGCACATATATATATATACAATACATAATCAAACTCACTTTGCATTGGGCGAGGCAGACAACGACCATACCCGGTCTCCAATATTGAAGCATTTCTTCTCTCTTTCACTGTCTTCAGGAAACATGGATAGCACCTACCAAAAGCAACGGTAAATAATGTAGCATTTACATGTAAAAGTTCTCAATGCTATCACCATCAGTCAAATTACATTATCATGAGGTGCTAGAACCCTTTCTAATCTCCATTAAAAAAAAAGTATTTCATACCAACTGGAAAAAGGTATGTGTGTCTATGCATGTGTGTGCATCTGTAACACAATCATGTGAAATTTTTTTTCTCAATTTCCTAAGATGGATCTTTAAGATATTTTAGTCAAAGGAGTGGAACACTGAGGAGATGTGAAAGTGTAAGTCTGAAAGGTAAGCCATCAAGATCAAGGTCACAGAGACAACAAAAAAAACCGCACCAAAACTCAGCACTTTTTGAGACACCTGAATGAATCGCACTTTCTCAGGAACTTCTCACAATACCTCAAATCTGTGTTTGCAGTTCTGACAGTCCACCATTGACATCTATGCACCACATGTTATAATTTGTTTCATATAAAACTTTTTCAAGTTCACACAGTGACAGATAATCTAGAACAAATATGTATCTTCATTATTATTTTGTCTGAAACAAAAATTGTCAAAAATTCAAGGAACACCCTTTCTATTTAATCTTAGGAACAGAATTTGTTTCCTACAATTATGTTTAATTTTCTTCTTCATGTCTATTCATGTACACAGTCTACCTCAGGGGCAAAGAGATTATCACTATACAGTGAAATGTGGTTTTAACATCATCCACTTCTTACTGAAGCTGAACTTTAGGAAACTGACAAAAACTTATTGAAGGGAAAAGATGGGTATGGGTATTATGGAACCATTATACATATTGAAAATTGCTTCCTCAAATTTGTAATGAATTTATTCCAAGCTCAGAAAAAAATTCATTTTCTCCACTCTGGACCTCTGTTCCTGAAGATGAAGCCTAGCAATACGTGACGTGAAGAATAATTATTACCTTTATAAATGCATGGCGGCTGTCTTGGGACTTCAGTCTACAGCAAAAAAGCAAATCACAATAGATCTCAAACTTTTTATGAAAAGTTCAGATTTAAGCAACAGTATTTTTTTGTTTGTTTGTTTTCCCTAATGAGCCAAAGGATGACAGACGGTAGCTGTTAGACTTAGAGTCTTTCTTGCAACAGACAGATCGAGGCATGTGTCTTAAGTTTAGCTAAGCATAGATTAGTTCTATATTACCTTTTGACTATACAAAAGACTTGATTGGAAAAGAAAGTATTCTTCAAAGAAAAATGGAGACTGTTAGAATGGCTTGACCATCTTGTTTTGTTTTTGCTGTTGTTTTTTGTGTTTGCTTCTTGGTTTTGTTTTGTTTTTTTGTTTTCATTTTTCTCTGGTATTTAACATAACTGTATGTCACACGTAGAAAAAAATTACACAAGAAAAGTAACTCAGATATTGTATTTGTATTAATTTGACGGACTTAAAAATTTGGGAACAAGCAACCAGCGAAGAAACACCTGAAAAACAAATAGTTAGTTATCTGGGCTGACCTAAAAAAAATTCACATGCAATTTGTCAAAATGTCATGCGTCTATCTGGTTGTCAATTGTTTTGCTTCTTTTCTTCTTCTTCTTCTTCTATTTTTTTTTGCATGTCTTTGAACATACAGATACACATGTGAAAAAGTTTATCTACTGAGGAAAAAGATGTATCAAAGAATAAAAAGTGCAATACCTTCACAGTCCTGTCCTTGGAGCCTGACACGATAACTTTCTCTAAAATGTCCACACACTGAGTGTCACTGTAATGAGCCTCTTTATAGTGCAGCAGCTGGACACCTGATGAGGCTTCCCATGTGCTGATCCCTCCACCTCTGAAATCACCATTTTCAGCAATTACTTGCCAATCATTATCCTCTGAAAACACCAGCAGTTTCATTTTCTTAAGATAATGTCTCTGCGCTCCAAATAAATTCCACATTTGTACTGACATCACAGATGCCACGCGACGGAGAAGATCCAAACTGATCATGGCATACACCATAAGCCTGTATATAAGCCCTACAATCTTAAGTAATTACTCGTCAATTAAAGATTTTGAGAGAAAGCTTATTGTACCATGTTCGCTGCTGTAGACACAATCGTCCTCATTCAGGTAATATTTTTCCCTTACTTCAATGATAAAACTATATCAAATCATGAATCAGCTTAATGCATCTTGGAACCAAATGGATAACCCAAATGGGAAAAGCAATTCTTTTCGGGTACATTACAAAATAATAGCATTAATAGATTTTGAATTATGCAGCTCTTTTCAGAGACAGTACAAAACAATATTAATAAAATGTAACAAAATTATTCAGCTCTTATCACAGTACAAAATAACATCATTAGTAAATACTTTTCATAACAATATCATCTCAGAGAAATACAATTAACTGAGACACCTACTTCACTTCAGAGAGACCGAAGAGGCATTACAATCATGAATATTACGCATTTTTATCAAGATATCTGACTGACCTGCAACCACTAACAACGATGCCATTCCTGATGACAAATCGAGTCACATCTGTATTTAGGCCCAGCAGTGCTACTCTGGTTCTCTCCCGCAGGTATCCATTGTCTTGGATATCAAACTGTAAGATGGAGCTACCTCTTGACACCAACAATGCGTCCTCATTTCTTTGGAGCCATGGCATCAGTCTGCACACACACACACACACACACACACACACACACACACACACACACACACACACACAACAATCACGATGAACACATCCCCTTTGCTCATTTGCTGTGTTCACACACACACACAGATGAACAAATATCCTCTCCTCATTTGCTATGTTCAGAAATCACATACCTACATAAATCAAGCTAATCAATTAATATTAAATTTTTCGTCTCACTAAATCAACCAATAGTTTATTAAAACAATAAATTACTTACTCTGTGCAAACTAATAATAATCATTTTGTGCTCTGAAGTTGTGATATAAAGTATGCAACAGATAGTTCATACAACCCATTATGACCAGTAACTAAGCGCTGTTCCTCTTGGAATGTTGACAGTACAGGCAATAGTTTGTGGTGAGTGTGGTGAGTGGGGAAAAAATGACACAAACGAAAGTAAATCGGACACGGAGATAGATTAACTTCATTAAGAGACAAAAATGAGAGAGGGGCTGAGAGGGATAAAGAGACATTAAAAAAAGGTGACATAAACAGCAACTGAGCAAATGATGGAGAAAAGAGTAGGGAAAAAACATGTAAAGACATGGACAAAAAATATTAGGACAAAAATGAAAAGAAAAGTAAAAAGAGAAAGAGATTCTACCCTTTTTCAATTTTTGTCATGAAAAAGCAACTGTGCAACTGACTACCTGGAATGCACGTTTCTGGACAGTCTTCCTTGGATAAACGAAACTCCCTCAGGACAAAATTTTGTACATTAAATTTTAACAGGCAGGTCTGTATAAGTATACACTTTTAAGGAGACTTAAGAATACAAAACAGATTATAAGAAAAACTTTATTCCATTCTTTTTAGTCTGGCACACTTGAAGTTGAAAGATCGCCTGAACAGCTAAAAACTAACTAGAAACCAGGACATTCATGACAAAAATAAATCTCTACTTAGATCACATGAACTGTACCTGTGATTGTATCTGAGCATCCATACTTCACGACGATGACCTTTTTCCCAGTTCAAAGACACTCGGTAGCGTTCTTTTGCACAGCCCAGGCCTCTGTACGCTCTGAAATACACACACACACACACACGCACGCACGCATGCACACACACATCAACTATCTTTAAGTAAGTACACAGGACTACATGGATAATGAGGCACTTAAACCTTACAAAGAAACATCCATCCATTTCTGTTGAACATCACAATACCTCAGGGCGACTAATTCACACTTTTTCCCCCAGTCATTAGCTCATTTCTTTGTTCTGACCATCCTTGAATGAAATTTCATTGATTCCTAAACATAAACATCCCCATATAATCATAACAAAATCATCTAGAATTTGTATATATAAATATATAAACAAACGCTTAATTTAACCCCTTCACCGCCAGTAATTTTAGGATGTGATTTTAGGATGTTAAAGTCCTCAGCGCCAGCTGTCTAAAAAAAAAAAACCAAGAAAAATGCACCTACCGACTTCAAAATGACCGTAAATTTCTTATTTCTCAACCGAATTGCTTTCTGTTTTGTTTTTTTTTGAAAGAAGAAAAATGATTGGAGTTTGGATTATGAACATAGTTGTGTCTGCCAGGCGGTCGAGCGAATTGGCGGTGAAAGGGCTGATCCACACAACGTAAATGACTTAAGATGCCCATAATTTTATATGAGGCTTTCTACTAGTATTGCTTCCTCACTGTAATACTTATTACAGCCCTAGGTACCTCAGGCACGCATCCAATTTATCTCTAAGCAAATAATTACACTTTACTAGTTTACTGAGTTAATGATTACATTATATCCATTGATTATAAATTGTCTCTGGATATAATGTACTGATCATTCACATGTCAAATTTTAAGCCACTAAGATCACTGGCTACCAAACTGTGTGTGTGAGAATCAAGTCTCTACCACACTTTCTTTGACATTATATGCACCTGTCACTCTTTCTCAGACATACATATTAGGACTTCTTGTACAGTGCCTCATCTCAAAAAGACACATACATATATGATAAAGCAGAACATGAGTTAACCCTACCACTAAGATGAAAACAGGTAAACTATAACAATGCAATACTCTTATCATAGCCCAGCCTACTGTAGAGTACCATACCAGGGCTACAACCATTTCAAAGCATACATTGACACAAACACCTCATTGAGGGAAAAAAACATCTGGAAAAGAAAATCAAGCACTTATAAAAATATCAATGCATTCATGCACATAAATTTACAAATACACCCCTGGTATTGATCATTTCACCCAAGCTATCATGGAGGGTTTAAAAAAAAAAAAACCTGAATACAAATATATATGACTCTAAGACATACAAACTGGCCAAAAGTATCTAAACTTGTTCTTGCACATCACACCAATTTCCTTAGAACCAAAACTGCGATCAATACATTAAACATGTATCCAATTATCAACTCAGATTAGAATAAGTGAAAGCATATCATATAAACTTTATAAGACTTTATAGGCACATGCAGGTGAATAGACCAGCAAGCAGACGAATAGATCAGCAAGGCAGAAAATGACAGGAAGAGCATGGCAAAAAACAGACCATGATAGAAAAAAAGGCAAGTGGGGATACTATTTATTATGAATACTGGGAGGACGGGGGATAATACAATATTAAAGAAGATGAAAAAATTAATCACAAGGGTGCAACTTAGAAAAAGTCAAAAAACTGAAAGGGGTCCAGGGCTGGCAGTGCCCCGTATGGGGGGGGGGGGGGGGGGGGGGTTGGGGGGCATAGCCCCCTAGATGCTGAAGCTTTTTAAAAAAAACAACGGATTTTCCATTTGACTCTTTTGAAAAAACGGATTCCGTCGTCAAACGGAAAAAGTTGGACCCATGTAATAATAATAAAATGTGAAATCAATAAAAACGAATCATAACAAAATATCCGTATTTCCATGTGTTAGTTGGTCATGGAACAAAATAAAATTCAAAAGAAAACAATTAACACTTTTTTCTCTTGCACGCTGCACATACATGTATAACAAGCATAAACACACACACACACACACAAAGTGCATTTATATGTATAGACATGCAATACACACACATTTCCTGATCCCAACTCACCTACACAGTAGCCTACACATGTCTAAACACACACACACACACACACACCACACACACAGTGAGAGAGACAGAGACAGAGAGTAAAATGCACATACACACTGGTACAAGGTTCGCAATAAACAAGAAAAAGAACATTCACATTACTATTATCCTCACTGTCAGTGTCACAGCTTCTGTCACATTGAAGCTGTGTCTCCCAAACACATGGCCACACACACACACACATGACAGCTGATGTGACTATGCTCATATTTACATGGATCTAAAAACTGTCTACTGCTATCTTAATTATAAACTAGATAAGATTAAGACAGTCTCACCGATTGTGGTTTGAACGCAGCACGGCGCGTTCTTTCTCATGTGGCAGCCATATACAGTCCTCCGAGGCCAAACGCCTGAAACGTTGGCAGACTTGGCATACCTTGCACAGTGTTGCAGGACTCAGGTACTCAAGTATGGTGTACAGTACGTCATCTGGAAGTTCCAGAATTTGGCAGGACTGGTCGCCACTGAAGGTCGGAGCTTTTTCAGTCCGATCAGCGCGTGAAGACCGCCCTCGCTGCTTTGAACTAGACGAAGGTCGACTGCGCCCAGACCCTGCCCCGTAACTTTTGCTTGCTTTCTCCATTTTCTTCCCAAACGATATATCCGACAGAAGTATGGTGAATGTAAAGAAATCCTCGACAGCTTCTTGGTCATTTTAAACTCGGTCACTGTTTAAAAATAGATATTACAAATGTGGTGTTGCAATCGTGGCAACGACAGTCTCCATGTTGTGGTACAATGCATGTGTATGACGTCGACACATGGGAAAAAGTGTGACGAAAACGAACACAAGATTTTGTCGGCTAACGTAAAGTTAGTACCGGTAGAATCGATGCGTTGATGTATCAAAAAAAGCTTCATGAAATGCAAGATTGATCTCATGAATCCTTAACTTTATAAAAGGTTAGTAATATTTGTATGTATGTTGTGGCCTACCCACATTATAAAAGGACTGAACATAAACACAGAGATTTAATTGTGTTGTCCAAATGGGATTAAAAAAACGTCACTGATATATGTGTACCTTTTTGGAGAATAGCTTATTCAGTAAAAAGAAAGGCGGAATAATGTTCTACAAGAACTGAGCCCAGCAGCATTGTCTTGCGTGATCAATAAATCTGGATCTATGGCTGTTGTTATTGTTAGCAGGTGGACTTAAAAAGTTAAACGCTTTTAACTGCATACGTCATTATCTAAGTGCGTTTCATAACCTTGACCTCAGTCTAAAACAGCCTTGACAGGGAAACCACAATATTGTGTAACCACGAGGTCGGCAATGCTGGAAAGGACCAACTGCCCCCCACCCCCCCCCCCCCCCCCCCCCCATCGGAAACTCATTTTCTATTTGTATGTGAAGCATACGCCGAACTTACAAACAGACGGCGCAGTGTTTAAATGGGTAAATGTCGAACGGGCTCAATCCTGATCTGACTGTGACAAAAGCCCGTTTGTGTGTATAAGGCAAACGGAGTATCAAGTGCACGTTAACTGAAAGATCCTGTTTAGTCATGTCAATGTCCCGTAATAGACCTAGTTTATTGAAACACATAACCAACCAGACTGCACGCCCACGAAGTCGGAGTACGCAGAACGTGCAGCAACATACTGACTGCACGTGCATGCACCTTATAAATGTAATTATGTGTATTTTGATTATCCGAGAAAATCGAAAGCATTTAAAAAAAATCTGCCTTCAGGCAAGACTCCACAGATCTCTGAGCAATGAATGTAATGATCACATTTTGGAACTGACAAATGACATTTATGTCAGCTTGAAAGGGAGGATTCAAATCTATTTACTCTAAATAGCCGAAATCCCAGTTGAAGGGCTGAGAACATAAATGTTAATACCACGAAGAATTCACGAACATAAACAGAGCACAATCTATTTCAGAGAATGCTCATTATACTTTACAAGAACAAAAAAGTGGGTGGAAGATGACTGCCATGTCATGCTATGTTTTGTTTAAAGCGAAGCCGACAGCACAGAGCCATATCAAAATTAAATATAACTAAAGACACTTAAACATATATATATAAAAACGGGTTATGTCAGCACATCAATATAACAAAACTAGAGCGAGACTTCCGGTTTAACAGCTTCAGATGAGAGATGAACGCTCCGACTTCAAGAATCTCTGGTTGCCAGAACAGACACCTATCATGTCAAAATGGATATCCAGAAAGTTAAACTGCTGAGGAAATGTGAGTTCTGACTTTTCTAGGTGTGGATAATTTTTGACAGGAGCAAAGTCCAAGACTAGAGAGGTCTGTCTGAGGCAGTCCTCAGCAGAGAAGGCCAAGATAAACCAATCCAATTGCTGAGGCAGGGTATGGAATTGGGAAACTCAACCTTTTTCAAGTGATCCCATGATGGATGAATATATGGAAATAGTCATCAGACAGGTCTATGGCTGCTGATCAATCGCTCTTGTGGATTCAATCCTTGATGGAAGTTGGAGTTATCATCCTAGAAGAGACATGACCTATGAAGAACTGCCTGACTATGGGGACAAAGGCCTATGAAATGTCTCAATCATGGAAACTTTGGGAACCACAAAAATCGTCCCGTGGAAGCTTGGAGAGGAATGCAAAATGACTTTTTCCACTGCTTGCGTGAGAACACGGGAAGTTGTCTTCTGATCCAGAGTGGCATAGGCCTGAAGGTCAACCAGAGGCTGAATGGCTGGTTGGAAGGAGGTTAGGGTGCCTTGGTGGAAGCCCAAGGCAAGCAATACTCAGATCTGATCATCCAGAGAATTCACCCATTGGCCAGAGAGGTCTCTCCCATCTGTGTGAATGTGGAAAGAGAGTTGGCTTCTGGGAAGCAACAGGTGGAGGGTGCAGACTGTGGGCAGGTCATTAGGGGAGAGCTGGCTTGGAAGAGGCTTTCAGACCCTGTCATGGTGTATGATGCAATACCCACGCCTTTCTAGGCTGGTGAGGATTGTTTAGCCCAAGTCCTATGAGGAGTTGAGAGCAAGTGGTGACATGAGGCCTTGTGGGGTCATGTCTCAGATAGGGAGCCCTCTGGATGTAAACCTGGTTTGAGGGCCTCCCAGATAAACTCACTTTAAAAAGGAATTATCGGTGATTAGGAAGGCTCCAAGCCCCTGGATCAGATCAAGTCATCAACGGTTTTAAACATGTTCAGGGAGGAGAAGATTCTCCTAGGCTGACCTGGAGAATAACTCAGAGGCCAGGGCAAATTTCACTGAAAATGGAAACGTATCTGGCCTGAAGAATCTCATAAAGCATACCTCCCGTGAGGCTTTTATGTGGACCAGGCCACAAACCGTCTCCTGAGCTGCTTGCAAGGACCTAACTACCATGTCACTGTCAGATTCCTTCAGGCAGACCTAGGAGGTGGGTGTAGTTTGAGGCTAGGTCCCAAATTCCTCCTCGCGGCAAAAAAGCGTCAATTCAAGTTTATGTAGGATCATACATTATGGATGGTAGGTAGTGACAGGGATTCTGCATGGAGACAGCCTGCTGCTGACCAGGCTCAATACCATCCTCCAACTCATGAACTCAAGGGTCTGAATCCTCAGCACCGATGGCCATGAAAAACAGGCTGTATGACGCGAGTTAGGTTGATCCTTGTCCCCGAGACCAAGGGGCAGATATGCAGCGTTCTTACAGACCTTTTCATGTCAAAATTCACAAACTTTCAAAAAAGACATTTTCAAAGACCATTTATCTCAATTTTAATCACTTTGTGCGCAAACTCGAGTACTAAAAAGAAAAACAACCATTTACAAATCTACAGCCATTGAAGAGGCAACAACAGTACAGCGCTGATATCCACACACTGAAAATCACAGTCATCATCATCAGGCGCCTTGCCGCATGGCGTTGGCGATCATGGACTTCCATCTGTCTCTATCTCTTGTTGCCTCAAGCATCTCTTCCACCCTCCCTGTCTTCAGCCACTCTGCAAGTCCGTCTAGTATCTTCTCCCTGCTCTCTTCCTGATGTTAATTGATAGGCATTTGTTGGTAAGAATGCTTTCCATCTTCTTAACCCTTTCAACCCTAAGTACTTCTAAACCTCTGATACCCTCAACCCTGAGTATTTTTAGAGAAATTCTAGCGAAAACCGGTGTCTCAGAATAAATCTTTCTAATGGTTAAAAATTTGCCAGGAAGAAAGTATAGGGTGTCTGGAATTCGGTAATATAAACAGGATGTGGCAGAGGAGAGTAGGTGCCGGTAGGTCGCATACCGCACGCCAGCACCATACCAGGCCAGGTCAACCGGACATGTCAGGCCGCTCCTGTGGCCTGCCGGGTCCAGAGGTATTAATCTTGCTGGCCACCACATCGGCCAGCCGGGTTCAAAGGGTTAAATGTTGTTTTGGCTTGGCCGATTCTGCTGGCTATTTCTGATGTGCATCTGCCGTCTGGTGAAATGATCGTTCCCAAGTATTTAAAATTATCAACCTGTCTCAAGGTTGTGCCGTTTGCTGTTATTTTGCATGAGGGGATTTCATGTTTTTTACTGATCACCATGACTTCAGTCTTCCTGCTGTTTAGTTCCAACCCCTTACCTTTGCTTTCTATTTCAAGTACATTCACAAGGTTTTGTAGATCCTTTCACTTTCTGCAATTAGCACGGTGTCATCTGCGTATCGAATGTTGTTTATCATTTTCCCTCCAACCTTTAATCCAGGGTCTTCCTCTAGGTTTCTCATGATGTTTTGGCTGTAAAGTGAAAACAGGTCTGGTGACAAAATACAACCCTGTCTGACTCCTCTTTTGATGTTTTGGAAAGAGCTTATATCGTTTTTTTTATTCTCATTGCAGCTGTTTGTTCCCAATACATATTTCTGATTATTTGTAGATCTTTTCCATCAATATTGAGTCTTTCTAGTTGGTTGATCAATTCTTCATGTCTTGCCCGATTGAAAGCCTTGGTACATGTAAAGTCAACAAAGCATAAATATGAATCCTTGTTCACCTCGATTGACCTCTCTATGATAGTTCTTCGGATGTATATGGCATTAATAGTTCCTTTCCCTTCCACAAATCCACACTGTTCATCTGCTATTTCTCTTTTGATTCTATTCCTTGTCCTCATCATGATTATTCTTAATAGGATCTTGGTTACATGACTCATCAAACTGATTGTGCGATGGAGTTCGCATTCTATAGCCCCTGTCTTCTTTGGAAGTGCAATGAAAATTGATTTTGACATATCTTTGGGGATTTTTCCAGTATCGTAAATTTCATTTAGGAGGACTGTTATTTTTTCTATACCAAATTCCTCCATGGCTTCAATCATCTCTGTGGTACACACATGCAAACCTGGTTTGATTACTTGCACTAAAGCACCAACACAATGGAGCAGCTCTTGACACACCTAACGTCCTATTACACACATACTATAATCCTGGGTTAATAATCACTTGCAAAGTTGCAGGCACTATTTTCTTTTAGTTCTTTATTATTCATAAAGACTAAAATCACAAGAAACTAACTTAACTAAGAGTAACATGGCTCTCTAAGTGAGCTCCTGCTTTCTTATCTGTTTACCAATTTTAGTTATTACACACACACACGTGTCAAAGCAGCTGCTCTCATTCTTCTAAGCAACTCTTATTGTATCTGACCTTCTTTCTACTTAATTTGGTAGTATTACACACACACACACACACACACACACACACACACACACACACACACACACACACACACACACACACCACCACCACCACCAAATCACTGCTGGCACTCATTCTTTTCATGAGTCTTCCCTGAAAAAAAATATTACAGCTGGCCTTCTTTGAATTTATTCACCTGTATCATTCACACACACAGTCCATCACGCCATTACTGCTGCTCACATTCTTCTAAAAATGCTTATTGTACTCTCTTCTGCTTAATTTAAACCGTTAAATTAACGGTATTACACACACACACAAACTTTGCTGCTTTACACGCATAAATACACACATAAAGTGGCATATCCCCTCCCCCCACACACACATACGTTGATTCTTGAAACTTCACATGCCCTCACTGTGGGTCACAGTCACACATACAACACATTGTTATTACACACAATGAGTAGGTCCCCACTTCACTACGACTATTCCCTTCACGGACATACCCTCGACACCGTAACATCTACAAAATACCTTGGTGTCACCGTGGCCAAAGACATGAGTTGGGACGAACACATAAACAACCTGTGTTCCAAAGGAAACAGAATGCTCAAATTCCTCCGACGGAATCTGAAAATCAGCTCCTCAGAGATCAAGGAACGAGCCTACAAAGCGCTAGTTCGCCCCCATCTGGAGTACGCATCTTCCGTCTGGGACCCCCATACAGAGAAAAACATAACTAAAATAGAAGAGGTTCAAAGACGAGCTGCACGCTTCGTCCTCAACAGATATAGGAACACTTCTAGTGTTAGCAGCATGTTGGTCACACTGAGCTGGCCCTCATTGGAGAAACGACGGCAAGTAATAGCCTAAGACTATGCTGTTCAAAGTGCACCAAGGCCTTGTTCACTGCCCCAGCCTACAAGCAAAACTAGTCCCTCTACCTGACCGTAAGCGACGTGGCCATGACAGACAGTTCCACTTGATCACATCAAGGACCCAGTATAGAGCTGCTTCATTTCTGCCAAGAACTATCAAGAACTGGAACAGTCTCCAACAAGGAACAGTTGAGGCCACAACACTTGACACATTCGTGTCAAAGGCCTCCAAAATCCCAGACTAGACCGACCCCCCTTCCCTCCCCCCACTTCCACTCAGAGCCCCTGCCCCACCCACCTTGCTGCCCTCTTCACCCACCCCACCCCTCTTCACCCCCTTCCCCTCCTACCTCCTCACCCCACCACCCTCATTCCCCCACCATCATGATTAAAACCGAACTCTTAAGACATTTCCACTGCTCCAGATTTATCTGCTGCAAACCCCCCCCCCCCCCCCCCCCCCCCCCCCCCCCAGTTATAGGCGCCAGAATAATCAAGTTTGATTGTGGGCCCTCAACATTGAAGAAGACACAAACTCAACAAACCACTGCTGCTGCGCTCTTAAAAAAAAAAAAAAAAAAAAAAAAAAAAAAAAAACCGTCACTGTAGCGGGCCTTGTAGATTACCAGTATTAATTCAAACACACACCACAAGCACGCACGCTCATCGCACACACTCACAAAAACTTAAGTGAAACTTTGACCAAAAGTTGACGTCATCATAGATCTAGATCTACCTTTCTTATAATGTAAAGTAAGCGCGCCTTCCCCTGTTGTTGACAAACTTTTTGCACAGCCTGCAGAACGCTTGCTGCTTGTAAGTCTGATATTTTCGCAGCCAGTTCCTGCTTTCAGCCTTCTCCAACCACTTGTCAGATATTTTGTGAGTTAATTTGCACCAAAAACAATCATTCACACTGACCGCCAGATTACCCGAAACACCCGGATGTTGTCAAGGGACGCAACTCTTATTATTCAAGGACATAATGTGTCATGAAACGGGAATGTCACGTTGAACAACTGATCTAAAGTTAGGGCCCCTAACATTTTGTTTGACTCATCATTTTTGAAAACATCTAAAATATTAATCAACGTCCATGGCATTTGCAGAATTTTCACAAATTAAAGTCATTTTCCAAAGACTTTTCAAAGGCTTGAAAATATCACTTTTTTCCTCCAAGACTTTCAAAGACATTTAAAAACGCACTCCGAAATGGAGGCATTTGCCTGATTTGGGATAGTTACATAGTAGGCCTACAAGAGAGACAGCCAATCCATCCGTACAGAAGCAGAGGGTGGTGCTGTTTTTGTCTCCGGTGCTGTGGGGATGCGGGTGAGCGACTTCGGTCCTTGACTGAGAGGGGAATTTGAAAAACTAAAGCAGAGGACAGAAAAAGCAGATACTAGATCTAGATAGTGAACCACATCCCAACGACTGTTAACACTGATCTAAGCAAATATGGCAAACATGCTATGAATTGGAAATGAATCAACATATTTCAAGAGAGCCCTAACCTAATTTATGCATGATTTTCCCGTTGGAAGAGGACACCAGCAAGTACAAAGATAAACACAAAGAACGAACTATTAATGGCAAAACTGAAAGAAAACAGCTACCAGAATTGTCGGAAGTCAGGGACAGGGATGGATGCTACAGAATGGCATTGTGGGTATAGATTCGGTCTTTTCTTTATGCGGACTGCACAGCCGTTTTATTTATTTATTTATGTTATGCATGAATATGTAATAACCAGTGTTAGCACCCATGTGTCGCACTTTAGTATGTGTCAAGTTGTTTTTAACTGAGCATTCTGATTTTTCTCAAATGATTATATTTACCTTACTTTTGCACTATGCAAGCAATATTGATATCACTGCACAGTCTGTATACTCCATCTTAGTTGGGTGTGCTGTTATGTTTCCATGAGCCAGTCACTGACATAACTTACAAGATGTTTAACATGCATAATTGATATTTTGCATGTGTACACACACACATGGGGTTCAGGCACTGGCAGGTATGCACATGCACACTGACCTGGAAGATCACAAGTATGTTCACCCTTTAGGAACTACCCACCATGTGGAGGTGTCTGGGCAGATCAAACACAGGACCTTTTGATCGGAAGTCCAATGTTTACCCACTTGACTACCATGCCCGTCACATTTGTCGTTAAACTCTCATTATTGTGTTACAGCACAGGAGCAGTAGACAAGTTGTTGTGGTGTTATGACTCTGCACTTAATGGAAACCATTTAGGTGATGCAGTCACAAAGACTAGGACAACATTTCCATAATGGTATAACTTTTCTCAAGGCCAGAATTATGTGGGTAATTCCCATCTTCTCTCCTTCATTACTTTACCTTTCCTAACCCTGAACAGCACCCTTTCACTCATTAACAAGTCTTTTCTTTCAGGATTCATTCAAACATGTTTAAACCCATGCACTCAGACCAAAACATTAATGCTTGGAGCTCTACCTTATCAACTGTGATGTTGATCGGATAGTATGGTAAACACCATGCACAGTTCCTTAATGAGGTTAAATAATCATTGTGCTGATTCATGTGATATATATAATTTGTTTATGTTTGTTACACAAACTAGAAGATAACAATCACTGTGGCTGCACAAATACACATGTATCCCATCACTGTCATTAGAAAGCCTAATCTCGCATGGTTATCTTTGGAGTTCACGGAAGGAGCACAAAAACGTGAGCAGGAGTAAAGAGTGTATGCGTTCCTTGGG
Organism: Monoplex corrugatus; assembly: GCA_030674185.1. Taxonomy (NCBI): domain Eukaryota; kingdom Metazoa; phylum Mollusca; class Gastropoda; order Littorinimorpha; family Ranellidae; genus Monoplex; species Monoplex corrugatus. The sequence continues at coordinate 78,392,309 of CM060309.1, read as the reverse complement.
TGATTTTCATTGGATTTAGACATGGAGAAGAAATATGCAAGAACACCACCAGCACTGCATTCCCTGGATTTCCCTTGACAGGCAGCTATCACCACCTACTCTTCTGCCCTGTGTCTATCCTGTCCCCTTACCACCCCAATACCGACATACAACACCCAGGCTGCTGTGATTTCCACTAGAATTGCAGAATTGGGATGATTTTTTTAATCTTACAATCATAAATGCTACAAAGACCAAGAAAAACAGATTTTATATCTTGACTCTGAGAATCCTCTTTACTTTGAAGCAACTGTACAATGGAAAATGGGGAAGGGGATAAAATGTGCTCTTGTCAAGTCCATAATCATACATGTCTCCTCTTGCACAATCAGAAAGAAGAATGCACAGGATAAAATATACTTTTTCAGAACCTGTCTGCAAGAGCAGTTCAACAACAACTTACAAACTAAAGGTTTGCACTGAATGCTGCTATCTTTGTGAGATCATTTTGAAAATCGCTCTGAAGCAGGCAACACTGTGACCACACTAACACAGATTCCAAACTTCATTTCAAAAACGGTTAAAGGGAGGAAACTGTACCAAAGTTTTTATATCCCTTAATTATCTTTCTTATAAGTGGTATATGGCGCAAAAAATAAAAAAATTTTAAAAAAGTGTTCAAACTTCCAACTGACGCACTACTATGTATGGCACAGCCTGAATGTACTTTTTAAAAATTCTCAATATATATGTCATACATATATGTTGTTAGTTGTTCAGTTTTGTCAGTGTCTTTTACCTGACCGCCCCCCTACCCCCTGGCTCACTCATGAGATCGCCTGTGCAAAACGTGCCCGCCGCAGAGCAGAGCGCCGCTGGCGCAAATCCAAACTCACTGTACACAGGCAACTTTTCCAAGCCTCTAAAACAAAAGTATCCACCCTCATTGCATCAGCAAAAACAAGCTATTTCCAAACCAAAATCCTGAATGCCTCTTCTTCAAAAGAACTCTTTACAACCATGAATCATCTCCTTGGCACACGAAAAGATTTACCTCTCCCAACAAAACATACAAATGAAGAACTCCCATCTGTATTCTCCAACTATTTCACCACCAAAATACAAACTCTTCGTGACAGGCTTGACAGGACACCCTGTCAACCATGCCCACCTGACCCTTCCTTCTCTGGCACACCTCTTACTACTTTTACCCCAGTCTCACAAGAAGAAATTCTCAACACAATCAGATCCATGTCGTTCAAAACCTGCGAACTGGATCCTCTTCCAGGTTCTCTCTACGCCGACTGTCTCCCTACTCTCCTCCCATTCATCACTGACATCATCAACACTTCTCTTCAAACTGGAACTGTCCCTGATTCTTTCAAGTCTGCTATTGTTCACCCTCTCCTCAAGAAACACAATTTAGATCCAAATGAACTGAAAAATTACCGGCCTATCTCTAATCTCTCTTTCTTGTCAAAACTCCTTGAAAAAGTCGTCCTCAACCAGCTGAACTCTCACCTGTCTGCCAACAATCTCCTCAATCCTTTCCAGTCAGCCTACCGCCAGTGCCATAGCACTGAAACTGCCCTACTACACATTCTCAACAATCTCCTCCTTGCAACTGATACTGGCAAAGTCTCTCTCCTCACACTCCTTGATCTGTCTGCAGCCTTTGATACCATTGATCATGGTATTCTCCTTTCTAGACTTCATCATACTTTTGGCATCTCTGACATTGCTCTGTCTTGGTTCACTTCATACCTATCCAACAGAAAACAAACCGTTCTCATCAATGGCACTTACTCTCAACCTGCATACCTGACCTGTGGTGTTCCACAAGGATCTGTCCTTGGCCCTGTTCTTTTCACTCTTTACACCTCCCCCTGTCCACCATCATCAACTCCCATTCTATAAAACACCACTTCTATGCTGATGACACCCAACTTCAAGACAGTGACTCACCTGATAATATACAGCGCCTGTTGACTCGCACCACTGAGTGTTACTCGGTCATTAAGAACTGGATGACACACAATAGACTTCAGCTTAATGACGACAAAACAGAAGCTATCCTCATTGGCACCCGTCAGAAACTTTCTCAGCTGCCTCCTCTTTCTCTCCCATTATGTAACACATCAGTCCCAATTTCTGATTCAGCTAAAAACCTTGGTGTCTGCATTGACTCTACCCTCTCCATGAACAACTTTGTTTCTCAAACTGCCAGATCCTGCTACTATCATCTCCATCGTATAAGGCTGATCAGGAAGTATCTCTCTGTCGAAACAACTGCAAAACTCGTTCTCTCCTTCATAATGTCTCGCATTGACTATTGCAATTCACTCCTGTCTGGTCTTCCTGCCTCCACCATTCACATCCTACAGCGCATTCAAAACAATGCTGTACGCCTTGTACTGAAAAAGAAAAAAGCTGACCACATATCTCCTCTCCTGGCACAACTTCACTGGCTCCCTGTATCAAAGCGCATACAGTACAAACTAGACACCATGTGCTACAAAAGCCTCAATAACGCAGCCCCCGATTACCTGTCAAGCCTACTTGAGATCTATCTTCCCTCACGTACCCTCCGCTCTGCCTCCGATCCTCTGACTTTTCGCTTTCCACGCACTAAGCTCAATACCTATGGTCCACGAGCCTTCTCTGTTTCTGGTCCACTCTCCTGGAACAAACTTCCTCTCTCAGTCCGTCAGCAACCTACTTTTGTCTCCTTCAAGTCCGCTCTCAAAACTCACCTTTTCTCCTCCGCATAAAATCCTAACCCCCCTCTGCAGCCTGTCTCCGCTCGGAGGGAATCACATGGTTATAATATATAATTGTATATGCTATGCTCTCTATAATTTTCCATTGGTTTTATTCTTGCTTTTATTGCTTTTATTCTTTCTCCCCATTTATAGCCATGCGTGTGTGTGTGTGTGTGTATGTGTGTGTGTGTGTGCGTGCGTGTGTGTGCGTGCGTGCGTGCATGCGTGCTTGCGTGTGTGTCTGCTTCAGCGCTTAGATTTGATTTTATCAAGATTTTGCGCTATATAAATATTGTAATTATTATTAATTATTATTATTATTTTCTTATGCCTTGACAGTATTGACCACTTCCGATGACTGACTACAGAGGGCACCCAACCACATTACAAAATTAAATCTATCACATTCTCTCACACATACACTGCACCTGCATTCAGTAAACAAAAAGGCTCAAACTCAAATTATAAAACAGACACATATATTTTGTAACAAATCCAAAAAACAACACTGAAATCCATATTCTCATCAAGCATAGACACACAAAATGTATATGGATACTCACATCAAATCAGCAAAGACAGTTTCACCTACTGAAATGACTAGCATAATATAGTTTCATCACCTGAAATGATCAACACAATATTTAGTATGTTGCACATGGCAAGAATGTCATACGTAAAACAATACAGCAAGATGTAGATAATGGCATAATCTGACTCATTTTTTTCTTTTCTTTTTTTTTTTCCCCTGAAAACAGTTTTCTTGAAAAAGCAGAAAGATTGTATTTGTTAAGTGATGCTTTTATCAAGTGTCAGAAAAAGAATAAACTAACAAGTAGTTACATTTAAACTTATGTTAGTAACTGAATGTTTGTCCCATCACCCACTCCCTTTAAATTACTGTAACTCGCTCGATTTTCCAGTTAGACAGTTGAATTATACATCATTGGAAAGAGCATTTTTTCTGCTTTCCGGTGATATAAATATCTCTATACCCCCCAAAATTAAGTTGTGACCCCATTCGTGAGAACAGGTCACATATATCATGGTATCAATATATCAATGGTGTAAGAAATGACAGATCAAGACCCAGAAACCAGTGGGCATGATAACTAAGTGGTTAACTTGTCAGACTTTCAAGGAAACTTGGTTTCAATTTTGCCTGGGTACCATGCCATGAGTAAAGAGTGGAGATTTTTCCAATTTCTCAGTCAACATATGTGCCAATCAGCTAAACCTGCGCCCTCTTTAGAAGTAGAACATCAAATACGCACAGTATACATCCTGCAAGTCATGTCAGTATTTGGTGGCAGATGAAAACACGAAATCACCCAGCATACAAACACCCATTGAGTACATAAACTAAGCAGCAACATAACACCTGCAAGGTGTGGGTCAGACAACAAGCACACATGCATATGAGAAAAGACTACTCAGAACACTTTAACAAAAAAAGAATAAATGAATACAGTAAAAGAAAAGAACTAGAAAAAATAGATTATCCATTTCAAAAGCTGACTTTCAGACACTCTGCTATAAAAAACAGGGCTGGGGAAGAATCTGAGTATAAAAAAGAAATGCACTCAGAAAAGGAAAATACCTGATCTCTGTCGCTTGTTAACCCTTTGACTCCTGCACTCTGTCTACCAACTGCAAAAACTTAACCCTTTGACTCCCTCACCCTATCCACCAGCTTTCTGACAATGAAGGTTGACAATGCAGGACACTGGTGGACACGGTGTGGGAGTCAAAGGATTAATTTATACCTGAGGAAAGCATTCTTGCTACTTTAAACTTAAGTCATTTGTGTAGGGTAGTTGCAGAGTATAAAGGTAGGCTTGGGCGTTCCTCTTTTGAGGAGTGTTCTGAGCTTACGGTTTTTGTGCTTTGTATCTGCTTCTATGCTAGCTGAATGGGCAGTGAAAACTATGTTAGATTTGAGAAGTCCACAACATGGGAGATAATTCCTACGTGACTCTCAAGAGTTATGTCCTTCGGTTGATATTAAGTCATTTTGTTTCGACTTTCTATTAATCAATCAAAATCTTTGCCAACACCCATTATCTACTGGAAATGATGTGGTGTGGGCAATTTGTATTACCTCATGTGGAACTAGAAATGACAATGGAAACTATTTCAGACAGTGCTGATAAAATTCCATGGCTCAACAAACAAATTAAAAAAAAACACATGCACACAAAAATCCCAAAACAAACAACACATATTTGTTCCTCAGCAGACCTATCTCTGCCCCAAAAGGACAAAAAATATCAACAACATGAAAAACAAACACAAGCAGGTGAACACAGGCATTAATTCACGGTTCATTCTCATGTTCAATTGCAAAATACAATATCATATAAATCTGAAACTGCTGCAATGCTTCTACTTTATGTCTACCTGTGGAGAAAACCATGTTGTCAAGAATGTTGTATGAAGTGACAGTATCTGCGGACAATACCTGGTCATGACATAATGTCAAACAACTGAATACTTACAGTTGACATTAAAAGTTGCAAATCAAAGAGCATCAGTGACAAAAAAAATGTCAAACAACACCAGTGACTAATGTTACCTTCATGTAACATATGAACGGTAAATATGATAAAGTTTCATCGATCACCTGAGGAGGCTCATGACATTATGTAAAAGATCTTTAATATAAAAGTAATCAAGTGTCTGATCATTTTCAATTGTAAAAGTGAAACAAACAAAATAATTAATCAACACCAATTACTTTTGTAATTTGGGAAAAAAAGACACTTTGCAATTTAAAAAATGACTAGATTATCCTAAAGGTGATCTTAACAATGATTTAAGGACACAATGAGGAGTAATGCTTCCTATGAAAGCATACAAAGAAAACTTGTGAAACATGTGAAATACATGACCTAATAAAAGAATGACTGAAATTATCAAATGAACAGAAAAAAACAACTATTAGATGAGGGGCAATTTGCATTAAAAAACATGAAGAATGGAAAGGGTCTAGAAACCAGCAGAGAACTGATGGATATGAAGCAGAATCTTATTGTTGAACTTTTCTTTATAAAGAATTGGTTCTTTTGCTAAACAAGCATTAAATCTGTCATTTACATACGGAAAATGTTCAGCAACCCAGCAAAAGGGACTTATAACCTTATAACCTGCTTTTCCAAACCTGAGAAACTTAGAGAATACATCAAAAACTGAAGGCCCATTTCATTATTCAATGTATAATATACAATTGGGGTTACATGCATTACAAATAAGATAAAGAAGATTTTTTTCCAAAATTTAATCTGTGAAGATCAGACAGGCTTTGCTCCAGACAGAGATCTAGGAGACAACACGAGATTGGTCTATGATTTAATCACTTATTTGGAAGAAAAAGCAAAACAAAACGCTTAAACAGGCCTTTTACTCTGTTAGACTTTCAAAAGCTTTTGACTCCCTATACTGGTGCCTTCTAAAAGTTTTAAAATATACAAATTTGGTGACAATATATGTAAGCAGACAGAAATTTTCTCTAAAGACATGAAGTCAACAATTATCACTAGTTCAAATTTCACACTAGTTCTCTAATGTTAGAAAATGACAATGATAAGATAAAATGAAAAATTGTAAAAGAAAGAAATCAAATTATCTCCGTTTACAGAAGATGCCAACTAATGACTAGTGGAGATAAAAAATCTTTTGAAATACCTGTTATCATTTAAAAAAATTGTGAATGTTTTGAGCTTTCTTTGATTGCCATTAAAACACAATACATGCAACATTTCACAGACACTGGAATCCCCAGAGATTTAAGATCTTGAGTGTACAATTTACCAAAGAAGTAAAAGGACATGAAGAAAAAAAACTATGATGAAAAATGATCATCAGTAAGAGCTCTGTTAAAATTTGGATAAATTTGCGAGTAATCATCAATAGGCATGGTTTTCATTTACCTGGAATGGTAAACAAGATAGAATCAGCAGAAAGACAAGAATCAGCATAAAGACAGCCAACAAGAACATACAAATTTGAGGTTTAAATATACCCGAGATAAACAAATATATTGAAGCTTTGAAACACTTACGGCTGAGAAAATTTAAAATCACACAATACAAATGGAAGATATTCCTCGTGAAAGATATCAAATTTTTAAATGAAACTAAATAGTATGACTCCAACTTTCCTCTACAGTAAAGTAAATGGTAACTTGTTTTGTAAACACCTGTTTCAGGCGTAAGATCACTTCTGCAAAAATATAGAGCCAATCTCAAAAAAAAAATTTTTTTCAGTATGGATTTCATGATATGATGAAAAAATTATTGTTAGCAATCATATGATTAAAACTATTAGCTTGGCTGGAAAAGGATTTTTTCAACATCATCATGATGTGCCCTGCCGCAAGGCATTGGCGATCATGGCCCTTCACACAAATCTATCCCCTGAATTAACTGTATTGTGTGTTAAAAAGAAAAGAGGGTCTTTCATGACTCATGAGTAATGTAACAAAAAATACAATACAAATGAAAACCCTGCTTTTTAACAGATATATATACATACATACATATATATTTATATATATATATATATATATATATATATATATATATATATAGAAAGAGAGAGAGAGAGAGAGAGAGAGAGAGAGATATGTATATATACACATATCAAGGTTAGAGTAGTCCTTGACACATATATAAATAGATAAAAAAATTACATGCAGCAAACAGTACTGGATACACCACTTAAAAGTACACAGATATTCCTGCAGCACTGAAAGTAATTAATTCTATCCTGAAAGGACTGATGTTAGACTATGATATCTTACAAACAGATGACACACTTCTTGTTCTAAATGTTTAGAAAACCTAGAACAAACACTCTATGCAAGAAGGCATTCATAAACAAAATTCATAAAATACAAGAGACAAAGGTAAAATGGATGTAAATATGTACTGTACAAAGAAACAAAGAATTCTGGGACATAATGTCAGCTTAAAAGAAATGGGATTGGTAAATAATTTTCACCATGCCTTCTGCTAGAAAAAAAAAAGACAGCATTGACCAAATACTTTGGAAATGTTTGCATATCAAAAGATTCTAGGAAGGGTTGTGGATTTGCTGAAGTATAAAATGTATCACTTGTGCAAAATCAGACTAATTCAAAATATAGTATTGTTACGCGCTGATGAAAAGTGGGTTTTTCAACAGAATTTTCATTGCAGTGGGTTTTATTGTACACGTAATTCAGGCAACACACGTTTATCATCTTATACAAAAGACTGAAAAGTTAAGCCAATACCACCACTTAACATTTGGTAGAGGAGATAGAAAGTTCCTGTCCAATTTTTCAAACTAAATCTAGACTAACACTATGATTAATAATCTCTTCGTATGCCATGAAACACACAACAACTATTGTTCTCAATTAACACACAACAACTGTTTTGTTCTCAATTTCACATGACCAATTTACTGCATAAGCTGCTTGCTCATATATGTGATTTAGAAATTGCATCTGAAAATAAAATTGAAATTAGAATTTCATGTCGAAAAGTCTAACAATATCACAGTTCGAATCACCTGATTTACAAAATTTTGCATTAGGCTTACTATGTAATTAAAACAGTGCTTCAAAATCTGCACAAATATGTAAATGTACACACACAGACACACGCACACACACACACACACACACACACACACAAACACACAAACACACACACAAACACACACACACACACATACACACATGAAGCAAAGGGCACTTAGCACAATTAAATTCAAAGCAACATTTGTAAAACAGGAGAAGATTCCTTTGCTATCTCAATGTGAATGATGTTTTCATTCCAATCACACTTTCAATCTACCAGTGGCATGAGGAGAGAAATTAACATCCTTTCAGATTTTTCAGTTACCCTGTTGAAAAGGCATATTCCAATATAAAGGTACATGAATACTGCTTCATCAATTGTACCAGCAAATATTTATAATACCTATGTACACTTTTAACAATAGTGAAAAAACAAAAACTGCTCATATTTCAGATCTTTTGCTGAAAATGATATGTCTTCAATACCACATATCCCTTCTGTGTTATGTAATAAGGCATGTATACTTTCCCTGTCCTTTAATACAGACAATTCAGTGTCAGAATTGTAGTTATTGTGAATGATAATATTTTCAAAACATGTTCTTGGTGTGCATATCAAACAAAGGGCAAAGGGGCACACACAAAAACTAAAACTTGATTAGTGGAAACACAACTATCTTTAATTCAGCTTCAGTTCAGACAAAACAGGTGGACAAAAATCTGTAATTAAGATATTTGACCTGGATTATTATAATAAATAAAGATGACTTTGAACCCAATCATTCTATGAGCATTGTAACCATAACACAAATACTGACTTGGATCCCAATTTTCTATCAGCAGTTCTGTTAGCATGGTAACAATAACAGAAACACTGGCTTTGATCTCAATCCGTCTGTCAATGTTATGACTATAACACAAAACATTGATTTCACTTCTCAGTCCATCTGTCAACATCACAACTATAACACAAACATTGCCTTCACTTCTCAGTCCTTCTGTCAATGTCATGACTATAACACAAACATTGCCTTCACTTCTCAGTCCTTCTGTCAATGTCATGACTATAACACAAACATTGCCTTCACTTCTCAGTCCTTCTGTCAACATCATGACTATAACACAAACATTGCCTTCACTTCTCAGTCCTTCTGTCAATGTCATGACTATAACACAAACATTGATTTCACTTCTCAGTCCATCTGTCAACATCATGACTATAACACAAACATTGCCTTCACTTCTCAGTCCTTCTGTCAACATCATGACTATAACACAAACATTGATTTCACTTCTCAGTCCATCTGTCAACATCACAACTATAACACAAACATTGCCTTCACTTCTCAGTCCTTCTGTCAACATCACGACTATAACACAAACATTGCCTTCACTTCTCAGTCCTTCTGTCAATGTCATGACTATAACACAAACATTGCCTTCACTTCTCAGTCCTTCTGTCAACATCATGACTATAACACAAAACATTGACTTCACTTCTCAGTCCTTCTGTCAACATCATGACTATAACACAAACATTGCCTTCACTTCTCAGTCCTTCTGTCAACATCATGACTATAACACAAACATTGACTTCACTTCTCAGTCCTTCTGTCAACATCATGACTATAACACAAACATTGCCTTCACTTCTCAGTCCTTCTGTCAACATCATGACTATAACACAAACATTGCCTTCACTTCTCAGTCCTTCTGTCAACATCATGACTATAACACAAACATTGCCTTCACTTCTCAGTCCTTCTGTCAACATCATGACTATAACACAAACATTGACTTCACTTCTCAGTCCTTCTGTCAATGTCATGACTATAACACAAACACTGCCTTCACTTCTCAGTCCTTCTGTCAATGTCATGACTATAACACAAACATTGCCTTCACTTCTCAGTCCATCTGTCAACATCATGACTATAACACAAACATTGACTTAACTTCTCAGTCCTTCTGTCAACATCATGACTATAACACAAACATTGACTTAACCCCAATCTTTCAGTCAGCATTGTGAACAGAAACTTTAACACACTCTCTCAATATTCAGCAGCACACAATATATATTTGTGACCTGTTTTCACAAACAGAGACAGAAGTTGAGTTGCAGTGATATCAAGTCATGTTATCACTGCAAATGGTATGAAATGTCCCTTCCAATAATCTATAACTTAAGACTCTGGGACAAAAACTGTAGGAGTAGTGGTCAATCAAATCGTCTTTACATTACTCTTTGTTTTGAGAAAATGGAGAAGAAAAGTTCGAGAACATTCACTGTCAGATTTTCCTAATCAACCAAAAGAATGTTTTCTTGTAATTTCTGAGCTGTGAATCATCGTGCGCAGTGCTCAGAGTTTGACATCATGAGCTTCAAAATGATGTATGGACTGCTGGATTCTGTAAGAAGCAGAACTGTGGTGGTGTTGTGAAGATGACCAATTTCAGACTTCAATGAAGCTGTGCCCAGGGGTACTCTGTAATGTAATCATTTACTTTTAATGTTTTTAATGGTCAGTTTTACTGTGAATCTGATTATCCACCTTAAGAAAAACCAAAAGAACAAGTCACAACAAAAATCTCAATATCATCAAGATAGACCTTCACCATCTTCCTGACGCTGCATCTTGATCTTTTGTGAGAGTTGGCCACATTTGTACTGTTTAAAATAAAATGGACCAAAAATGTGAACAATACAGACACTGACTGGAGAGAGACGGATTATTCAACAAAACAACATATTAAACTTTAAAGGCATGAGCATTAATACGCATTACCTTAAATCGTCTTAGCTGAATATATTCCGCTAATCTTTATGTGACAGTCTGTGAACTAGTGTACAGCCGTCAAATAATCACAAACCTTTACATACTTCACAGCCACTTGTAATCAAATGGCATCCATAAACCACCCAGGACACTGCTGCTTTGGACCATCAGAAATCCTGGCCTGAGGCTGCCTAGAAAAACTGATTATAAAACAGGTAGTGGGACAAAAAGCATCACTGTGATTTTAATCGTAAACAGATTGGCCTCAAACTTGGCACGACGATAATAGAAATATTAAACTTTGGTATAGTATAAGCAATGTATCTGTTGCCCACTTCTGTGTGTCTGAGGTCTACTTGAACCTCGTTATCTTTGTTGTTGACCATGTGTATTTCCTCCATTCTGTACTGTTGAAGCGCTGGTTCATATGGATTGAGAAAACATGGATACTGATGAGTTTGGGAATTTGAGTTTCCTGTTACAAGAATATTTGGAAGTTGATGCTGAGTGATGTGTGCTGTTAAGAGTTATCTCGGAATTTGTCCAAAATGATATACCGCTGTTGCACTCAGCAGCGTGTGCGTGTGCGTGCACATTTGTGTGCATGCTCTTGTTCTCATTTGAACCATCAATATCTACATCTGGTTTGCTTTTCTTGCTTACTTTCTGGGCTTTTTTTTCTTCTTTGTGATATTGTTTGAGCAACTGTTCACATTTTCATGGTCAGGCCACATCTGGTAATGAATGTGGCTGTTTTGTCAAGTTCCTGCCTGCTGCCATAGAGCTTGGTGATCATCACATTTGTAGTCAGCCATGTCTGTTGCCATAATAATGTTAACCCTTTGATTCCTGCACCCCATCCACCAGCATCCTGCATTGTCAACCAGTCCAGTGAAGCAAAAACTTAACCCTTTGATTCCACTACCCTATCCATCAGCTTTCTGCAGTTGGTGGATAGGGTGCAGGAGTAAAAGGGTTAATGGTGTTATGGGAGTTTTTTTTGTCTGTCAAATAGCCCATAACATATAACACAGTAAAAGGCAACATGGTTACACTAACCAGGCACTTTCAAATTCCACAGTACACTTCTGACTAATCCTGCAAAACAGCTATAACACCTTCATAGTCCTGTAAAACACCAATATGTCAACACTTAAGGAAAGAGTTGGAAAATGCACATGTAACCATGGAAGAAACAGTAAAGCAGTGATCACAATATTTTGCAATGATTATCTCAATCTGGTCACTTTCATGACAGTAAATTTACAGAATAAAACAAAACAAGCAAACAAAATAATAATAATAATAATAGTGATAATAATAATAATAGTAATAGTCAAATTGTAAGATGACTAGAAAATATACAGTTACGTCAATTTCACGTACTGTCATTTAAGAACTTTTCTCCCAGGTGTTACACATCCACTTCATTCAAGCATGCGCAAGTTGTCACTTTTTGACATTATTCTGGGGGTGAGTAAAATGAAGACTGAAGCAGTCACATAACAACTATTTTCACTGTGAACAACACATGATTATTTTCAAATTCTGAAACACTGTCATATAACAATTATATCACATTCTTAAAAACTGTCACATAGCAACTATTTTCACATTCTAAAACACTGTCACATAACTATTTTCAGATTCTTAAACATTGCAGCCAAACTATTTTCAAATTCTGAAACACTGGCACATACCTAGTTTCAAATTCTGAAACACCATCACGTACATATTTTCAAAATCTAAAACACCATCACATAACATCGATTTTCACATTCTAAAACACCAAAACTACAGAGACTTTTTGGATCTAGAGAACCACATCAACAGCATTATTAAAAAAAATTATGGACAAGAGCAACAGTCATGCTTGTTGTCTGGGGTTTCCTACTACCGACAGTTTTTTAGTTGTTATTTTTGTCTGGCTTGTGCCATGTTCAGTTTGTAGTAGAATCCCTGTAGGTTCATCAGTTCACTGTGAGTACCCTCCTCTGTCACCACACCATGACGGATGACACATATCTTGTCTGCATTTGTGATGGTGGACAGGCGATGGGCAATGACAATGCAGGTACGGCCTTCTCTCGCGTTATCCAGTGCTTCTTGTACCACCTGCACAAGAATAAAAAGGAAACAAATAAACTTAGTCTTCCTTTCCCTTGCATAAGTACCAAGCTCACTGAAAACTCTCTTGCTATGTACCTTTTAGCTATTTTTTAAACATATAAAATGAACTCTATTCCTACCATGATACATTTTGGAGAATGGGAGCAGACAGCATCTCGCTGACTTAGAGAGCAGTTTCTTTCCTACACTTCCAATCCATCAACACTGATGCAGACTGGATCATCAAAATTAACAAACCATATGGTCAAACCAGCAACTGCAATAATTTCTCACATGATTTATTCCAATATTACTTAAATTCCAGGCTCTTGGTTACAAGATGCCAAATACAAAATTACTTCATCAAAGAGGCTTTCAAAAGTTTTCATGCCAAAAATGAAGTTTCAGTTTTGTGCTTTTCATTGTCTGAAACTGCGTCATGAAGGTTACAGATTCGCGATTTCAAAGGTATGATTTATTACAATAAAAAGAAGTAGCCAACAGTGGCCAATTCATATGAAAGTTTGATGAAAACTTTCCTCTGACTGCTCCATGCAAGGCCACAGTGTACAACTGGTACAGTGATTTCAAGCAGGGTAAACAGAACCAGGAAGATTGTACCCATCCTGGATGGTCTGTTACAGTTGTTACCCTGGAAACCTCAGCACTGTAGAGTAGCTTATAAAGAAGATCTATAAATCATAGCCTTACAAATGCAAGAATTTCCTGGGCATTGAAAGTTTTATAGTTGAAAAGATCTTGCACAAACAAGAAGAGATTCACAATGATGTCACTGGCGGTACTGCACCCACAAGCAGAAGAAGGGTAGGGTAGAGTGGTGCATAAAAATGCTTGAAAAATGTGACAACAGATAGTCCAATTCAGCATGAAAGGTCATCAGTTGAGATGAAACCTGGGTTTATCAGTTTGATGCTGAAACCAAACATCAGTCCTCGGTCTGTGTATTTTCAGGTCATCCCTTTCCCGCCAAATTCAAAAGAACATAAAGCAAAGGAGAATAAGTGGTGGTACCTCTCATCTCCAGATCACTGCATGTAACCATTGTGCATCTTCAGGACAGGTGTACAGTCATATATGATTGGTATGTCCATCACTGCTTGTCCAAAGTGTTTGAGACCTGGCACAGACACCGTCTACATACAGACCTTTATGGACTCATGCTGCACTATGACAATGCACATGCGCAAACTGCCTTTGTGATAAGAACAGTTCCTGACTTGAGAAAGAGTGCTGTTGTTGTCTCATCTACCCATTCTCCAAACCTCTCCACATGCAATTTCTTCCTCTTTCCTCACAAGAAGACACAGCTGCAGGGAACATGGTTTGAGAGCCCTGAAGATGTCTGAGCCTTCATGAGGGTGAAAGACAGACCAGAAAAAGCCATATGGTCCCAGGTAAGAGTGAGCTGGTTTGAGAAGATGGGCAGCTGCCTAGTGGCCTGACAAGGGTTCTCTGAGAAACTGACCTGACTGCATTGTTGATATGTTTCCATTTCTGAAATTCTAAGGAATATTAGAATACCCTCCATCCCACTTTTCAAGATTAATCAATGGAATTAAAATGATATCAATAACAAATCCTGAAAATCGTAAAATGTAACAGACAGAACAGGAATGCTTTTAAAACCAGTCATTGTGGAAAGTGGTTATTGAGTGGGACAATCTGGGTTTGAATCCCTGTCAGTCCAGAAAAATTGTTGTGGTATTTTTTGCCCTGACCAGCTTCTATTAAGATGATTGTGCTAGCGCTCACTTGGAAGACTGGGACCACACAGCTGAATTTCATCCACTTTATGGATGCATCATAGAGAGGGTTGCTCAAATTTCCTGACCAATACTGCAGGTTGATACCAGGATATATTATGTTAGTTAGCTCAGAGTACAGCCTTGTCACATATATATTATGATAGTTAGCTCAGAGTACAGCCTTGTCACACATATACTATGATAGTTAGCTCAGAGTACAGCCTTGTCACATATATATTATGATAGTTAGCTCAGAATACAGCCATGTCACATATATATTATGATAGTTAGCTCAGAGTACAGCCTTGTCACACATATATTATGATAGTTAGCTCAGAGTACAGCCTTGTCACATATATATTATGATAGTTAGCTCAGAATACAGCCATGTCACATATATATTATGATAGTTAGCTCAGAGTACAGCCTTATCACATATATATTATGATAGTTAGCTCAGAGTACAGTCTTGTCACACAATCTCAATCCAGGATATAACTCCACAGCATTATGATCACCACCCCCATTACCATGGAATCATCAATAATCATAGCATCGTGAAAACTGTCCTAGATTCTGAGGTCCTTCATGCCTTCATCTTTTGATGATCTCAGTTTCGGCTTGCTCTATATGCCTGGGGTGAATTCAAGTTGAGGTTTTTGGTGCCACTGGTTCATTATGGTCACCACTGGAGGGCTGTGGTGGTAGCCTCCTTACCCAAGTATCTCTCAGTAGGTCTGACTCTGCATCGTTAGTAAGGGTTAGTTGGCAGTGTCTAAGTCTGATTCTGTGATTTAATGGTTACTGCATTAGTAGGGGGATTAATAAGCATTGTTATGCGTAAGTTTGATCAAAACAGGCACTGATGTGACCAAGCCACAGTGCAGGATCTCCTCTGGTGTTTGGCCCCATGGCAGTCTGACACCTTGACTCCCTTGGGCTTCCTGGCTCTGGAACTTCAAATGAATGGGGTTTTTGGTGCACTGTGGAACCAGAATGAGCAGTTTACGATCAACACCAATGGGGGTGTGCAGAAAAAAAAAAATGCTATCCAAATTCCTGACACTGAAAGCATTTTCAGGAGCACAATTAGCTATGTCCTTCTGCAATGTGACCAGCTGTGAAAAACATCCAGCCACACTCTTATATTTACACAGTATGAGGAATGTGCTGAGAAGTATTTTCAAAAAGTGGTCACCTTACCTTTTCACTCTCCGTGTCCAGTGCAGAGGTAGCTTCATCCAACAGCAAAACACGAGGATTGCGCACCAATGCCCGTGCAATAGCCACACGTTGTTTCTGACCACCACTCAACTGTGCTCCTTTATCTCCTGCTGGTGTTTCATAACCCTGCAAAAAATCAACAGAAAGAGTGTACAAGAGTACTTCAGATGACCCACATGTACTGTGGGTCAAACAAAATAAATGGAAGAAAGTGACTGTACTGATGTCCTTGTCGCTCACTGTCATTATAAAAGTAGACTAGTCATCTTTCAGTTTCAGCTTATATGCTGCCTAAAAACCCAGGGTCAAATAGACAGGACCTGGGCTAGACTTGTCTAGCACTCTTCTTGGTAAACTAACATACATTGTCATATCTACAATAAAATAAAAAGAACAATTTTCATACATTTTCATCATTGTCCTGTCACCTCCACCCCCTCTCACAATCAAACAATGTTCTTTCAATCATTCACTGGCAACATAAGGAGAGCGAGGAAACCATTATATTATCCATCATGGAACTGTTGTCTGTTTGAACAGTCAAAATCTGAGGACTCAAGTTCATGAGAACATCAGTAAGTTTTTCAATTAATAATGCTAACAGCAAAAAACTAAGGTTGCCATGCTCAAGAAAAAAGAGTTCAAAGGAAAACTACATCTTGTTACATAATCGTCAACATTTTCACGATGCTGAATGAAAAACTACTTTATCTGACATACAATGTTAACAACACACTGGTAACAGGAAAGTTATGACGCATGTCATACATCAATGGCACAGTCAAGGAGTTCATAGCTGTAACTGAAAAAAATTGTAGCTGTGTGCTACAATTGTAACCAATTAAAGCACATAGCAGACACTGTTTTCCTGAGAGACCTTGTCTATAGTTACTTACCCTGGTTAAGTAATTCTTAAAATATTAAAAGGAAAATTAATAGAGAGTCCCTAAAAGCTAGGAAATGAATAATTTATACATTGCATTTTTGCAGAAATATGTATTTCTTAACATAAATGTCACTGAGCTGCAATTTCTCTTGTTTTCCTTAAATCAATGTAATGGAATAACTTATGGAAATTTTAAGATCACAATTGAAATATTGGCATTCTAGTCTTTCATTTGAACAACATCACATCTTTAATTAGTAGGTATTAAACTTGCATCAAAGCAAGTTCAGGCCAAGTCACAGTTTGGCAAATCACCAAAATGACCACCATACTTTGGAAATGTAAAATCAAATTCTGAATAGGCAAAGTCTGACCTAAAATGCACAATTATGTTTATATTCTTATTTCTTTCAAAAATAGAACTGATATTGCAATAAATTGTTGCCAAGTAATAAAGCCTAAGTAGAGATTTCGGCAATTGACACTGTGGTCAAGCTGCGCCTGCCGAGACTAAAATCATTTGTGTTTACTATTGCCTATTCATTAATCGATTTCTGCACAAAATGGATGATTTATCTACTGAAAATATGTTCACATAAAATCTGAGTTATCATTTATTTACCCATTTGTTTGATACCTTTCACAGATCAATAGTAACTGGTCAAATATTCAAAAATATGGCTTGAATCCCTTTCAGCAAGATTAATTCACTGACTTAAATGCTCACAGTTTTGATCTAAGTGAATATTTTCCAAAATGATGAAAATTACAACAATCTGTGTACTATGCATTTTTCTGATGCCTAATATGTTTACATTTGTTATACGGACCACAAGATAAAACACTGTTGAGTTTACATGAAGAAACACAAATCTGGTCCTTCAAGGGCTACACAGAGTCGATTCGCCAACAGATTCACAGGGGCTGTCACTGCGGCTCAGTCATGGAGTCATGCGAGCATGAATGCTGTGTGCCTTTCTCCTCTGGTCTGGTCATGAGTGATTGGGACAAAATAAAGAGAGATACACCAGTTCTGCTTTCCCTGGGTCTTCACTGTCAAGCTGCTTTACGACTAGCAGTCTTCTGCCTTCTACCTTCTGTCTTCAACCGTTACCACACCACACCCCATCACAAAATATAACAAATTTATTCTAAATTCAGTGAACAGCTATGCTGTTCCTTTGCTCCATATCAGTAGTTGTATTAAATGTTGTACTAATGTGGATACTAATTCATGGGCACATCCATAACATTCATGTCAGAAATATTCATACAATCTTGGTAACGATTAATCAAGACAAAAGTACCTAATTCTTCTTTCATACCATATGACAGCATACAGTAAGATTGCACAAGAGAGCCAAAAAAAAACAAACTCACTTGTGGCAGTGATGTAATGAACTCATGAATGTTGGCACTTCGTGCAGCACCAATGACTTCATCCATAGTAACGACTCGTTCGTTATCACCGTAAGCAATGTTCTCCGCCAAACTGCGATCAAAAAGTACAGGCTCCTGGGACACGATTCCAATCTGTGCTCTCAAGTGTTGGAGGTTGAGATCTTTCACGCTGACACCACCTAAAGACTAACAAACAGAAAACAGGAATCTTGAATTAAGTTATACCAATCAGTTTTGTCTTTCTTTTGGTTGTCAAAAACAAAGTTGAACACATCCTCGTCATTCCTCTACACACACACAGACACACACACGTGTACGCATACGCACAAACACAAAACCTCACACCATCACCATCATATCACCACAGCAACAACACAAACCTCACACCATCACCATCACCATCACCATCACCACAGCAACAACACAAACCTCACACCATCACCATCACCACACAACAACACAAACCTCACACCATCACCATCAACACAGCCAACAACACAAACCTCACACCATCATCATCACCACAGCCAACAACACAAACCTCACACCATCACCATCACCATAGCAACAACACAAACCTCACACCATCACCATCACCATCACCACAGCCAACAACACAAACCTCACACTATCATCATCACCACAATCAACAACACAAACCTCACACCATCATCATCACCACAGCCAACAACAAAAAAACCTTACACCATCACCACAGCCAACAACACAAACCTCACACCATCACCATCACCATAGCAACAACACAAACCTCACACCATCATCATCACCACAGCCAACAACACAAACCTCACACCATCACCATCACCACAGCAACAACACAAATCTCACACCATCACCATCACCACAGCCAACAACACAAATCCACACCATCACCATCACCACAGCCAACAACACAAATCTCACACCATCACCATCACCACAGCCAACAACACAAATCTCACACCATCACCATCACCACAGCCAACAACACAAATCTCACACCATCACCATCACCACAGCCAACAACACAAATCTCACACCATCACCATCACCACAGCCAACAACACAAAACCACACAATATCACCATCACCACAGCCAACAATACAAAACCGCACATCACCATCATCACAACCAACAACAAAAAATCTCACACCACTGTCATCACCACAGCCAACAACACAAATCTCACACCATCACCATCACCATCACCACAGCCAACAACACAAAAACGCACAACATTACCATCATCACAACCAACAACACAAAATCTCACACCACTGTCATCACCACAGCCAACAACACACAAGAGGAGTTAAATCCCCAAAACATGAAACCTAACACCAATGCCATCACCACAGCCAACAACATGAAACCTCTTACATAGACACATAGAGAAAAGTGTGTCAACTTTCGTGGACTTGAACTCACTCACCACAGTGCCGGCGTCGATGTCGTAGAACCTCTCAATAAGCTGCACGGTGGTGCTCTTGCCACAGCCACTGGAGCCCACCAGGGCCACTGTCTGACCCTCATTCACTGTGATGTTAAGTTTCTGCAAGATCTTGGCATCAGGGCGGGTCGGGTAGTGGAATTCTACATCTCTAAACTGTATCTCTGGCCTGTAACCTTTCTGTAAAGTATGATGAATATAAATTTGTAAAGCTACATACTGACAGAAAGACAACTATAAAAGCTCTCACTCTATTTTTAAAAAGTTTATTTCAGATAATACATTCAAAAAGTTTTTTTTTAAACTTTATTTTAGGTAACATATTCAAAAAGAAATTGTAGAGACCCCAACTGATGTCAACTTCAAAGTTTTTTTTTCAGGTAATATATTCAGAAATAGTTTGCAGAAATGCCAATCGATATCAACTTTAAAGGTTAAGAAAATCTTCATTGATATTTGACCCTTTTGCAGTCAGGCTTCTCTGAACTGAAACCCTCCCTAGATTTCACAGTTTTCTGGATGTTTTTACATCAAAGTGGGTGTGCATGATTCACTGGTTATAACAGACCTATACGATCATTTAAGAAAGTGAAACCTGGCAAGCCTGTTCACAAGAGTGCTTACTGTAATCTGTATCTCACACTGTTAATCTAAGCTAATGAGGTCAGAACATCATTCACAAGAAACACCCAAAGATGACGATGGGACCCAAAGCCCCAGTGCCTCAGCACTCTCCAGACAATCACCTCCCAATGCCACATGAAAACCATTGGGAGGGTGGGGGGGGGGGGCAAGCAATGCATTTGGACCCAATCATCAGTTACCTTGTTTATAAATGGAATGGCAAAGTGATGAGATGGCAAACCCCAAGACATAGCCACACAATGCACACCTACCAGGTCCAGCCCAGCTAACGGACCAAGACAGAATGGAAAAGCCCTCTCTTGCCCTATTTTGGGCCTTCATCTTTCTATTGGGCAGCCCGCCCAGCTGCCAGCTCTTTTCCCCTCAGCAATCACATGGTGCTTCATTCAATGTTCGCCCGTCATCTCTTTGCGAATAAAAATGATGTCAGTACTCTAAAATAGTACGATCAATTCACTGGGCCTTACTGAGGTTTTCCTACCAAGTTGGGGGCTTCCTTGACTGACAAAATGCAGTCAGCATGTGATGGAAAAATACTGCACATGCTCCTGCTGACTCCTGCTACAAAATCTAGTGGCATATCTTAAAGGATCACCTGTTTTTTGATTTTTTATTTCCTATAAATGCAAGAAGGTTACAGCAAGTTATATCTAGTTCACCTGTCTGTTGATTTTATAATCACCATCAATTCAAGTCAAGTCAAGTCAAGTCAAGTCAAGTCAATTTCATTATCTTTAAAAGAGAAATAATAATGCTATCTTCCACAAGAATGTAACACAAACATGTAATACATTCACAATGAAATACCATAACACACACATAACTCAATCTCCAATGCAAAATAAAAAAATAAACAAATGTGCACATCCCTACCATACCCAATTCATACCCACTACCAGCACTACATACTATCAAATCATTAAAACTGAACTGATTCGTGAATACAAAAAGCAAGCAAACGTATTTGAAAGTATTCATATGCATGCACACACGTACATGGACACACACACACACACACACACACACACACACAACACACACACACACACACACACACACACACACACACTCATACACACAAACATACTCACACATACATACACACACATGTACACACACACATACATACATAACACATTCACATCATCATAATCAAGTCCAAAAGCAATGTGGTTGTTGGGAGACTGATGGGATGCAACCATGGAATGGATGCTCCATCGCTCCCGTCTCTAGGGAGCAGCAACAAGTAGATCAGGTGCAGCCTCAGAAGGAGACAGAAAATCCAGTCCCTACAGCCACAAGCTTGTAAGGCCTCTTTCACATGCTTCAACTTTGCATGGATGATTTTTCAAATAATTGCCAGAACGGAACTTTTTTCTCTTGATCAATACCTTTTAATTCCAAGTCAAGGTCATTCCTTGACAAACATTCCCGCATCAAACAGAATTGGATTTAAGAGTTATAACAAGTGCACATATAATGTTTATAATCAAACATAAAATTTTACAAAAGTACACTGTCTTAATCAATCTTTTTCAACCACAGGCCACACTTTGCGCTTGAGGCTGTCATCAAGCCATTCTTTTCTCTATTTGTTTTTGCAGTCCAAGTCGTTGTCAAGCCTGCCAGCTTCTTTTTTATCTGTACCAAATTGCATCTTTATGCCGAAGGCAAGTTTCACTAGGGGACACAGATTTTAACATTTCATGGCGTGTAAACACTGTCCGGGGTCAGTCGCTCAAATTTAAAGATGGTGCCCCAAAGCTTGGACTGGGATTGGAAAACATGGATCCACATGTTTACATTTTTTCTTTCCATAATTTCCACTTAAAATGATACAAAAATGTGGGTCATTTTTCTCAATATGGATTTTCATATAAAAAAGAAAACCTCTCTGACTTTGCATCTTGTCCTGTTTTTGTGCTGATCATGTGAGGTCTGCGCTTAATTAACTCTCATAAGGATCAAACCATTTCATGAAATATGGTGCAATTAGCTGTTTGTATCAGTCTGCAATCAGCTGTATGTATCTGTCTTCATGTTCTTATTTTGCATGTTTCATTTACACATAACAATACTCCCATCTGAACCTAATCTTATACATTACCTCTTTCCAAAAACAGATACATACATTATGAACATAATGTTATCATTCTGTACATTTCTGAAAAATGTAAAGAAGGTAACTGAATTTTCAAACTAAAGAAAAATTTGTTTTCATATAAACCCTTTGAAGTTCTTAAGTCAATTCAAAGCATTAAAGACAGACACATGAATATTCAAATATACATGGGTTGAAAACAAAACTCCTTTTAACAACCACACCCTTAAGAATGACATCAAAACCCAAGCACTCTGCTTGGTTTTTCTTACATGCAGAACCGAACCTTCAGTGGAGCGGGTATCAATGCTGGGTTTGGAGTCCAACAGTTTGATGATGCGCTGGGCTGATATCTGCGCCTTGCCTGCATCAGGGGCAAAAGCACTGGCATTGCCCACAGCCATGGCACTGAACACAATGGCGCTGAACACCCTGTGAAAACATTGTACATTTTCTTACAAAAACATCCAGAAGTGATGGTCTTGGGCAGAATGTTCCCGACATATCAAATCACCCACACCAAGCTTCCCTACCCAACATTATTCCAACTCGCCCAACCCCACAAAACATTCAAAGTGTAAGACAAGAATCAAACAGCATGGTACAAATAAAAGACACATCTATGGCACACTGTATAATATGTATCATGATTCATTGTTTCAAAAATTGATCAGAAATAACATCAAAACACAGACTTCAATGATTCCCAAGCTAATAGGGTTGGAAAGAAAAAAAAATACAGGCAAGCTCCACAAAAGAACATTTTAGTAAATACAATATGCTCTAGGACACTATTCTGACTTGATCAAGGCATGCCACTTAAATATCGCTGGCACTTCATTTTACTACTTGAAGTCGTGTTCCTATTCATCATCAGCACAAACACTTAAAAGAGTTCTTATTCTGCTAGATGTATTCTGCAAGATGTGTGCTGGACTGTACAGACAGGCTAGACCATAAACAGTGAGTATTTAGTGCAATCAAACTGCTGGACTAAGACGAAGAACATAACAGAACTTGTACATGTGAAACAAAATTTAGTTTTCTTTTAAAAAGGTGCTTCATTATGTGCTAAATGGTGTAATAACTCAATTTAAAGGAAATGAGATATTCCATAATGACTGGAAAGGTTTCAAAGGCCTTCCAGGAACAGATTTAGAAATTAATTAATGGTCAGACTATGTAGCAACATTGTACATAGAACTGAAGAACAGAAATGTTGACCCTATCTTGGATATTATTTTGGATTACTTGGTGTCAAAAACAGGATGGACCATACAGACCCTGAGGTAAGATTTCTATCATAGTGCTGAGTTTCCTGCTTGTAAAACTGTTTTGTGTTTGTATCTTCAAAGGTGAATTTTTAACATCTGAAAAATGTGGCAAAATTGTGTGATCTGAGAGGGCCCCAGAAAGGTGTTTTAACTAAATTAAGCATTTAAAATGTTCAATACTATCATAATGAAATAAAGACAGTTTTTTTTATATTATCACACCAAATACATACAACCAGTTGCATCACTTAAATCCTGAAATAACACAGTATTTTCTTAACTAAGAAAACTTACATGAACACATCCTCAAAGTGCATCTCATCTTTCTCAATGAGAAAGGCACCCAGCATGAAGGCAGAAGCATAGACAAAGTAAATACAGCCTTGAGAGAATCCAAAGGCAAAGCCAATAACATGTCCCTTCTTCATGCTGCTATTGAATGGCTTCTTCAGATGGTCCATAAACTGGGTATGCATGGTCACTTCTCGTCCAAGGGACACCACTGTGCGAATATTGTTAATGGCTTCAGTGGCAGTCTGCAAAAAATGACCAAAAAAAAGCATTTTAAGACAATATGTGAGCTGTGTATATCTGCGTGAGTGTATGAGCATGAAGGTATGTATGTCTGGGGTATGCACATGTGTATGTGTGTGAAAGAAAAAGGGTTTATGCATATGATTGTATAATTCATTATGTACAAGAATATCAATCAATAAATCTATTTTTTGATTCCATGTAATGTTACCATGTATGTCGGTGATTACTGGTAAGTGTTAAAAATCTACAAATACCAGCTGGTCAGGTTCCTGAGAAAATCAAGGTCCTTAACACTTCATTTCCTTACAATTGCTCTTGTTATGTGAAAACCTTTACTTTAATTTTACCACTAGACAAAAATGTGGTCTGATATTAGTGCTTTAAGATGAAGAACGGCAACTAAGGTCCCATGAGCAGCACGCACACATGTTGTCCCAAGAGTGTGCAGACGGAGACCAGCGTTCTTGGACTGCTCTTTGAAATCCCTTTTTCTGAAAGTGACTGAGGGAAATTAAAGGATCTCAAGAACCCATTTGGTTTAGCAAAGAGGCAACTCTGAAAGATGATGCAGATTGGCAAACGTTCAGCAATGTTATCAATATTATCGGCGTTTTCATTTAGTATGGGCGAATTTGATGATCTTACAAAACAACAAGCCAATTCAAAATTCATTCCAAGGAACTGGAATACTGGGAAGGCAACAGATCCCACTTTTCTACGTGTAGGGTGAAACCCAAGGAGAGAGCTAGAGCCAAAAGATACTGACTGTGATGCTGACAGAAACCTTGAGTTTAGGGAGAGTCTGAAAGAGACAGCATGAAATTGTAAGTCCCTGTGTCTGTCCCGATAAAAAGAATCCATTTCTGGTTTTTTGTTTTGTTTTGTTTTTTGTTTGTTTGTTGTTTTTTTGTTTTTTGTTTGTTTGTTTATTTTTTTTGCTACACACTCTACACGTTGATAACAAATGTATTCTTGTACATCACTCATTGTTAAAACATGGTAGAGTTGGAACTCATGTATCCCCACTTTATCTTGAAAACTCTGAAGTGGAAAGACTGTCTATAGTGTCCCACTTAAGAGAGTATGTATGCAGAACAGAATCACCGAGAAAAGGAAAAAAAATTGTTTATCTCATATACTATATATTCATATATCTCATCTCTCCCACATTCTCATGAGACACTCTGAGCAAATGGGTAAAGATGAATCTGGCAATGGCTGGTACTGACACCACTAAATATTCAGCTCGCAGCACCAGAGCAGCCTTCACACCTGTTGCATACAACAGAGACATTGTCAATGTGGGGAAGATAATGAAAGCAACTGGAAAGTCCAACAACATCCAGTAATTTTCATTTCAAACCTGTGGCCCAAGAAAGGCAAAGAAAGAGTTTGGCAGAGTCAACACAGGAAAGATTTGCCAATAAAGACTGCTGACCAGTGAGTATAGTTTTAACCACTGTATCATATATTGTTTTAATTTAAACTTGCTCATATTGCTCGTCGTTAAAATTTTATATAATTATGTCTGACCTATGGCAGACAAGAAATGTCTATTGAGTCTTATCTCAAAGATGGAGGTTGATTAAGATTATTTCGAGGATGACAGTGGAGATGGTAATTAATGCCCTCCCGTCGTTCTTAAAATGATTAAATGACCCATCCAGGTAGGACTTGTCCAGGTTAGAAATCCAAAGCAAGTGTGACCACCTGTGTTCAAGCAAACAGGAACCAGAAAAACACAAAAACAGAATCAGAATGCATATTTACTACAACCAGACAAAACAGGCGCAAGTTTTCAGCCAACTGGCCTTTATCAAGCATAAATGTAAGATCACAAAAGAACAAACAACAGATGCAAAAATTAGGAGAAAAAGACAAACTTCCCTGCTGCTTTGTCCAGTTGGTGAAAAGGACTAAAATGAAATCATAATGAGCTTGCGCCTGTCTTGTCTGGCTGTAGTAAATACACGTTCTGATTCTCTTGTCTTGGTTACATTAAAATATAGCGCAAACCTCGCAGATAAATACTAACCATTTTCCCGCATTCTGAGTCTCATGTTATTGCTGTGTCTATTGTCATCCTAGAAATAATCCTAATTAGTCTTGATCTTCCAGGTAAGACTTGCTTAATTCTATAATAAAACAAGGTTTGTCTTCAGCTAAGTTCATTTAAAAAGTCCAGTGAAACAAGCAAACAGAAACACACATTCAACAAAAGAACAAATGGATGGCACCGTAATATTGTAACATGCTCTCTCTGGAGAAAAAGCTCATGTTTCCTCAAAACAATTCTGGTGCAATAGAAACACAGTGCAATACAATACAATGTAATATAAGAACATTCTGCTGCAACAGAAAAACAGTGCAAGACAAGGAATCCCACAGCTAGAGAAACAGTGCAACACACACACACACACAAAATTCTGCTGCCATAGAAACACACAAAAAGAAAATGAAAATCCACAAAACCCACCTTTCCAGCTTCTTCCAACGCCGCCTTATTGCTTCCAGCCACACCCGCCATCATTCGAATCTGCAGGAACCCACCCACAACAAGAAAGGGGAGAAATGCAATAATCAGCAGCGTCAGTTTCCACCCATAAATGAAGGCAATGATCATGCCTGTACCAATGTTGGCAAAGTTCATGATGGCTTGGCCCAGTCGCACTCCTGTGGCCTGCAGAGGGAGAAATTTAAGTAAATGTCAGCTGCTTTTACCTTATTATAGTTCCCTCTCTATGGTACCATTTATAAAAAAAAAGTCTTTTTAGTGTTCCAATTTTTCTCTGTTGTGTGTATGTATATTTTTTCACTCACACTATGAAGGCAGTATGTTCACATACAGTCTGTACACTCCATCTTTATTGGGCATGCATGCCGGGAGTTTCCATGTTTCCATAAGGCATGGGACACAGACAAAACTTACACAATCTTTAACATGCATATTTGATGTTCTGCAAGCACATAGGAAGGTAGTTTAGTCACTAACAGGTCTGCATACATGCTGACCTGGGAAATAGGAAAATTCCACTTGGTGGAAGGTACAAAGGCAGAATTGAACCCTGAACCTTCTGACTGAAGTCTGATGTCTTACCCACTACACTACTGTGCCCATCATTGGTAATGGCCATGTTTTTGTCTTTTTTAGGATCATCACACTTAGGGAAATTTCCTTTGTGCTCCCCTTTTTTTCCTTTTTCTTTGTGTCCCGTTTTTCTTCACTAGCTTAATGGTCATAGAAGCTGGCACAGTTTTACAATGCAATAATGATGATGATGATAATCATGATGCTATGGAATTCCATCTAGGATTGAGACTGTGTGACAGGGCTGTACTTGGCGCTTACTATAATGCATCTTGGCAACAACCAGGCCTGAGGGATACAGACACCTGCAGTATTGGTCAGAAGATTTGAGCAACATCCTCAAAGACACATCTATGAAGTGGATTAGACTCAAATGTGTGATCCCAGTCTTCCCAATGAGCCCATAGCACACTCAATTCTGGGTGACAGCCAGTTGGAGCTGAAAAATCCCATAACATTTATTTGAAGGGACCAATGGGGATTCAAACCCACAACCTTTCAGTCAGTAGTCCATTGCAATAACCACTATACCACGATGACTGGTGGTAATTGCCATCTTTGGTAATGATGATTTGTTTTTAATATCCACAATTCTAAATCACTGATCATCATCATCATCAGGTGCCTTGCCGCATGGCGTTGGCAATTATGGACTTCCATCTGTCTCTATCTCCTGCCGCCTCAAGCATCTCTTCCACCCTCCCTGTCTTCAGCCACTCTGCAAGTCCGTCCAGTATCCTCTCCCTAGGTTTACCCGGTGCTCTCCTTCCCTCCAGCTTTCCCATTGTGACCAGGTGTTCCAATCCCCCTTTCCTCATAAAATGGCCTATGAATGTTGCCTGCCTTTTCCTAATCTTCCTTATGAATGACCTACTTGTGTTGCCTCCATCAAGACTGTCTCGTTTGTTTTCTTTGCTGTCCATGGAACTCTCAACATCCTTCTTAGAAACAAAATCCTTCATAATGTCTCGCATTGACTATTGCAATTCACTCCTGTCTGGTCTTCCTGCCTCCACCATTCACATCCTACAGCGCATTCAAAACAATGCTGTACGCCTTGTACTCAAAAAGAAAAAAGCTGACCACATATCTCCTCTCCTGGCACAACTTCACTGGCTCCCTGTATCAAAGCGCATACAGTACAAACTAGACACCATGTGCTACAAAAGCCTCAATAACGCAGCCCCCGATTACCTGTCAAGCCTACTTGAGATCTATCTTCCCTCACGTACCCCCCGCTCTGCCTCCGATCCTCTGACTTTTCGCTTTCCACGCACTAAGCTCAATACCTATGGTCCACGAGCCTTCTCTGTTTCTGGTCCACTCTCCTGGAACAAACTTCCTCTCTCAGTCCGTCAGCAACCTACTTTTGCCTCCTTCAAGTCCGCTCTCAAAACTCACCTTTTCTCCTCTGCATAAAATCCTAACCTCACTCAACCCCCCTCTGCAGCCTGTCTCCGCTCGGAGGGGAATCACTTTGTTTTAATATATAATTGTATATGATGTGCTCTCTGTGGTTTTCCATTGGTTTTATTCTTTGCTTTTATTGTTTTTATTCTTTTCTCCCCATTTGTGGCCATGCATGTGTGTGTGTGTGTGTGTGTGTGTGTGTGTGTGTGTGTGTGTGTGTGTGTGTGTGTGTGTGTGTGTGTGTGTGTGTGTGTGTGTGTGTGTGTGTGTGTGTGTGTGTGTGTGTGTGTGTGTGTGTGTGTGTGTGTGCGTGCGTGCGTGCGTGTGTGCGTGTGTGTCTTTTCGGCGCTTGGATTTGATTTTGTCGAGATTTGCGCTATATAAATATTGTAATTATTATGTATGCATGTGCGTACGTATGTATGTATGTATGTATACGCTTAGATTTATGTATGTAAGTATGTAAGCATGTATGTATGCATGTATGCGCTCATATGTATGTAGGTATGTATGCATGTATACGCTCAGCGCTTAGATTTGATTTTGTCAAGATTTTGCACTATATAAATAAAATATATTATTTATTATTATTATTAAAATCTCGGCTGCCTCAATCTTGTTCTGGCTTTGCTTGTTGACTGTCCATGCCTCGCAACCGTACAACAGTATTGGTTCTATATAGCATTCCAGAACTCTCTTCCTGATGTTAATTGATAGACATTTGTTGGTAAGAATGCTTTCCATCTTCTTGAATGTTGTTTTGGCATGGCTGATACAACATTCAAATTTGTCACAGTACGGAAATTGTTTTCAGATTGTGCCATTCAAAATAAATAAAAGCAAGAAATTCTGGGGAGTGCTGGACATCAGAAGGTCTTCAGAGGAGAAGCCCCCTAAAGCAAGTGTTTTGGCCCTAACTCCTTACACACTAAGGGGCCCAGGCTGCATCCAGGTTAAGACTCCTGGATGCATTTCTGCTTTTTTTCCCCTCCACCTGGGTTCTGCCCTGCACCTCAAAGATGGTTGGTTGCATAAAGGCCAAGTCATCTTGATGACCCCTGTCTTAACCACTTATCTATCAGACAACTGCTGCACATAGGGAAATTCTAAAGCCTTGTGAAGTTCACTTTTGACCCTCCTTGATGTGATCCAGCTGGAAGTCTTCAGCCATTCTGTGGTTGCCTTTAGGCCTTTGGTCCTCCTCTCCTTCCCTGAAATCAAGAGCTGTTCCATGAGGTCATAGGCAGCTGTTAACAGGCCATAGGCAAACTGTGCCTACTAACCCCCTTGCTGCGATTTCTACGGCAAGGACTTGGTTTGGAAGCTGGATTTCCTTCAATTGCTGGCTAGACTGGTATACTTTTCAGTCTTTTATGTGGCATAGTAAGTTTGATCAGAATCATTTGTTTTGATGAATGGAAGTGGAGTACTATATCCGGTCTCATACCATTCTCGCTGATGATTTCTGGGCATATTTTCCCACTCTGGAAGATCTTCTGTGCACTCCCAGACATCTGTTCCATCCAAAGATCTCATTTCTATGCTCCTGTGTCACAACTTTTCCAGACTATAGTTTGCTGCCTCCTGTCATGTAGAATGTCACCCTAGTAACTGGTGTTTTTCCCTTAGCAGTAATAATCGCTTGTGCTATCTCTTTAAGTCCCTTGCAGTGTCCTCTATGTGTACTTTTCTTTGGGTTCATGCTACTTTGCATAAGCTCAGGACATGTTCCACCGTTTGTTTGCCCTGGCAGAGAGGGCATGCAGTTATCCAATTTTCCCCAATTTCACCAGATTTGCGTTCGAGGGCAGGAGGTCATAGATGTGAGGATGAAACTGATCTTGAGAGGGGCCATATGCTACATATCATTCTGCTGAGACTCCTTTGAATGCACTTTATCATGTTGTCCACTGCCTCTGTTGGCCTTGCTGGATGCCTTCTGGATTCTTTTAACATCCTCTTCTTTCTTTACCATGTCTGTTTTGGGTTTTTTCTTTTGCTTCTGACCACTATTCCATTTTTGTTGATCCCAGTCCCTGCCTACTAATTTGTGTGTGTCCTACAATTTCTGAGTTTGAGGCTTTCCTTCAATGTGCCCGCTGCCACTCGGACTGTCTATTTTCCATGTATCTTACTTGCAAAGTTTATGACCATACACTGTATAGACATGATAGTTTCATTACTAAAATTCATCTATGGATGCCCTGTTAGTATACATCTAGAAGTCTAATGCTTGACCAGTAAGCAATGGCACAGCTACTTTCTCCTTTCTCCCCTCTCAACCCCAATGATCCCTACATTATCTTACAATGAATTACCATGAATAAGTTTAAATAAAACAAAGAACACTGCTCAGGTTCTTCTCTTACTCTGAATTCAGTGAACAAGCCCATTCATCCCTGAGTGTAAGCAACCCCTCAATAAATAGACTGACATCTTTCAGAAAGACTGACGTCTCAAAACTTGTAGAGTTTTATCAACAAATGGCAGCAAAATCATAATCAATCGACAGATCTTATTTACGTACACATAATTGTATGTGGAAAACGCACATGTGCACACACAGACACACACATGCACATGCACACTCAAGCATGCACCAACATACATACACACTCACAAACTCGGGCACAATGGCATCTCTTTTTTCTAGTTATTCCCGTCCATTTTATAAAAGGAAAAAATGACAGTGAGTGAAACATTTGTATTAGGATTTCAAATGGGGAAATTGTTCTTAATCCAAGCATAAGCCTTTCCAACAAGAATGAGATCTTACCCCCTGTACAAGAGATGCATCTGTAGCCAGCCTGGTAGTTAAGGCCCCAGTGTTGTTGTTTTTGTCATCAAAGAAGGAGATTTCCTGCAATCACATTGTTGTATTGATTTAGCAATTAACATCCACCCAGAATTCTGATTAAAGAATGTTTGGTACACATCAGCTTATATAGACATCAGTGGAATTGGTACAAAGCCTGGATGCTCATTTTTTTTAAAAGGGAGCAAAATCACAAAAATATACAACAATAAATGAAAATCATATACTGTGAATAGACCTAAAGTGAAGAATCAAACACACACATCATTGAGTATATACAGCCCTAGATTTGAATATTGTACAAGTGATACTGTTTATCTTTTTCTTTCACAGGCTCATTTATGTTCATTCTTAGAGATATGCATTTAGTACCTGTCATGTAACAAGTAACAGACAACATGCAACAGATGAGTTATTATCCTCCAACAAGAAATTTATATGTAGCAATGCTGACAACAACTCTACCTGATGAAGCATAGCTCGGAAACTCCAGTCACGTACTCTGACTGTCAGACGTTCACCAGACATTGCAAAGAAGAAAGACTGAAAAGACATATCACTTTATGAGAAAATACACAAAAACACTGAGAATGAAGATATAAAGATGAAAATATCTGTACACACACACATACTCTCTCTCTCTCTCACACACACACACACACACACACACACACACACACACACACACACACACACACACACACACACACACACACACACACACCACACACACACACACACACACACAAACATCCTTTTCCTCCATTACATCCCACTCATCTCCTCCCACCATCCTCTTTATCTATCTTTGGCTAAAGACCTCTAATGTCTGCAATATTTTTGCCAAAGACCTCTATTGTATGCAATATTTGTTTCCCCGTTAAATATACATGCACACATTATATGAAGATTTAATCTTAATACTTAATATCCAACACTTAAGCCTTACTTCTGGAGCATTATATATATAAATACATACATATATATATATGTTATATATATACACACACACACATGTATATCGTATGTATCCAGAGAGTCCAACACTATCATCGGTATCTCACAATGCAACCAAAACATTTTAAGGTTTCTTTGAGCAACATTCTTATAGCTAGTCATATACTCAGACTGGTAGGACTTAAGCCTCAACAAAACAGAATAGAACAGTACAGCATATATATATACATACATACATATATATATATATATATATATATATATATATATATATATATATATATATATATATATACATGTATATATATATATTTTTTTGTTTGTTTGTTTGTTTGTTTTGTTTTGTTTTGTTTTTGTTTTGTTTGTTTGTTTGTTTGGTTTTATTTGGTTTTGTTTTGTTTGGTTTTCAATTTGAAAAAAATAAACAAAAACAATATATGTATTAACACCTTTTAAGTTGGCAACATAAAAAATATGAACAAAAAATCATTTTGACAATCATGCACAGTTTTATCTACAAGAAAAATTTTGATTTCCCTGTAACTTGCTGATGAACATAAAAAAAAAAGCAAATAAAAATGATTTACACAACCCAGGGATTTTCGTACCTGCATAAACATGGTGAAGAGGGATAGAACACCCAGGCCAACCAATGCCAAAGCATAGATCAAAATCAATCTTTCCTGCTCGTCCAATGATTTTGCAAAAACCTGATGACAAGCAAGAAAGAACATTAGTAAAAACACATGATACAGCCTTTGACATTGATGAAGATAAAGCTTTCATTGTAATGGTCCATGATGACATGCAATTTCAAAACCTTGTTCAAATGAGTACATCTCACCCCCCCCCCCCCCCCCCCTTTAAAAAAAAACACAAAAAAACCCCCTCTCTAATCTTTTCACTAGCCCCATTTCCCAACACCCCCTCCAGCCATTCTCTTGAAAAGGAAGATTATTTCATATTGCGTAGGAAGGATCTGTGTGTGTGTGTGTGTGTGTGTGTGTGTGTGTGTGAGTATGTGTGTATGTATATGTAGGTGTTGTGTGTGTGTGTGTGTGTGTGTGTGTGTGTGTGTGTGTGTGTGAGTGTGAGTATGTGTGTATGTATATGTAGGTGTTGTGTGTGTGTGTGTGTGTGTGTGTGTGTGTGTGTGTGTGTGTGTGTGTGTGTGTGTGGTGCGCGTACGTGAGTACAACTTTCATGTTAATCTGATCAGAAATGGTTTATAATGATGATGGTATGCATATATTGTGTAAATATTGGAGAGAGAGAGGTTGTTTTCCCGGGTCCTTCCCCTTGAAGTGCAATTAGCTTTCTTGCAATTTTGAAGTCTTGGTTTAAAAAAAGAAAGAGAGAGAAGAGTGAAAAAGAGAGAATATGTTGGAACAATGCATGCATGCATGTGTGTGTGTGTGTGTGTGTGTGTGTGTGTGTGTGTGTGTGTGTGTGTGTTGTGTATGTGTGTGTATATTTGTGTGTGTGACAGAGAATATTATAACTTGAGTCAAGGTCATTCACCAAACAGGTTTGAATGTACCCTAGGTCAGCATCTTTGTGTGCGTGCGTGCGTGTGTGTGTGTGTGTGCACGCGCGTGCGTGCATGGCAGAGGGCTGATGATAGCTCCCCTCCTTTCTCTCCCCCCCCCCCCCTCAGTTTGCATGTGCTTTGTTTCCTGGGCATTTCATCATTGCTGGTGATTGCTTTGTTGAATGATGACAGTGCACACCTTGATTTGATTCTTGAATCAAGATTTATGCCTTATGAATATCAGCATTATTATCATATGTTACCAAAGTGTATCAGCAAGATTTTCTCAACTGTTTCTGGATGTATCGCAACCACTAAAGCGTGGGTCAAAAGTTGTAGAGTCATGAATGTATAAGTTTGGAGGACAATGTGTCCAAGTTAAGGTCACACAGACAAAAAGCTTACATAAAATAAGGCATGTGAACAGCACTTTTCCAAGAACTGATAATATTCGAAGTCTGTGTTCAATGTAGTGACAGCCTACACTGCCCTTAATGCACATGGAGTTTTATTTAAATTGCAGTTTCTTCAAGGTCACTGTGACCTTAATAGTACAAAATCAGGATTTTTTAAAAAGAATATTTGATAAATAGGGAGATTATTTGAATGGTTTGACCACCTTGTTCTCTTTTGCTTTGTTGCTGTTGGATAAACTTCTCCATCCCCCACCTTCCCTTTATCATGGGCTGTCTAAAGCCTAAATGCATGTCTGTCAGATGACTTTTCTTTTTCCTCCTGGAATGGGATCTCTTCATATAAATTAGACTGAAGATTTTTCCAAATCCCCATTTTCTGTTACTGTGCTACAGATTACAGAACAAAAACAACAAAAATCTCTGGGGGAAAAGGGGAAAAAAATTCACAGCAACTGTTCCTGACCCTAGTATTTATGTAATTTATATCAAAGGAGAAAAATTACTTCGCACTGTCTACAATTCCACTTCTTGATCCAGCCCAAAATTCCACTTCTTGATCAGCTTTCCAGCTCTGACAACAGAGCCTTTTCCCAGTATATCTTAATGTCTCTATCTTCATTATTCACATGCATCAGCACCACCCTGCACCTAATGTTATGTGGCACAGTTGCCAGTACACATTGACAGACTTGAAGCAGCTCATATCCTACATCTCTGTTCATGAACAGACTTCCTTTCATGCTTTCAAGTCTCTCTGATGTTTCTTCTAAAGGTGTTGGATTTTGTGATCAAAAACTGTATCTTGGTGTAAGAAATTTGTGTTCAGTGCTATAACAGTAGTTACGAAAGCCACTTTTTTTTATTTTTATTTATTTATTTTTATTACATTTATTAAATTTTCTTATTGATGTTCTTCAATTTTGTATAGCAAGAATAAACAGTTTATTGAATACTAATAGGATATGACATGATATTCACGATGAATTAGACTATAGCAAGAATAAACAGTTTATTGAATACATAATAGGATATGACATGATATTCACGATGAATTAGACTATCTTATCACCTTCAATTTTTTCTTTATTTCTTCAATTCTGTGTAAAAAGAATAAACAGTTTATTGAATACATAATAGTATATGATATGAGATTCACGATGAATTAGACTATCTTATCACCTTCAATTTTTTCTTTATTTCTTCAATTTTGTGTAAAAAGAATAAACAATTTATTGAATACATAATAGTATATGATATGATATTCACGATGAATTAGACTATCTTATCACCTTTAATTTTTTCTTTCTTAAGATCAAATGTAATACACGAATAATGAAAACAAGCAATGATATAAAATGAAGATTATTAAACTATATCAGTAATCATTCAGGTTCTTCAGTATTGGAGATAAGAAGCTTATCAAAGAATAATTCTGAAGAAAAAGATTACAGTGAATATGAAGTAAACAGACCCCTATTTTGCAAACACACAAAGCTGAATAAGTATGTGTCATCAATCACAATAGGGTAAATGAAAAACAGATGATCATACAATAATGACAAAGTAAACAACTGACACCCATGATCTTGCTAAAGATGACAGCAAATGATGGTTGCACCCCTCCATTAATGATGGCAGCCAGACAGCCAAACAAGATAAACTTCCATTCTGGGGCGTTCATGTGTAGCAGGCGAGTGAATGGGGCTTTGGGCAGTTCTTCTTTCTCCTCCTGCAAAAGAAGTGACCAGAGTGTGTGATTTAATTTGATTTATACAATAAGATTTTTGTGCTTCATAAATACATTTGTTGTTATTATTATCATTATTAACATTCCTTCACACATAGAAATAAAACTAGTGGGGAGGGAGAGCAGCAGAGAATCAGTTCTCTCTATTCCTTGAAAACAAAATCAAAATGTTCATGACTTCTGAAATACTTTAAACACAGGTATGACCACCGTGTAAGTTAAACAATGGGTCAACTTCAAATCAGACAGATTTAAAGAATGCTGAATTACTATTTCAGGGGGAAAAGTGGAAAAGCTCTTCTTGGCTGCTTTTATCTTCCCCAATCTTACATATATCAGGGGAGTATTTGCTGGTTTTCTTGGCTGCTTTATCTTCCCCAACCTAGTTTGGAGTTTGTTCAAGAAGGATTCACTGCACTCAGATAATTTGATTGTTCCTCCCTGTCAGCAATTATGGGCAGACTCAGTGAGTCTGCGCAAAACCCCATGTACTGGGGGGGATAGAGTCCAATGAAACACTAAGATGACACCACCAGAATGATGGAAACATTAAGACAAGCAGTGAACAGGCTAGTTTTCATGCTGCCAGTTGGGACTGAACTCAAGATATACATTATGAGTCCACGGCTCTGTCAAAAGAACAAATCAGATAAATAAAAGAAAAAAAATCATAAGAAAAGAAAGTTCAAGTACCCAGTCAGCTGAGGGGACAACTCAAGATAACACAGTCTGCCCAATCAGCAGCTACCTTTTCATCCTCCTGTTTCTCAGTTTCGGACACACTGCGCATTCGCTGTAGTTTTTCGCCTGCTCCACCTGATATCATACGCTGCAACTGTGGTTTGCCATCATTAAGTCCACCTCCAGCATTCTCAGCAGCTGTCAACAAGAGACAAGCATATAGATGGTGATGAGATGGTAACTGTGAACTGGGGAATGGTGCCATGATAGGGAGTGTGATCATTTCAAGTATCTATAAATACATATACACACATAAACATTACCACAAGATTACACACGTACATCCAACCGCGAGCACACACATACATCAACACACACATCTTTTCATGCATAAACATCACATACACAGTGACACATATGCATGTAAGTGCACACAATTTACATGTTCACTTTTTCAATGCCAGAAAACACTCTAAAAATATGCTGGGAGCATCTATGTTCATCTCTCTTTCTCTCTCTCTCTCTCACACACACACACACACACACACACACACACACACACACACACACACACACACACACACACACACACACACACACAGCTGTATATATATATATACAAACAGTTTAATGACAACACCAAAGCAGTCTTGAAGAAGCAGACAGACTAGCAGAATCAAAGCCACAAAGCATACAGCAAAAATACGAGCAATTATTACTGAACAGTTTTCCAGACCTGATTTTATAAAGAAATCAAGATCAAGCAAACTATCACACAAAACAAAGCAAGCAAAACAATAATAACACACACACACACACACACACACACACACACACACACACACACACACACACACACACCCACACACACACAGCATGCATGCACACACGCTCCAACAAACAAAGAAAAGCACATCCATTCTAGTTGATATGTAATACACACATTACATATGTAATCAAAATCATAACAACCAACAACAATCAAAGTTTCAATGGAAGTTTAGAATGTGTGGTTCCCCTCTCCACCTGCTGTCCCAAGAAGCAGTCTGACAAGTTCTATACTGAACAAATTGCATCACCTGCTTTAGAAGCATAACGACTTTTCTTTTTAAAGACCTAAATACTAACAAAGCATTCCAGGAAGGTCACCCAGCATTCTTTCTTAAAGTGTTGTTTTCCTCAAAAGTTTCTGTTTTGTTTTGTATTTCAGACCAGACAGTATATTCTGTCGAGAAAAAGATTGGTTTTGTTTTCTTTTGTCTGTTTGGTTGTACCACTGCAAAGAAGACTTGGGGCTGTAACAACATACCTGCATTTACTTGATTTGACAATGCATTCCCTTGGCAGTCATTCTCTTTTTATAAATAAAGCTTTTTAGTTTGTAAAGTTAGCAGCTCAATAAAGGATTAATTAAATGAATTTCAGAAGAAATCAAAATGATGCGCGTGCAGAGTATTCGGTGAAAGGGATTTTGTAGGTAACAGAAAAAAAAAACTGTCAAAGTGTTTAGTGGGCTGGCAGGCTCTTGAGACAGAGCCATGGATTCAAGGTCTGATGTTCTAGTTCAAACCCAGCCTGCAGCAAAGAATGGCCTGCAGTTTATTGTCCATCTTAATGCTTCAATCATTCTCTTGGAGCCAGCTTTGTGTTTCACAGGTCCTGTTCCCCCTCCTCAACCATTTCAGGGCCTTGCCAGCACACTGGGTTTTGTGCAGGTTCAGAAAGTCTGCCAGATGACAGATGTCAAATTGAGTGGAGCGCACATGGAACTGTTCAGGCGTGATGACTCCATCTGGAATAAATTCTGAACGCCGCACTAACAGAATGTGCCATTAGTATGAAACGCACAAGATCTCATTTGACAGGATTTAGCTGAAAGGAATGAAGAAGCACTTTATTTAATGTCCGTTCCAAACTGTGATTTTAAATATGAGAGAGAGAGGGAGACAGACAGACAGACAGAAACAGAGATACAGAAACAGAGAGACAGAGACAGAGAGAGAGAGAAATAGGTGGGCTGAGGGCTTAGAAGTTAAAAAATCAAATGAAATAACAATTCATAACAAAATTGAATAACAGTTTATAGACTGCACCCCAAGTTAATGATAACACAATGCAAAACATAATTCTATTCTTGAACAATTTTCTGCTACATTGTAGATTGTGGATTTGATATTTCATCATTTCCTTTGCCTACTGCTCTTCATTCGTGCAATGATGTTACCCCTGCATGTATACATAACCCTTTGACTCCTGCATGCTGTCCACCAGCATCCTGCAGTGTCAACCATGCTAGCAAAGCAAAAACTTAACCCTTTTCACTCCCTCACCCCATCCACCAGCTTCCTGCAAAAAGCTGGTGGATAGCATAAGGGAGTCAAAGGGTTACGCTTTTGCAGTTGGTGGATAGACTGCAAGAGTCAAAGGGTTAAGAAGACTGTATCCAGTATGCTGTCACAAGATTGTCCACATCTGCATGTTGGTGTGCCACTTTGTCACAAGTT
Organism: Monoplex corrugatus; assembly: GCA_030674185.1. NCBI lineage: Eukaryota > Metazoa > Mollusca > Gastropoda > Littorinimorpha > Ranellidae > Monoplex > Monoplex corrugatus. The sequence goes on along the minus strand of CM060309.1, from coordinate 78,352,679 downwards.
ATTCTAATGCCCTTAGATGACTACCGAGTCTGACACCACTCATCCGACAATTACTTGTGCTCTATGATAAAATACAAAAAGTCTTACTGATTAAGTGGTTTGTACTGTGTTCATGATCTTTGCTATGTGTTGAGTACAAACAACAATAATACTTACAATAATAACAACAATACTAATGATGAAAATGATTCCACTTCTATATCACTAACAGTCCATGCCAAAGAATGCTCACTGTACTCAACATTAAAAAAACTATCTGAGGAAAAGGACAGAAAGTTGCCCTGCCAACACGTTAATGCAGTAAAACCATAGTCAAATACACACCCAAATACATAAACATAGTATACACATAGTTTATCAAAAATCACAACCGATCATAGCATACATTTACAAACAAGTAGTAGTGATACTATCAAAGAAAGTATTACTGGTTAAGAGATTTGTATTGTAATTTTCAATAATTGTTCTCTGCTGAGTACAAAAAACATTACTAGTAAAGTTGTGTGTACAGTATTCTTGATAATGAAATGGATGGGTGTGTCTATATGTATAAGAGACTGAAGGGAGTGAGCATGTAATTTAGGAGAAAAGGATGTGAAAACAAGGGGACAGGGGTGCAAACAAACTGAAAAACATACCTCAGTGCAAAAGCAACATAAAACAAATGAAATGATGGGATAAAAATAAACAAGTATAAGCAAAATAATATTAAAAAAACAGGAAAAAAAAATATGCAAAATAAAAAAATACAGAAAAAGAAAACAACCAAGCAAAATAAGAAGAAAAAAAAACAGAAAAAAGAAAAGAAAAAAAATCAAAGTAACCTTTTTTTCAGATGGAATAAAACTAAACAAGTACAAGTAAAACAAGAATTTGAAAAATACAGAAAAAAGAAAACAAACAAATCAAAGTAACTTTTTTCAATCCCAAGAAACTATAAACAATATTATTATAGAACAGCAGATAAGATTCAAACTCCATCTGACAGAATCAAATCAATATAGAATAGATGTGAAAAAGTTTCCTTGATCCAAAACTTTTCTGTACTCACCATCCATTGAAATTTTTACTGGCAACCTCTCTGGAGTTTTAACAACAACAAAATCCATGAGACCTCCCAAAATAAAGTTTAGAGATCAGTTTTTTTAACCTTGGTTTTCTCCACCCATGAGAGAGTGCTATAAATGATAACGATTACCTACTACTACTACTGCTACTAACAACAACAATAGTCATAGTAATAGTAATAATAGTAATAATGAGGAGCAGAAGGAGGAGGAAGATCATAATCATGATGAAAAAAAAAATCATCATCATCATCATCATCTTCTTCTTCACCATCATTATCATCACCACTATCAGCATAATAATACATATTTACATAGTGCTTTGCACTTTATAGAAAATATTATATACCAAAAAACAAAAACAAAAACAAACATGTCAACGAAACAATGATGTAAGCATGATAAGACACAGAACAAGAAAAGGAAACACAAATATTGTACATAAATGAGAACACCCTCTGCATGAACACATACACGTTTTGTCAAGAAGCACTTATGAAAATAGATCTTCAAAGAAATAACAACACAAATGCATGTGCACATATGCCAACACCTACTCACATACACAAACAGATATGCAAGCATGTATACATACATGCTGCAAACAAACACAAACATCTACACAGTGACTCATGCCAGCAAATGCACATCTACTGACACAAGCTTGCAGAGAAAATAAAAAAAACAACACAGAATTATTTCACAAAACTAATCATTCAAGCTATAATAAAGACTGTAGGGTGACATGGAGAGAAGAGGAAGAAGGGAGACTAATACTTGTAACAGTATTGTTTGAAGAGAGAAGATTTTAGACCTCTCTTAATCCTTTGACTCCTGCACCCTGTCCACCGGCCTTCTGCATTGTCAACCATGTTAACAAACCAAAAACGTAACCCTTTGACTCCCTCACCAGCTTCCTGCAGGAAGCTGCTGTATAGGGTGAGGGAGTCAAAGGGTTAGTTTTTTACAGTTGGTGAATAGGATGCGGGAGTCAAAGGGTTAATGGGGAACAGAGATTGCAATGATGAATATCTGAGAGAAGTAAATTCCACTGTTGTGGTGCACAGAAAGAGAATGAACATTGATCGAAAGCCTTAGTCTTTACATGAGGAATGCATTGAACCTGACCAATGTCAAGTTCACCCAGTCAAAACCCCAGTGCCAAGAAGCCCATAGGAGCTAGCAATGTTAGTGTCTTATGAAATCCAAAACAAGTGTGACTGCCCGCATTTAAGCAAAAGGAACCAGAAAAACATGAAAAAAGAATAAGAACGAATTTAATACAACAAGACAAGACAGGCTCAAATTTTTGGCCAACTGGCTTTTGTCAAGCGTAAGATCACAAACAAACAAACACCGGATACAAAAATCAGGAGAAAAAGACTGAAACTTCCCTGCTGTTCCGTCTTGTCATGTTTCTTTCCTGGTCTTTCGTAAATTACAAGTTAAATACAATACGTTCCGACTCTAATGAATTCTTTCTTGTAATTTACAACAGATCATGAAAGAAACATGACAGGACAGAGCAGCAGGGAAGTTTCAGTCTTTTTTCCTAATTTTTGTATCTGGTGTTTGTTTGCTTGTGATCTTACGCTTGACAAAAGCCAGTTGGCTGAAAATTTGTGCCTGTCTTGTCTTGTTGTATTAGATACGCGTTCTTATTATTTTTTCGTGTTTTATCCGGTTAATGTTAGTGTCTGTTCTAATCCAACTAACTAAAGACACTGCCTACTAAGCCCCCACTAACAATAGCAATCATTCAGTCCAAAGCAGATGGAGTGGGAACCCTTCCCCAGACCTCAGCTTTCAAACCCTCGCACAGAGCACTACAGAATTTGACAACTACACATTGTGAGTATGATGACCTTATTGCAAAACACAGCGGATTAACAGCAACACTGGTAAAGCTGATTCATGTACAAGAATAATGAAAGAAAACACACAATGAGCATAAGCATATTAGTAAGTGGATAGGTTATGCATGTAGCAGAGTAAAAAAAAAAAAGCATATATACATATGCATGTATGTATGTATGTATTCGGTCTCATACAAAGAGATTATTGTTAAAAAATTACCAACTATTTTTTTCAAAATAACAAATCAGTACAAAGTGAAAAAAAAACTCAGCTTACCTTCATCTTCATCTTCATCTTCACCGTCCTCTGTCCTGTTTGTCTGAAATATCATATAGTCCAGAACTAAATGCAGCAGATAAAAACACAGAAAGTAGGAGGAGAGGAAAGAGAGAAAGGCAGACAGAAAAGTAAATGTATTCTGTGATTTAACGAAAAAATTAAATGAAATATAAGCATTTAAGAAAATTCAAAGTATAAAGAAAAAGAAATCAAGTGGTTCCAAATCAGATTAATGCAAGACATATTAGCAATGAATATCGTGTTGATAAAAATGGGTATTAAAAATGATAGTGGTTCTGGTTTCTGTAGTTAGGAACAGGACAGTTTGCAATATATGTTTTGGAGATGATGAGTTTCGCCAGATTTCTGTCAATAATTCCACACAGCTTTGAATAATGTTTGTATTAATACTGCCTCTACAATGTGTAAAGAAACATACGTACTGTTTGGATACGACACTAATTACAGATGTGATAACACATTTGATTTGAATACGTCCCATGCAAATTTCTATATCTATAAATGTAAATATGATATTATTATGCAACACATAAATTCACTCAAGAGGGATTTAAAAGCTGTTTATCATTACAAAAAACATCTATCAGCTATTAACCCTTTGACTCTTGCACCCTATCCACCCACTGCAAAAACATAACCCTTTGACTCCCTCACCCTATCCACCAGCTTCCTGCAGGAAGCTGGTGGACAGGGTGAGGGAGTCATAGGGTTAAGTTTTTGCTTTGTTAGCATGGTTGACAATACAGGATGCTGCTGGACAGAGTGCGGGAGTCAACGGATTAAAAGCTGTTTATCATTACCAAAAAAAGTCTACCATCTACAAAGATGTCATACAAATAAACGCATGAATCACTGATTTCCTTACTGACAACTGATAGACATTACATGTTTATGATGAAACGTCAAACCAGTCATCTTTCTCTGTACTAAAGGTGATGTGACATTTGAACCGTTTCTCTGAAATGTTTTATACAGGGATTTTTACCACTTCAGAAGCTGATGAATGCCCTGAGCTTGTATCTGTTGATCAGTGCACTGAAACTGACTTTGCTGCATGTGATCTAATGTTTGTGTACATGTGGAGTGCTGACATGGGTATCTGCTTGATGTCATGAATACGTCTTATTCAGTAAATTTGTATTTGTTTGCTTCCATTTGTTTGTGTTTTCATAATTTTTTTTTAAAAAGCAGAGAGAGAAATTATAGAAAAAAAAACATCATGCAACCAAATTAACAATTTCAATATTGCCTCCATCCTTTCAGAAAACAATCAATACAGATCTACATATAAACACATAATTTGAGGGTTACCTGCTAGAACAGTGTATCTAATACAAGGGTTACTGGCTAAAATGGAGTGTGTAACCTGAGGGTTACCTGCAAGAATGGTGTATCAAACTTGAGGGTTACCGGTTAGAATGCCGTAACTAACTTGAGGGTTACCTATTACAATGCCATATCTGACTTGAGGGTTACGTGCTACAATGCCGTATCTAACTTGAGGGTTACCTGCTAGAATGGTGTATCTGACTTGAAGGTTACCTGCTAAAATGGTGTATCTCATATCACAGCATAATGTCACATAATACATGTGTGCACATGCACAGACACACAAACACACACGCACAAAGAATTAAACTATGGTTCATCTTACCTGGTTCATGACCAGTTGGTAGTAGATGCCCCCATTTGCCATCAGTTCATCATGTGTGCCATTTTCTGACACCTGGCCATCCTTGAAGCTGATGATGGTGTCTGCTGTCTTGATAGTGGACAGGCGGTGGGCAATCACGATTGTTGTGCGGCCTTGACGTGCCTGCCATGATCAAATGACAGTAATACTGATGGTGATTCACAACTGCCACAATGTCGCGGACTAACGCATGGAAGCTTGTGGTTCCAATCCCCATCAACCCAGTGAAAATAACTGGGGGGCTTTTTCAGATCCTGCCCGGAGCTAAGCATGATATGTACTCATCATTTTTTTTTCTTTTTTGAGTGATATAAAATGAAACTGGTAACAGTAGTAATACCTCTGTAATTTTTCTCAGCAGAACAATTATAAAATATTCTTCATAACAAGACAATATTACAACACTAACGATACGGTTTCAGTAACAAAATAAAATCAAAGTAATATTGAACATTTATAATATGTCATGAACAAAAAATCAAAATCAGAATAAAGCACTAGTATTTATCTGCGTATGACCAGCACATACCTTGTCCAAAGCATCTTGTACAGTCTGTTCACTCTCTGTGTCAAGGGCTGATGTCGCTTCATCCAGTAAAAGGATCTTGGGATTGCGGACCAAGGCACGAGCGATTGCGACACGTTGCTTCTGCCCACCAGATAACTGTGCACCTCGCTCTCCAACCAATGTCTGGTACTTCTGCACATCATTCCAGTGACATTAAAACAATGGTCAATGCAAAATCTGTATCAAATTTACTGTTCAACTACCTGCTGTGTACTTTTTGATAAACAACCATCTCCTGTTTTCAGACATGACCACTGTACAAGGACTGATTTGCAGCTGTAATTGCAGTTGTTCAGCAGCCACCTTTCAAACACAATCAATCTGCTGATTTTCTGGTCATTTTCCATCATAAATGGACAGTTAGTGTCCACACAATGAATTTTCTTCTAAGGATCATCACATTTGTGCTCACATTTTGTTCCTTTTTCTTTTTTTTTCTTTTTTGGTCCCATTTTTGATGCCACTTTAATGGCCACAGAAGCTGGAACAATTTAGCAATGCTATGATGATGGTAATTAAAATTGAGACTGCATGAAAGGGTTGTATTCTATGCTTATTATCATTTTATATGCTCGTGTTAACCAGGCCTGAGAAATAGAGGTCCATGCAGTGATGGTCAGGAGATTTTGAGTAAAATCTTCGAGGCTGCATTCATGAAATGGGTAAGACTCAAATATGCAGTCCCAGTCTTTGCAATGAGCCAATAGCACACTCCACTCTAGACAGCAGCTGGTTGGGGCCGAAAAATCTCACAATGATTATGAAGGGACTGATGTGATTCAAACCCACAGCCTACCAGTCTGCAGTCCACTGCCTTAACCACCATTGTGACTAAAGCTGACTGTCAATATCATCATTTTCAATCTCTCCCTTTCCACTGCAAGATCACACAACAATGATACAGAAGCCTTGCAGGGACCAGTTTTGTTACAATGTTGCAAAAACCGTTGACTGCAGCAGTTTGACTGTTCAAGATAAGAGGTGTGTAGGTACGGGTTTCCGGTTTACACTGGCAGTCCTTGTCATGAGAGGACAGCTGTTATACAGGAACACATGCAGTCAGTCCCAAGCCCATTGTAAACCATACTGTAATAAAACTAGGCTTTTGTAATAGTAACTGTGTTATATACAGGTGATTTACAGGAATCAGGATCGCTTAGATGCCAGGCTGATACAAATACATCAAATCTGGAAAAATATCATGTAACATTTCAAACTGTGCTAATGACTATGCTGTATTGCATCAGGCCAGAAAGAAGCACCAGATAACTGAATGCAATATTACTACCTTTATAAAATCACAAAATAAGTCTTCAGACCCTACCTCTGGAAGGCTCATAATGAAGTTATGAGCATTGGCATTTTTTGCTGCTTGTTCAATGTCTTGCTGTGAAACCCCTTCACACCCATAGCGGATATTTTCAGCAATACTGGTGGCGAACAAAACAGGCTCCTGGGATACCACACCAATATGTTCTCGAAGCCAGCGTACATTGAGTTGTCGGATATCTGTCCCATCAAGGCTTACCTGAAAAGTAAAGTTCAATCAAAAATAATAATTAAATACATCCAACACAACTTGCTATTCCACATATCAACATAGCAGAAAGAGATATATTTTCATCTTTGGAAAAATTGTTCATATCTCTTTTCTTTCTGCATTGTCAAAAAAAAAAAAAAAAAAAGAAGAAGAAGAAGAAAGTTTCCTCTTCACATGTCATACGCACTTTCTCTTTCCTTTGTTCTAGTACTTACATAACCCTCCCTATCCCTCCTGTCAAACCCTTTGAGCCATTCTTTCACAGGAACACCAAAATTTTATGAAAAGCACAATTACTGAAGCGGCAAACTTGTCCATGCCAGCAAACAATATTAATGAAAAGCACATTACCTGTCCTTGTGAGGTGTCATAGAATCGCTGCAGCAACTGCACGACGGTACTCTTGCCACACCCACTGGCCCCCACCAATGCCACAGTATGACCTGGGTTGACAGTCAGGTTGATTCCATTCAGCACCTGCCCACAGTCAATCACACTTGACCAACTGGTCAACAAAGCAATCTGGTCTGTCGATGTTGTTGTGTGTGTGTGTGTGTGTGTGTGTGTGTGTGTGTGTGTGTGTGTGTGTGTGTGTGTGTGTGTGTGTGTGGTGTGCGCGTGCGTGTGTGTGTGTGTGTGTGTGTGTGTGTGTGTGTGTGTGTGTGTGTGTGCGTGCGTGCGTGCATGCGTGCGTGCGTGCGTGCGTCGTGGTGCGTGTGTTTTAAGTAGATGTGTAGTTTAACAGATCTGCACTTATGACATATCTTCAGCTGCTCTGCATGCCAACTACTTGGTCAAATAAGCTTCTAGTTTGAGGATGTCAGGTTTGGTGATGTGCATTTGTTTAACAGATCTGTAGTCATGACACATCTTCAGTTCCCTTGTATATCAACAAACCCACTGATCACAATGACAACAGAAACCTTACACTGACTTTTGGTGAAAGGCAACTGAGTTATGTTTATATCCCTGTAGTGCTTAGATTTGTCAGAGAACATACAGTGATCACTTCTCTTGTACAGAACTTACCATCTCCCTTATATTGGACTTACAGTCACCTGGGCCACTCTTCCACCCTCTAAATTTCAAATATTAAAATTCTATGAAAGAAGAAATATTTTCTTGATGTACCTGAATATGATTAATTTTTAATGAGGTTTCATCCTATCACGGATCAAGTCTTCTTCACACATGCTTTTATTTCTGTTGATCTCCAATGGCAAACACTGGCCAGTCATTTAGATTCACATTGATCTGTTAATGCTCCTAAGTAGATATGAGCGTTCTGAATCCAACAAGATGCTGCAAAGGGAAGAGAAGTAAAAGGCCTATACATATGTTTAATAGCTATAGGCCAATGCATATGTTAAATAGTTCAGAGTCTATCAAGTACTTCATGCTTGTAACAGCCCTGTATGTTCCCCAAAGAGCCCTTGGAATACAGTAATAAATGTTTACTGACCTTGACGTCTGGTCGAGAAGGGTAAGAAAAGTGTACATTGACAAATGACAGAGTTCCTCTCACTGTTTCAGGTTTCTTGCCACCTTCCATCATATTGTCAATCGCCGATTTCTGCACAAGCATACAGAGACATGAACACAAATAACCTAGGGAGTTTGGAGTTTGGTCAAGATGGATTCATCTCACTCAGACAATTTCATGCGGATACTGATGATGTTGTTCATACAGGAGGTGTGTGGTCTGTCCAGACTTCCTCCACCCTCAACTTTTCATTGCAAAACTGTTGTCATTATAGGATTGTGCTGGTGTTAGGGACTGCCTGGCCAATGTGTTTCATTTTGGTTTTAATGATTTCTGCAAGCAGTTGACAATAGACTATAAATTCATTCAAAATGTTTTTATTTGTTCTGTGAGCAGTCTATTTGACTCTAATAAGATACCTGGTGACCCACATCTCAACTGCTTTGATCTTATTTTCATCTGTTTTTCTGCATATTCAGGCTTCACAGCCACACAGCTTTACTGGCCAGATCAGACATTTTAGAATTTTGATACTAAGGGCTGTTGGTACATTTCCATCTTTCCAAGTGTTGTTGAGTTGGATCACTTTCTGTATTGCCATTTCTAACCATATTTTGATGTCTGTATTTCAGGTGCCATCATGAGATTTAACTGAGTCTAAATATTCAAAATCAATCACACTTCCTAATGCTGTCTTGTTCGTTTAAATATCTCTAGGTGCATTACTTTTGTCCTTTTGGCATTTACATTTAGACCTGCCTTCTTGCCCGCTACATCTACTGTGTACAGAATTCTTTTCATGCTGGTTGTGATTCTGCCCAAAACATGAGACGTTACAGCATAAGAGAAAGAAACAATACTTCATTCAGACAATCTACAGGGATTTGAATCTTGGCTGACTAAGCTGAAACTCTGTGTAGTGACAAGACTTTTGGGTCAGCCCTTGAACGCAATGATTCACACGCTTTTTTATACTCCTCTGTACTCGTAAAAATAAAGACAAAAACAAAGACAATGACAACTGTCAATCAGGTACAAAATGAACAAATGTAAATTGTTTATTAGTATCACCATTCTTCATGCTGGATATGCTTGTTTAACAATATCTGTATCTATCAAGACACAGGTATAGTTGAGAGAAAGATGAAAAACAAAAATTAAAAATTCGGACATTCATCAAAGACTTGAATGACAGACAACTTGAAATGTGTGTGTCAGAAAAAGAAAAAGAGAATGTGTGTGTGTGCTTGCGCATGTGTATGAGTGAGTGGTGTGTGTGTGTGTGTGTGTGTGTGTGTGTGTGTGTGTGTGTGTGTGTGTGTGTGTGTGTGTGTGTGTGTGTGTGTGTGTGTGTGTGTGTGTGTGTGTGTGTGTGCTGCGCGCGCGCGTGTGTGTGTGCGCGCGTGCGTGAGTGTGTGTGTGTGCGCATGCATGTGTATGAGCGAGTGTGTGTGTGTGTGTGTGTGTGTGTGTGTGTGTGTGTGCGCGCGCGTGCGTGTGTGCGTGCGTGCATGTGTGTGTGTTGTGTGTGTGTATGTGTGTATGTGTGTGTATGTGTGTGTGTTCATGTGTGTGTTCGTGTGTGTGTAAGTGTGTGTAAGTGTGTGTGTGTGTGTGTGTTCGCGGGTATGTGTGTGTGTGTGTGTAAGTGTGTGCGTCTGTGTGTGTGTGTGTGTAAGTGTGTGCAGGTCTGTGTGTGTGTGTGCAGGTCTGTGTGTGCAGGTCTTGTGTGAGAGAGTGTGTGTGTGTGTGTGTGTGTGTGTGTGTGTGTGTGTGTGTGTGTGTGTGTGGGGTGTGCGCGCGCGCGTGTGTGCGTGTGTGCAGGTCTCTGTGTGTGCGTGTGTGCAGGTCTGTGTGTGTGTGTGTGTGTGTGTGTGTGTGTGTGTGTGTGTGTGTGCGTGCGTGTGTGTGTGAGGATGCACATGCATGCATGTAAATGCATGTGTGCATACATGTAAATTAATGCATGCATGTTTCCATGCATACATAATATGTGTATGTCCCATCCTGTCTCTGAGCCCAACCCCTAAAAAAGTGATTGAAATACAATACGGGGTGAAAGTACCAACCACCTACTGTATCTATCATCTGGAATATGATGTAGGCAGCACCTCGAGCAGCAGCCAAACTGCTCACACTGGGACTGGCATTACCCATGGAAAACGCCCCAATCAACACAGAGAAAAACACCTGTACACAGAAATCGCCCCAATAAATAAAAACACATGTGAAGAAAACACCCCAATCAATACAGATAATGCCCCACTTAACATAATCATCTATAGTGAGGCAATGCCCCAATCAACACAAACACCTGCACACAGAAAATGCCCCAATTAACACAGAGAAAAAAAAAAACGCCTGTACACACAGACAATGCCTTAATCAACACATAAAATTGCCTGTACAAAAACAATGTTTCTGTCAACACAAATACCTGTATGCAGAAAACACCCCGGTCACCAAAGAGGAAAACTGCATGACAATGACTGTTAAAATTAACATGAAGAAAAATATCTGCGCACAAAACATCCTAATCAGCACAAACACCTGCAAACAGACAAAGGTGCAATAAACACTGAGAACAAGACTTATCGTCATCAATCTGTCAAAACCCTGTGACTGACAAACAGCATGTTTAACAGGCAAGGATCACTTACAACAATTAAAATGTACACTGACTTAGACACAAACACAAACAGATCAAAGACACAAACACAAAACAGATCAACAAAACACATTTCCACCCACCCCCAAATCATGCTCTCAACATTAACCTAGCTCTGGTAATCCTATATCAAAAAGGGATCTCAACACACACACACAAAAATAAAGCAAAAACAACAACAAAACTAAAAGACTGTAAAATACAAAAAAATTTTTTTTTAAAAATCAACAAACTGATTTCCACTCACAATCAACATTTTGCCCACAGTATAGTTTTCTGGCTCCTCCCTGGTGAGTTTGCCTCCGTACCAAAACCCTAACCCATAGGCACAAAAGATGACCATCCATATGAAGCCCATAGACAGCCCAGTGGAGAAACCTTTTCTGATGCCAAATGCTTTAGCTTCACCCAGGTTGTTCTTGTACCTGCATCAAAACATCATAAAATGAGTTTCCAGATTGTTAAAATCAACATTTCACTATTACACTTCATGTCATATCAGATTTTAATTTGACTATGACTCTGTGGACAAGCACACATGGACTGAAGTTGTAAGTATTACTGAAATGTATGAGTATATTCAAGGGTGTGCTTGAAATGTGTCCTGCTCATATATGCAGAAAACTATGACTGTGCCTGAAATGAATTCAAATCCTATATACCATTTCAATATAAAAAAAAAGTTAGTCTAGCGTGTGTGTGTGTGTGTGTGTGTGTGTGTGTGTGTGTGTGTGTGTGTGTGTGTGTGTGTGTGTGTGTGTATGTGTGTGTGTGTGTGTGTCTGTCTGTCTGTCTATGTCTGTGTGTCTGTGTGTGTGTCTGTGTGTACATGTGAATGTCTTCATGTGTGTGTGTGTGTGTGTGTGTGTGTGTGTGTGTGTGTGTGTGTGTGTGTGTGGTGTGTGTGTGTGTGTGTGTGTGTGTGTGTGTGTGTGTGTGTGTGTGAATATCTTCAGTCCATTCAAAACATACAAGTTTATACACATATATGTACATGTGTACAAAAATTCAAATGTGAATGTGTACATGCAAGCATGCGTATGCGTGTATCTGAATGTTGGTCAGTATATGTTTGCTTTCATTCATTAGCAGCTTTAGTTTCAGCACTATGTATGTGTGAGTGAGAAGCTGTTAGTCACCTCTGAGCTTCTTTTTCCTGGCCTCCAAAAGCAACCACTGTGCGAATGGCACCAAACACTTCGTCTGCCACAGCACCTGCCTTGGCATAGGCAGCCAGCTCTTTGGAAGTCATTGCCGCTGCCAGCTAGATAATGATGATAATAATATTAATAATGCTGCTGCCTATGATGATGATGAGGAGGAGGATGTAAAAATGATAGTGCTGCTGCTGATGATAAATATGACAATGGTGATGGCGTTAACAATGGTGATGGCGTTAACAATGGTGATGGCGTTAACAATGGTGATGGCGCGGTGATGATAATAACCACTATCAGAATCACAGAAGAGTAGAAGATCAAGATGAGGAAGAATGACAAGTTTCAACTTTACTGGAATCATGGATGCAGCCAAAATAATAAATACAAACTACATGAAATTATAACTATCCTGACAACATAATATAGATCATAATCAAAAACTAAAAAAACAAAAAAAATAACAAAAACAAAACAAACAAAAAAACAAGAATGTTTAGTACTGACAAATCATCCCCATTTTATTACAAAATAATCTTGATCAATATCATATCATCACATGACGCTAACAACAATGAAGAGCAAATGCTTAAATCAATAATCTTGATCAGTATCATGATTTCATCACAAGATGCTAACAACAATGACTGAAGAACAAATGCTTAACTCAATAACATTTATCAAAGGTTCAATTCAGGCAATACATGCATACTTTACTTTAATTCTGAGTATGTACTAAGACTAGATCTGAACATATTATCATAAAGTTCTGAGCATGTACTAAGACTGGTTCTGAGTATGCTCTAAGAGTTGTTCTGAGCATGCACTAAGATTTGTTCTGAGTATGTAGTAATAACACACAGGTTCTGAGCACATACAACATAGTTCTGGGTGTGGATTAAACATAAATTAACACACACACACACACACACACACACACACACACACACACACACACACACACACACACACACCACACACACGCACGCACGCACGCACGCGCACACACCCCCCCCCCCAAAAAAAAAAACCCCCTTAAAACACACACACAGAGTGACACACACACTCACAAAGAAAACCTGATGTAAACACCATTGTTATTAATGCAAATGTTACTGCATTGCTAATACTGCTGCTGCAACTGCCATATTTATGACAACTACGGTTACTACTACTAAGCAATGGATTATACTGAAACAGACAAACAAACCTGATGTCTTAAACTACCAGTCAGTACCGGCCACGTTGAAAATACAAACATTACAAATACAAATCAGGACACAAATCTGTAATGTATCACTTCTACATGTACTTCAATTCCTCACTTCAGTTCTTTTCCAAAGTTCTGAGATGAAGACTAAAAAACACAGTGACTGAAAATCATGATACATGCTGACAACATACCTTGCCAAAAAGGCTGGCAGAAATGACTAGCAAGGGACTGATGGCCAGGATGACAAGTGTTAGTTTCCAGCCATAGTAGAATCCAATGACAAAACCAGCAATGGCAGCAGACTCCCACTGAATCAATGTTCCCACTTTGTCACCAATGCCATCATGGACCTTCAGAATGTCACTGCACAGGAAGAGATTACCTTTATCAATGGCTGTCAATTTAATTCAATCAAATTTATGTTGTTTATCGTCCCTAAACCACTATGTGCCCACCTAGCCATTAACAAAGGTCAAAGATTAACTCTACCAGACCTTAGCCCCTGAGCGTAATTGTGCCCCCTGCCTGGCCTCCTGAGCAAAATTTTGAAAAAAATGTATATACGTTAGAAAACTGTTCATATCATGCACACCAATGGTTAGAATTATATGAAACGTGGAGAGATTGTAGAAAATAGGCCTATCTTTCATCTAACGCCAGTCCAACCCTCAATCACACAAGCATCTCCCCTATCACTTGGTTGGGGGGTACGGGCACGCCCCCTTCTTCCAACACTCTGCCTCGACCTACTTCTTTCATTGTCAGAATCATCACTTTCACTCAATGCTTCATCAACGTAATCATCGTCGCTTGAATCGGAAACGTATTCCTGATCAAATTCTCCAATCTGCAAAATGTCCACCACTTGTTGAACTGTGAAGCGAGTTGGCCTCGCCCGTTTACCTGTTGAAGTGCTTGGTTCATCACTAGCTCGCTTCATGGTCAATTTTGCACCCAAATCACCTCAAAATACCATCAACACAAAGGCAGACAGTTGCAATAGGCTGAACACACGCTCACGCGATGCTTAGCAACGGTTCGGTAGCTATTTTTAGCTCTTGATAAAGTGACCATCGTGTGAGTGTGCTATTCCCGCTATAGCGGGAACTCGGTATATAGTCATTTTCGTCAGTCCCGCAATAGCGGGAACTCGGTCTGGTAGGGTTAAAAACTATCATGACTTCAAAATTATAGACAGTATGTCATAGTTAAAAAATATTCAGATTTATAGGATATCCCACTAAAAACAAAAGAGTGAAACTGATTTCTCTTAAGAAAGCAAAACTTTTTATCTGAGGAATATCAAGAAATAAGGTCTTCAGAGAATCTGTTGTAAAATACTTGTCTAGGGTCATGCCACTCCAGCAATCAAGTAACATGTGTTTGAAACAGACTCTCCTCGGGTAGCATGCACCAAAGAATTTCTTCTTAAGACAAAAGACAGGTGAGTAAGGAAGTTGTGATGTGTGTAGCCCATGTAACACTCCTTTTTCCTTTCAGATTTTCCAGAGAAACCAGAAGTACTGTGCCAGAGATGGGCAGATCTGATAAAGACAGTTATCCTTTTTGGTATTCCATTCTTCCTGCCAAAGATGTTTTACATACAGAAGCATTTTAGATTTCTAATCTGTGTGGGGAACAGTTGATTGGGAGAGTTTGCTTTTGACTGATTTTCTTTCTTAGAGTGTTGTACAGTTCACAGAACTTCAGAATTTCAAGATGATTGAGATCCAAACCAGAAATTACCTCCAGTACAGACAGTTAGCCCCAGAAAATCCAGATTTTCAAAAAAGTTATTTATTTATTTATTTATTTATTTATTTCTGTGAGACACAGAGACCACTTAAAGGCCAAAGGCATGCGGCACATGACTTTCAACGGTCAATGGCTTTTTTCTTCAGAGGAAGAAGTTAAAAAAAAAAGAATACTACATAGGAAAAGAAAAGATAACAACAATCCTGTTTTTCTCGATGGAAAGACAAACAGCAACAAGTTGTCATACAGAGATGAAGTAAAATAGCTGTGCGACAGCAAAGTAAGACTCTGCTCTGCTCATACAGCTGCAAAATCATTAATGACACATACGATACATTTGACAAGGATATGCAAAGTCCCAACCTACTCACCTACAATGACACACTGTGTGTGTGTGTGTGTGTGTGTGTGTGTGTGCGTGCGTGCGTGCGTGCGTGCGTGCGTGCGTGTGTGTGATGTTACACTGATCTGATGATTGAAAGGTGTCATTACAAGGAAGGCACAAAGTTGAGGAAAACAACTCATACAGCAGTCATCATATTGTAAATAAAGGTCTACTTCCTGACCCTGAATTAGATCAATACTCTGTGACTAGAATCATGATGTCCTGACCAAGCAGATCATGTTCAAATTCTCAACACAAGTGCCTGATACCTTTCACACTTTATGAATCAATACCATGAAACATTCAGCAACAACCACAATTTCACAACAGTCTTGTGACTGAGCCAATTCTATAGCTCAAGTCAATTTTCTGCTCCCCATCTTTCCCCCCCCCCCCACCCCCTTCCTCCTTCATCTCTGTTGATCTCACCTCAGCTTTGTCATGAAATGTCACAGTCAGATTCAATTCCCTTTAAAACAAAACAAAACAAAAAACAACAACAACAACAAAACAGAAATGAAACAGCACTTCAATGGTATAGAGGGATACATACCCTCCTTAGTGTGTGTGTGTGAATGTGTGTGTGTGTGTGTGTGTGTGTGTGTGTGTGTGTGTGTGTGTGTGTGTGTGAATGTGTGTGTGTGTGTGTGTGTGTGTGTGAATGTGTGTGTGTGTGTGTGTGTGTGTGTGTGTGTAAGTGAGTGCATATGTGTGTGTAAGTGTGTGTTGTTACTCATACACTGTGAATGGCATGCTGTTACATATGAACAACAGTAAAGCATTACTGAAATTGGAGGGAGTGGCCAACGCCAGGGGCATCTCCTTAGATTATGTGCGCGAATGCATTGACAGATGTACTTAATTTCCTTTTCTTTTCTTTTTTCTTGTTTAAGTTTTGTATGTTTTGAAGCAGTTATAGCCCTGATATGGCTCTACATAGTCAGCTGGGCTTTAAATAACAATAAAGTGTGATCAAGAATGTATGCAAATGCTATGATTTGAGTGAGAGAGATCAAAAACTGTAAGTTGTTAACTCATTCCGTACTCCATCATCTGGCTGACAGCTAACCAGGTTGGTCAGACATGACTTATATCCAGTCACAACTGGATCACGATAAAAAGAAAACATCCACAGCACTGCCAAACCATAACCCTTTGACTCCCTCCTCCTGAATCATCAGCATGGTAGCAAGCAAAAACCTTATCCTTTTACTCCATCACCCTATCCATTTGTTTCCTGCAGGAACTGCTGGAGAGGGAAAGGAAGTTACACTAAAGAGTTACATTTTTACACCTGACGGATACATAGGGTGTGGGAGAGGAAAGATTAAAAAAAAAAAAAGGGTGGGGGGTGGTGGATGAAGGGAAAGACAGAAAGGAAAAGAAATTACTCACTCAGCTAATCTGGTGTTGAGCTCTCCAGTTTCATGCGTGTCAAACCATCCTATATCTTGCCGCAGTACATTATACAAGAACTGATTACGAATGCGATGTGACTGTCGCTCTGCAGATGCCAACCACGCCATCACTTGCACGTAACCGCACGAAATCACCACACACCCAATGACTGAAAACAATCACTACAGACTGTCATTTAATAGCAATGCAACTACATCTGAGAAGTTTAGAATAGTTTATCAAATAAGGCTTAACCATAGTGTGTGTGTGTGTAAGTGTGTGTGTATGTGTGTGTGTGTGTGTGTGTGTATGTGTGTGTGTGTGTGTGTGTGTGTGTGTGTGTGTGTGTGTGTGTGTGTGTGTGTGTGTGTGTGTGTGTGTGTGCATGTGCATGTGAGTGTGCATGTGCATGTGTGTGTGTAAGTGTAAGTGTGTTTTGAGAGAGGCATCTATGTCAGTATGTAAAGAACTCAGAACCCGGAAGAGCTCAATTCTGGGCTATAAAACATAAACTGACTTTAACAATCAATGATTTCACATTTCACATCATTATCAGCATCATCAGTGAGAATATAAATCAATAAATGATTAAGAACCTGTCAGTTTATCCAAATGCAGGCAGTCACAGATAGATACTGTAAAGGTGTGTGTGTGTGTTGTGTGTGTGTGTGTGTGTGTGTGTGTGTGTGTGTGTGTGTGTGTGTGTGTGTGTGTGTTGTATGTATGTATGTATGTATAGTATGTATGTACGCATGCGCATGCACATGCACGCATGCGTGAGTGTGTGTGTGTGTATGCGTGTGTGCATATGTGTGTGATATATGCACAAAACAAAAGTAACAAACATCATCCATTAGTTACACGTAAGAGTTGACCTAGTGATTGCATTAGAAATTTTTAATACTTGTCCTATCAAAGACTACCCCCCACTGTCACTAACAAACCAGTGTCAGAACTACCCAGGGACACAAAAACCAGTGACAACACTTTTACAAATACACTGAAAATCTGATGGCACATGATACACCTTAACTATGAAACTTAAAACACGATATACCTTACTATGAAACTTAAACACGATATACCTTAACTATGAAAAATAAACATGATATACCTTAACTATGAAAAATAAACATGATATACCTTAACTATGAAACTTAAACACGATATACCTTAATTATGAAAAATAAACATGATATACCTTAACTATGAAAAATAAACATGACATACCTTAACTATGAAACTTAAACATGATATACCTTAACTATGAAACTTAAACATGATATACCTTAACTATGAAACTTAAACACGATATACCTTAACTATGAAACTTAAACATGATATACCTTAACTATGAAACTTAAACATGATATACCTTAACTATGAAACTTAAACATGATATACCTTAACAATGAAAAATAAACATGATATACCTTAACAATGAAAAATAAACATGATATACCTTAACTACGAAAATTAAACATGATATACCTTAACTATGAAAATTAAACAATGTAATATGATAGTTAATCTACTTTGTTGCATCCTGTCCATAACCTTACATCCGTCACTTACACAACGCCTGTGCCAACTACCTTGCTGTGACTGAGAGTAGTGATTTAGGTGACAAAAAAATCAGTGCACCAACTATTGTGTGACAGTGGTTAGCGGCTGAAACCAGGAAAGCACATCTTTGAGAGGGTGGAGGGGCAGGCCACAAATATTTTACCTATCCCAACAAAATAAAACCAGTCCCTGGCACCAACAGCTAAAAGAATTCCATATTCTAGTTTTGCAAACAGTATTTTATTGATATTTAATAGTTAATGTGATCACTAGTTAACCTGTCTCCCAATAACTGTCATCAATTTAGAAGGATAAGGAAAATACTAGTAATTAACCAGAAGAGAGGACACTTCAAAACAGCAAGAAGAAATGATCCACGCATACAGTGAAAAAGGAGAAAGAGAGAGAAGAGAGAGAGAGAAAAGACAGAGACAGACAGACAGACAGACAGACAGACAGAGACAGAGACTGAGACAGAGCACGAATGAGAGAGAAAGAAGGAAAATAATACATCCATCATCTATCTATGTCTATCTAACATAAGGCTTAAAATAGGACCAACTATTCCCATTTGACAGGAGAAGGCAAAGCACATCTAATATGCATAGTGGAAAATAACTTATCCTCTCCCCACACACACACACACAAAATAATACTCACTGACATAGTAGATGGCAAAGGTAGTCATTTGGTCCAGAATTCTTTTTGTAGTATCAAGTTCTTCGCAGGTGATATTACCACCATAAAACAGAGATATATTTACGCAGTACTGCCTGTAAAAATAAACAAAAAATTGAAGACACAAAGAGAATGAATCAACAAAGATACAACCAAGCACACAAACAAACAGATAAGTACAAAGACAAGGTAATTTTGTATTAATTGATTAAAAATACTTGTATACATATCTTATATCTTTAAAATACTTGTATATATATCTTATATCTTTAAGGCGCAATCTGGAGCTAAAAAGGGCGATATGGATAAAAAACAAGACTTATCAACAAGTCTAGTCAAAAAATAAATAAAAAATAAAAATAAATACATAAATAAATAAAAAGGCCTTGCTGAAAATTATGTCCATGAAGCAGATGTCATAAAGAAAAATTCTAACGACCGATAAAAATGAAAAAAAATGTTGACTAAGAAAGCAAAATTTGCCATGCTATTACTGAAAGTGACACTGCTAGATGTAGCAATTATATGAAATGCTGAGTGCATAATTCACGAGGGTAGCCATTGATTTCTGGACAGCATGGCCACAAGAGGATGACAGTAAATCAGTCCTCACTTTCGTTACCTCGCTAATGTAAGCAAAGCACAGGCCACCAGGTCTGCTCAATAAAACATGAAACAAACTGTGTGGTCCACTTCATTCATATTTCTTTTTTCTGTTCATTATTTTTCAAATGTCTATTCACATACATGCTTTCAGACAACTGTTTTCAAGCATCTTTTTTTCATTTTGGTCAACTTCACCACCACAAAACGGTATACAAAATACTTCTGAGGCTGCCATAAGTATCCACATTTGATTTCGTGTTGTATTTTCCTCATCATCGTTGTCCTGTATCCCAGATCTCTGAGCCATACAGCAACAGGCCTTTAGTTAAGTGCAGCCCTGGTCTCTGTAGAACAGGCAGGGCATTTGAACACTTCCCACTGATTACATATTTTGCAAGAGGGACATAGAAACATCCTGTAGTCTTCTCCGTCACCTGGAATTCTATTTCATGGAAACACTTTTCTGGACGGGCTTACTGATACTGTGTGGCTTGATTTTATCTTTGCTCCTTATCATATAAAAATAGAAACACACACACACACACACACACACACACACACACACACACACACACACACACACACACACACACACACACACATGTATTGTAAGATTCCAACTTGGTTTGGATCTTTATTCAGCTCGATTCAATTAACCGCGCTCGGCTTGTAATGGACAACATGGCAGCACTGAGCAAATAAAACCTGGATAACAAAACATAGACACTGAGTCAAGTTAGTGTTGTTGCGAGACGCAATACATGGTGTCAGAAGTAAACTTAACGTCATGGCTGAGGCTCCTATCGCACGAACACCAGAGGCCCTAAATGTCGGTGGCGGCAATCCCAGTTTGGCATGGGACAAGTGGAAGATGAGGTTTGAAATATTCTTGCAAGCTACTGGAGCATCGACTAAGCCAGACATCGTGAAGGTAGGCTTGCTTTTGAATCATATCGGCAATGACGGGCTTGAGATTTTCTCCAACTTTGTCTTTCTCGATGCTAGAACAGACCCAGACAATGCGGATAGGCAGTTACCTGCAGAAAGTAAGACTGATTATGCGATCGTGATACGCAAATTCGATGAATACTTCCACCGACGTGACCCACAGCTGATGCTATGTCAGCAATATTGGTACTCACTACAGCGTGAGCCAGCACAGTCCTTTGACTTGTGGCTGCATACAGTCAAAGAGAAGGCAAATGCGTGCAAGTTTGACAACACCAACCAAATGATTAGAGACAAGTTAGTATTTGCATGTAAAGACGATTCTTCCAAATTGAAGCTATATGATATAGGGGCAGAACTGACTTTGGACAAGACCATACAGATTCTGTCTATGCGGGAGATGACAAAGCAAGAGCTTGCCGATTCCAAGACTGCCAGTATCGATGCGCTTTCCAGAAAAACCAGCAACCGACGACATGAAGGAGAGAGAGGAGACCTCAGACGTCAGAACCAGAGAAGCACCCAGCCTTCTGGTGGTTCTATGGCCAGTGGCAACTGTGGCTACTGCAATAGAAGACATCCTGCTGGAAAGAAGAATTGTCCCGCGGCTAAGAGTCACTGCAAGAAGTGTAGCAAGATGGGCCATTTTGCTATCGTCTGCAGAAGTTCAGCATCAGTTCATGAAGTTTCCCAAGATAAAGGTGACCATGCAAGGGAAAACTACTTCATTGGAGGTGTGAATGACAAGTCAGTGCCATCGACTGACCTGGGGTGGCACATCAAACTCAAGGTTGGATCGCAAGAGCTTACCTGGTGTATTGACACTGGAGCAGAAGTTTCTGTGATGCCTGACCACATCTACAAGCCAGCTTTTGGGATTCTACACCCAGCTGACCGCACCCTTCTTGGACCTGGTGACCAGCGTCTCAGCATCAAAGGTTTTGCGTACATCAAGCTCCACCACGGCAAAACAAACATTCAAGAGAAGGTGTATGTTGTGAAAAGCTCCAAACTGATGTTGGGTATGCCCAGAATCAAGAAACTAGGACTGATCCACGACATTCCTGGGGCTTTCACAGTTCGTGCCATTAGAATGCAAAAAGCCAATCAGCAGTCTCCCAAGACTCAAGCACAGATCAACTTCATATCTTCAGAGGACGTGAAGCGACATTACACAAACCTATTCACTGGTTTGGGTAAACTGGAAGGTGAGCAGAACACTCAGGTGGAAGACAATGCCAAGCCTTTCTCTCAGTCTGTGCCCAGACGTGTTCCAGTTCCTCTGCTCAAGAAGGTGGAGGCTGAGCTGAACAGAATGACTGACAATGGCGTCATCGAACCAGTGAGTATGCCTACAAACTGGTGCAGTCCCATTGTAGTGGTGCCGAAGGCTAGTGGTGATGTAAGAATCTGCGTGGACCTGACTAGATTGAACAAAAGTGTGAAACGAGAGGTATACGCCATGCCGTCTGTAGAGGAGACATTGAGCAAGATCTCCGAGGGCAATGTCTTCTCAAAACTTGACGCCAACTCCGGGTTCCACCAGATCCAGCTAAACGAAGAAAGCTTCAAGCTTACGGCGTTCATAACGCCATTTGGACGCTACAGGTTCAAACGTCTACCATACGGCATATCATCGGCGCCTGAGTACTTCCAGAAGAAGATGGACAACATCCTCCAGGGCCTGGATGGAGTGCTGTGCCACATGGATGACATTCTTGTTTTTGGAAAGGACAAGGATGACCACGACATGAAGCTCAAAAACGTCCTTGACAGGCTGTCACAGGCAGGCCTCACGCTGAATGCTGACAAATTTGAGTTTGCCAAAACATCGCTCGAATACCTGGGCCAGGTGTGAGGAAGGACCCCACAAAGGTGAAGGCCATTATGGATATGCAAGAACCACAGAGTGTGGCGGACGTCAGAAGATTCCTGGGTATGGTGAACCAGCTCATGAAGTTTGTGCCAAATTTGGCTGAGAAGTCGAAGCCTCTGAGAGAACTCTTACACAAGGATGTTGCGTGGACCTGGGGACAGGATCAGCAATCTGCCTTTGACTCTCTCAAGAATGACCTAGCATCACCAGAGACACTTGCGCTGTACAGCCCAGATCGTGAGACTGTAGTTTCTGCTGATTCTAGTAGTTTCGGACTTGGGGCAGTACTCCTGCAACGCCAAGGCAATGGAAAGTTTCATCCTGTCGCCTATGCAAGTCGTTCGCTGACAGAGACTGAGCGGCGATACGCCCAAATCGAGAAAGAAGCGCTAGCTGTCACCTGGAGTCTCGAACACTGGTCCGACCTGCTTATTGGCATGACTTTCCGTGTTGAGACGGATCACAAACCTCTAATTCCTCTGTTCTCATCAAAGCTGATTGATGAGCTTCCTGTTCGCATCCAGCGCTTTAGGATGAGATTGATGCGGTTACTCTTTCAACACTGTCCACGTTCCTGGCAAAGAGTTGTATACCGCTGATGCACTTTCCCAAGCACCCTTGTCAACAACTGAGACGATGGACAACGATCTGACCTGCCAGGCGGAGGCATACGTTAATGCTGTCCTGCTGACCCTGCCAGCTTCAGACAGGAGACTGGAAGAGATCAGGTCAGAATTCCAGAAGGATGACAACCTCTGGGTAGTTATGCATCATGTGCAGAATGGGTGGCCCGACAAGAAAAATCTGAACCGTCCAGTGAAGACTTACCTGAATGAACAAGGCATCCTGTCTGTCCATGACTGCCTCTTACTGCGAAATAAAAGACTGGTGATTCCCTCATCTCTCCGACAAGATGTTCTACGTCATCTCCACGATGGACATCAAGGCGTAAACAAGACGAAGGAGAATGCAGCCAACTGTGTGTGGTGGCCTGGCCTTTCTCAAGACATTGACCTCATGGTGAAAACCTGCCCTGAGTGTGCTAAGAACAAAAAGGCCTGAGTGGAACCCATGAAGGGGACACAGTTTCCAGAGCGGCCCTGGTCCAGGATTGCAGCTGATTTTTTTCAGCACAACGGAAAACTTTTCCTCCTTGTTATTGACTACTACTCCAGAGACGTGGAGATTGTACTGGTATCCAACAAAGTGACGACTGCAGAGACTGTATCCCGCATGAAGAAAGTCTTCAGTCGCCATGGCATCCCAGACATCCTTGTCACGGACAATGGGCCACAGTTCAGCAGCGAAGGATTCGCCAGCTTTGCCCAATCCTGGGGGTTCAAACACGTGACCTCCTCACCCCACTATCCCCAAGCCAATGGTGAGATTGAACGTGCCGTTCAAACCATAAAAAATCTCATCAAGAAGTGTGGTGACGAATACCTTGGGCTACTCATGTACCGCAACACACCCTTGCCCAATAGTTTTTCCCCTGCCCAACTGAGCATGGGACGCAGACTCAAAACCCGTGTCCCATATCACCCTGATACCCTCCTGCCCCAAACCCCTGACAGCTACACCCTGAAGAAGAGGGAAAAGGAGTATCGTGAGAAGATGAAGATGAACTATGACAGACGGCATCAAGTAGTTGCCCCTGAAGATCTATCACCCGGCGATGCTGTGTGGATTCCAGACCAGAAGAAAGAAGGCACGGTGATCAGAAGCCACGACGCTCCTAGAAACCTCATCATCCAGACATCTGATGGTGGCCTCCTGAGAAGAAATCGGCAGATGGCACGCAAGCTGTATCCATCATCGGTGCCCACTACAGGAGGTACCTCTCCCACCCCCTGTGCCCCTTCCAACCTTGGTGCATTCCCAGATGCAGCCAGGGAGATACCTGCAGCCCAGAAGATGCTGCTGCTACAACGTCAGCAGCCAAGAAGACGCCGGCGGCCCAGAAGACGCCAGCAGAGCAGCCATCAGCTACGACCAGTCCAGAGCTACGACCAGCCACAGCCCTGACAACTGAGCCGAGACGGTCAACAAGAGTCAAGAAGCCCACTCAAAGACTAATCGAACAGTGATGACTGAACCAAACATGAACAGACATTCTTTCGGGCTTTTCGGTTTCGATTATATTTTGTTTCGATTAATTTGGCTTAAATACGCTACTGTGAAAGAATGTCCATTGGAAAAAAAAAGGGAGATGTATTGTAAGATTCCAACTTGGTTTGGATTTTTATTCAGCTCAATTTGATTAACCGCGCTCGGCTTGTAACGAACAACATGGCAGAACTGAGCAAATAAAACCTGGATAACAAAACATAGACACTGAGTCAAGTTAGTGTTGTTGCAAGAAGCAATACAACAACACACACACACACACACACACACACACACACACACACACACACACACACACACACACACACACAGAGAATTTGTAAACATCTAAAATGTAACGAATGTTCATTTGTTGCTCTTTTCTTTAATTAACTAAATCACAGCTGCCTGCATGCCGCATGTGTGACTAATTTTGCCAAATTATTTTCTGAACAACAACTTTGTACCTGTAATAATTATAGTTAATACACTGACATTTTTTACCATGGCCCTCCAGTTTGATAACCTAGCATCTTCTAAGTAACAATAAATGCACATGTTAAGATAACAGTTAATACATTCACATTTCTTATCATGACCCTTCAGGTTTATCACCTGGCATCTTTAGAATTAAGCTGATAACATACGCAATGAAGGGGCGATTCTCCAAAAAGGTCTCCTGAGTCTGGTGGATGGAGTCCAAGAAATCTTTGATCCTGGTGAGGAAGTCAGAGAAGATGGCTGTGCCCACAAACATGTCGATCATGTCACCAAAGACGATGATCATGACGGGCAGGGCAACACCATTGGCTGCTGCACACAATGACCCCACCACCATAGCCAACCGGTCCCAGCAGTCCGCAAACCGAAACTGGAAATGGACAACCACACTTCTGTTCCCTTTGCTTATCACACAATTTTCATAACCAGGACAACTGAACAATAAAAGTGAATGATTCTGGAGGAAACTGATCATCACACACACACCCCACACACACATATGTACACACACACACACACACACACACACACACACACACACACACACACACACACACACACACATATGCACATACACACACACACACATACACTCTCTCTCTCTCTCTCTCTCTCTCTCTCTCTCTCTGTATTAGATTCTGTAGAAGCAGAGCTCCCACTTTCAAATATGACTGTACAGATTCCAAACTGGCTCACAGAACTATGTCAATGTTGCCCACATCCCAAATGTGAATGGGTACCAGACTCTCATTAGCACTAAGTGATTAAGTCAAGTTTGTATTCAGCAGGGCTAGAACCACCTAAAGGATCATGGGCATTTTCCTCAAAACCACTTCCACCTCCTCATCCCATCCTTTTCCCCTTTCCTTTATGCAAACATTTAATCCTTTGAATCCTGTACCCTATCCACCAGCTGCAAAAATTTAACCCTATGACACCCTCACCCCCAGGGTGAGGGTGTCAAAGGGGTGAATTTTTGCTTTGCTATCACTGATGATGATGCAATTGCAAGATGCTAATGGATATGGTGAGAGTCAAAGGGTTTAAAGAAAACCAAAGAACACATGTGTGCAAGCATTTCCATTACATTTCTAACACTTCACACTTCTGGCTGATTTGGCTTATAAGTCTCTATTATGAAAATGAGGAAACATAATGACCTAAATAAACTAATCCATACTTCAGAGTGTATGCCATCATACTGTTATATATTTCTACCTATATCAGCCTTCTTCCCGTCTGTGTTGAGGCACCATCAAGTATTTCAAAAATGGACCACAGACACCTATGGCTTCAGAACATCTAGCTCCAAGCTGCAGTCATCTGGAACTCTGTTCCTTAAACGGTCTGTAACGCCCCCTTCATTCCCCGTTTTCAAAGCCCAGAGAAAAATGCAAATGTTCCAGACAGCCTTCTCCACTTAATTACTCAAAATTAAAGGAAAGTAAAATCATCATCATCATCATCATAATCAAGTGCCCTGCTGCATGGCATTGATGATCATGGCCCTCAATTTGAATCTATTTTTAGTTGCTGCAGGATGGGAGATGTACTTGCAGCAACAAAAGTAAACTTGCAACTGTTTTGTAAATTTGAATTTGTACAGTCAAAGCTATGGACAGAGAGAGAGAGAGAGAGAGAGAGAGTGTGTGTGTGTGTGTGTGTGTGTGTGTGTGTGTGTGTGTGTGTGTGTGTGTGTGTGTGTGTGTGTGTGTGTGTGTGTGTGTGTGTGTGTGTGTGTGTGTGTGTGTGTGTGTGTGCATGCGTGCATGTGTGTAAGTGTGTGAAAGAGAGGTGGGGGGAAACTGACAGAGGAAGAGAAAGAACAATGAGTGAAAGAGAGAGACAGAGAGAGACAGAGAGAGAGAGAGAGAGAGAGAGAGAAAGAGAGAGAGAGAGAGAGAGAGAGAGAGAGAGAGAGAGAGAGAGAGAGAGAGAGCAAGAGAGAAAGAGAAATAAAGAGTGAACAAGAAAAAAAAACTTGAAGAAGAATAAAAAATATAAAATTACATGTATTTATAAGAAATATGCAATGCACATCCTTTTTTTTTTAACATCCAGCCCTCTCCAAAAAAGCATATATAACATACACATAATACATAACATTAAAACATACCGTCTAATATCACTTACAGTGAAAAGACATTAAATCAAAGAACGAACATCAAAGCATGCATCTGAATCAAATCACAGTTAAAGTGTCAGTGACATCACTTTTTAGATAAAGCTTGGCTACAGCAGCTGCCAGAAGATGGTTTTATACACCAACCATTTATTGTGTGTGTGCATGTGTGTGTGCATGCGTGCGTGCATGATAACCATTTCATGGGATATTTTCTCTGTATCAACCTTGTTAACAGTCCTGATCGACATTCAAGTGTTGCAAGATATTTCAGTAATCATTTTATGGGATATTTTCTCTATATCAACATTGTTAAGAGTCCTGAGCAACATTCAGATTCAGAAGGATTCTATAACCTTTTGACTCCCGCACCCTATCCATCAACTGCAAAAACTTAACCCTTTGATTCCCTCACCCTATCCACCAGCCTCCTGCAGGAAACTGGTGGATAGGGTGAGGGATTCAAAGGGTTAAGTTTTTGCTTTGCTAGCATGGTTGGCAATGCAGGATGCTGGTGTACAGGGTGTGAGAGTCAATGGGCTAAATTATAATGGATTATCATTATCATCATTATCATAATTATTATTTTCACCATTTCTGTTATCATTATTATTGTCATTATTACTATCATTATCATTAGATCCAAAACAAGAGTGACTGCCTGCGCCCAAGCAAACACAAACCAGAAGAACAAGAAAATCAATGTAAGCGCATCTCCAACAAGACAACACAAAACAAAACAAGCGCAAATTTTCGGCCAACTAGCCTTTGTCAAGCGTGAACGCACGGTCACAGACAAATCACAGACACCAAACAATGGATAATAAAAACGGGACTAAAAACTTCCCTGCCGCCTCGTCCAGTGGCATTCCATCTCTTACCCACTGGACGAGGCGGCAGGGAAGTTTTTAGTCCCGTTTTTATTATCCATTGTTTGGTGTCTGTGATTTGTCTGTGACCATGCGTTCGCGCTTGACAAAGGCTAGTTGGCCGAAAATTTGCGCTTGTTTTGTTTTGTGTTGTCTTGTTGGAGATGCGCTTACATTGATTTTCTTGTTCTTATCATTATCATTGTTCTTTCTAGTGTTTAAAACTTACCACTTCAAAAATTCCAACCATTTTTTGCTTTTCTGCCTTCTTCTTGGCCTTATCCTCCAGCAGTTCATCTCTGGCCGAGGGGTCTGCACTTCCATTGCCAACTGTGACATCCAAAGGTATTGTATTACTCATTCATTCAGCAGATATAATCATTGAAAATGACTTCAACAGCATATTATCTAACAAAACAACTGAAAGGTTTCACTTTTCTAATGACAGAGCACATTTTTACACCATTCTGATCTGTGTTTTGGATTGGTTGGAATGGAAATAGACTGGCTTCTTCTTTTGTCACTATGGCAATTTTCCATGTGATATGCAGGTTGTTCTCTCCAGTAAAACCATGTCATCAAAATGTGACAACACCACTTTTGTTCTTGTTTTCCCCCTGTATGCTTGTAGTTTTTCTTATCCATGGAAGTGGCACTTCCCATTGAGGTCTGGGATCTTTTATGTGTGCCAAGTGCATGCTTGATTTATCATCTCATCCTACAGACCAGCACCAAGACCTCCAATCAAGGTCTAGTGTAGTGGAGAATGGGAGCAAAAACAAATCCTTGTCCAACTATGAATAGTCACTAATATATATGAGAACTTGTCTGCAAATTTCAGGAAACTCAAACATAATGTCTCTCTTCAGTGATGGCCCACCCTCAATTACTTACAGTGTTTATTTTTTTTCTAACGTTATGTCTCTCTTCAGTGATGGCCCACCCTCAATTACTTACTTTGTTTATTTTTTTTCTAACAGATATATATATATCATATGTGGTTTTGGTTTTCAGAGAGCAGAATTCTTTTGTTTCATTTTCCATGAAAACTTAAACCTCATTTCTTTGCAGTGTTTTCCTATTATTGTCAGTGTTAATATGGTCCTTTGTGGTTTTTTGATGCTCTTTGATTCAAGTGTCTAGCATATTTGACAATCTGTCCAAGGTATTCACTGTCCTAATAATCACAAACATGTGGTAAACCACTGCACAATCACCATGAATATCTACATGTATTTCATTCTTGGAGTTTACCAGAACTGATATGATTATGAGTGTTGAAAGGCTATAAAAAATCTGGTATGATATTTTGAAGAATGTTTTTAACAAATCTTTCTGACATATCTTGAATACAAGGAACAGGTTGTAGATCAATTTCGTCATATTCCTAGGACAGTTCAGGGAAAAGGAGAATGAAAATCCAGTGCTTACACTAGTTACAGCTGTTGACTTTTATCTAAGACTTCTTTCATATGTTACATTTCTGTTTATGTGTCGTCTTTATCTGAGTTGATGTTGTGAGTTCTGCAAAAGAGTGTCATGACCACAGAGTTTGAAGTTTGTTCATGAAGGATTCACTGCATTCACTGACTCAGGTAATTCCATATGCACTCACCCAAACCTGCCATTTATCTGGCAGACTATTTGAGCCTGTACACAACCCTATGAGCTGGCAGGATTTTGAAATAGGAAAGGGAGAAGGGACCTAAGACCTACTAAGCTGACACCACCAGAATGATGGAAACACTAAGATGGGCAATGAACAGGCCAGTATTTAATGATGTGGGCTGGGATTGAACTCAGGATATCAGATCTTGCATTCGCAGCTCTACCAGAACCAACCAGCCCACCATTAATTCTGATATTGTGAGTGTGTGTGTGTGTTGTGTGTGTGTGTGTGTGTGTGTGTGTGTGTGTGTGTGTGTGTGTGTGTGTGTGTGTGTGTGTGTGTGTGTGTGTGTGTGTGTATGTGTGTGTGTGTGTAGAGTGTGTGTGTGTGTGAGTGTGTGTGCGTGGATATGTGTGTGTGTGTGTGTGTGTGGTGTGTGTGTGTGTGTGTGTGTGTGTGTGTGTGTGTGTGTGTGTGTGTGTGTGTGTGTGTGTGAATGTGAGTTCTATTCTTATCTATTCATCAATGACTTGGTAAATTCGTGATGTGTGTATGTATGCATGTGTACAAAAAAAAAAAAAAAAAGAAAACAGAGGCAGAGAGAGAGAGAGAGAGAGAGAGAGAGAGAGAGAGAGAGAGAGAGAGAGAGAGAGAGAGAGAGAGAGTTCATCTCATCATTTCACTGAGGACTTGGGAAACTGGTGAAGGAAGTGAGTGTGTGTGTGTGTGTGTGTGTGTGTGTGTGTGTGTGTGTGTGTGTGTGTGTGTGTGTGTGTGTGTGTGTTTGTGTGTGTGTGTGTGTGTGTGTGTGTGTGTGTGTGAGTGAGTGTGTGTTTGTGTGCATATGCGTGTTTGTTTATTGATTAATTTATTAACTTTTAATGACTGTGCATAGTCTGAAAGTGTTTTTATTATTTACAAAACAATCCTTACGTTTCTAAAAGGCACATGTAAAGATTCTTCAGAATTAAATGCAAGGATTTAATTTGTGTATTTTTACACGTTTTCTTTTGTTTTGTTTTTCTTATAGTGGGAGTGTTTTTCATCTTTTCTTTTATTATGAAATATGTATGAACCGTGTACATCAATACAGGCAGAACAGCATAGGCTCCTTCAAGCTCTGTGAAGCTTCACTGAAGCATAATTTAAAGAACTTTGAGAAGCTAAATGCCTCCTGCTTGTCCCTTCTTTGGCACAAAAACTGAAGGTGACTTGCAGTCATGTCTCTGGTACAGACTGTTTTCTGGCAGTTTGTTTACATGTTAAGTGCTTCCGGGCATTCCACTTCCAGTTCCATGTTTAAACATTTACTCCTAACCCAAAGGGATGGAAGTAAATCCTACTTCTACAGTCTTCTAGTTCCCATGTGGGCTGGTAGCTCTTTTGATAGAGCTGTGTGGACTAAAGACTCCACATCTCAATGCAGCAACATAAAAGTTGGCTTGTTTGCTGCCACCTTAATTTTTAACTTTTCAATCATTCTAGTGGTGTCAGTGTTTTACAGGTACTGTTCAACTCCATATTTCAAGACCTTGCTGGCACAATCGGGGTTTTGCACAGTCTAAAAAAATCTGACTGATAAAATGCTGACAGATTTGGGTGGAATGCATATGAAATTGTCAGTGCGCGATACATCCATCTTGAATAAACTCTAAACCCCAGTTCCACTTAAAGTCTATATTATTACCTTACAGGAGCACATCTGCTTTTATATATATATTCATTATCACCAAACAGTAGCATATTAAGTTTTGTGCACAAATACAGGTGGAAGAAGTGTGAATAAGAAGGGGGAGAAATCACATTATCACTTCTCATAATTTTAATTATTATTATCACTATTAGTGTTTAAAGCCCAGTCAACTGCTCAGAACCATGTCAGGGCTAACCATCTCAGACAAAACACACATCCAAACACACTGAGGACCTGGAAAAATGAAAACCTAGAGAAAACAAATAAAGTACACATACATCATTATGTTCACGTAAATAATCTAAGGATATGCCTCTTGCACTGGCCATACCAGCAAATTTATCACCAGGACTATTTAAAAGACAAACCAAAATATAAATTCATAAGCATAACTAAATACACAAAAACATATAATAAAAACTGGTTTTAATACCCTAAATGGACACGAAGCAGTCCCTCTTTCCTTGCAACTGAAAGTAATTATCAATCTTATTAAACAGAAACTATGTGGAAAACGTAAAGGTGAATGAACCACAAAGGCAGAAAATGCAAAAGGAAAAGATGGGGGGAAAAAGCAAAGGAGCAAGGTGAAATCAAAGGGAATGACTGAAAAAAGGAAATTTCTTGGACAGCATTTCCATCAGGTGGGAATACTGTTCACACTAAAAGAGCTCCCCCACTCACCGACCCACACATCCCACTCCTCCCACTAAAGGGTGGGTGGGTCATAATTTGAGGATTTGTCTGCATGGTATACTGAACACATCTATACTGTAGCCAACAAAGTAGGGCACATAAATATTGATGACGTGTACAAAAACAGGACATAACCAAATCCATAATATTCGTAAACATACACTTGGCTTAAACACACACACACACACACACACACACACACACACACACACACACACACACAAAAGCATGCACGCGCGCGAACACACACACACACACATGTACACACACGCACACGACACACACACACACAACACACACACACACACCACACCACACCACACCACACCACACACACACACACCTCATCTCCATTACAAAATTAGTATTTTCATCAAATCATTTTAAAATTTGGTAATTCATGAAGCTTGCTGAAAAAAAATGTATGCTGCATTACAGTTGGATCTGAAAATCTTTCATGATCAAAACATTTCTGGAACGGTGGTAACTCAATTACAGAGCAATGTGACTTGGGTCTAATAAATTATGTCTGTTCTTACCTTGAAAGACACTCCTAAAAAAAAGATTAGTCATGTCTTAAAATTTGCCTCACCTTCATCTTCTTCATATCGCCGCTTTCGATTCATCATGAACAGGTCTATTCAACAACAAAACAATAATTTCTTGTCGACACTGGACGTCCTCACTTGTTCAACAAAATCCAGCTGACGGCTCAATCAAATGGCTGATGCCGTAGGCCTAATGTTATAGGCGGCAGAATAATCAAGTTTGATTGTGGGCCCTCAACACTGAAGAAAAAAAAAGAAGAATGTTAGGGCACTTGAGTGGCTGCACGTGCGGTGTCGATCAGATCGGCAGATGTGCTATGGAGGCGAGGAAACTGGGTAAAAATCGAACCTTGTTATGGATCCATCAACACGATGAAAACGTTTGGCCTACTAATTCAGTACAAATGTATCGATTCAGCCTTCCCAGCTAACAAATGGAACTTGCTGGCACTTCAGATATAGTGAATGATGGGCTTATACTATAATTTTGGTCCTGTTAGTGTTGGTCCACTCGGTAGGCTAATGCCGGTAATTCTACTGTTGTAGTCAGTCGATCCTCGCTCGCTTTCTGGGAGTCTATTCAGACTAATAGTAGGCAAATATTCATCACAATATTCTACCAGCCACCCTGTCTTCGCACCGCTTTACACAATATTCGTGAGACAAGGAGTCTCAGTCGGCCCTGCCAAGGCAAAAAACTAAACGAAGTTGGACCATGGAATTGTCATGTCCAGGGTCTCCCCG
>CM060309.1:78309033-78314033 GCA_030674185.1 Monoplex corrugatus | reverse complement strand
CAATTGATACAATATGATACAATGTAACGCTCCACGATACAGTACACTACAATACAACACAATGGTATCCGGTACAAAACACAATGGTATCCAGTACAACTCTATGTAATGGTATCCAGTACAACACAACACGTTGGAACCCAGTACAACACAACACATTGGTACTCTACAACTCAACACAATACAACAATATTTTACAACACAATAACAACAATACACTACAGCACAACACAATACGCTACAACATTACATAATACCACACAATCAATACAACAATGCACTTCAACACAACACAACAATACATAAGAACACAATGCAATACAGTAATACACTTTAACCCGATGCAATGCAACAATACACTGCAACACAACACAATACATTCAACACTGAATGGATATACATGACACTATTTAGGGATGAGGAAGGTAAAGCGACAAGGGAGAGTAGATGGACATGGTCCCCATAAACGCTGGCACGAATAAAGAACTCTACCACCTCACTCCCTTATGGCCTCAGGGCCACGGGAAAACCTATAACTTAATGTTATAGTAACAATGCAACACACATACACCACAATTGATACAATATGATACAATGTAACGCTCCACGATACAGTACACTACAATACAACACAACACAATACAATGCAATGTAATACAGTACAATGCAATACAACACAATGGTTCTAATGTCATCAGTGGCAGTTTGGCAGTGAATTGCTGTAGGTCTTCCATCACAGGTGTCGCATTAAATCGTCAACATCTGTGTCCATGGGCTCAATTTTGCCACCTGGCCTTCTTCGCGCCGGCCTTTCAGACCGACCGACCAAAAGCATGTCAGCATTTTGATTGGACGATACATTATAAACGCTGATATGGCCATGTTCAATTCTGACAGTGCCCAGTATCAAAAGCAAGTCGAAATGGACTTTTTTTTATCAAAAGTAAGTCGAAATGACTTTCTGATTTTATCTTGCTGTCACATGTTGCTGGAAGTGGGATGTTATCGTCGACCGTCTAATATAACGGAATAAGCAGATCTCTCTGTTGCTATTGAAAGTGTGTGTGTGTGTATCTGTCTGTGTGTGTGTGTGTGTGCGTGCGTGCGTGCGTGCGTGCGTGCGTGTGTGTATGTGTGCGTGCGTGCGTGCGTGTGTGTGTGTGTGTGATAAGTGTGTTTACGTGTGCGTGTGTGTGTGTGCGTGCGTGTGTGTGTGTGTACGTGTGTGTATGTGTGTGCGTGTGTGCGTGTGTGCGTGCGTGTGTGTATACGTGTATGTGTGTGTGTGTGTGTGTGAGTGTGTGTGTGTGTACGTGTGTGTATGTACGTGTGCGTGTGTGTTTTTGTGAGTGTGCGGGGGTTGTTAGTGGTTGGGTATCGGGTGACTACTGATTTATCTTTGAAGAAAACGCGTTAATGCCATTTGCTTATTTTGTTGCTGAAGGACTGATGTTTACACATTTTGACCGAGTTCACTCGAAGTCTTGACTGCATACAGCAAGAAAACAGTCGACAGTTCATTCTTTATAAGCCTTGACCTGGGGGTGGGTGAATATTTGTATTTAGTTATATATATGTATATATACATATACACACACACATATATATATATGTATATGTATATATATCCGTATGTATGTATGTATGTATGTATGTATGTATGTATGTATGTATGTATGTATGTATGTATGTATGTATGTATGTATGTATGAATGTATGTATGTATGTATGTATGTATGAATGTATGTATGTATACATTCATTAAAGCTCCGCTCTTGCGAAACTGTTGTTATAATGTTTTCATCATTGAATTGATAAAAATTCAGCTGTTATCCTCGCTAATGCCAATGGAAGCTAAGCCAAGGTCGGAATAATTATCAGGAGTAAGAAGGAAAGATTTCCTCACGCATTTGTAATCACTTCTAATAATAGCCCATTACCCATCAGCGACTTATGCACTTATCCCATGTACCTGACTCACGCTCTCATCAGCCTTGATTCGGTCCCTACAGGTCGCAGGGGCTATGAATAAACACGAACTACAATGAATTATCGCATCAGATACTGCAACTCACGTTCAGCTTTGTTTTTGCCTAGACACGACCTGAGGTTTGTTCAGCCTGTCGTCAGACAATTAAATGGCACTTTCTGGCTATTCGGATAATGTCTCGCTTAATGGACGCTGCCGCAACTTACTTTCTCTCTCTCTCTCTCTCTCTCTCTCTCTCTCTCTTCTGTCTGACAACAGTCGAGCTCGTTTTTCATTTGCAAAGGCGAATCCTGCACGTACACCCGGTCGCCACGTACAGCGACTTGTAGCTATCACTTGCCAAGTGTCTACAGTGATACCGGCGGGCTTCAGGTCACATTTTAGACATCCCTGTGGGCTGGGATCCCGCCACAATCTGTCCCTGCAGGGCGGCTCATAAGGATTGGTCCATCCTGCATGTAGCGGACATGGTCAGACCAGCGCAGTCGTCGTTGTGTGAAGAGAGCATACATGCTTTGGCATGCTGGCTGGTTCAGGGCGTCCTTGTTTGGCACAAGGTCCTACCAGGATATACTCAGGACCTGGCGCACGCACTGTAGGTCCTCCCAGGAAATACTCAGGACCTGGCACAAGCACTGTAGGTCCTCCCAGGAAATACTCAGGACCTGGCACAAGCACTGTAGATCCTCCCAGGAAATACTCAGGACCTGGCACAAGCACTGTAGGTCCTCCCAGGAAATACTCAGGACCTGGCACAAGCACTGTAGGTCCTCCCAAGAAATACTCAGGACCTCGCACAAGCACTGCAGGTCCTCCCAGGAAATACTCAGAACCTGGCACAAGCGCTGCAGGTCCTCCCAGGAAATACTCAGAACCTGGCGCAAGCACTGCAAGTCCTTCCAGGAAATACTCAGGACCCAACAATTGCAATTCTCATAGTACATACAGGATGTCAAGCTCTCGCTGCCTTAGGAAAAGGTACTGAGTATACTACATACAGGATGTCAAGCTCTCGCTGCCTTAGGAAAAAGTATTGAGTATTCAGGATTTGTACACTCCTATTTTGGTTGTGGTGAGCTTGATATTTTCGCACACTCTCTTGGAAAACTTGGCCATGACAGCAGCAGATTTCCCTATCTGTCTGTTGAGCTCTAGGTCAGGGGACAGGTTGCTGATGCTGGGGTCTCCGTGTTCGTTCCGCCCCAATGATCACTCTCTTTCAGACTGATGGTAAGGCCAAACGCTTGGCGAGCATGCGCTAGGGAGATGACCAGTCTATGGAAACCATGCTGTGCTTGAGATGTCATGGCAGCAGCATCAGCAAAGAGTATCAGCCGGATCAGGACGTGACGCACACTGTGCTGGTCTTTGTTTTTGATCTTCTCCTGCCCCATCCCCTACCCTTGCCAATGCCATGAAAAAAACTGGTCCTCCTTCACTTTCTGTCCCTTTCTTTTCTCTGCTGAGCAAAGTTGAGGTTTGTTCCACCTAATTCTCTACCACTTCAGGCCTATGGAAAAATCTCTATCGTACCTCCATTCCACACAAGCCGTTCACTCTACTCCCTGCTGTTCTCCTCTCTGTTCCCTGTCCCTTTCCTCTCTCTGCCCCTCTCCTAACTACTAACTGCCCTCTCCTAACCACTCCATGTCCCTCTTCTCTCTACTCCCCTGCCCCCTCTCCTCTCTACTCCCTGTCTCTCCTCTCTACTCCCTGTCTCTCCCTCCCTGCCCCTCTCTAACCACCCCCTGCCCCTCTCCTCTCTACTCCCTGTCTCTCCTCTCCCTGCCACTCTCTAATCACCCCTGCCCCTCTCCTCTCTACTCCCTGTCTCTTCTGTCCCTGCCCCTCTCCTAACCACCTCCTGCCCCTCTCCTCTCTACTCCCTGTCTCTTCTGTCCCTGCCCCTCTCCTAACCACCTCCTGCCCCTCTCCTCTCTACTCCCTGTCTCTCTTCTCCTTGCTCCTCTCCTAACCACCTCCTGCCCCTCTCCTCTG
This sequence comes from Monoplex corrugatus, assembly GCA_030674185.1. NCBI lineage: Eukaryota > Metazoa > Mollusca > Gastropoda > Littorinimorpha > Ranellidae > Monoplex > Monoplex corrugatus. The sequence continues at coordinate 78,310,045 of CM060309.1, read as the reverse complement.
TACTCCCTGTCTCTCTTCTCCTTGCTCCTCTCCTAACCACCCCTTGCCCATCTCCTCTCTACTCCCTGCCCCTCTCCTCTCCCTGCCCCTCTCCTAACCACCCCCTGACCCTCTCCTCTGTACTCCCTGACCCTCTCCTCTCTACTCCCTGTCCCTTTCCTCTCTCTGCCCCTCTCCTCTCCCTGCCTCTCTCCTAACCACTAACTGCCCCTCTCCTCTCTACTTCCTGCCCCTCTCCTCTCCCTGCCCCTCTCCTAACCACTAACTGCCCCTCTCCTCTCTACTTCCTGCCCCTCTCCTCTCCCTGCCCCTCTCCTAACCACTAACTGCCCCTTTTCTCTCTACTTCCTGCCCCTCTCCTCTCTACTCCCTGCTGTTCTCCTCTCTACTCCCGGTCCCTCTCCTCTCCCTGCCACTCTCCTAATCACTAACTGCCCCTCTCCTAACTACTCCCTGTCCCTCTCCTCTCTACTCCCGGTCCCTCTCCTCTCCCTGCCACTCTCCTAATCACTAACTGCCCCTCTCCTAACTACTCCCTATCCCTCTCCTCTCTACTCCCGGTCCCTCTCCTCTCCCTGCCACTCTCCTAATCACTAACTGCCCCTCTCCTAACTACTCCCTGTCCCTCTCCTCTCTACTCCCGGTCCCTCTCCCCTCTAAGTTTTGCCCCTCTCCTCTGTACTCACAGCCCCTCTCCTGTCCCTGTCCCTCTCCTGTCTACTCTCTGCCACTCTCCTCTCTATTCACTACTCATATCCTCTCTATACTCCATACAATTCTCCTCTACTCTCTACCCTTCTCCCTGCCATTTTCCTCTTTTCTCCCTGCCCCTCTTCTCTTTCTACTCTCCACCTTCTCTCTCCTTTCCACCCACCTCTCTCCACTCCCTGCCCCTCTCCTCTCTTCACTCCCTGCCCCAGTCCTATTTCTACACCCAAGTTCTCTTTTCTCTTCACTCCCTGCCCCTGTCCTATTTCCACACCCAAGTTCTCTGTTCTCTTCACTCCCTGCC
>CM060309.1:78294033-78304033 GCA_030674185.1 Monoplex corrugatus | reverse complement strand
GTTCTCGGTTAGTATTTGTCACTGCCTGCTCCTCCATCGTGCCTGACAGAGCTGCATAGGTCGGTGGACTCTTCAGTTGTGGTTTCAAGACTGGTTAAGGGTTTGGGATGTTCGGTATCACAGGGTTATGATATGATAGAGTGTGTGTGTTGAGGTGCACAGACCTAAAAGCTTTCTTCCCTAACTCTTGTTTTCTTTGCTCCCTCCTGAAGTCTGTTTGAAGTGGCAAGAAAAACTGAGAACAGGGTTGATACTGAAAATAACGGTCTACCTCACGCAATCGCACCCCTCGACCTTTTCAAACCGGAGACTTTGTGGGAAGCCGTGTCTAGGTGTAGTAAGTACGCAGGTACCGAAAAGGTCAGTGAGGTTATTTCACGAGATAATCTGTGACCCGCCCGAAAGTCAAACCCACGACCTCCGCGGTATCATCAGAGGCGCTGTAACTTGATCACCTCAACCAACGGGGTCACACACAGTAGGGCACGGTTTCGATGCACAGATCTTCGAATTATGGGCCCACGCACGCTTTCACGGCGCCACGCTGCTGTCATCAACATAAAAATCGGCCTACTCATTGCCCATCATATTATTGTTCCAATCATAACAATTTGACTCCCGCACCCCGTCCACCAGCATCCTGCATTGTCAACCATGCTGGCAAAGCGAAAACTTAATCTTATGTTACTCTCACCCTATCCACCAGCTTCCTACAGGAAACTGGTTGATAGGGTTAGGGAGTCAAAGGGTTAAATGTTTGCAGTTGGTGGATAGGGTGTGGGAGTCAAAGGGTAAAGCTTCAAGATCTTCTCAGCGCACAGTGTTTAGTACAGTCAAGGGGTTTGCGAGATCATCACTGACTTGATGTATGTGGAGCGCAAAATTGAACCTGTGCAAAGTACGATGAATCTATATTGAATTACAATACAATGACATCCATTTAGTTCTATCTAATTCACGAGATAACGGGTCAGGAAGTTGGTCAGTTTACATGTCAGCTTCCTTACCGACAACCTCACTGGGCCCCCGTCAACTCCAAATGATGATCGTCGTTAGCCCATATCTGGGGTTAATTGCAGAAGACGTGACGAAAACCACGTCCTTCATCCGGCCGGCCGGACTGACTGTATATATTTGGGGCGCAACCATGGTCGAACACACACACACACACACACACACACACACACACACACACACACACACACACACACACACACACACACATGCACGCACACACACGTACACACAAACACACACATACACACTCACACACAAACACACAAACTACACGCACACACACGTACACACAAACACACACATACACACTCACACACAAACTACCGTCTAATATCACTTATAGTGAAAAGACGTTAAATCAAGCAACGAACGAACGAACACAAATACACACACTAATAAATGAAGACAGAAAGAAAGAAAGAAAGAAACAAATAAATAAATAAATAAATAAATAAATAAATAAATAAATAAATTTTAAAAATTCAAAATTTTGGAATCAAAAGTAGGACTAATGCGTGCGACGTGCACGATTGTAAATATGTATATACATATATATACATATGTGTGTGTGTGTGTGTGTGTGTGTGTGTGTGTGTGTGTGTGTGTGTGTGTGTGTGTGTGTGTGTGTGTGTGTGTGGAGAGAGAGAGAGAGAGAGAGAGAGAGAGAGAGAGAGATCTATAACGGTAATTTGTTTCATGAAAAATTATTGCCTTCATGTTTTCTCTTGGTGTTCAGTGTCCGCACGGTCATGCTGAGTCATGGGACGTAGAATTAATTTTACTTTCAACATATAACTATAGACAGAATATGACAACCACCACCACCACCAACAACAACAATAATAATAACAATGATGATGATGATTATAACAACAACAACAACAATAATAATAACAATAATAATAACAATAATTATAACAATAATAATTATAATAATAATGTTGTAAAATGTTTTTCTCAGAATTATTAGGACACACTGCGCATTAGACGTTTGCAAGACACAAAGTGTAGGCCCTAATACGTTTGTTCGTTATTTCTGTAACGTCTTTTCACATATATGCTTTTAGATGATTTAAACATTTTAGACACACACACAAAAAGTGAAATACGTACAAAGGAACTGATAGGCTCTCTCTCTCTCTCTCTCTCTCTCTCTCCACACACACACACACACACACACACACACACACACACACACACACACACACATATATATATATATATATATATATATATATATATATATATATATATATATATGTATGTATATATATATATATAATTATACCCATAAACTATCTAAATAGAATAATTGCCAATGCTCAGGCAAATGGAAACCGGAAACACACGAAAATAGAATGGAAACACGTAGTTGATTCACGAAACAAGACAGGCGCAAATTTTCGGACAATTGGCCTTTGTCAAACAAGCAGAAAAGACAACAAAACTTAGGACAGACAGACAAACAAACAAACAACAGAACTTCCCTACAATTTTGTTGAGCTGAAAAAATGAGAAAATACATGAGTTGTGTTTTACATTGTGCGCGTGCATGGGTGTGTGCTTGTGCGTGCATGTGTGTGCGTACGTGCGTGCGCGAGCTGTGTGTGTGCGCGCGAGCTGTGTGTGTGTGCGCGCGTATGTGTGTGTTTGTATGTGTGTGTGTGTGTGTGTATGTGTATATTGTGTGTGTGTGTGTGTGTGTGTGTGTGTGTGTGTGTGTGTGTGTGTGTGTGTGTGTGTGTGTGTGTGTGTGTGAGTGTGTGTGTGTGAGTGTGTGTGCGTATGTGTGTACGTGCTGTGAAATTCTATATATCACGCTTAGACTAGTTCGAGGAACCGATGCCCAAGAAACAGAAGAGCACTCATGGAATGCCTAGCCTACCACCCATGGAGCACATTCAGCTCACATCAAGACAGCTATGCCGCTTGCAAATCTTCTCTGTCACCAAAATTTTTAATCTTCTCTGTCATGGAATGCATCTTTAACGTGCGAATCTGGTATTCTGCACGCGTTCACACACGGAAGAGACAAACGCACCGGTAGATCCGCACACATTACGACGTCAGAGATTTAAAAAAATTTATCCACTCTTTACCCACCAGGCGGAGAGGTATCCCGGCGGATCGAACCCAGGACTCTGCGACTTAAAATCCGATGTTTAGTCATTTGACTACTACTGCACCCTTTGCAGACACTGAACATATTCAATTTCAAAGACACGCATTTATGATTCTCATCTCATCTCATCTCATCTGTAGGAATCACCGCTGCAGTCAATGACACAGACAGGTTATCCTCCTCCATTTGTTCGTTAACGATTACTTTGGCTTAAAGGCAAAAGACGCGCGTGTCAATGCAAACTGTAAGTCGTAGAAGCCATACAGTAGATGAATATGGCATGTCATTTCATTTTTTGTTGCAGATCATGAAACAGGTCTAGCACAGGCGGTGGAAGCGAAGTTGTTCAGGACGAGAAGTAGTTTGTGCCATCTGATGAGAATGAGAATCTAGCTATAGTAATAACTTTAAAAAAAAAATTAAAAAAAAGAATGAATGAATAACTAGATTTGCATGGTTAATAGGTAGAAAGGATGGCTTGGTTGGCTACCATGAATTTGACTGAATCTGCCACTTTTCCTTTTCGCAGTGAGAGACTTCGGGATTTCTTAGGTTTGAACCTCATTCTTGAAGAGGCCACCAGCTCATCCAGCTGCTTTAAGATTCGGTGTGTCTCTTCCTCATCCGTGGACAAGACTGTTGTGTCATCCATGAAAGCTTTCAGAGGAGGCATCTGGTATCCATCTCCCAGATTCACTGGACCTGAACTCTTCATTGCAGCTTTCAAGATGACTTCCATTGCCAACACGAACAGTATGGGAGAGATTGCACAGCCCATTGCAATGCCCACCTCTAGGTCTATCCAGTCCGTGGTGTATTCTTTGGTAGAGAACCGCATTGAGAACCCTTGGAAATACTTCCTCAGCATTGTTCGGATGTTTTCTGGGATGTGATACATTTCAAGAGCCAGCTGGATCATATCGTGTGGAACTGATCCATATGCATTCGCCAGATCAAGCCAAACTACGTCAATGTCTCTCTTCTCTGTTCTTGCTTTTTGGATGGCATCCCAAATCAACGTGGCATGTTCCAAGCATCCAGGCATTCCTGGTATGCCTCCCTTTTGGACTGACATATCCAGATACTTGTTTTCAGTCAGGTATTTTGTCAATCTTGCTGCCATAACAGAGAAGAAGATTTTCCCCTCGACGTTCAGAAGTGATATTGGCCTGAACTGATTGATGCTGCTGGAGTTCTGCTCCTTCGGAATGTACACTCCTTCAGCTCTCATCCATTGGTCGCTGATCTTCTGGTTCCTCCATGCTGATCGAATCATCTTGTGGAGCCACTCGAGCACTTTTGGGCATTTCTTGTAGAGCAGGTATGGTATTCCGTTTGGTCCAGGTGCTGACTTGGCTCTGGCTTTCTTTACTACGTTCTTCACTTCATCCAGTGTTGGTGGTTTGTTATTGAATTTTCCTTCTGGCGCTGCAGGCCAAACCAGATTCTGGATTTCAAGTGGTGCCTCGCGCTGAGAATCGGAATATGTTTCCCTGAGATGCTGCTCTAGGGTTTCCTTGCCCACTGTGAGAGTCCCTGATTTGGGTTGTTCAAACAGCTTTCTTGCAAAGTCAAAGGGATCTTTGAAGAAACGATCTTGAGTCTTCTTCTTTTTGTTCTTTCTTCGCCTTGCTGATTCCACTTTGCTGAGAGCATTGTGTTTGGCTTTAGATCTTTCCAGAGTTCTAGGAGCCCTTGCTTCTCGAATTCTGAGGCAGTTTTCATTCGCTTTTTAAGCTTCCTTTTCTCCCTCCGGATGCTCTCCATCTGTTGCTGTCTTCTGGATTTCTGGGGAGGCGTTTTTGTCTTTGGCTGCTTCACTCCATAATATATACTAACCAACAAATGCCTATCAATTGATATTAGGAAGAGAGTTCCTGAATGTTAGACAGAAACGATAATGTTATACAGCTGTGAGGCGTGGACAGTCAAGAAGCAAAGCCAGAACAAGACTGATTCATTGAGTCAGCCGAGATGTCGTTTCGTAAGATATATGTTGAGAGTTCCACGGGCAGCAAAGAAAACAAACGAGACAGTCTTGATGGAGACAGACACAAGAAGATCACTCACAAGGAATATTAGGAAAAGTGAGGCAACATTTATAGGCCATTTTATGAGTAAAGGGGAATTAGAGCACCTGGTCACAACGGGAAAGCTGGAGGGAAAGAGAGCACCAGGTAGACCCAGGGAAAAATATTGGACGGACTTGCAGAGTGGCTGAGGACAGAGAGGGTGGAAGATGTGCTTTCGGCAACAAGAGATATATGCATATGGAGGGCCATGATCGCCAACACCATGCGGCAGGGCACTTGATGATGATGATGAACCAAAAGAATGAATGAAAATTTATCAGACTCACAGATGAACGCGTGATTTTCTTTTAGAGAAAGACAGACCAGGCACCACCGGCGGCTAGAGTACCAACCACGAAGTCCAGAAAAGCACGAGACGGGGATCCAAAGAAAAGCCAACACCGTCAACAAATAACTGAAACCAGGACTATTCTTTTTACGCACAGCCAACGTATGACCTACGCACAAATCATACATCCAAAATAATCTTTCAGAGAAGGAGAAACTCCTTGAAACAACAAGTAGAAATCACCAATGAACACGTCACAGTAGGAGAGAGGAGAGAGAGAGAGAGAGAGAGAGAGAGAGAGAGAGAGAGAGAAAGAGAGAGAGAGAGACAGACAGAGAATGGGAGACAGAGACATTCTGACAAAGAAATGCATGCACCGTCTTTGTACATCTACACTTCATTTTTTTTTCAAAATTTGCAGATTCACACTACCTATATCCACCCACTCTGAAGTCAATGATTGAAACTTTGATCTCCATCCCCACCCTCTACCCCCACCCGCACACGCACCCCAAAAAAAGACATTGAAATATACTGTCGGGTTTCAAAATGTATATGGGATGCGATAAATCCCTCTTCTCTTGAACAATTTCCAAACTCCACACTTCGTGATGATGATGATTATGATGATAATGATTATGATGACGACTGACAAAAATCAAAAAGATTAAATCGAATATTCAAGAATCATTAAATAATACACTACCTGAAAAAAGTATCATCAATTAATGAACACAACAGTAGAAAGCCCTCTCTCACGGCAAGAACAAGGGCATGCAGACCACATAACCCTATACAGACTGTCCATACACAGAGGACCGAAGGCTGTGTGTCATTCGTGTTATCACTTCAAATACACCAAGAGGTCCACATAGATAACGCGTGAGTGTCGTTCGTTACACTTTCATCTTCAAGCGGCACATTCTCCCTTCACACGGCGTTTTGTGGTGTTTTTTTAGCGTTTGCTTTATGAAACCGTACGTTTTGTTGCAGCAGTTAAATAGCAGTGGAGGAGTGTGACTGTGGTTGTTTTGGTTGCTTGGTCAGTCTCACGTAAGAAAAATGTAGCTTGGTTCATATCGACTGGAGAGAGAGAGAGAAAGAAAGACAGACAGAGAGAGAGAGAGAGAAGAGAGACAGAGACAGAGAGAGAGAGAGTTCTGGAATGTCCGGCAATGGACGCTTTTGTTTCTCGGTAAAACAAAGAGAAACAAACAAACCCACCCCTCATAAAATACCGCGCTTTAAGAAACAAAGCTTGAGCGAGTTTTTTAGTTGGTGTATTCTGATGTATCAAGTTAAGATATCTAAGCGTGCTCAGGTGGTCGAAACTTCTGTGCCCTGGCGAACAATTTCTCAAGATGGCAGTCAGGAGAAAAACAAGCACCCACATGCAGTGGTGGTTCTCCTTCTTGAACGGGGAAGAACAGAAGTAATCACAGTCACAATCACTTCAGTCTTTCAAACGGCTCGTTCGTTGGCGTGCCTTTTCTTTCCTTCTTGCTTCGTTTTCGATTTTCTTTCTTTGTGTTTAAGGGTTCCAAGCAGTGTTACTTTTTGGATGCATGTATGCAAGTTGTTTTGCGCACACTGTGCAGGCAGTATTTCGTGCCATAGTCTGTATACTCCGTCTCCAGTGGGTGTCCGTGGCGGGTGTTTTTCTGTTTCCATAAGCCATCGGTCACTGACATACCTTACAGGACTTTTAATGTGCACATGTAATGTTCTGCGTGGATATACACAACAAGGGCGGGGGGCAGATTCTATACTTGGGGGACTGGACAAATGTTCACCTTTTATGGACCGGGGGTTACCCTAGCAAGGTCGAACTAGGACCTTCTCATCGGATATAGATCGATTAGATCGATAGACAGAAAGATAGACTGACAGACAGATAACAAGCTCTCATGTTTTCATTTTAACCTCTATGCTATTAAGAATTATTCATTTATCATGTTAGGTTCTATGTCTTTTTTTTATAATATACACATTTGCTTCTGAAAATTTCACTCATTTTCATGTGTTACCACAGGAAGATCATTGATAGTAAAGATTTGGAAAAGGGCAGCAAGAAAGACTGCAGTACCTACAGAGACATATCACTACTCAGCCATGTAGGGAAAATGTACGCAAAGATCCTGGAGCAGCGCACTCGAGCGAAAACAGAACATCTCAGTGACGCCCAATTTGGCTTCAGAAAAGGAAGAGGGTGCACCGATGCAATCTTTGCACTCCGACAACTGTGCGAGAGGGCGATCGAATACGACCGAGATCTCCATCTTGTATTCGTTGATCAAGAAAAGGCCTTTGATCGAGTCAACAGAGACAAGCTATGGAAAGTCCTCGAGCAGTACGACGTCAAGGGCCAGCTGCTAGACAACATTCGGGCCATCTATGCCAACAGCAGGAGTGCAGTCCGCACCGCCAGTGGAACATCTGACTGGTTTCCAGTGACATCGGGAGTAAGGCAGGGCTGTAATCTCTCCCCTCTTCTCTTCGTGATCTATATGGATCAGATTACGAAGGAGGCAAACCCAGACCCTGAGGCACTCAATGAACTCATGTTTGCGGACGACCAGGGCAATGGTGAGCAATGACAAGATACAGCTACAGGAGCACACAGACCAGCTCAATGAAAGCTGCGAGACACACGGCATGAAGATCAGCGTCAGCAAGACCGAGGTCATGACTGTCAGTAAGAGACCAAACAAACTGGATATCAACATCAACGGAACCCAGTTGAAGCAAGCCAGTGAATTTAAATACCTGGGCAGCATCTTCACTGAAAATGGCAAATTTGACAGAGAAATCGAGACCAGATGTCAGAAAGCCAACGCAGTCAGCTACCAACTTGCCCCTCTCCTGAAACACCCCAGCATTCCCACCAGCACTAAGGCGAAACTCATCAACGCCATTTTTCTACCAACGCTGACATACCAGTGCCAGACATGGTCCCTAACTAAAGTCCTCGAGAGAAAACTGGTCACCTGTGAAATGAAATGCCTGAGGAAAGCAGTAAACAAGACAAGGCGGGACAAGATCAGAAATGAGGTGATACGAGACATGGTAGGAGCAACACCAATCCTACAACACATCGAACATATGAGGATCAAGTGGTTCGGACACCTCACACGTATGCCCCTAAACCATCCAGCTCTTCGGGCATACAACACCAGATACTCTGGCTGGAGAGCCAGAGGAAGACCAAGACGACGATGGAGCGACTCCGTGGCAAACACTCTCAGAGCTCACAAGATGTCCCATCTCCAGGCCACCCGCCTTGCTGCTGACAGACGACTGTATCTCCCCGCGACGCCCACCGGTACAAGCGGAAGGAAAAAGTAAAAAGCAAAGGTAAGCAATATTATAGCCTTTATAAGGAAGGGAAATTAGAGCACTGTCACAACAGAAAGCTGGAGGGAAAGAGAACACCAGGTAGACACAGGGAGAAAATATTGGACGGACTTGCAGGGTGGCTGAGGACAGAGAGGGTCGAAGATGTACTTGCAGCGACAAGGGATAGATGCATATAGAGGGCCATGATCGCCAACGCCATGCGGCAAGGCACATGATGATGATGATGACCACATTCGCTTTTTTTCAAGGCCGTATTCAAGGATAATTACTTGACCTTGTGTATGTTAAGAAGTCAATCAAAATAGGTTACTGAACTATCTCACAGTCACGTGATTTGTCCTAACTGTGAAATGTGACACAGTCAGCATACTGCGTCTTCGGTGGGCGTGCATGCTGTTTTTTTGTTTTGTTTGTTTTTTTTGTTTTTTTTTCATGTTTCCATAATCCAGCCACTGATATGATTTACGTGATCTGTCATGTGCAAATTTCATATTCTGCTTGCTTATGCAGATGCAGGGGGTTTAGCCACTGGCAGATCTGTACACATGTTGACCTGGGACATTGGAAAAATCTCCACCCTTTATTATCCACCAGATGGGAAGTGTCTAGATGGATCAAACCCAGGACCTTCCGATTGGAAGTCCCACGTTTAGCCAGCCACCTGATTATCATACCGTCATCCTTTCAAAAACAGCACCAACAGTTACAGTTTTGACAGAAGTAACAATCTTTCTGCCACTTTTGCCTGCCCAACACCACGCCAGGGAAGTCGCGTCTTCTCTCCCTCTAAATTTTGTGCATTCATTCTTTGTTGTCTTTCGTATATGCCTGACAGAGGTCAGTTTGCCGAAAATCTGTGCCTGTCTTTTTTTCTTGTGGTAACTCTTTAACTCCCGCACCATGTCCACCAGCATCCTCCACTGCCAACCATGCCAGCAAAGCAAAAACTTAACCCCTTGACTCCCTCACCCTATACACCATCTTCCTGCAGGAAGCTGCTGGATAGAGTGAGGGAGTCAAAAGGTTAAGTTTTTGCAGTTGGTAGATAGCGTGCGGAAGTCAAAGGGTTAAATAAGCATTCTGATTCTACTCTTCTGTATTTCTGTATTCTACTCTCTCCGTGCACTCGACAATGGTCTGGTC
>CM060309.1:78231533-78291533 GCA_030674185.1 Monoplex corrugatus | reverse complement strand
AGATCTGGACTGAGTTCGACGCACACTGTCAATAGATCAATGTACATCGTGTGCACACTTTGACAGCCAGCGGAAAGTGGGGAGGGGGGGGGGGGGGGAGAGAGAAACCAAAAAAAAAACAAAAAAACGAAAACAAAAACGTATGCACCAAAACGTGAATGCATCTCTAGATCTAGAAATCAGCATTGAGTCTTTGTGTGGAATATGTGAAAACTCAGTGCTGTTCTGTGCCCTGTACACCTACATTACGGTAACGGGGCACACATCATCTGTAGGGAATTTTTTTCATAAGGATTAAATTCCCTACAGATGATGTGTGCCCCGTTAGCACATTGGTAAAACCGCGTACCGCAGTTCTGAAGCGCAGAATCGCCCAGGTTCACTCCCCGGCGTGGGAAAAATAAAAATAAAAATAGACAACAGCAGAAGGGCATCCAGGAGTCATGACCTGGATGTGGCCCGGCCCCCCGAGAGTGTAAGGAATTCAGGGCCGAAACACTTGTCTAAAGGGGGTTACTTCTCTGAAGACCTTCTGTTGTCTAGCTCTCCCTAGAGTTTCTTTCTACCGGTACTGCCTCTTGCTATTACAGTTAAGTGTCCCTGCGATGTTTCTTTCGGCATGGCATCATCCATTCATGCATCTTTCATCATATGTATAGATTAACAGCAAGAGAAATAAACTGCTTACTACACCACCAGTTGAAAATGCATGTATTTTGCATTGTGACAGTCAGTTTCTTAACTTAGTTTTTTTTCCATTAACTTTCAATGTGTTGCGACAGAGTACTTTCTGCTGGTTTTATCAAAAATCTTACAGCTATGATGAGTCAAGACATACATGATGTAGAACCACAGACACTAGATCTAGAATTTACCGCAGCCAGCGGCTTGCAGCTTAATGCTGGCACTGAAAGAGCAGACCGTCGCTTTGTACGATTCCCTGGCACTGAGCAGCTGTTTTGTCTTTTCGCGGTGGCTCAGTGAGTGCGTTCAACTAAACAGTAGGCTGTGCACAGCCTATGTTAATTAACATACGACATTAATGTTTGTACATTTAGACTGATGTTAAAACATAACTAAAACCTTATTGCAAGCTAAAAAGTCATATTTATGAAAGAAAACATGTGACTCAGTTTAATCTGTGATTTGAACAGTTAAATAGTTTCATCCGTGACAAGAAAAATGGTGTGACAACACAACTTGTCTTACTCGCCTTGATCATGCTCAGCCATTTTGGCGGTAAAGAAATATCCCATCAGGCCTTGAATGCTCCTTGATCAAACAAAATGTTGGACTGGCTTTTCCAGAGGCAGTAGCTCATACTTTATAGGGCATAGTTTCATCCGTGACAGGTGTTACATGAACTCTAAAAACTCACGTAGTTTCCAAAGTATCCATTTGATTGTAGTGCTGATCAGTTCTATTCAGACAGTTTTATGCATAAAACTTGAAAAGCCCTATTTCATTGCAGTTTTTAATCATTTTTTCCCCACTGTGATTGATCAAAGCACTGCAGGCCTGTGACACAAAAGTGTCACGAATGAAATCTTATATTTACACTTTAATATAGCAGAATATATGAAAAATTAGGCAAAAAACCCAAATGAAATTATAAACTAGTGAGTAACCTTGATAAGAAACCAAAAAATACGTACATAGGTACAAACCATTGGTTTAACACCAAACTTTATTCTCAGCCTACTACACCTATCTGTAAATGGAAGGTTGAAATTTGAGCAAAAGTGTAAATATAAACTTGACTGGCTAATAAATGATTTGTTCAACTTCCATGAATTCATGTCTACTATTTGATCTGACATTTAAAGCTCAGTATCTAGGATTGTTCAGGCTGTGTAAAGGCAAGAAAATTAGTTGCAGTGATTTGAACTAGGAAAGTCACCCCAGAGCACCTTTTGACCCTGGCTCATATATATATATATATATATATATATATATATATATATATATATATATACATATACATATAAATACATGCACGCACGCACGTACACAAACACACGCGTACGCGTTTTTTACAGGAAAAGGTGCTGGCTAAAACTGTTTTCAACCTTACTGTACTGTTGCTAATCTAGGGCATACGTCTACTTTGAACTACAATACAAAAGATGTGGAAAAGTAAGAGAGAGAGACAGAGAGAGACAGAGAGAGACAGACAAAGACAGACACACAGAGACAGAGACAGAAACTGTGGAAAGACACAGAAGTAGACCAGAGACAGACAGACAGAGAGACAGAGACAGAGAGAAAATGAAGAGAGACAGATACAGACAGACAGAGACACAGACAGGCAGAGACAGTCAGACAGACAGAGAGAAGTAGACAAGAGAGAGAGAGAGAGAGAGAGAGAGAGAGAGAGAGAGAGACAGAGACAGAGACAGAGAGAGAGAGAGAGAGAGAGAGAGAGAGAGAGAGAGAGAGAGGGAGGGAGAGCTTGCCTGTAAATTGACGTATGAAAGTAGTCAGTGAAGTGGGTGTTTCCAGTCAAAACGTTGTGGAACACATGGAACATCAGTTTTAACTCCTGAAGTGCAACAGTGAACGTGCAATTGATTGTGGAGAGTTTTATGGTTTGTTTGAACGAGACAGGAACGTAGGCCGCACCTCCTCAAACGGACAGGGCAGGTCAGGTAGTAGAGCAAACGCTGCACCCAATATTGTTATCTGGTATTGGCTTGAGATAAGGTGACCTCCTTCCTCACCCATTGTTCACCCGTTATGTGGACTGGCAGAGCTCCTATAACTGGTTTGAGAGTGCGACAGTGATTTCTCATTGCCCTCACTGAACCGGTTCATGTGATGACTTATCTCGCCAACCCAACACCTTAGCGAGGTTAGTTCACAGACAGCACACTAAAGATTCCATTCTTTGTATTCAGACCGGTTTATGGTACGAGTATTGTCTAGATATTAAAACCCTGCTTTTCCTTAAGCCCACACCACATAACATCTGTTCTCTTTGTGCTCTTGCTTTTCATTTTCATCACCTTGGTCTTATCGTGATGATTCTTAATCCCCACGCTTTTTGCCGTCTGGTCGACCCTGTCCGTCTCCTCCTGATGTGTGAAAGCAGGGTAATGCTGTCTGCCAAGTCACAGTCTTCCAGTCGAGCAGTCAGTCCCCTCTTGGTTAACTGTCTCTGGTGGCTTTCCTCATCGTCCAGTCGATGACGACGAGGAAGAGAATGGGCGAGATCACACAGCCCTGCCTGACACCCGTGTTCACATGGAAACACTCACTTCGTTGCCTCCCCATGGCGCACGCATCGGATTGTTAGCGTACATCTCTTTCAAGAAGTTGATGTCTGTCGTCGGGAAACCGTATACTCTTTAAGATTATTAAGTACATCACTACATGGTCACGAAAACGACACGGATTTGTGCCACTGCATAGGTATCGATTTTTTGACAGTGTTGATCGTGTTTGTATCGTCTTATGAGAGAATGGTATGTTTGTCTGTCTGTCTGTCTGTCTGTCTGTCTGCCTGCCTGCCTGCCTCCCTGCCTGCCTGCCTGCCTGCCTGTCCATCCATCCATCCATCCATCCATCCATCTTCTTATCTCTCTATCTCCATCTGTCTATACATCTATCTGTCCGTCTACCTACCTATCTACCTATCTAGTACTACCTACTACCTACCTTCCTACCTATCTACCTACTTACCTACCTATCTACCCACCTTCCTACCTACCTACCTACTTACCCACCTATCTACCTACCTACCTGCCTACCATCCTACCTACCTTCCTTCCTATCTACCTACCTACCTACCGATCTATCTACCCATCTACAGGTTGGCTGGTTCTTTTGATAGAGCCATGGATTCATGACTTTAAGTCTTGGATTCACTCCCACTCCGCAATATAAAAAATGGCTTGTTCATTATCCATACTAATGAGACAGTCACTCTGATAGTGTCAGTGTTTCATGGGTCCTGTTCCCTTCCATAACTAATACTACAGTCATTCTGATAGTGTCAGTGTTTCATTGGTCCTGTTCCCTTCCATAACTAATACTACAGTCATTCTGATAGTGTCAGTGTTTCATTGGTCCTGTTCCCTTCCCTACAGTCATTCTGATAGTGTCAGTGTTTCATGGGTCCTGTTCCCTTCCCTAACTAACACTACAGTCATTCTGATAGTGTCAGTGTTTCATTGGTCCTGTTCCCTTCCCTACAGTCATTCTGATAGTGTCAGTGTTTCAATGGTCCTGTTCCCTTCCCTAACTAATACTACAGTCATTCTGATAGTGTCAGTGTTTCATTGGTCCTGTTCCCTTCCCTAACTAATACTACAGTCATTCTGATAGTGTCAGTGTTTCATTGATCCTGTTCCCTTCCCTACAGTCATTCTGATAGTGTCAGTGTTTCATTGGTCCTGTTCCCTTCCCTAACTAATACTACAGTCATTCTGATAGTGTCAGTGTTTCATGGGTCCTGTTCCCTTCCCTAACTAATACTACAGTCATTCTGATAGTGTCAGTGTTTCATTGGTCCTGTTCCCTTCCCTAACTAACACTACAGTCATTCTGATAGTGTCAGTGTTTCATTGGTCCTGTTCCCTTCCCTAACTAATACTACAGTCATTCTGACATGTCAGTGTTTCATGGGTCCTGTTCCCTTCCCTAACTAATACTACAGTCATTCTGATAGTGTCAGTGTTTCATTGGTCCTGTTCCCTTCCCTACAGTTATTCTGATAGTGTCAGTGTTTCATTGGTCCTGTTCCCTTCCCTAACTAATACTAGAGTCATTCTGATAGTGTCAGTGTTTCATTGGTCCTGTTCCCTTCCCTAACTAATACTAGAGTCATTCTGATAGTGTCAGTGTTTCATTGGTCCTGTTCCCTTCCCTACAGTCATTCTGATAGTGTCAGTGTTTCATTGGTCCTGTTCCCTTCCCTAACTAATACTACAGTCATTCTGATAGTGTCAGTGTTTCACTGGTCCTGTTCCCTTCCCTAACTAATACTACAGTCATTCTGATAGTGTCAGTGTTTCATTGGTCCTGTTCCCTTCCCTAACTAATACTACAGTCATTCTGATAGTGTCAGTGTTTCATTGGTCCTGTTCCCTTCCCTAACTAATACTACAGTCATTCTAATAGTGTCAGTGTTTCATTGGTCCTGTTCCCTTCCCTAACTAATACTACAGTCATTCTGATAGTGTCAGTGTTTCATTGGTCCTGTTCCCTTCCCTACAGTCATTCTGATAGTGTCAGTGTTTCATTGGTCCTGTTCCCTTCCCTAACTAATACTACAGTCATTCTGATAGTGTCAGTGTTTCATTGGTCCTGTTCCCTTCCCTACAGTCATTCTGATAGTGTCAGTGTTTCAATGGTCCTGTTCCCTTCCCTACAGTCATTCTGATAGCGTCAGTGTTTCATGGGTCCTGTTCCCTTCCCTAACTAATACTACAGTCATTCTGATAGTGTCAGTGTTTCATTGGTCCTGTTCCCTTCCCTAACTAATACTACAGTCATTCTGATAGTGTCAGTGTTTCATGGGTCCTGTTCCCTTCCCTAACTAATACTACAGTCATTCTGATAGTGTCAGTGTTTCAAGGGTCCTGTTCCCTTCCCTACAGTCATTCTGATAGTGTCAGTGTTTCATGGGTCCTGTTCCCTTCCCTAACTAACACTACAGTCATTCTGATAGTGTCAGTGTTTCATGGGTCCTGTTCCCTTCCCTAACTAATACTACAGTCATTCTAATAGTGTCAGTGTTTCATGGGTCCTGTTCCCTTCCCTAACTAATACTACAGTCAGTTTTAAGTTTTAAGTAATTAGATTTATCATGTTTTAAGTAGTATGGACATCAATGTTCAATGTTTATACAGTGAAAATTGTCTTTTTTGGTATCTCTGCTTATAAACGTTTAAAAAATGTCTGGTTTCACTCGTGACATGTGACGACAAACATATCCTTACCCATGTCATTACTGATTAAAATATGATTACTTCATGGAAATTTGTGGTGTTTTCAGGCTTGAGACGTTCTAAAAATGGAATATCTAAAACAAACTGTACTTTTGGGCCAGTTTATTAGGGAGAAAATTACTGCTGTTTGTCGTCATGGTCACAAATTACACCATCTTATTCACAGACAAAACAGCTACAGTGAAAAGCAAGAAAATATGACAGTTTCTTATATTTTATTCCAAGGAACAGAATGAAAAGATTTATGAAAAGGATGGAAAAGTTAATACACCAAATATTACGAAGCATAGCAACAAAATAAATTTCATCTGTGAAGATCGCAGTGTGACACAAACACACCTTTCTGTAACGTGTCATAAATGACTCCATTTGTGCTCATAAAAACACAAAGCAAGCAATTGTTTAAAGATGATTCTGATATATTCCTAAGAACACGATGAGAAGATTTATGAAAAGAATGGAAAAGTTAATACATCAAATATTTCAAAGCATAGCAACAAAATTTCATCTGTGACGATTGCAGTGTGACTCGAACACAATTTCCTGTAGCATGTCACGAATAACTCCTCCATTCAAGTTTATAAAAATATAAAACATTACCAAAGTGAAAATAATATCTGTAATCAAAAGACGAGTGAAAGATAAAACAATGTAGATCTAAGTGCTATCATACACTGACTCACTGCAAAAAAATATTCCGAAGCTAGAAAAAATACTGTTTTACATAATACAGCCGAAAAGATCAGAAATCTATGGCAGATATAGATCTGGGCTGAGTTCGACCGCACATTGTCAGTAGATTAATGTACATCGTGTGCACTCTTTGACAGCCAGCGGAAAGGGGAGAGACCCCAAAAAACAAAAAATGAAAACGTATGCACCAAAACGTGAATGTATCTCTAGATCTAGAAATCAGCATTGAGTCTTTGTGTGGAATATATGAAAACTCAGTGCTGTTCTGTGCCCTGTACACCTACATTATGGCACCGTCTCTTGCTATTTATAGGTAAGTGTCCTTGGGATGTTTCTTTCAGCATGGCATCATGCATCTTTCATGGTATGTATAGATTAACGGCAAGAAAAGTGAGCTGCTTGCTACACCACCAGCTGAAAATGCATGTATTTTGCATTGTGACAGTCAGTTTCTTAACTTAGTTTTTTTTCATTAACTTTCAGTGTGTTGCGACAGTATTTTCTGTTGGTTTTAACAAAAATCTTACAGCTATGATGAGTCAGACATACATGATGTAGAACCACAGACACTAGATCTAGAATTCACCGCAGCCAGTGGCTTGCAGCTTAATTTAAAATGCTGACACTGAAAGAGCAGACCGTCGCTTTGTACGATTCCCTGGCACTGAGCAGCTGTTTTGTCTTTCGCGGTGGCTCAGTGAGTGCGTTCAACTAAACAGTAGGCTGTGCAAGCCAATGTTAATTAATATACAACATTAATGTTTGTACATTTAGATTGATATTGAAAACATAACTATAGACATTTTCAACAACTAAAACCTTATTGCAAGCTAAAAAGTCATATTTATGATACAAAACATGTGACTCAGTTTAATCTGTGATTTGAACAGTTAAATAGTTTCATCCATGACAAGAAAAATGGTGTGACAACACAACGTGTCTTACTCATCT
Organism: Monoplex corrugatus; assembly: GCA_030674185.1. Lineage (NCBI taxonomy): Eukaryota > Metazoa > Mollusca > Gastropoda > Littorinimorpha > Ranellidae > Monoplex > Monoplex corrugatus. The sequence continues at coordinate 78,283,938 of CM060309.1, read as the reverse complement.
TGATCATGCTCAGCCATTTTTGCGGGAAAGAAATATTCCATCACGCCTTGAATGCTCATTGATCAAACGAAATGTTGGATTGGCTTTTCCAGAGGCAGTAGCTCATACTTTATAGGGCATAGTTTCATCCATGACAGGTGTTACACGAACGCTAAAAACTCACATAGTTTCCAAAGTATCCATTTGATTGCAATGCTGATCAGTTCTATTCAGACGGTTTTATGCATAAAACTTGAAAAGCCCTATTTCATTGCAGTTTTTAATCATTTTTTCCCACTATGATTGATCAAAGCACTGTAGGCCTGTGGCATAAAAGTGTCACGAATGAAACCTTTTACTTACACTTTAATATTGCAGAATATATGAAAAATTAGGCAAAAAACCCAAATGAAATTATAAACTAGTGAGTAACCTTGATAAGAAACCAAAAAATACATACATAGGTACAACCATTGGCTTAACACCAAACTTTACTCTCAGCCTACTAACCTTATCTGTAAAAGGAAGGCTGAAATTTGAACAAAAGTGTAAATATAAACTTGACTGGCTAATAAATGATTTGTTCAACTTCCATGAATTCATGTCTACTATCTGATCTGACATTTAAAGCTCAATATCTAGGATTGTTCAGGCTGTGTAAAGGCAAGAAAATTAGTTGCACTGATTTGAACTAGGAAAGTCACCCCAAAGCACCTTTTGACCCTGGCTCATATATATATATATATATATATATATTAATTATATATGTATACACACACACACACACACACACACACACACACACACACACACACACACATATATATATATATATATACATATATAAGCAACAGCTTCTAGCTTCTTTCCAGGGTGTCCTGAAGAATGTTTTTGGACAGGGTGTCTCGCCAGTGGTCGTGACCAGATCAAGGAAGTTTGCGTCACACGCTGCTCATATACATTTAAGTAATAACACAATATCACTCTCGAACACACACACACACACACACACACACACACACACACACACACACACACACACACACACACACACACACACACACAAACAAATAAACACACACACATACAAACAAATAAACACACACACGCATACAAACAAATAACACACACACACACACACACACACACACACACACACACACACACACACACACACACACGAACACAAGCACAAGCACAAGCACAAACACAAGCACATGCACATGCACATGCACATGCACATACACATGCACATACATACATATACACATGCACACCCTGAACAGAAAAGGCCATACAAAGATACTTAAAAGCCAAAACCAAACAATATTCAGTATATTACTTTACTACGTAAGGTAATTGTAACAAACTGGTAAAGAAAGACTGCTCAACATGACATAAATCAATAGCAAAAACTAGTTACACAATTAAGTGTGTATTCAAGCACGCACATAAGAGAGAGAGAGAAACAGAGAGAGAGAGAGAGAGAGAGAGAGAGTGTGTGTGTGTGTGTGTGTGTGTGTGTGTGTGTGTGTGTGTGTGTGTGTGTGTGTGCGCGTGCGTGCGTACATGCGAGTGCGTATGTGCAAATGTGTGTGCGTGTGTGTATGACTATGTATGTGTATACATGTGCGTACACGCGCTCTGGTATGCGTATGACGACAGTGATAACGAGGAAGACGACAATGGTGAAGATCATGATGTTGATGATGATAACAGAGGGCATACTGATGACGATGACGACGCGCGACGACGAAAAGAACAACCACTCGAAAAAAACATCAACTGATTCACACAATCGCACATATATAACAAACATACGCGCACGCTGTGTGTTAGCGTTCGAGGAAGAGGCGTGCACATATGTCTGAATGTCTCTTTGTTTTTGTATGCTTCGTCCCCCACCCTTCTTTACCCTTCGTCTCTCTCAGTCTGTATGTCTGTATGTCTGTATGTACGTATGTATGTATGCATGTATGTATGTATGTATGTATGTATGCATGTATGTATGTATGTATGTATGTATGTATGTATGTATGTATGTCTGTATGTACGTATGTATGTATGTATGTATGTATGTATGTATGTATGCATGTATGTACGTATGTATGTATGTGTGCGTGTATATGTATGCATGCATGCATGCATGCATGCGTGTATGTGCGTATGTATGTATGTATGTATGTATGTATGTATGTATGTATGTATGTATGTATGTATGTATGTACGTATGTGTGTGTGTGTGTGTATGCATGCATGTATGTATGTAAGTATGTATGTACGTATGTATGTATGTGTGTGTGTGTGTATGCATGCATGCATGCATGTATGTATGTATGTATGTATGTATGTATGTATGTATGTATGTATGTATGTATGTGTGTGTGTGTGTGTGAGTGTGTGTGTGTGGGCGCAAGTGTGAGTGTACACGGGTCTTGTATGGAAAGGAAAGGAAGTGTATCTCCTTTCTCCTCTTTCGTCTCCATAGTTGATGAGTATTACAACCTTGGAGTCATAGTCGGACATGTAAGTGTGTGCGACATTGTAGTTTAGTATCTACGCTAAGTCTTCATATTGTTGATCATGGACATGGAATGTAAAATACGTACACGAATTGAATAAACCTGCTTGAATAAACCCCATCCAATACCCGTTTATGATGTATTGTGGTCTACGTTTATAATGTATTGTGGTCTACGGCCGATTTACATTTAACTGTCCGAGTTCTAAATTCTTCAACCTATCGTTGTTTCTGTCCATACCCTCATGCTGTTTCCCATTGCCTAACAGAAAGAAAGAATGCTGACAGTAGTGCTTGTGTTCTCTTACAGAATATGTACATTACACATTTTGTACAATTCACATAAAAGTTATGTATGCGCTGGGCCACAGAATTCGGAGAGTTCGTAAAAAAAACTAACAAACAACCAACAACAACAATAGGAGGGTTTCTGACCAGAATGGTGTGTCTTCCGTCTTTACCTGTTTTGAGATACACCGTTCTGGCATGTAATCCTCGACATCTTCATTTCTTACCTTTGACTAAACCATGACTATAAGGCCCTTTCTTTTTTCAGTAATGAAAGGAATAAGCAGTGAGTAACAGATAGTGCTGTTTGAATACAAATAATTTTAACATTATGTCGTCTGTTGGACGAAGGTTATCTTTTGGTATTAAAAAAAAAACCTAAATGGCTCTTGACAGTCTTAGTGCGCTAGCGGTGTGGGAGATTTGCCATTGTGTTTTTCTAGAAGTTTGGATGTAGGAATGCAGAATCCTGAACAATATTGTGAGAGGTTTTGTTCATTAGAGGCATTTCATCGTCTTTTTCTTCCTTCTTTGAGCTTCATTTTTTGCTTTTGGAAGTAGTTTATTTAAAGACTAAAAACACTGTTACCAATTCAACTATTTTCTGCCGGTTTTCATTAAAGTAGCAAGTTTGTTTTGGATTATCTGATGTTGCTATTTGATTTGAGGATGAAGGTGGCAGAATGGTTCTGACATTTGCCTGCCAATATGTACATGTAAACTCGAGGTTCCAGAGTTTGTTTCCCGCAGATACCTCGTTTCACTCCTCTCCTGTCTTCTCCCTTCCAGCTTGCGTGTGCTTTGTGCCCTGGACATTTGGTCGTTGCTGAGCGATTGCTTTCATGAATGTTGAGAGAGCCCGCTTTGGTTTGATTCTTGTCGTCTTATAAATGTCATTATTATTATCATTTCAGATTTCATAATTTCTCTTGCAAGCAATCCGCTGTCTATTTCCAAACATAAAACGTACACGGAGCTCTTTACAGTCTCAGCGCGTTTGATCACAACGTGAGACGTCTGAGGCGTGTAAAGGGGATTTGCCACGGTATGTTTCTGAAGGTTTTGGACCATCTGATGTACACCTGCATCGTTTTCAACTATTGCGTTAGACGTGCTTTTGTTTTGCTTTGTTGTGTTGTGTTTTTGTTTTGTTTCAATCCTTTGACTCCTGCACACTGTCCACCAGCATCATGCATTGTCAACCATGTTAGCAAAGCAAAAACATAACACTTTGACTCCCACACCCTATCTACCAGCTTCCTGCATGAAGCTGGTGGATAGGGTGAGGGAGTCAAAGGTTAAGTTTTTGCAATCGGTGGATAAGGTGCGGGAGTCAATGGGGTAATCAGAAAAAACAGCTTTAGTCATTTGTTTCTCTTCTTTGAGCTGTGTACAGAAGTTTTGATGGATTCGTATTCAAAGACAAACTTTTTAAAAAAAATAATCACGATGCTTTCTTTCCGTTTACATGACAGTAAATCATGCGTAGTAGACTATGAGACAATTGTTTGTAAACTCAGATGTCACATCATATCTTCCGCATAATGTTCTGCAACATCTGGCATTGAAAAATATCAAAAGCTCTTTACAGTCTTAATGCACCAGCTTGCCATATGAAATTCAAACCCCGGAGTGGGTGTCAATTATTTATCACAACGTCTATCTGAAAGTTTCCACCATGTGATGTAGAAATGCAGAGTTTACAACAAATCTGTTGGAGGTTTGTCGAACCGAAGCTATATATTTAGTCCCATTTTCTTCGCCATTTTAATGGCCACGGAAGCCGGGACAATTTTGCAATGCTATATTGATGATGACGATGGAGATGGCAATCATGAACGTATGGAGTTCTATTTAATGTTGAGACTGCGTGACAAGTCTTTTGCGGGTCCCAGTATCTCAGTTGGTTTGAGCGTCGGATTCACATGCTAGTGGTTGTGGGTTCGAATCCCGGGATGCGCTGCATTAAAACTGGCCTTCTCACTGTCCCATCTTAACATCATTGTTGTTTCGGTGGACTCAGTATAGGATTAGATAAGTCCCCATTCCCCCACTTCCCTGGGATGGTCATCCCCGTGGGCCATATCACCTGAGGTGGGTGCCGATGTAAAAACTGAACCAAATCAATCAAACAAGTCTGTATTCTACGCTTACAATTTTAAGATATCCTCGTGTCAACCGGGCCTGAAAGATACAAATATCTGTGGTCACGGTCAGGAGATCTCAGCAACATCTTGAATGACGTACCTGTAAAGTGGGTGAGACTCGACTGGTCTTTCCAGTGAGCTCTTTAACATGCTCAACTCTTGAATAGGTGTCGGTTGAGACAAAAAAAATCCCACAATCATTTTGACAGTACTGATGGGATTCCAACCCCCCTCCCCCCTCCCTTTTTCCAGTCGGTAGTCCGTTGCACTAACCACTGTACCACGGTGACTGGTTAACAGGAGCCATATTCATCAACGGCTTGAATCTCTTTCAACCTTGCAGTTTGCTTTCCGTATATACAGACAGGCTAAACAACATTCTCGGTAATTTAGATATTTCCACATTTCCACCACTGTAAAGATCTGTGTATCGGCTGTCAGGAAATGTTATTGGAATTCATCGGTTTGGTGTTCAGTTAAGGATATAAAAAAACAAAAACGAATGGCTTGGGATCAATGCCTCTGAAGCAACCCAGAAATTGTGAAAACACACACACACACACACAGACACACACAGACACACATACACACACACACACACACACAACACACACACACACACACACACACAACACACACACACACACACACACACACACACACACACACACACACACACACACGCCTGCATCGAGAATGCTCCAGGCAGCACAATTATAATGAAACCAGCACCAATCAATGTGCAGTACTCTAATAAGCAAGACAACTACAAACAAATTGTTAACGACAGGCTGTTCAATAGGGCATGCAAGTTCATAAACAATCGATCAGTTACTAATAAGTGTGTGTGTGTGTGTGTGTGTGTGTGTGTGTGTGTGGTGTGTGTGTGTGTGTGTGTGTGTGTGTGTGTGTGTGTGTGTGTGTGTGTGTGTGGTGTGTGTTGTGTGTGTGTGTGTGTGTGTGTCGTTTCGGTTCGTTCCTTGATTTAACGTCTTTTCACTATAAGTGATATTAGACGGGTAAAAATGTCATGGAGGATGATTTTTGGGGGGGGGGGGGGGGGGGGGGGGAAGGGGACAGAGGGGAACAGAGTAAGAGACGGAAAAAAAAATTAAAAGGAATCGGCAAGGTCTTTAGAAAAAGGATATGGATGAACAGAGAAATGAAACTAGAACAACGCTAACATTAAATGTAAAAGAAAACATCGTCATAAAAAATCAAAACAAAACAATAAAATAATAATTGAAATAATAACCTTAAAGTAACGCATTAACAGGACTGTGAACCAATGATTCTGAAATTTTAACTAACAGAACTTGATCTGATATTACTTCTTTAAAATGCTTTTCAAGATAGTTTCCTTGTGTAAACATCTTTGGTAAGAAATAACGAAGCTTTCTACAGTAAAACAAACAGTGATACAATGTGAATTGTTTACCGCAAATACATAAAACGTTTTTACAATATTTAGGTTTCAAAGCGTTCAGTTGAATACGAAAATATGTGGTAACAATTAATCTCAAATGATATAACGAAAAACATACTGGAATTTTTTTTACAGATATTTTGAACTGAAAGTTTGATTCTTTTTGAGACACAAATTTTTCATTTAAATGTTCATGAAATCGAATCCATGATGCTAATTCTAGCGAGTTGTAAGCTTCTTTTACCGAGGTGTTAACATGCAATTCTATGGAATTTTCAGAATTGAGTGCACCAGATTTAGCTGCTCTGTCAACTACGTTGTTGCCGTGAAGACCAACGTGAGAAGGCACCCAGCATAAACTGATTTCCGAGTTAACGCCTATCCCTACATGGGAAATGCTAAAGGCCACGTTTGATCTCGATTATGCAGACGTTAAAGAAGATGATAATGTCAACATTACACTGATCCAATACCTCAGAATGATCTCTGGTTTAATTCTCCAATCACCTTAGAAGAGCTAAAAACACAATACTGTTTCTACACAACAAAACGAGTTCGGTAGGTGTTGACGCAGTTTCGACTGAAATGATTAAACATCTCCCTGAAAACTATCTTATTTTCCTACACAAAATTCTGCAGAAATGCTGGGTTAGCGGAACTGTACCACAAATCTGGCAAAAGTCTATAGTTATACCGATATTAAAAGCAGGAAAATCGAAAACTGATAAAAACAGTTACAGACCCATTGCTTTGACGTCCCACACGAGCAAACTAATGGAAAGATTGATCTTAAACAGACTTTTACACTACTGTGATAAAAATAACGTTATTCCGGTTAACCAGGCAGGTTTTAGAAAAGGGAGATCCGCAGTTGAACACCTGGTTAAACTTACAACTCAGATCAAACAACAGTTTGCCCGCAGAAAAAGTGTTTTAGCTACTTTCTTTGATGTAAAAAAAGCTTACGATCAAGTTTGGCATAAACGTTTATTGTTCAAGCTAAAATCTGTTGGTTTATCTGGCAATATGTACAATTACATTAAATCTTTTTTAGCTAATAGAACAATACAGGTGTGTGTGTGTGTGTGTGTGTGTGTGTGTGTGTGTGTGTGTGTGTGTGTGTGTGTGTGTGTGTGTGTGTGTGTGTGTGTGTGTGTGTGTGTGTGTGTGTGTGTGTGTTCGAGCGCATTTTTTCTGTGTTTTTAGCATCCTGAGGTTTTTTGGTTGTTTTTTTGTTTTTTGTTTTTTGTTTTTGTTTTTGTCTGATGCGTGTATTCACGTTGCTTTGCCCATACTGTGAAGGCAGTGTCTTGCTACTAAGTTGACATACTCCGTCTTCGGTGGCCGTGCACACTGGGTGTTTTCATGTTAAAATGGCAGATGGGGAAAATCTTCACCTTTTATTCACCAGGCAGATATGTCCAGGCGGATCGAATCCAGGATCTTCTGGCTTGGTGTCCGATGTTTAACCACTACTGTCCCCTTCAGAGCATAAAGGTGTCACGCACGCACGCGCACAAACGGATAAACGGACAGACAGATAAACACACAGACACATGCGCGCTCGCACACATACACTCATACATGCACGCGCGCGCTCGCACACATACACTCATACATGCACACACATGCGCACGCACAGATACAAACACGGGAGCACAGACTCAGTGCGTGAGAGAACACGAGACGTCCGCGCGTGCATGAGAGTTATTCGCCAATAAAAACAGACGTGTGTGTGTGTGTGTGTGTGTGCGCGCGTGTGTATCTGTGTGTGCGCGCGCATGTGTGTACGCGTGTGTGAGTATGTGTGCGTGTGTGACTGTGTGTGTGTGTGTGTATGTGTGTGTGTGTGTGTATGTGTGCGCGAGTGTGCGTGCGTTTGTGTTGTGTGCGTGCGTACGTGTGTGTGTGTGTGTGCGCGCGCGCGCGCGCGTGTGTGTTTGAATATGCTTGTGTGCGTGTGTATGCGCCAGCGCGTGTGTGTAGGTTTCTTCTTTGCGGAAGGAAAATAAACAAAGCACGTCTCTCCCCTCCTCTCTTCCCCTCCACCATCTCTCGCTCTCTAACTAAACGGTAACGTGTGCCGAACTGGCATAAAATAACAAGAAACTTCGGGGAAAACTGGACAGCAGAAGGTCTCCTGAGGACCCCACCCCTCTCCTCAAGTAAGTCTCTCGGACCTAAACATCCTTATACTCCACGGGGACCGGGCCGCATCCATCCAGGTCATGACTCCTGAATGCCCTTTTGCTGTTACCATATAAAATATACTGTGCGTGGTTTGTACTCAGTTCACATCAGCGTTACGCGCTGTGGCGTGTGATACAGATTTAAGACTATTCGTGATGACACATAACTTGTTCTTGTCCTTCGACTTTAACATTAAAGATACATTTGCTACTTCTGCTAGTTACTGTTGGAAGGAACTATTACTGCATACTTCGGTTGCTATTGTTGTTGCTGCCACTACTGAATTCTTTGTGATTTATGCTTTCATGCATAACACTTTCTGCAAAATGCTAGACGTTATTTAATTTATCATAATCATCATCATCATCATCATCATCATCATCTTCATCATCATCATCATCACCACCACCACCACCACCACCATCATCATCAGTATCATTATCGTCCTCATCTTCTTCTTTTTCTTGTTATTATTATTATTATTATTGTTATTATCACATTTATCATCAGTATCATGATAGTCGTTACTACTCCTACTACTACTACCACTAAAACGACTGATACTAGCAGTGCTACTACTGTTGCTACCGCTTGTGGTGATTCTATCATAACACCTACACCTCATAGTAACTTGAAGGGCACAATACTCATATTCATATTTACTTCTTTTGTCACAGTGTATTTACCATGTGAAACTCGGGCTGCTGTCCCATTTGAGAGCACATCGCCGCAGTGGAGCGCACCCATTTTTTAAAACTAAGACTGTGAGGTTGTGAGGCGTGGACAGTCAAAAAGTAAAGCCAGAACAAGATTGAGGCAGCCGAGACGTGGTTTCTAGGAAGAATGTTGAGTTCCATGGACAGCAAAGAAAACAAACGAGACAGTCTTGATGGAGGCAGACACAAGTAGATCATTCATAAGGAAGATTAGGAAAAGACAGGCAACATTTATAGGCCATTTTATGAGGAAAGGGGAATTGGAGCACCTGGTCACAACAGGAAAGCTGGAGGGAAAGAGAGCACCAGGTAGACCCAGGGAGAAGATACTAGACGGACTTGCAGAGTGGCTGAAGACAAGGAGGGTGGAAGAGATGCTTGAGGCAACAAGAGATAGAGACAGATGGAAGTCCATGATCACCAACGCCATGCGGCAAGGTACCTGATGATGATGATGAAGACTGAAGACTCAAGCAATAAGGGACACAGAGGCGGCCAGAAAAACGTTAAAAAAAAGTCGATATGTAGAGGTACTTATGGGTAATGAATCATATGAAAGAAAAAAAATGTTTTTAAAATGTAGTTTCTCCCCCCCCCCCCCCCCCCCCCACCCAGGTCGCGTAGTCTTTGCACAGCAACTCATCGAAGTGAGTAAGAGTTGCCTGTATCCAACCTGAAATTTGGTCCAAAGCGGCCGATAAAAAAAAAAGAAGGCGAAAGAAAACAATGATAGCATTACTTTCGACTGTGGCAATTTCTGACAGCTTTACTTTGCTGGGGACCACTGATACTTGATCAGATAAATCTTTGCCATTTTTTCAAGTGCAAAAGCTTGATTGAAACCGCATTCTACAATACTGTATGCGTGATACTGTGGATAAAACTATTTTTAATTCTTTGAAATTTTTTGCACACACAGTTTATAGGCTATGGTGCGAAACAGACTTTTCAGTAATATTATATAAAATGGTCATTTTTGTGTGCGGCTGAGTTGGCGAAATTGCATAAATATGTTCTGAAACTATAAACTGGGCTAAGTGAACAAGAACAATGGCATTTAAATAAAATTCTGCTTCATACAGTTAAGCATGATATTTATCTTATTTGTCTTAAACAATTGCAGCTGCAGTATTCACAATATTTGTGTATGTGTGCTGTATGTTACCATACCGATTTATTTCCCAATTTTTTGGCTTTCTTCGTAGGCCTATATCTATACAATATGATGTTTCAAGTAAACCTCGCCCAAATGTCACATTAATCTATCTACTAGGTTTTATTATGATAAACTACAAACTTGGCACTTTTTTTCGGGGCGAGGGGGGGGGGGGGAGGCGATCCTGTGACATTTGTGTCAGAAAACCCCAGGACCAAAAGTGTTTAAGAATGATGTTATAGTATATCATCTTTTGCGCGCAGTTTCCGTCACTACTATGGTTATATTTATGTACTCGTAATGTTTGGAACATATACTACACTTCCGACTTGGAACTTCTCTAATCCCTGCAACCTTCACTGCACACTATAAAAGGAATACGAACTGGAATTCTGGCACAGAAGGGGAGGCATATTCCATTCCTACTAACTTTAAATGGAAAAGAGAAACAATCAAATTTTAAGAGCGCTTATCATTCCTTTCACACACACACAAATGAATACATAAAAATAAAAAACGTAACACAAACCCCACGTATACCAAGGTATCTTCAACAATCAGAAGTTAAACCACCCAGGCTGCACAGATCACTATGGAGCAAAGCAAGGATGTACGTGGAAGCAAAATACGTGTACGAATGAATCAAGATCACTGGTCAGTCAGTGACTCCACCAGTGGCATCAAATTATTCAAATCAAGCCCATGAATTAAGATATAGTTCAGGTATACAGATGTAGCAGTCTGTACGCAGAACAAAGAACAGACATACAGATGTAGCAGTCTGTAGGCAAGACAAAAAATACACATACAGATGTAGCAGTCTGTAGGCAAGACAAAAAACAGACATACAGATGTAGCAGTCTGTAGGCAAGACAAAAAATACACATACAAATGTAGCAGTCTGTAGGCAAGACAAAGAACAGACATACAGATGTAGCAGTCTGTAGGCAAGACAAAGAACAGACATACAGATGTAGCAGTCTGTAGGCAAGACAAAGAACAGACATACAGATGTAGCAGTCTGTAGTCAAGACAAAGAACAGACATACAGATGTAGCAGTCTGTAGGCAAGACAAAGAACAGACATACAGATGTAGTAGTCTGTAGGCAAGACAAAGAACACACATACAGATGTAGCAGTCTGTAGGCAAGACAAAGAACACACATACAGATGTAGCAGTCTGTAGGCAAGACAAAAAACACACATACAGATGTAGCAGTCTGTAGGCAAGACAAAAAACACACATACAGATGTAGCAGTCTGTAGGCAAGACAAAAAACACACATACAGATGTAGCAGTCTGTAGGCAAGACAAAAAACACACATACAGATGTAGCAGTCTGTAGGCAAGACAAAAAACACACATACAGATGTAGCAGTCTGTAGGCAAGACAAAAAACACACATACAGATGTAGCAGTCTGTAGGCAAGACAAAAAACACACATACAGATGTAGCAGTCTGTAGGCAAGACAAAAAACACACATACAGATGTAGCAGTCTGTAGGCAAGACAAAAAACACACATACAGATGTAGCAGTCTGTAGGCAAGACAAAAAACACACATACAGATGTAGCAGTCTGTAGGCAAGACAAAAAACACACATACAGATGTAGCAGTCTGTAGGCAAGACAAAAAACACACATACAGATGTAGCAGTCTGTAGGCAAGACAAAGAACAGACATACAGATGTAGTAGTCTGTAGGCAAGACAAAAAACACACATACAGATGTAGTAGTCTGTAGTCAAGACAAAGAACACACATACAGATGTAGCAGTCTGTAGGCAAGACAAAAAACACACATACAGATGTAGCAGTCTGTAGGCAAGACAAAAAACACACATACAGATGTAGTAGTCTGTAGGCAAGACAAAGAACACACATACAGATGTAGCAGTCTGTAGGCAAGACAAAAAACAGACATACAGATGTAGCAGTCTGTAGGCAAGACAAAAAACACACGTACAGATGTAGTAGTCTGTAGGCAAGACAAAAAACAGACATACAGATGTAGCAGTCTGTAGGCAAGACAAAAAACACACGTACAGATGTAGCAGTCTGTAGGCAAGACAAAGAACAGACATACAGATGTAGTAGTCTGTAGGCAAGACAAAAAACACACATACAGATGTAGCAGTCTGTAGGCAAGACAAAAAACACACATACAGATGTAGCAGTCTGTAGGCAAGACAAAAAACACACGTACAGATGTAGCAGTCTGTAGGCAAGACAAAGAACAGACATACAGATGTAGTAGTCTGTAGGCAAGACAAAAAACACACATACAGATGTAGCAGTCTGTAGGCAAGACAAAAAACACACATACAGATGTAGCAGTCTGTAGGCAAGACAAAGAACAGACATACAGATGTAGTAGTCTGTAGGCAAGACAAAAAACACACATACAGATGTAGCAGTCTGTAGGCAAGACAAAAAACACACATACAGATGTAGCAGTCTGTAGGCAAGACAAAAAACACACATACAGATGTAGCAGTCTGTAGGCAAGACAAAAAACACACATACAGATGTAGCAGTCTGTAGGCAAGACAAAAAACACACGTACAGATGTAGTAGTCTGTATGGGGGATAAAGAACACACATACAGATGTAGTAGTCTGTAGTCAAGACAAAGAACACACATACAGATGTAGCAGTCTGTAGGCAAGACAAAAAACACACATACAGATGTAGTAGTCTGTAGTCAAGACAAAGAACACACATACAGATGTAGTAGTCTGTAGTCAAGACAAAAAACACACATACAGATGTAGCAGTCTGTAGGCAAGACAAAGAACAGACATACAGATGTAGCAGTCTGTAGGCAAGACAAAGAACAGACATACAGATGTAGCAGTCTGTAGGCAAGACAAAGAACAGACATACAGATGTAGTAGTCTGTATGGGGGATAAAGAACAGACATACAGATAACATGCATAAAAAATGATAGAAATAAAAACGTTTTTTAAAAAAAGTGTAGGCTAGGTAAAACATCGGCTAGGTAGGATCTCAGGACCTGGCCAGCTCATGGGTTTATGTGCAGGCTTAAGGCTTACGCCATGATCACCATCACATGGCACCTGTGACGTTAGTGCATATGGAATTCATTCCGAGTGCAGAGACGTCATCTTGAGAAACTGAAACTGAAGCTGATGTGTAGTTTGTATGAAGAGCAAAACAAGAAACAACCACACAGATGTAGCAGTATGTGGGCCGAACAAAGAACAGATATACAATTGCAGCAATCTGTAGGCAGGACAAAGAACAGACACACAGATGCAGCAGTCTGTAGACAGAACAAAGAACAGACGCAGCAGTCAGAATTCCAGAACAACAGTCCCTTGGCAAGGCAGAACAAAGAATTCACACACGCAGCAGAGTGCATGCCACCCATCAACAAAAGTTACCCCAGAAGCAGATGTTTCAAAGTAGCCCCCTCTCCCCTTCCCGTCTCTTTCTCTCTCCACGAACGCTGCGTGTGGACCTGAATGAGAGTATTATCCCATCCAATCTACAAACACAAGCCCGACTTCTTAATTAATTTTAAGAACGGCCGTCTGTCAGTCAAAAGGGGCGAGGAACCACAGGAGAAATCAGATAGCGTGGTCAGCTGTAGACAGCTCGCGAACAGATACTGCGTGTCCAGATTGCCAGTCACTGAACTCTTCATTGATCTCAGTGGTCACAACAGGTTTATGACTGATCTGTGTTTTATGCCTGTTGTGTTGGGTAGTTTGTTTTTAACAATAAGTTGCCTACTGTAACATGTATGATCAGCACGTACATTTACGTTCATCAGAAAAGTTACAAGTGACATGTACGAGACGTATGCTTGTACTTCACCATTATTCCTCATTGTTACAGCGTTTGTTCTCTCTCTCTCTCTCTCTCTCTCACTTCGCCCTCCCTCAGTCTCCATGTTTTCCTATACATGATTTGGTTTCCACTGACGTCGCGAATCCATGCCCCCATCATCCGCACCCTTATCACAATGTTTCCATATGAACAGGCGAAAGCTGTACACATTAGAATATTTCGTACTTGTGTTCGTAATCATATACATGTACGTATTCTCTCTCTCTCTCTCTCTCTCTCTCTCTCTCTCTCTCTCTCTCTCTCTCTCTCTCTCTCTATTTTTCATATTTTCATGCTGTTGTGCTGTGTATCGTATTTGTACTATGAGTGTAAAACCTTTGTGGATGGGGGTTGGATGTAAAACAGCATTACATTGTTTATGCAACTTTTACCAGGTCTTGCTCTTGTTCTCACTTTTTCCAACAACAGCTCATGATCTACATGTATCTGCACCCCATCAAGTGAAGAATTCAGGCAGGTATCCACTGTGCTTGTTACTGATAGGCACAGTGATCAACCAATAGGTTGCAGACGTATATGCATGTATATATAAAACATCATATTCCCCGCATTTTACATATGTATACAACTCCCACCTCCCATCTTCCTTACACTTTCTGCTTGTCGTGTGTTAGTAACAGGGTGTCGTGTTCTTGTTTGTTTGTTTGTTTTTTCGTTGCTGTTTTTTTCTGGTCCGTGGTGATGTTGCTGCTGCTGCTGCTGCTGTTACTGTTGTTGTCAAGCTTTGGATGAATATGACGAGGCTTGTTAAGAGGTACACGCATGACAACCGTATGATCATCATTATCATCGTCGTCATCGTGATCATCATCATTAACATCATTTTATCATCATCATCGTCATTATCATCATCATCATCATCACCATCATCATCGTCACCATCATCATCATCATCATTTACTATCATCATTACTTTTACTACTATTATTACCACCTTCATCATCTTTGTTATCGTAAACATTTGACTGATCTTCTTTAGATTCGAAGAACTATGGAATTTGCGGCACTGGAAAGATTCTAGGATACAAACCAGGTAGGGGCAGAGAGTTAAAGAGAAACTTGCTGTTACCCATGCAGCAGGCTCGGCCCGCCTTTTCCACGACACCCGTGTTATTGTTGTTATTGTTATTTTGTTTGAACCCCAGCCGACTGCGTAGAGCCATATCAGGGCTATAACTATATCAAAACATACACATTACTTCAACACGAAAAAAGAAAAGAAAATTAAGTACACCCATATCAATGAATTCGCGCACATAATCTAACATAATCGAAGGATATGCCCCTGGCGTTGACCACTCTGTTCAATTTATCGCACATACCTGAATACAATTTTAAACTCACTGCGGAACTGCTTTCAGTTTCTGCGTTCGGGGCGTAGACTCCGTGTACCAGCTTGGAAAAGAAATCTTTACCGCTTTTCTTTTGTCCCGTCTGCTATCACCATCCTTAATGCAGACGTGTTGTAGGCCTATGATGCGGCCCTAGGGTCACTCAACTGCTCCCTCGTGTGAATGCGAGAATGGGTTGGCTGCTGATGTACGATTTATATTTTAGGCATTTTATGTTAACGTAGGAGTGTGTGGGTGTGCGTGTGTGTGTGTGTGTGTGTGTGTGAATGTGTGTGTGTGTGTGTGTGTCAGAGTTTCCGCTAGCATCCAGAATCTACCAGTACCGGTTACCGGTTACCGGCAGCCAAAATTTGTATCGGTTCTAGGGCTAAAATTGCCGGTAGCCTACCATGAATAACCCATTCTCGTAACACGGCTGTTCCCGAGCAAGATTTCAGTTAGATCGAGAGCAGGAGCAGCAGAGGGGAGGGGAGGGATACAACGATAACCAGATGTGGACTGTCAAGTGGCAGCTTGGCCAGTTGAAAATTGCATCACGTCAGCTTTCGGCCTGCCTGGCGATAACATAACAACATGTGGGCCAGCAGCGTGTGAAAGGAAGGGAGAAAATTAATCTGGTTTCTACAGGCGGCTAGACCGCCGTCTAACTGTAGGCATCAGCGATGCTGCCTCGATACTATAGCGATAAATAGGGTAAGCAAATGGTTAGGGCCGAATTCTTGAGTCTATCGGTACTGGATACTGAAGCAGTGCATTTTTGCCGGTTCAAACCTACTGTTCACCGGTAAAAACCGGCATATGTCGGTCTAACGGAAGCTGTGTGTGTGTGTGTGTGTGTGTGTGTGTGTGTGTGTGTGTGTGTGTGTGTGTGTGTGTGTGTGTGTGTGTGTGTGAGTGTGTGTGTGTGTGTGTGTGTGTGTGTGTGTGGTACATGCGTGCACGCGTTGGATAGTTGGCCTGACTTTTAATTGTGTTATATGCATGTGGATTTTACTCGTTGCTGTGCTGCCAAAGAAAAATTTCCATGTTTGTTAACATATATGGACAATAAAGTTTTTCAATTCAATTCAATTCAATTCAACTAAAGACACTAAAACATACATAGAATCCGGCCTGAATTACCTGACATTGATTCCGCATATCACATTTCCCTAGAGCCAAAAACGTATTTAATACATGTCCTCAATCCAAAGAGAAAATACTTACGACCTTATCGAACACATACGGGTGAATGGACCAGCAAGGCAGAAAATGATAGAAATGACAGAAAGCAAAAGGAGCGAGGCAGAAACAAAGAGAGTGACAGAAAAGAGAAAATTTCTAGCAAAGAATTTTCAGAAGGTGCCGATACTATTCATAATGAAAGAGTCATCGGCATCCGTACGATGGAACGACACTCGTGTCATCTAAGAGAACGCTCAAGGTGTATATACCTTGGAGACAGAAAAGGGAGAATAAACGTGCAAGCAAGGAGTACTGTCGTGTTTTCCTTAAGGCATCAGACACAGACATGGCTTACTCATTCTGTAACGTGCATATTTGATGTTCTGCGTGAACACTCACGGAGCGGTTCAGACACTAACAGACCTGCACTTGTGTTGACATGGGAGATCAGAGATGGCGGAAAATATCACCATCTTTCACCCACTAGCAGTACCCATATAGGATGGAACCCAGATCTTCTATGCTAAATGACTACTTGGTTGTCGAGCATATAGACTGATGATAATAATAACAATCGTAATGACAGTAATAATAATAATGATAGACCAGTAGCCATGATGTAGTGGTTAACGCAAGAGACTACTAGGAAGATTGTGGGTTCGAATCCCCATCAGTCCTTTTAAAATCTTTCTGCCCCAACCGCCTTTTAAAATCTTTCTGCCCCAACCGGCTTCTACTCAGAGTTGAGAGTGATACTGACTCACTGGGAAGACTGGGACCGCACATTCGAGTTTCATCAACTTCACAGATACGTAATTGAGAGCGTTGTTCAAATCATCTGACCAACACCGCAGGTGTCTGTATCTCAAGAGCCTGGTTGACGCCAGGACATATTGTGATAGTAAGCGTGGAGTACAGCCCTGTCACGCAGTCTCAATCCTAGATGGAAATCTACAGCGTCATGGTTATCATCCTCATCGTCAACATCATCATATCATTATAAAAGTTGTCCTGGCGTTTGTGACATTAAGTTGGTGTAGAAAAAGGGACAAAAATGATAACAATTATGGTGGTGGTGGTGGTGGTGGTGGTGGTGGTGGTGGTGATGATAATGATGATGATGGTGATGGTGATGATGATGGTGACAATAACAACAACAATGATGATGATAGTAATAATAGTAATAATTACCAAGCCTGCGCAAAATATATTGCACTGACAAAAGCCTGGAAAAGACGAGGGGAACGGAACCTATGTAACACTAATAATGATAAGCCTGCAGTAAAAATTATTACACCGGCAAAAGCCTGGAAAAGACGAGCGGAACGGAATCTATGAAACACTGACACCGTCAGAACAATCAGCGCGTTTAGATGGGCAGCGAACAGGCCATTTTTTTCCCGTTCCGGTGGGACAGACCACGCTGAGACATGATTTGAACTTCACGGCCCACAACTCTATGAAAAGAACCAGCCAGACATGTGACAAAATAAAAATGTCATGGCCTACCTGGATGTCGAATACACGACCTCCACCTTCGTGGCAGGTCTTTTTGACCAACTGGGCAAATGGGATTGGGTAGGGGCTGAAGAAAAGGGTTCGTAAGCTGTCTGGTAGGGATATCATTTATATGATATCCCTTTCGGACAGAATGAACGGATCATGATTTTGAGCACAATATCAGTACCTAGGTATTTTCAATTATAAGCTTTACTTTTTTTTGCACCGGAAGTTGCCACCAGAAAGCAAACAATGGTAACAGCTTAGCATGAAAGTAATGTGTTAAATCCATAACATGATCATCAGATCCCAGTAACAGTGACTCTTTGAATTGATTCCATTCTAAATTGTTTTTTCCCGTTTCACAATTCATTCCCAAATGAAATAAATGGGGGAAAAAACAAATCCGTGGGGAGGTGGGAAAGTAGCTCTGGTCTCTGAGAAATTTGGACAGTCATACTTTGAACCGTCAAACTGAACGTATTTCCCAGTGAACTGGAATCCCTGTAGCAATTCGCTGCCCTTCTCAGCCTCTTTCCTGCAACTCCTGCGCCATCAATTGTGCCAAGTCGTACTGGTTCTTGTCTTTCGTTTGGGCTTCATCAACGATGTGGCGAGGGGAGGCCTGTTTCGTGGACAAGAGCTGGTATTCTACATGTATGTATCTCTGTCTAGGCTTTTGCACAGGACTGCAAAAATCGGGAGTTATACCGTAAACCACCCCCACTGCGCAGTTCTATGATCTCTCGAGATCGATGGATGCTATTGGAAACTGAAGGAACAGCAGATAAAAAACTGCTGGAAACAGTTGCCTTTCCCTCCATGCGACCATAATGTTCCTGTCATAGGCCTGCATGCAAAGGTCACTGACAGCAGACGTGTGGTCGTGACGGAGTGATGAGCACGTAATAATAATAATAATAATAATAATAATAATAATAATAATAAATCACATTTATATAGCGGTATTCTCCCACACATAGGTAAGGACTCACTGCGCTTTACATTAATTTAATTAGTTCATACACACACATACACACACAAACACACACATACACAGATACAAACAAACAAACAAACACACCGCCCACTTCCGCGCGATGCTGGTTTGTTTGTAGTGTTGCTGAAGAGAGAGCCATCGAACTCGGACAGTTCCACATCTGCCAGCAATTATCTGGCAGACCCTTGATCCTGCGCGGAACTCTACACAGTGGTGATGTCTTGAAATGGTGAAAAGGGGGAGGGAGAGGACGGAACGAATGAAACACCGACACTACCAGAATGACTGGAGCATTCAGGTTAGGCAGCGAAGAAGACAACTTTTATGCTGCGAGCCAGGATTAAACTAAAACATGAACCCCTGAATCCATGGCTCTATCAAAAGACTCGGCCAACCCGCGGTAAAAACTGTGTGGCCCACCGAAGCTATATATTTAGTCCCATTTTCTTCGCCATTTTAATGGCCACGGAAGCCGGGACAATTTTGCAATGCTATATTGATGATGACGATGGAGATGGCAATCATGAACGTATGGAGTTCTATTTAATGTTGAGACTGCGTGACAAGTCTTTTGCGGGTCCCAGTATCTCAGTTGGTTTGAGCGTCGGATTCACATGCTAGTGGTTGTGGGTTCGAATCCCGGGATGCGCTGCATTAAAACTGGCCTTCTCACTGTCCCATCTTAACATCATTGTTGTTTCGGTGGACTCAGTATAGGATTAGATAAGTCCCCATTCCCCCACTTCCCTGGGATGGTCATCCCCGTGGGCCATATCACCTGAGGTGGGTGCCGATGTAAAAACTGAACCAAATCAATCAAACAAGTTTGTATTCTACGCTTACAATTTTAAGATATCCTCGTGTCAACCGGGCCTGAAAGATACAAATATCTGTGGTCACGGTCAGGAGATCTCAGCAACATCTTGAATGACGTACCTGTAAAGTGGGTGAGACTCGACTGGTCTTTCCAGTGAGCTCTTTAACATGCTCAACTCTTGAATAGGTGTCGGTTGAGACAAAAAAAATCCCACAATCATTTTGACAGTACTGATGGGATTCCAACCCCCCTCCCCCCCTCCCCTTTTTCCAGTCGGTAGTCCGTTGCACTAACCACTGTACCACGGTGACTGGTTAACAGGAGCCATATTCATCAACGGCTTGAATCTCTTTCAACCTTGCAGTTTGCTTTCCGTATATACAGACAGGCTAAACAACATTCTCGGTAATTTAGATATTTCCACATTTCCACCACTGTAAAGATCTGTGTATCGGCTGTCAGGAAATGTTATTGGAATTCATCGGTTTGGTGTTCAGTTAAGGATATAAAAAAACAAAAACGAATGGCTTGGGATCAATGCCTCTGAAGCAACCCAGAAATTGTGAAAACACACACACACACACACAGACACACACAGACACACATACACACACACACACACACACACACACACACACACACATACACACACACACACACACACACACACACACACACACACACACACACACACACGCCTGCATCGAGAATGCTCCAGGCAGCACAATTATAATGAAACCAGCACCAATCAATGTGCAGTACTCTAATAAGCAAGACAACTACAAACAAATTGTTAACGACAGGCTGTTCAATAGGGCATGCAAGTTCATAAACAATCGATCAGTTACTAATAAGTGTGTGTGTGTGTGTGTGTGTGTGTGTGTGTGTGTGTGTGTGTGTGTGTGTGTGTGTGTGTGTGTGTGTGTGTGTGTGTGTGTGTGGTGTGTGTGTGTTTCGTTTCGTTCGTTCCTTGATTTAACGTCTTTTCACTATAAGTGATATTAGACGGGTAAAAATGTCATGGAGGATGATTTTTGGGGGGGGGGGGGGGGAAGGGGACAGAGGGGAACAGAGTAAGAGACGGAAAAAAAAAATTAAAAGGAATCGGCAAGGTCTTTAGAAAAAGGATATGGATGAACAGAGAAATGAAACTAGAACAACGCTAACATTAAATGTAAAAGAAAACATCGTCATAAAAAATCAAAACAAAACAATAAAATAATAATTGAAATAATAACCTTAAAGTAACGCATTAACAGGACTGTGAACCAATGATTCTGAAATTTTAACTAACAGAACTTGATCTGATATTACTTCTTTAAAATGCTTTTCAAGATAGTTTCCTTGTGTAAACATCTTTGGTAAGAAATAACGAAGCTTTCTACAGTAAAACAAACAGTGATACAATGTGAATTGTTTACCGCAAATACATAAAACGTTTTTACAATATTTAGGTTTCAAAGCGTTCAGTTGAATACGAAAATATGTGGTAACAATTAATCTCAAATGATATAACGAAAAACATACTGGAATTTTTTTTACAGATATTTTGAACTGAAAGTTTGATTCTTTTTTGAGACACAAATTTTTCATTTAAATGTTCATGAAATCGAATCCATGATGCTAATTCTAGCGAGTTGTAAGCTTCTTTTACCGAGGTGTTAACATGCAATTCTATGGAATTTTCAGAATTGAGTGCACCAGATTTAGCTGCTCTGTCAACTACGTTGTTGCCGTGAAGACCAACGTGAGAAGGCACCCAGCATAAACTGATTTCCGAGTTAACGCCTATCCCTACATGGGAAATGCTAAAGGCCACGTTTGATCTCGATTATGCAGACGTTAAAGAAGATGATAATGTCAACATTACACTGATCCAATACCTCAGAATGATCTCTGGTTTAATTCTCCAATCACCTTAGAAGAGCTAAAAACACAATACTGTTTCTACACAACAAAACGAGTTCGGTAGGTGTTGACGCAGTTTCGACTGAAATGATTAAACATCTCCCTGAAAACTATCTTATTTTCCTACACAAAATTCTGCAGAAATGCTGGGTTAGCGGAACTGTACCACAAATCTGGCAAAAGTCTATAGTTATACCGATATTAAAAGCAGGAAAATCGAAAACTGATAAAAACAGTTACAGACCCATTGCTTTGACGTCCCACACGAGCAAACTAATGGAAAGATTGATCTTAAACAGACTTTTACACTACTGTGATAAAAATAACGTTATTCCGGTTAACCAGGCAGGTTTTAGAAAAGGGAGATCCGCAGTTGAACACCTGGTTAAACTTACAACTCAGATCAAACAACAGTTTGCCCGCAGAAAAAGTGTTTTAGCTACTTTCTTTGATGTAAAAAAAGCTTACGATCAAGTTTGGCATAAACGTTTATTGTTCAAGCTAAAATCTGTTGGTTTATCTGGCAATATGTACAATTACATTAAATCTTTTTTAGCTAATAGAACAATACAGGCGTGTGTGTGTGTGTGTGTGTGTGTGTGTGTGTGTGTGTGTGTGTGTGTGTGTGTGTGTGTGTGTGTGTGTGTGTGTGTGTGTGTTGTGTGTGTGTTCGAGCGCATTTTTCTGTGTTTTTAGCATCCTGAGGTTTTTTGGTTGTTTTTTTGTTTTTTGTTTTTTGTTTTTGTTTTTGTCTGATGCGTGTATTCACGTTGCTTTGCCCATACTGTGAAGGCAGTGTCTTGCTACTAAGTTGACATACTCCGTCTTCGGTGGCCGTGCACACTGGGTGTTTTCATGTTAAAATGGCAGATGGGGAAAATCTTCACCTTTTATTCACCAGGCAGATATGTCCAGGCGGATCGAATCCAGGATCTTCTGGCTTGGTGTCCGATGTTTAACCACTACTGTCCCCTTCAGAGCATAAAGGTGTCACGCACGCACGCGCACAAACGGATAAACGGACAGACAGATAAACACACAGACACATGCGCGCTCGCACACATACACTCATACATGCACGCGCGCGCTCGCACACATACACTCATACATGCACACACATGCGCACGCACAGATACAAACACGGGAGCACAGACTCAGTGCGTGAGAGAACACGAGACGTCCGCGCGTGCATGAGAGTTATTCGCCAATAAAAACAGACGTGTGTGTGTGTGTGTGTGTGTGCGCGCGTGTGTATCTGTGTGTGCGCGCGCATGTGTGTACGCGTGTGTGAGTATGTGTGCGTGTGTGACTGTGTGTGTGTGTGTGTATGTGTGTGTGTGTGTGTATGTGTGCGCGAGTGTGCGTGCGTTTGTGTTGTGTGCGTGCGTACGTGTGTGTGTGTGTGTGCGCGCGCGCGCGCGCGTGTGTGTTTGAATATGCTTGTGTGCGTGTGTATGCGCCAGCGCGTGTGTGTAGGTTTCTTCTTTGCGGAAGGAAAATAAACAAAGCACGTCTCTCCCCTCCTCTCTTCCCCTCCACCATCTCTCGCTCTCTAACTAAACGGTAACGTGTGCCGAACTGGCATAAAATAACAAGAAACTTCGGGGAAAACTGGACAGCAGAAGGTCTCCTGAGGACCCCACCCCTCTCCTCAAGTAAGTCTCTCGGACCTAAACATCCTTATACTCCACGGGGACCGGGCCGCATCCATCCAGGTCATGACTCCTGAATGCCCTTTTGCTGTTACCATATAAAATATACTGTGCGTGGTTTGTACTCAGTTCACATCAGCGTTACGCGCTGTGGCGTGTGATACAGATTTAAGACTATTCGTGATGACACATAACTTGTTCTTGTCCTTCGACTTTAACATTAAAGATACATTTGCTACTTCTGCTAGTTACTGTTGGAAGGAACTATTACTGCATACTTCGGTTGCTATTGTTGTTGCTGCCACTACTGAATTCTTTGTGATTTATGCTTTCATGCATAACACTTTCTGCAAAATGCTAGACGTTATTTAATTTATCATAATCATCATCATCATCATCATCATCATCATCTTCATCATCATCATCATCACCACCACCACCACCACCACCATCATCATCAGTATCATTATCGTCCTCATCTTCTTCTTTTTCTTGTTATTATTATTATTATTATTGTTATTATCACATTTATCATCAGTATCATGATAGTCGTTACTACTCCTACTACTACTACCACTAAAACGACTGATACTAGCAGTGCTACTACTGTTGCTACCGCTTGTGGTGATTCTATCATAACACCTACACCTCATAGTAACTTGAAGGGCACAATACTCATATTCATATTTACTTCTTTTGTCACAGTGTATTTACCATGTGAAACTCGGGCTGCTGTCCCATTTGAGAGCACATCGCCGCAGTGGAGCGCACCCATTTTTTAAAACTAAGACTGTGAGGTTGTGAGGCGTGGACAGTCAAAAAGTAAAGCCAGAACAAGATTGAGGCAGCCGAGACGTGGTTTCTAGGAAGAATGTTGAGTTCCATGGACAGCAAAGAAAACAAACGAGACAGTCTTGATGGAGGCAGACACAAGTAGATCATTCATAAGGAAGATTAGGAAAAGACAGGCAACATTTATAGGCCATTTTATGAGGAAAGGGGAATTGGAGCACCTGGTCACAACAGGAAAGCTGGAGGGAAAGAGAGCACCAGGTAGACCCAGGGAGAAGATACTAGACGGACTTGCAGAGTGGCTGAAGACAAGGAGGGTGGAAGAGATGCTTGAGGCAACAAGAGATAGAGACAGATGGAAGTCCATGATCACCAACGCCATGCGGCAAGGTACCTGATGATGATGATGAAGACTGAAGACTCAAGCAATAAGGGACACAGAGGCGGCCAGAAAAACGTTAAAAAAAAGTCGATATGTAGAGGTACTTATGGGTAATGAATCATATGAAAGAAAAAAAATGTTTTTAAAATGTAGTTTCTCCCCCCCCCCCCCCCCCCCCCCCCCCACCCAGGTCGCGTAGTCTTTGCACAGCAACTCATCGAAGTGAGTAAGAGTTGCCTGTATCCAACCTGAAATTTGGTCCAAAGCGGCCGATAAAAAAAAAAGAAGGCGAAAGAAAACAATGATAGCATTACTTTCGACTGTGGCAATTTCTGACAGCTTTACTTTGCTGGGGACCACTGATACTTGATCAGATAAATCTTTGCCATTTTTTCAAGTGCAAAAGCTTGATTGAAACCGCATTCTACAATACTGTATGCGTGATACTGTGGATAAAACTATTTTTAATTCTTTGAAATTTTTGCACACACAGTTTATAGGCTATGGTGCGAAACAGACTTTTCAGTAATATTATATAAAATGGTCATTTTTGTGTGCGGCTGAGTTGGCGAAATTGCATAAATATGTTCTGAAACTATAAACTGGGCTAAGTGAACAAGAACAATGGCATTTAAATAAAATTCTGCTTCATACAGTTAAGCATGATATTTATCTTATTTGTCTTAAACAATTGCAGCTGCAGTATTCACAATATTTGTGTATGTGTGCTGTATGTTACCATACCGATTTATTTCCCAATTTTTTGGCTTTCTTCGTAGGCCTATATCTATACAATATGATGTTTCAAGTAAACCTCGCCCAAATGTCACATTAATCTATCTACTAGGTTTTATTATGATAAACTACAAACTTGGCACTTTTTTCGGGGCGGGGGGGGGGGGGGAGGCGATCCTGTGACATTTGTGTCAGAAAACCCCAGGACCAAAAGTGTTTAAGAATGATGTTATAGTATATCATCTTTTGCGCGCAGTTTCCGTCACTACTATGGTTATATTTATGTACTCGTAATGTTTGGAACATATACTACACTTCCGACTTGGAACTTCTCTAATCCCTGCAACCTTCACTGCACACTATAAAAGGAATACGAACTGGAATTCTGGCACAGAAGGGGAGGCATATTCCATTCCTACTAACTTTAAATGGAAAAGAGAAACAATCAAATTTTAAGAGCGCTTATCATTCCTTTCACACACACACAAATGAATACATAAAAATAAAAAACGTAACACAAACCCCACGTATACCAAGGTATCTTCAACAATCAGAAGTTAAACCACCCAGGCTGCACAGATCACTATGGAGCAAAGCAAGGATGTACGTGGAAGCAAAATACGTGTACGAATGAATCAAGATCACTGGTCAGTCAGTGACTCCACCAGTGGCATCAAATTATTCAAATCAAGCCCATGAATTAAGATATAGTTCAGGTATACAGATGTAGCAGTCTGTACGCAGAACAAAGAACAGACATACAGATGTAGCAGTCTGTAGGCAAGACAAAAAATACACATACAGATGTAGCAGTCTGTAGGCAAGACAAAAAAACAGACATACAGATGTAGCAGTCTGTAGGCAAGACAAAAAATACACATACAAATGTAGCAGTCTGTAGGCAAGACAAAGAACAGACATACAGATGTAGCAGTCTGTAGGCAAGACAAAGAACAGACATACAGATGTAGCAGTCTGTAGGCAAGACAAAGAACAGACATACAGATGTAGCAGTCTGTAGTCAAGACAAAGAACAGACATACAGATGTAGCAGTCTGTAGGCAAGACAAAGAACAGACATACAGATGTAGTAGTCTGTAGGCAAGACAAAGAACACACATACAGATGTAGCAGTCTGTAGGCAAGACAAAGAACACACATACAGATGTAGCAGTCTGTAGGCAAGACAAAAAACACACATACAGATGTAGCAGTCTGTAGGCAAGACAAAAAACACACATACAGATGTAGCAGTCTGTAGGCAAGACAAAAAACACACATACAGATGTAGCAGTCTGTAGGCAAGACAAAAAACACACATACAGATGTAGCAGTCTGTAGGCAAGACAAAAAACACACATACAGATGTAGCAGTCTGTAGGCAAGACAAAAAACACACATACAGATGTAGCAGTCTGTAGGCAAGACAAAAAACACACATACAGATGTAGCAGTCTGTAGGCAAGACAAAAAACACACATACAGATGTAGCAGTCTGTAGGCAAGACAAAAAACACACATACAGATGTAGCAGTCTGTAGGCAAGACAAAAAACACACATACAGATGTAGCAGTCTGTAGGCAAGACAAAAAACACACATACAGATGTAGCAGTCTGTAGGCAAGACAAAAAACACACATACAGATGTAGCAGTCTGTAGGCAAGACAAAGAACAGACATACAGATGTAGTAGTCTGTAGGCAAGACAAAAAACACACATACAGATGTAGTAGTCTGTAGTCAAGACAAAGAACACACATACAGATGTAGCAGTCTGTAGGCAAGACAAAAAACACACATACAGATGTAGCAGTCTGTAGGCAAGACAAAAAACACACATACAGATGTAGTAGTCTGTAGGCAAGACAAAGAACACACATACAGATGTAGCAGTCTGTAGGCAAGACAAAAAACAGACATACAGATGTAGCAGTCTGTAGGCAAGACAAAAAACACACGTACAGATGTAGTAGTCTGTAGGCAAGACAAAAAACAGACATACAGATGTAGCAGTCTGTAGGCAAGACAAAAAACACACGTACAGATGTAGCAGTCTGTAGGCAAGACAAAGAACAGACATACAGATGTAGTAGTCTGTAGGCAAGACAAAAAACACACATACAGATGTAGCAGTCTGTAGGCAAGACAAAAAACACACATACAGATGTAGCAGTCTGTAGGCAAGACAAAAAACACACGTACAGATGTAGCAGTCTGTAGGCAAGACAAAGAACAGACATACAGATGTAGTAGTCTGTAGGCAAGACAAAAAACACACATACAGATGTAGCAGTCTGTAGGCAAGACAAAAAACACACATACAGATGTAGCAGTCTGTAGGCAAGACAAAGAACAGACATACAGATGTAGTAGTCTGTAGGCAAGACAAAAAACACACATACAGATGTAGCAGTCTGTAGGCAAGACAAAAAACACACATACAGATGTAGCAGTCTGTAGGCAAGACAAAAAACACACATACAGATGTAGCAGTCTGTAGGCAAGACAAAAAACACACATACAGATGTAGCAGTCTGTAGGCAAGACAAAAAACACACGTACAGATGTAGTAGTCTGTATGGGGGATAAAGAACACACATACAGATGTAGTAGTCTGTAGTCAAGACAAAGAAACACACATACAGATGTAGCAGTCTGTAGGCAAGACAAAAAACACACATACAGATGTAGTAGTCTGTAGTCAAGACAAAAAAACACACATACAGATGTAGTAGTCTGTAGTCAAGACAAAAAACACACATACAGATGTAGCAGTCTGTAGGCAAGACAAAGAACAGACATACAGATGTAGCAGTCTGTAGGCAAGACAAAGAACAGACATACAGATGTAGCAGTCTGTAGGCAAGACAAAGAACAGACATACAGATGTAGTAGTCTGTATGGGGGATAAAGAACAGACATACAGATAACATGCATAAAAAATGATAGAAATAAAAACGTTTTTTAAAAAAAGTGTAGGCTAGGTAAAACATCGGCTAGGTAGGATCTCAGGACCTGGCCAGCTCATGGGTTTATGTGCAGGCTTAAGGCTTACGCCATGATCACCATCACATGGCACCTGTGACGTTAGTGCATATGGAATTCATTCCGAGTGCAGAGACGTCATCTTGAGAAACTGAAACTGAAGCTGATGTGTAGTTTGTATGAAGAGCAAAACAAGAAACAACCACACAGATGTAGCAGTATGTGGGCCGAACAAAGAACAGATATACAATTGCAGCAATCTGTAGGCAGGACAAAGAACAGACACACAGATGCAGCAGTCTGTAGACAGAACAAAGAACAGACGCAGCAGTCAGAATTCCAGAACAACAGTCCCTTGGCAAGGCAGAACAAAGAATTCACACACGCAGCAGAGTGCATGCCACCCATCAACAAAAGTTACCCCAGAAGCAGATGTTTCAAAGTAGCCCCCTCTCCCCTTCCCGTCTCTTTCTCTCTCCACGAACGCTGCGTGTGGACCTGAATGAGAGTATTATCCCATCCAATCTACAAACACAAGCCCGACTTCTTAATTAATTTTAAGAACGGCCGTCTGTCAGTCAAAAGGGGCGAGGAACCACAGGAGAAATCAGATAGCGTGGTCAGCTGTAGACAGCTCGCGAACAGATACTGCGTGTCCAGATTGCCAGTCACTGAACTCTTCATTGATCTCAGTGGTCACAACAGGTTTATGACTGATCTGTGTTTTATGCCTGTTGTGTTGGGTAGTTTGTTTTTAACAATAAGTTGCCTACTGTAACATGTATGATCAGCACGTACATTTACGTTCATCAGAAAAGTTACAAGTGACATGTACGAGACGTATGCTTGTACTTCACCATTATTCCTCATTGTTACAGCGTTTGTTCTCTCTCTCTCTCTCTCTCTCACTTCGCCCTCCCTCAGTCTCCATGTTTTCCTATACATGATTTGGTTTCCACTGACGTCGCGAATCCATGCCCCCATCATCCGCACCCTTATCACAATGTTTCCATATGAACAGGCGAAAGCTGTACACATTAGAATATTTCGTACTTGTGTTCGTAATCATATACATGTACGTATTCTCTCTCTCTCTCTCTCTCTCTCTCTCTCTCTCTCTCTCTCTCTCTCTCTCTCTCTCTATTTTTCATATTTTCATGCTGTTGTGCTGTGTATCGTATTTGTACTATGAGTGTAAAACCTTTGTGGATGGGGGTTGGATGTAAAACAGCATTACATTGTTTATGCAACTTTTACCAGGTCTTGCTCTTGTTCTCACTTTTTCCAACAACAGCTCATGATCTACATGTATCTGCACCCCATCAAGTGAAGAATTCAGGCAGGTATCCACTGTGCTTGTTACTGATAGGCACAGTGATCAACCAATAGGTTGCAGACGTATATGCATGTATATATAAAACATCATATTCCCCGCATTTTACATATGTATACAACTCCCACCTCCCATCTTCCTTACACTTTCTGCTTGTCGTGTGTTAGTAACAGGGTGTCGTGTTCTTGTTTGTTTGTTTGTTTTTTCGTTGCTGTTTTTTTCTGGTCCGTGGTGATGTTGCTGCTGCTGCTGCTGCTGTTACTGTTGTTGTCAAGCTTTGGATGAATATGACGAGGCTTGTTAAGAGGTACACGCATGACAACCGTATGATCATCATTATCATCGTCGTCATCGTGATCATCATCATTAACATCATTTTATCATCATCATCGTCATTATCATCATCATCATCATCACCATCATCATCGTCACCATCATCATCATCATCATTTACTATCATCATTACTTTTACTACTATTATTACCACCTTCATCATCTTTGTTATCGTAAACATTTGACTGATCTTCTTTAGATTCGAAGAACTATGGAATTTGCGGCACTGGAAAGATTCTAGGATACAAACCAGGTAGGGGCAGAGAGTTAAAGAGAAACTTGCTGTTACCCATGCAGCAGGCTCGGCCCGCCTTTTCCACGACACCCGTGTTATTGTTGTTATTGTTATTTTGTTTGAACCCCAGCCGACTGCGTAGAGCCATATCAGGGCTATAACTATATCAAAACATACACATTACTTCAACACGAAAAAAGAAAAGAAAATTAAGTACACCCATATCAATGAATTCGCGCACATAATCTAACATAATCGAAGGATATGCCCCTGGCGTTGACCACTCTGTTCAATTTATCGCACATACCTGAATACAATTTTAAACTCACTGCGGAACTGCTTTCAGTTTCTGCGTTCGGGGCGTAGACTCCGTGTACCAGCTTGGAAAAGAAATCTTTACCGCTTTTCTTTTGTCCCGTCTGCTATCACCATCCTTAATGCAGACGTGTTGTAGGCCTATGATGCGGCCCTAGGGTCACTCAACTGCTCCCTCGTGTGAATGCGAGAATGGGTTGGCTGCTGATGTACGATTTATATTTTAGGCATTTTATGTTAACGTAGGAGTGTGTGGGTGTGCGTGTGTGTGTGTGTGTGTGTGTGTGAATGTGTGTGTGTGTGTGTGTGTCAGAGTTTCCGCTAGCATCCAGAATCTACCAGTACCGGTTACCGGTTACGGCAGCCAAAATTTGTATCGGTTCTAGGGCTAAAATTGCCGGTAGCCTACCATGAATAACCCATTCTCGTAACACGGCTGTTCCCGAGCAAGATTTCAGTTAGATCGAGAGCAGGAGCAGCAGAGGGGAGGGGAGGGATACAACGATAACCAGATGTGGACTGTCAAGTGGCAGCTTGGCCAGTTGAAAATTGCATCACGTCAGCTTTCGGCCTGCCTGGCGATAACATAACAACATGTGGGCCAGCAGCGTGTGAAAGGAAGGGAGAAAATTAATCTGGTTTCTACAGGCGGCTAGACCGCCGTCTAACTGTAGGCATCAGCGATGCTGCCTCGATACTATAGCGATAAATAGGGTAAGCAAATGGTTAGGGCCGAATTCTTGAGTCTATCGGTACTGGATACTGAAGCAGTGCATTTTTGCCGGTTCAAACCTACTGTTCACCGGTAAAAACCGGCATATGTCGGTCTAACGGAAGCTGTGTGTGTGTGTGTGTGTGTGTGTGTGTGTGTGTGTGTGTGTGTGTGTGTGTGTGTGTGTGTGTGTGTGTGAGTGTGTGTGTGTGTGTGTGTGTGTGTGTGTGTGTGGTACATGCGTGCACGCGTTGGATAGTTGGCCTGACTTTTAATTGTGTTATATGCATGTGGATTTTACTCGTTGCTGTGCTGCCAAAGAAAAATTTCCATGTTTGTTAACATATATGGACAATAAAGTTTTTCAATTCAATTCAATTCAATTCAACTAAAGACACTAAAACATACATAGAATCCGGCCTGAATTACCTGACATTGATTCCGCATATCACATTTCCCTAGAGCCAAAAACGTATTTAATACATGTCCTCAATCCAAAGAGAAAATACTTAAGACCTTATCGAACACATACGGGTGAATGGACCAGCAAGGCAGAAAATGATAGAAATGACAGAAAGCAAAAGGAGCGAGGCAGAAACAAAGAGAGTGACAGAAAAGAGAAAATTTCTAGCAAAGAATTTTCAGAAGGTGCCGATACTATTCATAATGAAAGAGTCATCGGCATCCGTACGATGGAACGACACTCGTGTCATCTAAGAGAACGCTCAAGGTGTATATACCTTGGAGACAGAAAAGGGAGAATAAACGTGCAAGCAAGGAGTACTGTCGTGTTTTCCTTAAGGCATCAGACACAGACATGGCTTACTCATTCTGTAACGTGCATATTTGATGTTCTGCGTGAACACTCACGGAGCGGTTCAGACACTAACAGACCTGCACTTGTGTTGACATGGGAGATCAGAGATGGCGGAAAATATCACCATCTTTCACCCACTAGCAGTACCCATATAGGATGGAACCCAGATCTTCTATGCTAAATGACTACTTGGTTGTCGAGCATATAGACTGATGATAATAATAACAATCGTAATGACAGTAATAATAATAATGATAGACCAGTAGCCATGATGTAGTGGTTAACGCAAGAGACTACTAGGAAGATTGTGGGTTCGAATCCCCATCAGTCCTTTTAAAATCTTTCTGCCCCAACCGCCTTTTAAAATCTTTCTGCCCCAACCGGCTTCTACTCAGAGTTGAGAGTGATACTGACTCACTCGGAAGACTGGGACCGCACATTCGAGTTTCATCAACTTCACAGATACGTAATTGAGAGCGTTGTTCAAATCATCTGACCAACACCGCAGGTGTCTGTATCTCAAGAGCCTGGTTGACGCCAGGACATATTGTGATAGTAAGCGTGGAGTACAGCCCTGTCACGCAGTCTCAATCCTAGATGGAAATCTACAGCGTCATGGTTATCATCCTCATCGTCAACATCATCATATCATTATAAAAGTTGTCCTGGCGTTTGTGACATTAAGTTGGTGTAGAAAAAGGGACAAAAATGATAACAATTATGGTGGTGGTGGTGGTGGTGGTGGTGGTGGTGGTGGTGGTGATAATGATGATGATGGTGATGGTGATGATGATGGTGACAATAACAACAACAATGATGATGATAGTAATAATAGTAATAATTACCAAGCCTGCGCAAAATATATTGCACTGACAAAAGCCTGGAAAAGACGAGGGGAACGGAACCTATGTAACACTAATAATGATAAGCCTGCAGTAAAAATTATTACACCGGCAAAAGCCTGGAAAAGACGAGCGGAACGGAATCTATGAAACACTGACACCGTCAGAACAATCAGCGCGTTTAGATGGGCAGCGAACAGGCCATTTTTTTCCCGTTCCGGTGGGACAGACCACGCTGAGACATGATTTGAACTTCACGGCCCACAACTCTATGAAAAGAACCAGCCAGACATGTGACAAAATAAAAATGTCATGGCCTACCTGGATGTCGAATACACGACCTCCACCTTCGTGGCAGGTCTTTTTGACCAACTGGGCAAATGGGATTGGGTAGGGGCTGAAGAAAAGGGTTCGTAAGCTGTCTGGTAGGGATATCATTTATATGATATCCCTTTCGGACAGAATGAACGGATCATGATTTTGAGCACAATATCAGTACCTAGGTATTTTCAATTATAAGCGTTACTTTTTTTTGCACCGGAAGTTGCCACCAGAAAGCAAACAATGGTAACAGCTTAGCATGAAAGTAATGTGTTAAATCCATAACATGATCATCAGATCCCAGTAACAGTGACTCTTTGAATTGATTCCATTCTAAATTGTTTTTTCCCGTTTCACAATTCATTCCCAAATGAAATAAATGGGGGAAAAAACAAATCCGTGGGGAGGTGGGAAAGTAGCTCTGGTCTCTGAGAAAGTTTGGACAGTCATACTTTGAACCGTCAAACTGAACGTATTTCCCAGTGAACTGGAATCCCTGTAGCAATTCGCTGCCCTTCTCAGCCTCTTTCCTGCAACTCCTGCGCCATCAATTGTGCCAAGTCGTACTGGTTCTTGTCTTTCGTTTGGGCTTCATCAACGATGTGGCGAGGGGAGGCCTGTTTCGTGGACAAGAGCTGGTATTCTACATGTATGTATCTCTGTCTAGGCTTTTGCACAGGACTGCAAAAATCGGGAGTTATACCGTAAACCACCCCCACTGCGCAGTTCTATGATCTCTCGAGATCGATGGATGCTATTGGAAACTGAAGGCACAGCAGATAAAAACTGCTGGAAACAGTTGCCTTTCCCTCCATGCGACCATAATGTTCCTGTCATAGGCCTGCATGCAAAGGTCACTGACAGCAGACGTGTGGTCGTGACGGAGTGATGAGCACGTAATAATAATAATAATAATAATAATAATAATAATAATAAATCACATTTATATAGCGGTATTCTCCCACACATAGGTAAGGACTCACTGCGCTTTACATTAATTTAATTAGTTCATACACACACATACACACACAAACACACACATACACAGATACAAACAAACAAACAAACACACCGCCCACTTCCGCGCGATGCTGGTTTGTTTGTAGTGTTGTTGAAGAGAGAGCCATCGAACTCGGACAGTTCCACATCTGCCAGCAATTATCTGGCAGACCCTTGATCCTGCGCGGAACTCTACACAGTGGTGATGTCTTGAAATGGTGAAAAGGGGGAGGGAGAGGACGGAACGAATGAAACACCGACACTACCAGAATGACTGGAGCATTCAGGTTAGGCAGCGAAGAAGACAACTTTTATGCTGCGAGCCAGGATTAAACTAAAACATGAACCCCTGAATCCATGGCTCTATCAAAAGACTCGGCCAACCCGCGGTAAAAACTGTGTGGCCCACATGGGGTGTCATACCAACGACCTCCGCGTTATCAACACTGCACTCTAACCAACTGAGTGAATGGGCCTTCACTAACATTTGTGTGGCCCACATGGAGGTCGAGCACACGACTTCCTTATTGCTAGAAACGTCTGCAAGCAGCTGCAGCCACCCAGCTCCACAGATTTCACCTGACTGAAGATTTTGGGACCAGCTTCATCTCTACGGACCTATGTGAGCAAGGTTGTTGGATTATTCTGAACAGCAAGGTCAGAAAAAGAAAACAAATTTCAAGCTGTGATCATTTTCTGATTAATTAATATGAGACCAACCACGCGAATTTGAAGTCATCTGACTTGAAGTTACCTCATAACTTAACAACAGAGATAAACCTGCTTGGTCAAAGCATTAGGAAGTTATGCATCCCTGAACTTAAGCCGGGTTTTTACTTATATAGTTCCCGACTTTAAAATAACTAAACAGACACACCTACCAACGACTGTTTTCCATCAAATCTACACCGCTCGTGTTATCATTTGATATTTTAATGTTTAAACTATTACTTTGAATGAACAGCATTTCAGAAATGGCCGCTGCAGACGCTTGGTTCGAGTCCAGCACTTCAGCAGAGTGGGAATTTAACTTCACAACACCGAACTTTCAGAAGAACGACAGCAGGGCAAACCAACCAACGCAAGTTTTTATCCCATGCAACAACCCAGAAAACTTGATTGACGAGACCACAGCCAAACAAGTGGACAGACTTTTTCAAATCATTGTACTCCCCGCAATGGTACTCATTGGCGTCACAACCAATATCATCAACTGCCTTGTTTTTGTGCGTCAAGGTTTGAAGGATCGAATCAACTTGTGTCTGTTTAGTCTCGCTCTTGCAGATATCAGTTTTCTTCTTATGATGTTCGTCAACAAATTCTTCGATATTCTGAGTGTGTTTAATAAAGATCTGGCAGAACATTGGAGATACGTACGTCATAAAACAGTTCTGGGACCTAGGTTTGGGACAATGAATATCTCCAACCTGATGACGATGATCATTTCATTGGAAAGATGTATCTGTGTTGTGTCTCCCTTCACGGCCAAACTGTTCCTAAAGACCAGGTAATCTCATTTCATTGTATTTTTCTCCAACTGCACTTGTTCTTTTTGGGTTCTCTCTCTCTCTCTCTCTCTCTCTCTCTTCTCTCTCTCTCTCTCTCTCTGTGTGTTTTCATTCTTGCATGATCTTTTTTAAATGCAGATTCCATAATATCAACTCATTTTGAATGAAAATATAAAGTGACATTGTTCGCAAACATTCACAAAACAGTAACAAACAACTGCAACAATACCTACATCTTATTTCGAGGTGTTTTGTTACAGTTGTTTGTTTGTTGCTGAAAATGGATGAGATGGTCAGAGTACAGCACACATAAATCTCTTTGCAAACCATATTTCGCATTCTCGCACCAAAATGGAAAATTACGGTGTAGTACAAAGGGCGGCTTTTTTTCGTACACTTCTTGCATATGCACGCCCAGTATCTATAAACAGAAAAGAAAATAATTTGCACTGAGTACATTTATAGAAAGACGATCAAATCATATAACAAGAAGGTTTTGTTGGTACGTTTTAGTGACGAAAACATTTACTTTTCAGTTTACCAACAATAACAGATTTGTTTCACATTGCGTTCGTGTAAAAAGATTAAGTAAAAGT
Source organism: Monoplex corrugatus (assembly GCA_030674185.1). Classification (NCBI taxonomy): domain Eukaryota; kingdom Metazoa; phylum Mollusca; class Gastropoda; order Littorinimorpha; family Ranellidae; genus Monoplex; species Monoplex corrugatus. The sequence continues at coordinate 78,247,336 of CM060309.1, read as the reverse complement.
TTGAGTGTTGTTTTACATAGTGAAGTGTCAATGTTCTAACAAATTTGTGTATGAAAACCAATATTTTGAAAATTCAAAAGTTCATCTGTAAGTGACACAAATATCTTGTAAAATTTATACACGAAGCTTAATTATTTCAGTAAATGTTTGTACACTACGTCTGCTTTTGTTTATTCTGCACGTATTGCATTTTCTCAGTAAGATTTTAAGATCAAATATATCATCTGTTGTCTTGTTTTCTTTCGTTCCAAAGAGGATTAAGTCAACGTCTAACACCAATGTAATACTACTTCCACAGTTTTTAGTATTCCTTCCAGTTTTATCTGGAAAGACTGAGAATACAGGCATAGATAGTGTTCTAGTACTGCATGTTTCTTTTTCACAAGAGATACATTTATCACTGGCAACGATTCCCACTGTTATTAAAATAGTATTTGTCACCAGCATTCTATAGCATAATCTACACTGAATTGATCTAAATCCTATATTCTTTATTTTTTGTATTTTTTCTCAGCATTACTTCCCACTCAATTAAAATGTTTAATTTCCTTTCCAAATGTACAAATGGTATGATACGCAAATAAATAAACAAATACAAAAATAAAGAAATATGCACACACACACACACACACACACACACACACACACACACACACACACACACACACACACACACACACACACACACACACACACAAACACATGGCCAGAAGACGGTTTTTATCTGTCTTCCTCGCAGATCTTTGAGACCGATGATAACATTTGACATTCGGAGGTAACAGGTTGTAACATGGTGTAAGGTTTCATTTAGTGAAACAGTTTTTTGTGTGTGTTGTTGTTGTTGTTTTTTGTTTGTTATCTGAGTGTCTTGAAGAAATAAGCTGAAACTGTTCACATTTGCAAGTCATAACATACGTACATTCGCTCTTGTCCTACCAGGCACATGACAATTGTGATTGTGATCTTGGCCGTCTACATCCTGGGTATCTACAGCCTGCTGAACACTAAATACTCCACACGTCGAATCATCGATCCCACCACCAACACGTCTCGCTGGGTGTTACGTCTCAGTGACTTCTACCTGAACAACCGTACCATCATCGATATCTTCTACAATCACCTCCTCCTTCTGACTGCTCCTTGCATGTCGTTAGTCGTGGTAATTGCGACGACCTCCATCACCATCATCAAGTTGAGACAAACACTGACCTGGAGACACCAAAGTGTTCATAGTAAAACTCTGGCTGGTGAGGATCTGTGGTGTGTGCTGTTAGCTGTAATCTGGTTTGGTGAGGCTGGTGTTCAGTAGTTTGGTGCGGTGTGGGGGATGAACTGAAGGACATGAATAAAGGGGGCAATGAATTGCTTGTGCAAAAGGTGAGTTGGTTTCATGGACTTCTGCGATATGTTGGTACAGCATATCAGCGTGGTCCAGTCGTGTGAGTTGACCCAACAGTCCACTTACACCGGATCTCACTTTAATTTTATTCCATTTTACTTTATTTACTAAGGACTACTACGATAGATCGGAAATCTTGACTTTGCAGATTGTTTGGCACTGGTCTCCCCCACTCACCAACACATGCAGAAGAAAAATCCTATGTCAAAATCTTCATGCAACAAAGAGGGTTAAAGATCCGTTAAAAGAAAACAGGTGATCATACCGATCTTTTCAACTGCCCCCACCCCACTTCCCTCACCAATCCAAGTAGACAGAATTACTGTAGAAGAGTTGACCTATCTAGGCAGCAATGTCAGACACGACGGACGAGCAAGTAGTGACATCATAACCCGTTTCAGCAATATCAGAAATTCGTTCAACAAAATATTGAGCTTCCCTCAGAACAGCATGAACACCAAACTGAAACGGTCTACAGCTGTGTCCTTTTCATTCTACTTTACGATTCAGAATGCTGGAGGATGACAGATAGCGTATTTACGAAGCTATCAACCTTACACACACACACACACACACACACACACACACACACACACACACAACACACACACACACACACACACCGCGCGCACACGCACATGCACACACACATGCACTCAATCACACACCAACAAACAAACGAAACATACACACACACGCACATACACACACACACACACACCCCGCGTACACACATGCCACACACACACACACACACACACACACACACACACAGGAGCGCACGCGCGAGCGCGCACACACACACATGCACACATACACACAACCTCCAAAGAATCATGCACATTTTCTGGCCCAAAATCATCTTCAACAAATAACTTCTTGCCCAATGCAATCAAGCGAATATGAATGGATTGGACATAAAAAAATCGGGTGTATCACCCCCAACAGAGCAGGTTAATATCACCCGAACTGCAGTTCAATGGATACCAGAAGGAAAACAAGCTCGGAAAACACACACACACACATACACACACACATACACACCACACACACACACACACACACACACCCCACACACACACACACACACACCACGCACACACACACACACACACACACACACACACACACGGCGACAAACAATAGATCTTAAGTCCCTAAAACACAATTGAGATACGATACAGAGGCTGGTCCATGGCAGAATGGGCAGTAAGTACGTAAGTACTAGGCCATGTGCTAGTATGTCATGGCACTCGTATGTCTGTTGGGCTTCCAAGTTCGAAAGACGGGATACACTTGCATTTTGGGTGCCCTAGCCTAGTAGACTGGTAATAGTTGGGACGCTGTGCTGCTAGACTGGAAACTTATTTCGACAGTTTGTATTTTTCACAACGGGTAAATGGAGTGGAAGCTGATGTTTCATGGTGACAGGTAGGGAGCTTGAGTCTGCATGACACATGGGGACTCGGGACTTTGCGGACGTGCAGATAATATTTAGGCCTAGTCTCAAGCAAACCGACATTTTTGGGTTTCAGGTTACTTTTTTCGGACATCACAAAACCTTCCAAACAGGATGAATTTACTTCAATAACAGATTGATGGGGGCACATAAGCAATGGTTTATAGAAGCCACAATGTAGCTAAAACCTCAAAACCTTACCAAAGTGTTGGGTTTATGTGCTGGCTTATGGATTTTTGTGCCACGATCATTTTGGATCTTTTTCCATCACAAAGTATCTGTGAGGTTGAAGCATATGGAATTTACTCCGAGCGCAAAAAGGCTGTCTTGAACAAAACTGAAACTGAAAGGGGTGTCACGTAGGTGTGGCATGATGCCATGTGGTAAATGGCATAAAGCTGTACCTATTACGATACACGTGTTGCGACCAGATTGTAATGAACTTTGTTCTTTACTATATACATTTTATTGTTTTCTTTCACTGTAATGCAGCAAAACAGCAGAATACAGACAAGAAATGCTTTTTCCTCTGTCTTGTGAGTCAGGTTTTACCAACACGTCTTTCCAGGTGCAACACAGGAAGGATTTAATCTGATGCGGATTTGAACCAAATCACGTTTAAATGTCACTGTTACGCACCAGATAACAAGTAACGCAACGAGCATAATAACAAACTGTAATGTAAGAGTGACTATTGTCTTTGTTGTTCACGTTGTTGATGCTATTCTTCTCATAGCTACATGTAATGTCGGCTTTGACGATGTGACCCATTTTTGTTTACTTATGAACGCGGAGTTCATCGTTACAACATTGCCATCATGTGAGATTCTTGGTCATAGTGGTATCACAAGAAAGCAAACTGCTGGCCAGCTGACCAGGAAAGACACAAGAAGAAATCTCAAGTACTTACACACCCTACACAATTTCAAAGCAAAAGCATCCATTTCTATGCTGACACTTTATAAAAGAATGGAATCTCCAACACACGATAATCTTTACCAGCTACAACCAAACCATAGTTATTTCCAGATAGTTTTGGGAAAACTGTATCTTTTACATTACATGGGAGTGACTTGATCTCACTCGTTTTCTTCCTGTTGACACCTGCGGAAGTTCTATGGTGTATAGCCTGCGACAAGCTTGGATGCTTATTCATCGCTGAAATCTACTTGAGTTACGAAAACAGGGTTAAGAGCAGCCATGTCAATACAGACCACTTTTCTTTGTGTTAACATAAATACATTATCAAACCATACGGATACCTCTGAAATACACTGAATGTACAAAGCATCCCTTTAACTAAAACATTGATGTGTTCTATAGGCCTGCTGGACAATTGTGAAAAGTCATCTTAGATTAGCTTGGCACTAAATATGCGAATATGTCATTTTATAAACAGTTTTATTATTGTTGTCACTGATTTTGAAGTGCTGGTACTTATGCTGTACTCAACAGCAGGAGTTGTTGTTTAGGAGACAGACAAGAGGTGGCAGTGACGAAGATGCTGACGGTGGTTTGTTTAATTTACGTCACGACAATCACACCATCTGTGACACAGGCTTTCTGCAGAACATTTATACCGGGCTATTTACCATCAGGTGTGTTAGTGTACTTATTTGCCCGCTTTTTCTTCTCTCTCTCTCTCTCTCTCTCTCTCCTCTCTCCCTCACTCTGTGTGCTCTGGTCTGCTGTCCTTCTCTTTCCTGAACTGTTGTGAGATGGATGTACACAAACACGCACAAGTATGGTGTCAGCTTTCCTGATGATGTGTGGCTGTGTGTCGTATAGTCCATCTTTGGACGCAATTTGAATGTAAAACGGCACACCAATGCTTATTCCATCATTATAATTACGTTGTCCAATAACTTGTTTAGTCCTTGGAGGTGACAAGGCGTAATGATGGGATGAATGGGCACACATAAATCCTTCTCCTTCTGTGGGATGCAGTAGCAAGCAGGTCAGGCATATTGAGGTGAGGTTTGTACAGTGTCTCGTATTTGCCACCTAGCTCTTCCTCTGTCGACCTCGGCGATGGTCACTTTCCACGGCACGCTGGAGGATGAACTCGGACAAATTGTCGTGGCAGATGGCGTGAACAAATTATGCATGCTCACAGCATTTCACTGCTGTGGGAAGTGATGGCTCTGGGTTCATTGAAGTGTTGATCTTTGTATATTCTTGACGGTCATATGTTCGAGGTATGACATATAAAGCAGTTTCCTTGGGTACATGTTCTTACAAAGTTCAATGTTTTTCTTTGGGTCAGCAGACACTGTCCATGGTTCACACTCAGAAAGAAACACTGAGTGTGAACCATGGACACTGTCTCTGAGTGTGAACCATGGACATTGTCTCTGAGTGTGAACCATGGACATTCTCTTTGAGTGTGAACCATGGACATTGTCTCTGAGTGTGAACCATGGACATTGTCTCTGAGTGTGAACCATGGACATTGTCTCTAAGTGTGAACCATGGACATTGTCTCTGAGTGTGAACAATGGACATTGTCTGCGAACCCGAAGAGTGTTTTGTACAAGTGTACGTGGTGGTGAAGTTGATGGTACTGCTTCTCAAGATTCTGTGCGGTCAGGTCTTTACTGACACTGCGGTTGTGAGCCTGAAGTGTATTTCTGTCGTGCAGCTGCCATCTATCGTCAGAGAGTAGCTCCCAGTTATTGATACTGTCGACGTTTTTCCAATTTCTTTACCAATCATACATTTACTGCACCGTTTTTGCTTGTGCTGTTGACTATAACTGCTCTGTTTTTGCTAACTTCCATTCCATACACCTCTGCAATGTCGACATATCCTGCAAATCGGTGCTGGTGCCTGTCAACAAGTTGACATGAAATACGCCTGTCACCAACTGAGATGGAAAGATAGTGATCATGGAATACTTTTCGTGTGCATGGGCTTCACCAGATGTTAAACGAGACAGATATAGCAGATATTCTTCATATTTCCCAACTGTAGTTTACAAGACCTTTCCTAGTCGACTGTCGATAAACACAGCTCTATATGAGCTTTTACAAGCCATCTATTAACCTTGGACTATACACATTTTGGAATTTGCCAAAGGCATTTCTTTCAGCCTCGACTGAATGTTGTCTTGAAGTCGATAATTTTGTGAAAAAATTGTGATAGAGATCATCTCGACATTGTAAGCGTTTTTCTAACATGAACTAATAGTTGTAAATCTCCTGAACAGTACACTTACCAAGTCTGAAGCCTGCCTGTTTCTGTTTATCTATACTACATTTTATAAGATTATACTTCATACAGGACACACACACACACATTTATCTCTCTCTCTTTCTCTCTCTCTCTCTCTCTCCACACACACACACACACACACACACACAACACACACACACACCACACACAACACCAAAACACAACTACACACACATTCGATCAAATAATACGCCTTCTGCTGTTGTTTTCAGGGAAATACTGCAACACGTTCATAGTCATCCAGGCCATGATCAATACGTGTGAGATGACCAACTCCTCTTTCAATTTCATCGTCTACTTCAGTATGGGGTCCAGGTTCAGGGACACAGCCCGCCAAATGTTTGGCAAGGTGCAAGGGACAAGACAGCCCTCCTCAGGCTCCTTACCCTTTTCTATAACGGCTGACAGGACTCTTCAGAACTTCAGCGGTTCCAAACAATGTAAGATGTGATGGGAATTGGGATTTATGGATCCAGCACAAAACCATTAGTACTGAACTCAGAACTGAGAACAAAAGCACTACGAATACTACATCCTCATTACAGGGACAGGAGTCAGCTGACTGTCAAAGTTCGATCATAGCGTCAGTAATCTGTAGTCACAGGCACAGGCTGAGGCATTCTCTACCTGCACTGCACTATAATGCATTTCACACCATCCATAAGAGATCTGGTGTGGCCTGGTCTACCTACACCGTCACTCTAACCTGAAAGCGTCATTTCTTCGGATAAATTTATACATATTGTTATTATTTTTAGCAAAAACGTCTCTTAGAATCGATTTTTGTTAAACACAGTGTTGTTATTCTAAAACAAATAAAATCATCTCTTAGATTTGATATTTGCCAATGAAGGCAACACTTCCCTTAGGTTACTCTATTACAGAGCTTTTAGTCTCTGCAGAACGACTGCAGCACTTACCACAGAATTAATATGAATTGGATACTAATATGTTTCTTCATATTTACTTGTAGGTCATTGGGAGTTCGCATTTCAATGCCAAGATATTTTTAGTGCACATAAATGAACTTTCCCTCAATGATGGGCTGCATCTTCAAAATCTTAATTCTTGCACCATACTGGCCAATGAGCTAAACTTTCGAATCAATTTTTCTACAAAACTAAAACTACAGCCATTTAAAATGCACAGATTTTGTAAAATAGTTACATTAATACAGAAAACAGCATTCTTTGCTTTGCTTAAAAGATAAAAAAATTTAAATGAAAGATAAGTTTCTGGAAAACAAAATGCTTAGGCATTCGTATGCATTCACAACAGGCACAACAGCTTTAATACAAGTTTCAGTTTTCTCTAGCTGCAAGGTGATCACTTTTCCTAAACACAATGATCATGATGGCTCTGTCTGTTTGATTAGACAATGGATGCGTCTGGTTGAGGATTCAGTTGGATATGGAATAACGTCGGCTGTGGCTGAACAAGCCTTTTCTTGGGTCACAGTCCTCGGAACAACCGACGTGTATGAGGGCTGATGGTCTGAGGTCTCTCTTCTGTACGACCACAGTCGAGTTCGTTTTTCCTTTGCAATGGCGATACCTCCACGTACAGCTTGTCTCCAGGCAGCAACTTGGCTCTTCAAAATTGTCCACACCGATATCAGTGGACCAGCCCACGTTCGCAGACGTCCTTGTATTGCTGCAGTGGACACCTATTGGGCCGGGGTCCTGCGGCACGCTCTGTGTACAGGCTATTTTTTTTTTAACTATAGTCATCCTGCATGCAGTGGACATTGTTAAGCCAGTGCAGTCGTTGTGTGGAAAGAGCGTACTGCTTGGCATATTGGTATGGTCCAGGCGGTCCTTGTTTGGCACATGATCCGTCCAGTTATGCCCAAAATACAGTGCAAGCACCACAGGTACACGCTACTGAGGCGACGAGCTCTTACTGCTGCCATAGAAAGAGGTACCCAGTATGCAGGGTCAATACTGTCCTGTTTTGGTGACTGGTGAATTTGTTATTTTCCCTCACTCTCTTGGACAACATGTTCATGGAAGCGGCAGCTTTCCCTACCAACCGGTTGAACTGTGGGTCAAGGGACAGATTGCAGGAGACTATCGATCCTCATTAGATGTATCATTTATCACTTGTAATGTGTGATCTTCGATACTGTTGTTGAGGTCTTCGCTAACATTCTGCCCCACGATCTCTGTCTTCTTCAGATTATACAATGGCACATGGTCGGTAGTTAAAGTGGAAGTGTATATTGGCTGTACCTGCAAGCACTGGCCTCGCAGAGGAGAAACGAACTCGACTGACAAAAGTAAAGCTGCGACAGCGACCTCTCAGCTACAGCCATTAGGGTTCATGTGCGTCAGCTGTGCCAAAGACTGCCACTCAAGAATCAGCACGTTTAGAAACAGCCGACGCTGTTCCACATCCACCTGAATCCTGAACAGGGAACATCTCTTGTCCAATTAGACATCAAGCATGTTGGTGAATGAATAACTATGCTGTCAAGAACGGAAATTTTCGTGATATGTGTGATTATGAATACTGGAATTTTAAACGTATCAGTAATTGTTCAATGTATAGTCATATTCTTGTGAAATAAAAACAAATCTTAGATAAAAGAAAGAAGGTGCTCCATAACCATGCATATAACAGATCATAAATTACAAGGAAAAAAAGGAAGAAAAATTAGTTCATGATGTTAGTGAATAAGCAGGGTGAAACAAATTGTCCGCGATTTTTATTCATTCATTCATTGATTTGTTAACTAAAATATAATAAAATGTAAATAAAAAATCAGCAGGAATATAGTAACACATGACATGAAAAGTTCATGTATCACCTGCAAGAAGATACCAAATTACATAAATCATGTACACACAAACACACACACACATACACGTGTGAGATTTATATTCTCTCTCTCTTTCTCTCTTTGTCTCTCTCCCCCCTCTCTCTCTCACGCACACACACACACACACACACACACACACACACACACACATACACACACACACACTAACTATGATAACTCACACACACTAACTATGATAACTATGTCCTATTTCACTGCTTAGACTTTCGCTCATAAAAACCTTTTTGCTCCCATTTCTTTCCCACACCTTTCACCTCCGCAGTCTGATAAGACATTCCGTGGTCATGGCTACACTGACCTTTCGCGTCCGGACGTTCCGCTCCGGGCCATTTTGATACAGGAGCGACACGTTGGGCGACAATAAGTCTATCTCGATAGCAAAAGTCACGTCTCTGTCTGCTGCTATCAATAACACAAGCCTGAAGCCCAAAGATGGGTTGTCTGGCGACAACTAGGACTGGGTGTTTGAAATGAAGTACCAGCAACATGAAGTTTGAAGTTTGCTCAAGGAGGATTCATCGGACTCCAACGATTCCATTAATTTTTTGCACTCCGCCCAAAATTGCCGCCATTAATCTGAAAAATCTTTGGGCCCGTGCAAAACCTTATGTACTGGCAAGACCTTGAATTGGGAGTGGGGTGGGAAGGGGGACGAAACCTATGAAACAGTGACACCATGTATCATCAGTGTGATCTGAGTGGTAAGATGGGCAAAGAACAAACAACATTTTAGACTGTGGAGTGAGACTGAATTCGAGATACGAAGCCTTGATTCAATGGCTCTATCAGAAGAGCCAGCTAGTCATCTGTATGCCTTTCTGATCTTTGTCCTTTGTGCATAGTCAAAACATTTTAAGGATAATAGCATTTATGCAGTTACATTTGTTGTCCTGTTCTTGTTTCTTTGTTTTTGTTTTTGTTTTTTGTTTTATTTTTGTTCGTGTTTGTGTTTGTGTTTGTTTTTGTTTGTTTGTGTTTGTGGTTTTCGTTTTTTGTTTCGTTTTTGTTTGTTTTTGTTCGTTTTTATATGTTTTTGTTTTTGTTTTGTTTGTTTGTTTTGTTGTTGATGTTGTTTTTTTGTCATATTTCATTTTTAAGTCTCTTTTTACAACTACAGATGCCGGAACAATTTTACAAAACCATGACGATGCAGATGATAATCATGCTATGCTATGGAGTTCCACTTTTGGCTCTAAGGAAATGTGATATGCGGAAGCAATTTTAGATCATGTAGGCCCGTTTTTATACATGTTTTAGTGTCCTTATTTATATTTAAATTTATGTTCAGGTATGTTTTTTAAATACCCGGTGTGATAAACTGGACGGAGTGGTCAACATCAGGGGCATCTTCTTAGATCATGTGCGCGAATGCACTGATATGTGTGGTTAATTTTCTTTTTCCTTTTCTTTTTTCCTGTTGAAGTACTGTGTATGCTTTGAAACGGTTATAGTCCTGATATGGCTTTACCCAGTCGGCTGGACTTTAAACAGTAATAACAATAACAGTTTGGGACTGAGACTGCGTTACAAGGCTGTACTCTATGCTTACTATCGTAATATATCTTGACCTCAACCAAACCTGAAAGATACAGACATTTGCGATGTTGATTAAAGAAATTTGAGAAACACCCTCGGTGACGCATCTGTGGAATGGATCAAATTCAGCTTAGTCTTCCCAAGTGTACAGTACATTCAACCTGGTAGGAGTCGGTTGAGGCCAAACAATCTCAAAATTATTTTGACAAAATAGATAGGATTCGAACCAACAACATTCCAGTCAGTAGTCCATTACATTAACCACTGCCCCAAGGCGACTGGTTTTCTTTGTGCAAGATCTGTGTACACGAAGAAGCCCAGCACGTTTCAGTTGTTGGCTCGTATGTCCAACAGGTTTATCCTTGCCGGGCTGTGACGATGATATCTTCTTCACCAGTCTATATATTTACTTTTCCAACTTTGCCAGTCCCAGCTAGAACACGCTGCTTTTCAAGTCAGTGTGCTCTTTAAGTTTCATGAACCCTACAAGCCTTCTCTGTTTCTGGTCCACTCTCCTGTAACAAATTCCTCTCTCAGTCCGTCAGCAACCTAACTTTTGTCTCCTTCAAGTCCGCTCTCAAAACTCACCTTTTCTCCTCTGCATAAAATCCTGACCTCACTCAATCCCCTCTGCAGCCTGTCTCCACTCGGAGGGGAATCACATTGTAATATATAATTGTATATAATATGCTCTCTATAATTTTCCATTGCTTTTATTCTTTCTCCCCATTTATAGCCGTGTGCGTGTGTGTGTGTGTGTGTGTGTGTGTGTGTGGTGCGTGCGTGCGTGCGTGCGTGCGTGCGTGCGTGCGTGCGTGTGTGTGCGTGCGTGTGTGTCTGTTTCAGCGCTTAGATTTGATTTTATCAAGATTTTGCGCTATATAAATATTGTAATTATTATTATTATTATTACAAAATACACGCGCAAGCAAGCACGCAAGCACATATACTAGCATCCAGAATGCTCAAGGCACCAGCATCAATCAATGTTCATTAACTTAAAAAGCAAGACAATTAGCACAAACTTGCTAATCGAAATAATGTCCAACAGGACGTGCAAGATAATAAACAATAGAACAGTCACTAATAAGAGAGAGAGAGAGAGAGAGAGAGAGAGAGAGAGAGAGTGTGTGTGTGTGTGTGTGTGGTGTGTGTGTGTGTTTGTGTCTGTATCTGTGTGTCTGTGTCTGTGTAGCTGTGTATCTGTGTCTGTGTATCTGAGTGCCTGTCTGTCTGTGTGCGCTCTTGTGTGTGTATGTTTATTTGTATGTGTATGTGTGCGTGTATGAGTGCGTTGTGTGTGCGTTTATGTTTGGTTAGTTGGTTGACACTGTACTGTTTTGTTTTGTTTTCTTCTTTATTTAGCGCTCAAGTTTTCTTGGATGAGTGTATGCGCTTTGTTTTGCCATGCAGTTAAGGTATCTTCGATGCACGTGCTTGCTGGGTGTTTTCATACTTCAATGTCAGCCACTGACATAACTTTCAAGCTCTATACTGCCCATATCTGATATTATGCATGCACATACACACAAAGGGGGTTTAAACACCGACAGATGTGTGTGGGTTGGCCATGGAGACAAGTAACAATCTCCACCCTTTATCCATCAGGCGGATTGAACCCAGGACCTTATGACTGGAAATCCCACGCTTACCCAGTTAACTACCATGCCTGTAAGTGCTTAATAAATTCATGTACGCACAAACACAGACTGACAAACGGATAGATAGACAGACAGACAGACAGACAGACAGACACACACACACACACACACACACACACACACACACACACACACACACACACACACACACCACACCACACCACACCACGCCACACTGAACAGTCGTTAGTGAATATTAATCATCCTCATCTCCAACAATATTTATCCATAACTAAGCATCATATTGTTGCCTTACGGTCACTAAATGTGGCAAATTGTAAATTACCCAAGTTAGAAGATTATTACTATCCTCCTGTGACACACGTCTGTGATGATAACTCAAAGATTTATGCAGCCATTTATGAACGCAAAGACATGGATTATAAAATCATTCCGCCTCCTGTGCCAAAGGGCACTGACGGTGTTTATTGCGTGGCTATGAAAGTGAAGATTAACTCTGTGTCATCTATAAATATCCTGTCTGTGTATTATCCACGTAGTCCTGATGGAGAAAACAGTGACTGGCTACGGACTTTAGAAAACAATGCGAAATGGTTGATCACGGGGGATTTTAATGCCCATTCTCCATTTCGGGATAAGGACTGCCGCTATTTATCTAATAATCGTTTATTGAAAATGTCGTATTGTTAAATGACGGTCGAATAACCAGAATTCCAGATAATCCTAAACATAAGGCCATTGACCTAACTTTGTTATCACCTGACCTCGTCATTAATAGCATGTGGGATGTTAATCCGACTCCCTCGGAAGTGATCACCTGCCAACTGTTACAACTATAAATGAACCCGTTTGATAACGCACCAGAACAAGATGACGTTATACCTCGATAAATGTACAATCGCGTGAACTGGGTAAGATACCGTAAGATTTTAATGGGAAAAGATTGCACGTTTAATGAATGCGACAATGTTAATGATATGTATTCCCACTTCACCAACGCGCTACATGAGGCAGCAAACAATTCCATTCCAAAAAGAACAAATGTAAACAAAGATACTCATGCTGGAAATAGTTGGTGGAATCAATTATGTGAAGAAGCGAAGAATGAGAAAAAGAAAATGTATAAACTGTTTAAAAACTAAATATCCAGAAGACCATTACAATATGAAAGTGGCAAAGCTTCATTGAAACAAAGTTACAGCCCAAGCCAAAAAGCATTATTTGTCGGGTTTTGCTCTGAACAAATTTCTGGGCCTAAAGATCTTCCTAAAATTTGGAATAAGGTCAAAGAAATGAAAAATGGTTTTAATTTTTCAGTTTTCTATTAAGATAAAAGATAAAGACTTTCCTTCGTCATCTGAGAAAGCTGAAGAATTTGTACAGTTCTTTTCAAGAGCAAGTAATTCCAGTAGCTTGTCTACTCCAGTAAGGGAAGAAAGATGGAAAATTAAAGACTCAGTAGCATACTCAGATCCTGCCCCTGATAGTCACATGTACATAAATTCAAAAATTACTTCAAAAAAACTTAAAAGATTCCCTTCTCTCGTTAAACAACAAAAAATCGGCTGTATGACTGGATGGCGTTTCATATATCCTTTTAAATCATTTACCAGAGAAATGGCTTGAATACTTGCACAATATCATACTAAAATGCTGGGAAAATGGTCGCTTACCTGACATTGGGAAGACTTCGATTGTGTTACCTATTCCAAAAGCTAATAAACCCTTTTCTGATCCAGGTAGTTACAGACCTATCTCGCTTACATCCCATTTTTCAAAACTAATGGAAAAAATTATATTGAATAGACTGACTTACTTTTTACTTTTGTGAAAAAAACAACATAATACCTATTAACCAATCTGGGTTTCAAAAAGGTAGATCAACATCAGACCATTTAGTTAAATTAACAACTCAAATAAAAAAAATCAGTTTGCTAAAACAAAAAATGTTTTAGCTACCTTCTTTGATCTTAAAAAAGCATACGATCAAGTCTGGCATGCCAGACTTTCGTTGAAATTAAAAGATACTGGTCTCAACGGTAATCTTTATTATTTTATCAAAGCAGTTATATGTGACCGAAGTATAGCCGCTAAAATAGGTAATACTGAAAAACGATGTGTAAACATGGGAATTCCACAGGGTTCCGTAATATCTCCTCTATTATTCAACATTTGATACATGACCTGCCCACACAAGTCTCAAACAATGTCAACGTAGCTCAGTACGCTGATGATATAGCGATCTCGATGAATGTTTCGTTAAAAAGGAAGACTTCCTTAAGAGAAATAAAATACATTAAAAAGGTCTATCAACGTGAAATTAATCGTATTTCCTCTTACTTGACAGTTAACGGTCAAGAAATATCCAATAAAAAAACCCACACATGATGCTTTTGAATAATGGTCTCAGTCCGAAAGAGGTACCGTTGTTTAAAATTGATAATGAGGAACTGAAATATACTACTGACGTGAAATTTCTGGGAGTACACTTGACTTCTAGTTTACAGTGGAAAGAACATATTGATGCATTGTTATATAAAAGCTATGAAAAGCTGTAACTCAATAAAAATTATTAGTAAACAGTCCTGGGGACAGGACACTAAAACGTTGTTACATCTTGTCACAGCTTTAGTCAGATCGAAGTTGGCTTATGGCCAAGAGGTCTATTTTTCAGCTCCAAAATGCCATTTGAAAAAAACTTCAAAGCTTAGATAGTAAAGCTGTTAAATGTGCTCTTGGGGACCGGTGTAGCTAATTATGCCAACACGGAATTTAAAATTCGGTCTGACATCCATTTCCCCAAGAGAGCAAGAACAATAAAGGCACAAGAAACAACATCCACTTACACAAATGAGCTCTTCAAAATTTCCCACGTAGTACCTAACAAAGTTTCACATAAAATGATATGTTGTCCTCTACCCCCTGGGAATTGTCCACAGCTACTTTTGACATCAACTACACTGATACTGACTTGACAAAAGATATTAATCCACACTTGTTAGCAGTTGATGTTCTGCCACATCTACATACAAAATATTCACATTATTTACATTTATTGATGGCTCTGTTCTAGATGATGTCAAAGCAGGTGCTGGCTTTCTAATTCCTAAATTTAAAGTAGAAAAGGCTTACGCTTTAGGACAGGGACATTCAATCTTCACTTCTGAATTAGTTGCCACCCTCTCACCTTGTCTCACCTGTCGGCGTCACCGGGAACAGTGTTGGCCGCTGCACATGATGTCCTCACAAGTTGCCTCCAGCACTCTCGATCTTGGCTAAGTCTGACCACCTCCTGGAGTTTCTTGCCGCTGATGTTTGTGATGTTTCTAGCAAGTGATGTAGGTGGCCGTCCTCTGTTTCTCTTTCCTTCCACTTTACCTTGGAGGACAGTGGACATCAAGTCTGTTCTCTCATTACGGATTGCTTGTCCAACATATTTCAGTTTCCTCCGTTGTATGAGTACTAGGAGCTTGCGTGTAGTACCCAACTCATTCAGTATGCTTTCATTTGAGCGCCTATCCGTCCATTTGACCCTCAGCAGTCTTCGGTAAAACCACAGCTCTGCTGCTTCCACTCGTCTTTCATCCTCTTTCTTCATTGTCCATGCCTCGCAGCCGTATAACATCACTGGCCAGACAAGACATTTTAAGAGTTTTATCTTAAGGTCTGCTGTTATGCTGTGGTCTTTCCAAATATTGTTCAATTGAACCA
>CM060309.1:78206533-78226533 GCA_030674185.1 Monoplex corrugatus | reverse complement strand
CTATGAGAGTTCTTAGGATATATATGGCATTAACGGTTCATTTCCCTTCAAGAAATCCACACTGCTCTTCTGCGATTTCTGGTTTGATTCTGGTTTTTGTCCTCATCATGATCATTCTTAATAGAATATTTTTCACATTTGATTGTGGAATTGAGCTCGCATTTAATACCCCCTGATTTCTGTGGAAGTGCTATGAAAATTGACTGACATACCTTTAGGGATTTTTCCAGTGTCATATGACAACATTTAGGAGGACGTTACTTTTTTTCAATACCAAATGTACCTAAAGCCTCAATCATTTCTAGAGTAATATTGTTTGGTCCTGGGGCTTTTCCTTTTTTCATCTTTTTTATCGCTACTCTACTTTATCTTTCATGATTGGTGGTTCTTCAAAGTTCTTTCTAGTGATATATTCCTCCCTTCTGTCATCGTCAAAAAGGTTTTCGATGTACTCTTCCCCTCTATCTAAAATTTTTTGTCCATTATAATTTTATCATCTTTTCATTTTAAGCAACCACTGATGTTCATGTCTTTTTTCCTGTGGGCAATTTCTTCAATATTTCTATACATGATCTTAGATATAGGGTTTGTTTTGAGTCGGTCTTCTAGATCCATTTCTTCGCACTTCGTTTCTAGCCAAGCTTCTTTAGCGTCATTACACTTATTCCTGTTTTCTTATCTGTCTTTTTAGATTCTTTCTCTTTTCTCTTTACCTTCCTACGTTCCACGGTCAAGTCCATTTTTTCATTTCTTTTGTCATTCAATTCTTCTTTGCTTTTTTTCCCCCTCACTGTCCCCAATATTTTCCATAGTAATGATTTTGTTTGAACAGATACGATAAATTTTGCACGAGTTGATTCAGCTGTCCCGGAGATTTCAATATTTAGTCTGATATTGTTTCTGGTTTGTTTTATTCTCTTCAATTTCAATCTCAATTTTCCCATTACAGGATTATGGTTACCGTTGCAGTCTGCGCCTAGCAATGTTTTTTTTTTCTATTAAAAATCATTTTTAAATCTCTTAATCATCAGGATGTAATCAATTTGACTTTATGAGCTGTCTCCTGGATTAATCCACGTCCATTTTCTTCTGTTAGCTGCTCAAACGATGCTTCTCACGCGAGCCTATTTTCTGTACTTCTTAAATTATTTAATGTTTTCAACCCTTTAATAAGTTGCAGCCGCAAAACAGGTCTGTCCGTACAATATGATATACCTTGCCTAAATTTCACATCAATCAGTCCATTAGATTTAAAGTGGATGTGAGAAACCACAAAACTGGCTTTTTCGACAGGGACGGGATGAGGGTGAGGGGCTACCCTGTGGCCTTATTATCAGAAAGTCCCAGAAGTGTTATTACAGCGTGATGTTATATGTCGTTCCTTCGTGAGCAGTTTCAGTGACTGTTATGGTGGCATCTATGAAAACTAAAGTTTGGAACATATACTACATTCCCTACTTGGAAATTATATTACGCTCCCTGCTTCCTTCAATAGCTCACTCTAAGAGGAACTATCAGCTGGAACACTGGCACAGAACAAGACGCCTACTTCATTCCTACAATCCTTAAATGGAAAAAAACATTGAAACATTACGAGCGCATGTCATCCTTTCCACAAACAAGGAAAATAAATATACAAGAAAATAAAAAACCAAACCCAACACATACCAAGGTCTCTTTTAAGAATCAGAAGCCCAGGCAGTAAGACTTCACAGATCACGATGGAACAAAGCAGTGATGAACATGGAAACAAAATACTCGTGGCATCAAATTGTTCGGATGGACCTCATGAAACTAAATACAGTTCAGACATACAGAACTCCAGATCAGTAGTCACTATGTAAGGCAGAAGAAAGAACAGGCTATACATTACATATGTACCACAATGCGTGCCGTCCATAAACAAAAATGCACCCAGAGGTAGACGTTTCAGTGCAGCCTCCCTCCTCTCTCTCTCTCTCTCTCTCTCTCTGTTTCTCTGTACGATCGTTGCGTCTGGATCTGAAATAGAATACATCCCATCCAATCTGCAGTCATAAGTCCCAATTCTTTATAACGACCGATTGCCAGCAAATATAGGCCAAGAACCCGTATGAGTCAGATAGCGTAACAGACTATCTGCACGCGAACAGTTTTGTCTTTGGTCTTTGCTCTGATTGAAGACCTAGAATCTACTGCGTGTCGAGATTGTCAGTCACTGAACTCGCCGATTCATTACTGTCTGAGTTCATATCCCTACTCTGCTGGGAAACCAGTTTGTTGAACTAATTTGTGTTCAACAATAAGTTAACTGACATAACATGTATGATCAGCACGTCCATTTATGTTCATCAGTATAGTTCCAAGCGGCATACACGAGACGTAATTATACTTGTAGTTATTCCTCACTGTTTCATCACTGGTTCTCCCGCTTCTCTTTCCCTTGACGGGTGGGTAGTGGGTAGATGTCGTACTTCTAGTTGGAAGGTTCTGGGTACGATCCACCCAATATCTTTTCCTGTCGGGTAAAGTGTGGAGATTTTTCAGATCTCCTAGGTCAGATTTGCCAGTGCCTAGTTATATTTCTCCTCTCTGTGTGTGTGTGTGTGTGTGTGTGTGTGTGTGTGTGTGTGTGTGTGTGTGTGTGTGTGTTGTGTGTGTGTGTGTGTCTGTGTGTGTATGTATATGTGTGTGTGTATGTGTCTGTGTGTGTGTCTGTGTGTGTGGTGTGTGTGTGTGGTTGTCTCGCGCTCGCTCTGTCTGCAAGATCTTTCCATGTCGCCATTCCCAATCTCCATCTTCCCCACTCTACCCCAATCAGCCCCATTTCTATCATCATGTTCCCTTTTGAATGAGCTGAATATTTAACACATTAAAATACTCTGTATTCTATTCATATTCTCTCTCTCTCTCTCTCTCTCTCTCTCTCTCTCTCTCTCTCTCTCTCTCTCTCTCTCTCTCCCTCTCCGCCCCACTACCCCCTTCCCTCCGTCCTGAAATTCTAATTTTGTGCCATTTTGATATTTTATGTTGTGATACTGTATACTGTTACGAGTGCAAAACCTCTGTGGTCGGAGGCTGGACGTGAAACAGCATTGTATTGCTTATGCACTTTAACATTCGAAAATTAATGAAAGGAACTGTTCTTACTCTTGTTCTCAATTTTTCCAGCAACAGCACATGTATCTACTTGCTTCCCATCATGCAAAGAACGCAGGCAGCATATACATCGCGCTGTTGCTGGTAGAAATGGTGACCGACCAAGATCTTTCAGATGTATTACAAACACCACGTTCTTCGCCCTGTACACATACACACAACATCTGTCCCCACTCCCATCCTCCCTACAATTCTTTCTTGTCGTGTCTTAGTGACAACGTGTCGCATGCTTTTGTTGCTGTTTTTCCGAGATTGGATGAAAGTGAGGAGGCGTGTCTGGAGGTCTACGCATGCTATATGTGTCATCATCATGAGTAGTAGTAGCAGTAACATTATTTTTATCGTTACTATCATCATCATCATCATCATCATCATCACCATCACATCATCATCATCATATTATTGTTATTATGGTTATGATTATTATGATTGTTCTTATCATTAACATTGTTATTATTGCTTTTATCATTATTATTATTATTATTATTAACATCGTGATTATCATTATTATTAATATCATTATCATCATCACCTATACCCTTGTGGGGATGCCGGAGGCTCTTCTGAAAAATCCGTGCTAGAAATTTCCCCTTTTCTGTCACTTTCTTTGTTTCAGACTTGCTCTTTGCTTGCTGTCATTTCATGTGTTCTATAAAATCTTTCGTACTTTCTCTTGGGATTGATAATTGAGTACATGGATCAGGTGCAATTTTGACTCTGCGGAAATGAGATTATAGAAAATTTTTTAGGTAATTTAGACCCATATTCAATTGTCCTTAGTTGTGTTTACATCTGTACTCAGTTTTTTTAACACACCTGGTGATAAATTTTGACAGAGTAGTCAACGCCAGGGACACATCCTTAGATTATATGCGTGAACGCATAGACATATGTACTTAAAGTCCATGACCCTATGAAAAATCCATGGCCCTATCTGAAGTCCACGACCCTATCAAAAAGTCCACACCCTATCAAAAGTCCCTGACCTCATCAAAAGTCAGTCAGCCCGCGTTAAAAACTTCATGGTCGAACCAATGACATCCGCATCATCAACTTGGCGCTTTAACCTGCTGAGTAACGGGCCTTCGCTAAAAATTTTAAGTAGCCCACGATCTCAACATTGCTAGAAACGTCTGTAAGCTGCCACAGCCGTTCAGCCCGCTCCGCATATTTCACCTGACTGAAATCTTGGAACGAGCTGAAACTCTGTGGACCCTGGTCGGTAAGGTTAGATTATTCTGAACAGCAAGGTCAGAAAAAGAAAACTTTCACGCTGTGGTCATTTTTCGATTAATTCACATGATAATAAACATGGCGGGGAGACCAACGTAGGCAGAATCTCCAAACCATATTCCGTCTCTTCTCCATATATCCATCCACACGTCAGTAACCTGATGAAATGAAATGACCACACAATTCAGTCCACTTCTGTGTTTCCATGGAGAGGGACAGAACATCCTCGCAACATACGGACAAACGCAGCATGCTCATTAACAATTTGGAAAAATCATTCCAGAAACAACACTGCTACATTTTCATCGATAGTACAAAATCTTCATAATTATCAGCTGCCACAATCAGCTCTGAAACAATGATGGGTTCAACTAAGATTTCTCATAAAATACACAACTTTTTTTTAATTGAAAAAAACACTACAAAAAATGGGCACAATACAGGATGTTGTATATTGTCATGTAATATACAGGCGTACAGCTTTTCGTCGGCGTGTTCAGATTTGTTTCATTGGATTCCACGCAACAATCAAAGTGCGTATTAGTAGACACACTGATCTGCCACGCT
Organism: Monoplex corrugatus; assembly: GCA_030674185.1. NCBI lineage: Eukaryota > Metazoa > Mollusca > Gastropoda > Littorinimorpha > Ranellidae > Monoplex > Monoplex corrugatus. The sequence goes on along the minus strand of CM060309.1, from coordinate 78,221,595 downwards.
AAACATTTTATTTCAACCAAATAACATGATGAAGTGGTTAGCGAAACGTATTACACACTGGTAGGGCTTGAGTTCGAACCTCTATCATTCTAACGATTATTCGGGGTTGTTTGTGCCTCGATCGGTTCCTACCTAGAATTCAGCATGCTTTGGGCTCGTTGAGAAGGCTGGGACCACACAACAATCTCATTCACTTATGGGATACATCATCACAGGAGTTTTGAACTTCCCTGACCAACACCGCAGATGGTTTTATCTCTGGCGCCAGGATATGTTATGAAAGTCAGCGCACAGCACAACAGCCTTGTTACTTAGTCCCAATCCAAAACAAACTCCATAGCACCATCACTGTCATCCCTCTTCTTATCATCACAGACTGTTAAAACTGTCCCAGATTATGCTGCTCTCCCTGTCCTGCTGTCATGGTGACCTGAAAGCATTACTGGAATGTCAATAAATCAATTCTCTCTCTCTCTCTCTCTCTGGTGGTGGTTGGTGGTGTGTGGTGTGTGTGTGTGTGTGTGGTGTGTTGTGTGCTCGCGCGCGCGCGCGCACGTGCTCGTTTCTCGATAGTTATATTGAGTCTCAGAACAAGTTTTAAAATTAAGGTGTTGCTGACTTTTGAAGTCGTCCACCTTGACGTCAAGTGATGATTTATAGCAGTGATAAACGTTTTCAATCAGAACATCAGGAAGTTATCCAGCTTTGAATTTCAGCAATTTTTACTGTATATATGTACGGATTTCAATGTTGTCGAACAGACAGTATACCGACGACACTGCTCATTTTACCATTTAAAATGTCTACTTTGAATAAACAGTATACCAGGAATGGCTACCACAGACGCTTGGCTGGAGTCCCGCGCTTCAGCAGAGTGGGAATTTAGCTTCACAATACCGAACTTTCAGTGTCTGAAGAACGGTAGCTGCACAAATAAACCAAGGCAAATTTTTTTCCCGTGCAACAACCCAGAAAACTTGATCGACGAGACCACAGCCAAACAAGTGGAGAATCTTTTTCATATCATTGTAGTCCCCGTAATCGTACTCTTCGGCGTCACAACCAACATCATCAACTGCCTCGTTTTTGTGCGTCAAGGTTTGAAGGATCGAATCAATTTGTGCCTGTTTAGTCTGGCTCTTGCAGATATCAGTTTTCTTCTTATGATGCTTACCAACACATTCTTTGGTATTCTGAGTCTGTTTGATAAAGAATTGTCAGAATACTGGAGAAATAAATATCCTGAAACAGTTCTGGGGCCGAGGTTTGGGACAATGAATATCTCCAACTTGATGACAATGATCATTTCACTAGAGAGATGTATCTGTGTTGTGTCGCCCTTTACAGCCAAGAAGATTCTGAAAACCAGGTAATCTGATTGCATTGTGTCTGTCTCCGTCTACAAAAAAACTATGCGACATTGTCTCTTGTTGCCTTTCTGTTTTTTTTTCCCATGTCCGCAACAGAATGTTTCTTTCAAAATGCAAAGTCTGTAACATCAAATAATTTTGCATGAAAATACAAACTGACAGTGTTCACAAATATTCACTATGACCATAACAAATCTGCCATAATATCTATATTTCAAGATGCTGAACATACATTAAAAAGAGAATGCAGCAGCAATCCCACTTGCAAAACAGATTTCGCTTTTTGGCACTAAAATGAAAAATTATGGCATAGTACAAATTCGAACTTTTTTTGTAATCTTCTTGCAAAGGCACACTCTGAATTTATCAACAGACAGAAATTGTATCAGTACTGAGAACAAGATAGATATGTTATCAAAATAACAGGAAGCTTTGTTGATAAAATGTAGCGAGAAAAACTTCTGTTTTCAGATTACTTGACAGTAACAAAATGTTTACACATTGCGATAGCGTAAAAATTTAAAATATAAATTTGAATGTGTTGTTTTGTACAGTAAAGCTTTGGTGTTCTAAGAAAATGTTGTATGGAAACCATTACCTTTGAAAATAGTTCATCTCTAAGTGATCTAAGTATTTGTCAATTTTGCACCAGTAGCCTGAGTATTTTAGAAATATTTGTATACTAGGTTTGGTTTTTGTATTTCTACACTTACATCATTTTCTGGGTAAGGTTTTAAGGATATCTTATCCGTTTTCTATTTTCTTTCGTACCAAAGAGTATTAAGTCACTGCCCAACATTAATTTAATACTATTTCCACATTTCTCTTTTACCGTTCATTCAAATTTTATCCAGGGAGACTGAGAATATCGGCATGACCAGTACTCTAATTACTGCACTTTTCTTTTTCACAAAAATTAATTTACCACTGGCTGCAATTCTCATTGTTCTTAAAATATATTTACCACTCACATTCTATAGCATCTTCTAATCTGCACTTTATCTTAATCTTATTTTCTTTATTTTCTGTATTTTACAGTACCTTTTCCCAGTCAATGAAGGGATTTAGTTTTCGTTTCCAGTTTAGGAATGGTATGGTAAATAAACATAAAAAGAAATAAGCAAATAATATTTAACAGTAACAGCAACAACAATGATAAATCGGCCCCATTCACAAGACCAGAAAAAAGATGTTCATCTGTCTTCCTCACAAATCTCTGAGATTGCTTACATCTGGCATCCAGAGGTAGTAGACTGTATCATGACCTCAGGTGTTATTCAGGGAAACATATATCACCTGCTTTGGTATCTGAATGTCATATAGAAATCTTTAGAAACTTTTTACAATGAAAAATCATAATGTACATATGTTAGCTCTTGTCCTACCAGGTACATGGCCATTGTGATTGTTATCATGACCGTCTACATCCTGGGTGTCTACAGCCTGCTGAACACTAAATACTACGCACGTCAAATCATCGATCCCAACACCAACACGTCTCGCTGGGTGACACGTCTCAGTGACTTCTACCTGAACAACCGTATCATTATCGACATTTTCTACAATCACCTCCTCCTTCTCACCGCTCCCTGCATGTCACTGGCTGTTGTGACTGTGACCACCTCCATCACCATCATCAAACTGAGGCAAACACTGGCATGGAGACAGCAAAGTGTTCATGGTAAAACTCTGCCTGGTGAGATTCTATGGTTGTGTTTAGTGTGGTCTGGTTTGGTGAGGTTGGTGTTACGTTGTTTGGTGCAAAGCAGGGAATGAACTAAAGGGTCTGGTTTGGTGAGGTTGGTGTTATGTTGTTTGGTGTAAAAGCAAGGAATAAAGTAAAGGGTCTGGTTTGGTGAGGTTGGTGTTATGTTGTTTGGTGTAAAAGCAAAGAATAAACTAAAGGGTCTGGTTTGGTGAGGTTGGTGTTATGTTGTTTGGTGTAAAAGCAAGGAATAAACTAAAGGGTCTGGTTTGGTGAGGTTGGTGTTATGTTGTTTGGTGTAAGCAAGGAATAAACTAAGGGCTGGTTTGGTGAGTGGTGTATGTATGTGCAAAGCAGGGAATGAACTAAAGGGTCTGGTTTGGTGAGGTTGGTGTTACGTTGTTCGGTGTAAAAGCAGGGAATGAAGTAAAGAATGTGAATAAAAGGGGCAATGAATTGCTTGTGCAAAAGGTGAGTTATTTTGATGTGATGGAGTTCTGCGGTGTGTTTGTACCGTGTATCAGTGTGGTCCATTCGTACTAGTGGACCCGACATGCTTTGTCCATTTACACTGGATTTCATTTTTAATTTATTTTATTTTATTTTATTTTATTTAGTGAGAATCGGAAAAACACAAAAATCGATTTAGAACGCATACTGAATACAACCTTGTGAATATACTAGAAACAGAAAGCAAAGGTAAGGGGTTGGAACTAAACAGCAGGAAGACTGAAGTCATGGTGATCAGTAAAAAATATGAAATCCCCTCGTGCAAAGTAACAGCAAATGGCACAACCTTGACACAGGTTAATAAGTTCAAATACCTGGGAACGGTCGTTTCACCAGACGGCAGATGCACATCGGATATAACTGGCAGAATCGGCCAAGCCAAAACAGCATTCAAGAAGATGACAAGCATTCTTACCAACAAGTGCCTAGCAATTAACACCAGAAAGAGAGTCCTTGAATGTTATATAGAACCAATACTGTTGTACGGATGAGAGGCGTGACAGTCAGCAAGCAAAGCCAGAGCAGGATCGAGGCAGCCGAGATGTGGTTTCTCAGAAGAATGTTGAGAGTTCCATGGACAGCAAAGAAAACAAACGAGACAGTCTTGATGGAGGCAGACACAAGAAGATCACTCATAAGGAAGATTAGGAAAAGACAAGCAACATTTATAGGCCATTTTATGAGGAAGGGGGATTTGGAGCACCTGGTCACAACGGGAAAGCTGGAGGGAAAGAGAGCAGCAGGTAGACCCAGGGAGAGAATGCTGGAGGGACTTGCAGAGTGGCTGGGGATGAAGAGGGTGGGGGAGATTCTGGGAGCAATGAGAGATAGAGATGGTTGGAAGTCCATGGTCGCCAACGCCATGCGGCAGGGCACCTGATGATGATGATGATGACTGAATACAACAAACAAGACAAGATTTATAGGTGTCCACAGCCTGCTGAACAAGAAATACTCCCCACACCAAATATCCATCCCAGCAAGATCTTTTGGTCAGGATCCTTCGGCCTACCATAGTAGTTCTTAGTCAATAACACGTCTCACTGGATGGTATGTCTCAGTGATTTCTACCTGAACAAATCATCATCAACATCTACAATCACCTGCTCCCTTTGACCGCTTCTTGCATGTCAAGAGTTCGCCTACCTATGCAGCACTGTCAGACAAAAGGGAGGAGCAGGTAGTGACACCAGCAGAACCAGGAATACATTCAGAATGCTGAACAGCATATGGGTATCCCCCCAGTACAGTACCAACATAAAAATAACTCTTACTGGAGCTGTGTTCTTTCCACCCTATTACTTATGGTTCAGAATGCCGGAGATTGTCAAAAAGCGACCTTACCAAGATGGCAATCTTCCACGTACACACGCAAAAAAGTCAGAAGAATCCTGAAAATATTCTGGCTCACACTATGTCCAGCCAACAAAAACTTGCCCATTGCATTGGCGCACTACTGGACTCACTGTTCATAGACAGATCTTTCAGCTCGCCAGGAACAAAGTGACTAACATTGTTCATCGTACAAAATCAGCATTCTTCTCCTCACAGATTCTTGCATGCACAACAGCTAAGCAGTTATTTGGTGTCACAAACAATATCCTTGGCAAAGTAGACACTTCTCCTCTTCCAACAATTTATTCAGTGCATGAACTTCCTCAGAAATTTGCAGACTTTTTTGCAAGCAAGATTGCTTTGATCCGCGAAAAACTTGATTCTGCTGTTGTTCCCCCTGTTCGTGTACCCGATGACAGAGTATATCGTGGTCCTAATTTGCATGTCTTTAAGCCAGTCACAGAAGAGTTTGTTAAGAAAATGTGTCTGAATTGTAATCCAAAGTCATGTGAACTTGACCCCGTGCCAACAGCTTGTCTCATTGACTGTCTTGATGTTTTGTTACCCCAGATAACTCACGTCATGAATACTTCTCTCTCCTCTGGTTGTTTTCCACCCATCTTTAAGTTAGCAATTGTTCGGCCACTTTTAAAGAAGGCATCATTAGATCGGAACTGTTTAAAGAATTATAGACCCGTTTCTAATCTGTCATTCCTTTCTAAAGTTCTTGAGAAAATCGTTCTTTCCCAACTGTTAGACCACCTCACTCACAACCACCTCCTGAATGCACACCAGTCAGCATACAGGCAGTCACACAGCACTGAAACAGCTCTCCTGAGGATAGTCAACGACATTCTTCTCGGTCTTGACAATGACCGAGTTTCCATTCTTGCTCTCTTAGATCTCTCCGCTGCCTTTGACACTATTGATCATTCTATCCTTCTGTCCAGACTTCAAACTTCTTTTGGCATCTGTGGTTCTGTTCTGAGTTGGTTCCAATCCTATCTAGTCGATCGCACTCAAACTGTCTGTGTGAAGGGTGTTTCTTCTGAACCATCTGTTCTGTCTTCCGGCGTCCCACAAGGGTCTGTTCTGGGACCCATGCTTTTTGTGCTGTATGCGTCACCTGTGTCCGATGTCATCAGTCGTCACGCCATGTCACATGAGAGCTTCGCTGATGATACTCAGGTTCATCAGTCGGCTTCCATTAATGAAATTGATGGGCTGATGGCTCGGACGCAGGGGTGCATTTCAGACCTGAAGGTATGGATGACACAAAATAAACTTCAGCTAAATGATGACAAAACGGAACTCCTCCTAGCTTGCCCCAAGAAATTTCTCAGCCAACCATCTTTGCCCACTTCTCTTGAAATGGGCAATATCACAGTTCCCTTTTCTTCCGCTGTTCGCAGTCTTGGGGTCACTCTTGACCAAACCCTCTCTTTTCAGCAACACATCTCAAATGTTTGTAGAAGTGCTTACTTTGAACTTCGGAAGATTAGCTCTGTCCGCCACCTCCTGTCTGCTGACGCTACTAAAACTCTAGTCTGTGCTTTCATCTTCTCTAAACTTGACTATTGCAACTCTCTTTTGGTTGGACTTCCTAAACATCTCTTACATAGACTTCAACGAATACAGAATAATGCCGCCCGTCTGGTTTGTAGGTCCTCTAAATTTGAACATGTCTCTCCTTTGCTTCACTCACTTCACTGGCTTCCCATCTCAGACAGGATAGATTACAAAATTTCTTCACTGACCTACCATGCTGTCTCTGGCACTGGCCCTGAATACCTCTCTGAACTTGTTCACATTTACACTCCTTCTCGCTCTCTCCGCTCTTCATCTGACACTAGACTTCTCCGCATTCCCTCTGTGAGGACAAAAACTTATGGCCAACGATCTTTCTCTTACCAGGCTCCCACTACGTGGAATACCCTACCAACTCCTCTCAGGCACGCAGAGTCTATTACCTCTTTCAAAACCTCACTCAAAACACATCTGTTCTCGTGCTGACTTCTCCTCTTCGTGGTGCTTCTTCTTTATGCTTATGATATTGACAACCTGCGATTGTGTATGTTATGTGTGTGTGTGTGTTTGTGTGTGTGTGTGTGCGTGCGCGCGCGCGTGCGTGCGTGTGTGTGTGGTGTGTGTGTGTGTGTGTGTGTGTGTGTGTGTCTGTGTGTGTGTGTGTACTTGTAAAGCGCCAGAAGCAATTTTTTGGACTGTGCGCTATATAAATGCTCATTATTATTATTATTATTATTATTATTATTACGAAAGGTCTGTTGTTGTTTCATTGCGTAAGTCAGTGTTTGAACTTGAATATTCTGTGGTTTTTGATGTATCTTCTTACTTGTGTAGCTTTGATGGTGGTTGTTTTCTCATTGTATACGTAGTTGTGAACATTTTTTGTTTTGCGAAATGTAAAGCGCTGGTGAGCATGTTTGCATGGAATATGCGCTATATAAATAAACATTATTATTATTATTATTATCATGAAAAGACAGCAGGTTATCATCCAAACTGCCGTTCAGTGAACAACAAAAGGAAGATGTAACAGAGGAAGACGTAAGAACACCTGGCGAAGAACTGTAGGAGGAGACCTTATGGCCCAGATATACACTTGGTCAAGCACAGAGAGAAGTGGGGGATCTGTGCTGCTACCCTGCATGTCAATGGCATAATGGGCAGAAAGTGCGCTTGTACAAGGCGCTATATATCTGTTGATCTTCGGGTTGGATAGAAACGGACAGACTTGAATTTCTAGTTATAATGGGATATAGATTTCCTGCCCTAGTGGACTGGCAATGGCAGAGATGCTGTGCTACTCTTTCGGAAAATAATTTCGACATTTTATATTTTTGACAATGGCGGGGAGGGGCGAACTCTGATGCTTTATGGTGATGGGTAGGGATTTGAATCTACACAATACATGGGGTCTCGGGCCTTACCAGCTTGTTGGTCATATACACGCCTTTTTTCCCTAGCAAACTGAGTTTCTTGGGATAGAGTGGTAACTTCAAGCTTATTTTTGGCGGGTTTCATAGAACATTACAGATAGACTGAGTCTGGTTCGATAAACAGAATGATACACACATAAGCAATAGTCTTTAAAACTCATACATTAGACAGAACCTTAAGACCTACTGCAGCATTAGGTTACGTGGAGGCTTAGGCTTGTGCCATGGTTATTTTGGACCTTTTCCAATCACGCTGGTGCACTGGTGCAGCGTTGGTGCATAAGGTATTTATTTCAAGAGCGGAAAGGTTGTCTTCAGGAGGACTGAAACTGAAACTGGTGTGATGTGGTAGGGCATGGTGCCATGCAGTGAAGTGGCATGAGACAGCTGTTGCGACCAGGTTGTGTTTAATTGCTCTTTACTGTCTACACTGTAGTGCGTTTTCTTTAATTGAACTGCGGCAGAACAGTAAAATACCCCCCCCCCCCCCTCCCGAAAAAAAAGGTTTTTTGCCTGTCTCGTGGGCCAACTTTTACCACAACATCTTTCCAGGTGCGGCATAGCAACGATTCAACCTGATGCGATTTTGAACAAAACCACATTCCATTGTCACAGTGATGTAAGATAATTATACGACACACACAATGTGATAACAAAAAATGTTGATGGTTACAACATTGCCTGCATGTGGGATTCCTAGCCATGATGGTATCAGAAGAAAGGAAACTACTTGCCAATTGGCCAAGAAATACACACAAGAAGAAATTTCAAGTATTTAACACATCCTCAACTGAAATATAAAGCGAAACATCCATTTGTAAGTAAACGAACGCTGGCAAAAAGAACTGAATCTCAAACAGATGATAAACTTTTCCACCCACAGCCAACCCTTAGTTAGACTTTAAATAGTTTTTTTAAACGTGTACTTTGCAGATTGTATGGGGACAACTTGGTCTCAACCGTTTCCTCTTTCTGACACATGAGAAAATTCCCTGGTATGTAAGCCTATTACAAAACCATAAGTGAATTGATCCTTGTTGACCACTGAAGTCTACGTATGTTACGACAACGAGGGAAATATAGCCATCTCAATGAAGACCTCTCTTCGTGATGTTTATGTGAGTTATCTGTACATTTTCAACGAAATGAACATCTTTGAAATACAGGGAATATAAAAATGTCCTCTTAAAACACTGATGTGTGTTTTATAGACCTGTTGGACATGAAAAGGCCCCTATGATCAGCATGAATGATTTATAGTTGTCATCAAATAAGCGTGTTCTATTAATTTGATGATGTTCCTGATGTTGTCTCTGATGTTGATGTGATGGTAGTTATGTTGTACTCAACATCAAGAGTTGTTGTTCAGGGAACAGACAAGAGGTGGCAGTGACGAAGATGCTAACGGTGGTATGTCTTATTTACGTCACCACAATCACACCATCTGTGACACAGGCTTTCTGCAGAACATTAATTCCGGGTTATATATTATCAGGTCTGTATTTGTGCTTATTCGTATATACCTCTCTCTCTCTCTCTCTCTCTCTCTCTCCCCTCTCTCTCTCTCTTACTGTATGGGGAAATGTTGCTAAATACGTATAGCGCTTTAAATCTTTGTGTTCTATACAGTGTGTCTATGACGATCTTCAGGTCGCTACACGTAACATTTGATTCAGGTAAGAGTACGACTGATTATTTTATACTGTCATGTGATTTATTTCCACTATTTTGTAATGACTGTATTACGTGTGTAACTGACAGATTTCAATCGGATAATAATTAATATGCCACTAAAATTGTACATCCGTTTTTCCCACTGATAACCAGAATTTTGTACATGTACATGTACAAGAAAACCACGTTGACTGTACTGTTGAAAAAAATTGTTTGGGATGAATCACACATAGATTGTTTTCAAAATACAATTCATTCTGAGGAAAGGAAACAGCAAACAGACTTAGCAATCACTCCGATTGATATACATGTAAACGAAGCGTTAAATGTTTTCATTAACTGTAGAAAAGATGTTGTTGAGTGCATGAAAAAGTGTCAATGTAAAATGTACTAAGGCAAAAGGTTGGTATGATTTGGATGAAAAGTTAATAAAAGAACTCCGTAACTTATTGAAGAAATTCCGTAACACATCAATTCCAATTGATCACAATGTTTTCTGTAAAGCTGGACGGGAGTATAGCAATCTTTAAAAGAGAAACAGAAACAATTCAATAGAACTGTTCTAAATGAACTGATCAACTCTATGACTAATCAGAAAGACTTTCAGAATTCTATGCGCAAAATTTCGACGAAAAGAAAAAAAACAACACATTTAGATAATACAGGAAACAAAATGCAAAGAAGCAGAGGACCGACACACGACAGATCTTAAACTTATGAACAGAAACACTGAAGAAATTGCACACAGGAAAAAGACGTGCACATCAACTGGTTGCTTAAAATCTAAAGACGGTACGATTACTATGGAAAAAGGCAAAATATTAGATGGAAAAACTTCATTAAAGACATTTCTGACGATGATACAAAGGAAAGAACGTTCAAGGACCACCCACAATGAAAGATTAAGTTAGAGCAGCGTTGAAAAAGATGAAACCGGGAAAAGCCGTAGGACCAGACAATATTACTACAGAAATGATTGAAGTTCTAGATGAATTTGGTATTGAAAAAATAACAGTCCTCCTAGATGAAATTCATGACACCAGAAAAATCCCTAAAGATATATCAAAATAAATTTTCATTGCCCTTCCAAAGAAAGCAGGGGCTATAGAATACGCACTCCATCGTACAATCACCTTGATGAGTCATACAACAAAGATTCTGTTAAGAATATAATCATGATGACGACAAGGAACAGAATCAAAAGAGACATAGTTGAAGAAGAATGTGGATTTGTCGAAGGAAAAGGAACTATCAATGCCATATACACCTTAACAACTCTCATAGAAAGGTCAAAGGAGTTGAATAAGGATTTATGCTCATGCTTTATGAATTATACCAAGGCTTTTGATCGGTTAAATAAGAATAACTGATCTACCAACTAGAAAGGTTCCATTTTGATGGAAAGAATCTAAGTATAATAAGGAATATGTGTTGGGTACAAACAGCAGCAATGAGAGTAGAAAATTATGTATGCTATTTCCAAAATGTCAAAAGAGGGGTTAGGCAGGGATGTGTTTTGTCACCAGATTTGTTTTCACTTTACAGTGAAACCATTATGAGAAACCTAGAAGAATGCCTGGGATAAAGGTTGGAGGAAAAATGAAAAACAAACTTCGTTACTTCGTTACGCAGATGATACTGTTCTAATTGCAGAAAACGAAAAAGACCTACATGACATTGTGAATACAATAGAAATAAAAAGCAAACATATAGGGCTGGAGCTAACCAGCAGGAAGACTAAAATCATGGTAATCAGAAAAAAACAAGAAATCCCTCTCATGCAAAATAACAGCAAATGGCTCAACTTTGAGACAGGTTGATAAGTTTAAATATCTGCGAACGGTCATCTCACCAAACGGTAGGTGCACATCGGAAATAGCCAGCAGAATCGGCCAAGCCAAAACAGCATTCAAGAAGATGAAAAGCAGTCTTACCGACAATTGTCTATCAATTAACATCAGAAAGAGAGTTCTTGAGTGTTATATAGAACCGATACTGTTGTACGTTGTGAGGCGTGGACAGTCAACAAGCAAAGTTAGAACAAGATTGAGGAATTGAAATGAGATTTCTAAGAAGAATGTTGAGAGTTCCATGGACAGCAAAGAAAATAAACGACACAGTCTTGAAAGAGGCAGACACAAGAAGATCATTAATAAAGAAAATTGGGAAAAGACAAGCAACTTTTATATGACATTTTATGAGGCAAGAAAAATTAGAGCACCTGGTCACAACAGAAAAGCTGGAGGGAAAGAGAGCACCAGGTAGACCCATGGAGAAAATATTGCACGGACTAAGTCACGTGCAGAGTGGATGAGGACAGTGAGGGTGGGAGATGTACTTGCAGCGACAAGGGATAGATTCGTACGGAGGACAATGATCGCCAACGCCATGCGGCAGGGCATATGATGATGATGATGATGATGATGACGATGATAACTTCAATTATACACCACTGTATGTTGGAACCTCTCATAATTTGCTAGAGGCAGTAATTCCAGCCTCAACTGAATGTTTTCTTGAAGTCGATAAAATTGTATAGAGATTATTTTGAATTTGTAAGTGTTTTCCCAACATTAACCAGTAGTTGAAAATCTGCTTAGCAATACTCTTACCAGGCCCAAGGTCTGCCTATCCCTGTTTGTCAATGCTATATCCTGGAAGATTATACTTCATGCAATACCTTCTCTCTCTCTCTCTCTCTCTCTCGATCTATCTATCTATCTATCTATCGCGGGAAGAATATTGGGTGGTGTCTTCTATAACAGGAAGATGAATTGGGGATGTATATTTATATAACGAAGTGTTTCTCTACTTAGAAGTCACACACACAACAAGGAAGGAGAGTGACGAGAAGAAATGCACTAACCACACTAGACATGATTCTCATAAGCAGTCCACACATAGATTAATAACTACGATGTATTTATTTAATCAATCAACTTCAGCATAAACGTGATTCACCATTCCTACTGTTCGGGGGCCCTAATATTCCTAAAATACTAAGATGCACTACGAATCATCAGGACTTGCATATCACTAGAATGCTGAACACTTCCTTATGTCCTACTCTATTACCTCTCTCTTCGCTTCATGGAAAATCAAACATACTACCTATTCCTATCACTACCCTAACAAAAGTATAAAATAAAACGTGGGATTACATACCTGTAAGATAGTTTGGACGCTGAAACGTCTCTCGCTCCCTGACTCAATGGCTGACTCAAGATTTCTCTCTCTAGGTTCTTTTCTCGATCCACCCTGGGTGGCAATCGAATGGGGAATTCCTAGTGATTGACTTTCTGGCTTTTATACAGTGCGTTTCTGTTGTTTCTGTCACAAAACCTTCCCATCTGTCTTTCATTGGACATCGAAATTTGAATAACTAACCTGTCTTTCATTGGACATCGAAATTTGAATAACCAAGCAATCTTTGGCACCTGGCGGCCCTGGACTTTTCGCTTGGACGTTGGTATTTGCTGAAACCTTTTGTGTACTAGATAACCTACCCTCTATAGTTGGATAAGACCAATTGAGCGTTAGATCCTGCTCGGTGGAAAATGTTGAGTAACCAGTTAAATCATGGATGGCGTGCTCTTCATTACGAAACCTTACGTACCCGTGTAAGATAGGGCTTGAATATTCTTCGCCCCCCCCCCCCCCCCTTAGGGGTCGGTGGAAAACGCCGAGTAACCAGTTAAATCATGGATGGCGTGATCTTCATCACGCAAACCTTCCGTACCCGTGTAACGATACGGTCTGAGGGGGGACTAGGTCGGTGGAAAATATTGAGTAACCAGTCCAATCATGGATGGCGTGATCTTCATTACGCAAACCTTACTTACCCGTCTAACAATACGGTCTGAGGGGGACCCTGTGATATATCTATCAATCTCTCTCTCTCTCTCAACTCCTCTCTCCCTCACATCACACACACACACACACACACACACACACACACACGCACGCACACACACACCCATACACACACAAAATTAAATAACAGCCTTCTGTTTTGTTTTCAGGGAAATACTGCAACACTTTTAGAGTCACACAGGCCGTGATCAGTACATTTGAGGTGACCAACTCTTCTTTCAATTTCATCATCTACGTTTGTATGGGGTCCAAGTTTAGGGACACAGCACGCCAAATGTTCAGCAAGGGACGAAGGAAAAAGCAATCGCTCTCAGGCTCATCAACCTTTTCTGTAACATCTAACAGGAAATCGACAGCGGTTCCAAACGATGTAAGATGTGATGGGAAATGTGATTAATGGACCCAGCACAAAATCATCAGTTCTGAGCACAGAATCTAGAGCAAAAACCAACCATGGTTAGCATACCCTCACTATTGGGACAGGAATTAGTGCTTCAAGCACGACCATAGCTTCATTACCTGCAAGTCACAAGTACAGGCTGAGGCGTTCCCTACCTGCACTGCACTATAATGCACTTCACACAATCCATACGAGATCTGGCCACATTCTGGCATTAACAAGAGTGCCAGCACTCGTGTGGCTTGGTCTGCCTCACTGTCAGTCCAACCTGAAAGTGTATCTTTTATTCAGCAAATTTAAAACAAGTGTTATTCTTTTGGCAAAAAAAAAAAAAAAAAAAGAAGAAAAAAAAGCAAAAAAAAAGCATTATTTAGATTTGATTTTGCTGACCATAATGTTGTTATCCTGAAATAAACCATTTCTTGCATTTGGTATTTGCTGAGAGACACCACCATTTTCTTCGGGTTATGCTGCATGCTCATGCTGTGGCGAGAGATGAGTGATTCACTTTTCAGGGGTTTAATTATAATAATAATAATAAAGATAACAATGATGCTGATGCTGATGCTGAGCTGATGCTGTGGTGATGATGATGACGATTATAATAATAATAATAATAATAAAATAATAACAATAATAATAATGACTTTCATACGGTACCAAATCTTGATATAAGAACCAAACCAAAGCGTGCACTCTCATCATTCACCAAAGCATCCACTCAAAACCGACCAAAGATCAAGGGTAAATAGCACTTACATACCAGAAGGGGGAAAACTGGAGGAGAGTGGGGCAATAGGATGGGCACGTAGAGAGGAAAATTACTGCTGTACACTGGAGGAGGAAATCACTGCTGGACAAAAAGGTATGTCTCAAAGTTGGACTTGAAGTATGACAGTGTATGTGACTGTCGGATAGACAGGGGAAGACAGACCATTCCAGTTGAAAGACCGGACACAGAAAATCAGCGGCGACCAGTTGTGGAACAACTGTATCGAAGAATATGTAAACAAATAGTATCAGATGCAGAACAGAGAGGTACGGCAGAGGTGTACAACTGAAGACGGTCACAAAGATAAATAGGCGCAGTACCATTGACACATATGAATTCTTTGAGAAATGAGTGGAGAAAGTGAAGCAAGGGAGTGAAGCAATCATGCCTTTTATTACGAAGGGCAAAACAGGCCGCGGAATTCTGAATACGCTTCAGGCACGCAAAAGAAGAAGCAGATAAA
>CM060309.1:78154033-78201533 GCA_030674185.1 Monoplex corrugatus | reverse complement strand
GAAAGTGGAGAGCTGATGTCATATCAAATTGCTCACAAGTCCCTAGAGCGAGGTATGCCATCAGGTGACAATATAGGCCCTATATCTTCTTTAGTAGCAGCCTATGAAAACTACATACAACTTCAATTAGTAACAGGTGAACCACTTTCGTCCATGGCATGGCATCAACAAAGTTCTCAAATCATCCCAGTTCGCTTTCTCGTCCATGGCGTGTCTGGAACTTCTATACCTTCAGTTTGTGTGGTTTTCAGGTCAGCTGACTTCAAACTGTATGTCCAGTGTTTTGGTGAATTTGCATTTGGCATCTTAGATCTTCTTCTTCGATCGGTAAACTATATTTGAGGCTTAAGCGCTTCCGCTGCGCAGCGAGGAATTAATGTTTATTCACATTCAAATTCATATATTCAATGAAATAAACTAAAAATCTTGTTGCAATGAACGTCCACAAAACTGATGTTCAATATTTACAGTAAAATCAACTAAAATTCTGGGCACAATGAATGTAACAGCCTGCATTATAAATTTAAATTATGCAATTAAAAAAAGGGACATACACATACATAATATCACAAAAAAGTGCTAATCTGACAGTTATGTCTGTGCATGCTTACCATTAAGCACAAATAGCAATGCATTCGCACACAGACCACTGCTTAACAGTTTCATCCAAAAAGCGATGTTTGTGTGAAGGACGATTTGAAGCACTAGTAAGCAGAATAAGTATGAAAAATGTGGAAACTAAACAGAGTCAAAAGGCGAAGTGAAATAATGAATGACTAGGGGATTAACGGATTAGGAGAAAAAAAGAGAAGGGAGAGAGAAATAAATAAATGTAGAAAGAGTTAAAAAAAACAAAAAACAACTAGATATCGATAGAAGACGCCGCTAGCACGGAAAAAGAAATGCCTAGGACGATTGCCGCCAATACTCTTCGAAAAAGAAAGGCAGTTTCACGAGGGTCGCCGCTCACGTCGCTAATCCGCCGACCTAATAAGTCTCTAAGAAAGACGGCTGTGCTGGGAGACATGGCTACAGATGTCTCGACAGCTATGGCGTCAAAGTAATGGGTGTTGGCTAAGGCGGCATATTTTCTTATTTTTAAATTTTCTGCTTCTTTTGAAGCGCTTCCAGGGTCGGCAGCTGACTTGGTGTGGAAGTGGTGCTGAAGCTGTCTACGCAAGTCGCATCCCACACCAACACTTTACCGTGCCGGTATGGAAAAACGGTAACGCCGTCTGGCCTCTTGCCGTCGCCTCTATCCATACCGACAATTCGAGGAGGGCTGGTAAGCCAGCGCTATTCAGACTCCTGCGCATGATATCGTTAATAGCTGCATGCCTAAGGATGCGTCCGGCGCTTCGTCGGCAAGAAAGTGGATGGCGGCCAAGTGAGTCAATCTGGGCGCCACACCGGCAACGATGGGGCTGACACATGGGTAAGCCGAGGCGCAGACACAGACCAACTCGTAGACTTGCGTCGTCCAGGAAGGTACCGAATGAGGACGACGGGATTGCCTCGAGCCACGCGCCGCTCTGTGGACATGCGGCCGTCTTAAGACTGGCCAAACGGTGTTGGTCGAGGCCGTTTTCGAGTTTTTGTTGCTTGACAGCGTAGACCATGGACGACCATGTCTTTTGTTGCTTTTGCCGGTGCTGCAGTACTACTTTATCATCTTCATTCCAGCTGTCGGTGATGGCGCTCGACAGTCGGTGTGACAGAGATTCGGCAACTTTCAAGAAAATCTCGTCAACCAAACTGCAGTTAGCTTGAACGGATGAAGCGTATGCTGGCAGCGCAATGTCGGTAGCAGATGTGAGACCGAGGCCGCCTGAACTGAGGGGAGCGTAGCCTGGTGCCATCCGACGTCATCGAGTTTGATGTTGCTCACCTTCTCGACCGTGTTTCAGAGAGTGGAGTCGAAGTTGAAGAGTTTGTCAGGGCAACGATGAGAGGGGGCGCTATGGAGAATGTGCAGCAAGCGCTGCATAGAAAAGCAGTGGCGAAGAAGGTAGAGAGCCGGGTGTGCGTCGATGCAGCTGAGACGATCGGCCATTAGTTTCAACTGTGCAACTCTTGGGGCACCAAGGATGACAAGGTCTTCCAGTGATCTTCACACCTTCGAGAAATGCACTTACTAACAGGAGTGATGCTTCAAACTGCTCCGAGTTGCAATCGATGTTGATTATTTCCGATTTCGTTGGATTGACGTGTAAGACGATGTCGCAAAGAGCCAGAATGATGCGCTGCAGGTCATGGAAATGGCAGAAGGTGGGCTGCAGAGTGTCGCGTCGTCCAGGTACCAAACGTTCACTGGCGAGGAGGTGGAACGAGCGATGTCGTCGACGGCCAATGCGAACAGTAGAGGACCAAGAGGGTCACCTTGTTGCACGCCGTTCGCTGAGGCCATTGACTCTAGTCCCGTCAAGAGAAGGCTGTTCTTCGCGTATGCCAGCTGAGCCAATGGATAAAGCACCGTAGCACAATTTCGACAAACCTCAAGGAGGTGGTGGCACCTGACGGAGATAAACGCGTTCCGCATATCAAGTTTAACAAGGATATGTCCGTTTTGTGTATCGTCATGAGTAATGTGCATACGGATAGTGGGCCGCTGCATCACAGCCACCACGAACGCCTACACCAAGTTGAATAGGGGCCAGTGAATCTTTTACTGATTCGACGATGGGGCGAGCTGCCATCTTTGACGCGAGGCGCCAGAAGATGTTCCCCACGGCGATGGGTCTGATGCCACTGTCCTTCTTTCTCAGAGTCGTCAGTTTGACAGAGAATAGTAGCTGTCTGGCTTCTTCGGACATGTTGCCGTTGATTATACGGTTACTCAAGCGGTAATAGAGTGGCGTAAGCGGATTCCCGCTTCTGCTGTTGCAGTTGTGATGAGGTTTCTGATGTGCACCGGCCTCAGGCCGTCTACCCTCCGCTACTGCTAGCGCTAAAAGAGTGCAGTGCTGACATCATCTGAGACTCGTCGAAACTTCCAATGGAGCAGTCATGACAGGATGGAGGCTGACGGAGGTCTGCCGTGCAGGCGGATGTTTGGCCCACTAGGCTTCGAAAATCTCTGGCGACGGTGACGCGACGCTGTCGTCAGACGAGATAATCCTCACTGCGGCCTGCACGTCTCCTTCTTGAAGTTTCGCGGCGACGAGCTTGCGTTAGTTCGGGAGTCGATTGCTGTCTGAGCATCGGTCGGGCGAAAGGTGGTCAGATGGTGCGTGAGTCCCAATGGTGGCGTCGCCATTGACGAAGCGTTGGGATTGAGTCTTAATCGTTGTAGCTAAAGACGTCGCCCTTTCGCTGTTCAGTGGCAGACTTAGAACCGATGGGGCGAAATCGAATAGTCGCCGCCGTTGGAAAAAGAACCATCATTCAGAGCATTGTCGATCGTACGGGACAGAGTGTCTGCAACGGTAATCCTGGCCGCTTTCGGAATTTTGAGCAAGATGCGGTGAGAGGACTTGTGGAAGGCAACCTGTTTGATGTGGTGCTCGGCATCATTGTCGTTGCTTGTGTCGAGGGAGATTGACGAACAGTTTGAACAGTCTGAACATTTCCACGTTGGGATCTTACGCGATGCAGCGAAAGTCAGTTTCACGCAGGTAAGGTGGGAAAAGTTGTGACAGTCGGAGCATTCTTTACCTCTCTTTTGGTTCACTTTATCGCAAACAGAGCAACGAAGCGACATATCGCTTCACATCGGAGACATTGTGCAATGCCCACCAAAACTCCTTCGCTATATACAGAATTTAGAAAGGGACACATTCTGGTGCAGAAAACTAGTCGTGTCTCTCAACAGTGGTCACAGACCGAGTCCACGAACAATTAAATAAACAGACGAAGGCAGATGTAGATATGATATTGTAGGACTCATGAAAACCTCAAGAGAACGAAGACCCCTGAGAAGAAGATCCATCGAATATGTACGAGCATATTACCAACCCCCGTCGTCTTCCACTTCAGTCTTCAGTGTCGATTCCCCCCTCCCCCTGTCTTACATACCGGTACTTGGCTAAAAAAAACAACAACAACAAAACAAAAAACTGGTGTTACATTGTTAGTTCGAACACGCATGCACGCAAATACGCAGGCGCATACAGGCACACCTGCACAAACACGCACATTCACACACACACACACACACACGTGCACACACACACACACACCCAACCCCCTTCTCTCTCTCTCTCTCTAATATTCGCAAACACAAGCAAGCAAGCGCACACACACACTTATTCTCTCTCTCTCTTCCTTCTCTCTTTTTCTCACTCTCTCTCACTCACTCACTCACACACACACACACACACACACACACACACACACACACACACAAACAAACAAACAAACAAACAAACACAAGCATATACACAAGCATACACACACGTACGCACACAATCACACAATTGATTTCGTAGATTCTTCCACCCCATAGACACCTCTTTATCTTATCTTGTCTATTCATTTGTTATTTGTTTACTTTTTTTTCCGTCTAAAAGCACATATGTGAATAGACATTAAAGGAAATAACGAACGAACAAACACACAAACACTCGTTCTCTTCCTCTCTCTCTCTCTTTCACTCTCTTTCTCCCCTCTCTCTTCTCATGCACCACACGCGCACGCACACACACTCACACATACAAACATAACACACACAAAAGCGCGTGCAAACACACACTTATTCTCTCTCTCTCTCTCTTTCTCTTTGGCTTTCTCTCTCTCCCACACACACACGCGTGCGCACTCCTTCTCTCTCTGTCTCTATTCCCCCCTCTCTCTCTGTCACACACATGCACACGCACACACATTCACACACACACAAATATTCACACATACACACAAGCGCGTGCACACACGCACTCACTCTCTCCCTTTTCCCTTCTCTCTCTCTCACTGTCTCTCTCTCTCTCTCTCCCCTCCCCCCTCAAACACAAACACATGCGCTCGCGTGCGCGCACGCACACACACTCACTTTCTCATATCACACACACAAGCGCTGGCTCTCTCCCTCTCTCTCCCTCCCTCTCTCTCTCCTCTTTCTCTCTCACACGTACACACAAACAAACACACAAACATACATGCACACGTGCTCACACAAACTGTGTATGTATACATTCTCACGCGCACACTCATGCGCACACTCACGAATACGCACACTTACACAATCATAGACACATTCACACACGCCACACGACGCGCCCAACACGCACGCTAACACACACACACATACACATGACACAACTACACACACACACAACACTGACTGCACACACACCGTCTTTCTGTCACACACACGCACAAGTACACACACACACACACACACACGCATGCACGCACGCACGCGTGCACGCACACACTTATTTTCTCATACACACAATCAGTCACATTGATTTTACCGCTTCCTTGCTGATCAAATAGTTGGACTTGTTTATCATCGACTGCCGACTTTTTCTCCCTTTAAACTCGGCATACCTTGTGTAGTAGATATTGACAGACTCTGGCTTTGTCATCTTTGTTGTTTCCTTTTCTCTGCGTGTGTACGTGCGTGCGTGCATGTGTGTGTGTGTGTGTGTGTCTGTCTGTCTGTGAATGTGTACGCGTGCTTGTGCGTGCGTGTATGTGCGTACGTGCACTTTTCTCTGTGCCTTTGGGCGCGCTTACAGACCTGCGTATGTACTTCATTGTGTCTGTAATAGACCGACAGAGAGAGAGAGAGAGAGGGAGAGAGAGAGGTGTGTGTGTGTGTGTGTGCGTGTGTATGTGTGCATGCATGCGTGCATGCGGCGTGTGTGAATACTTGTGTGTGAGAGTGTCCGTGCGTGTCTCGTAGGTGTGGGGAGTGTTTGTGTGTTGGCGTGTGTGTGTGAGTGTGAGAGAGTGTGTGTTTATGTGTGTGTATGTGTGTGTGTGTGTGTGTGTGTGTGTTTATGTGTGTGTTTATGTGTGTGTATGTGTGTGTGTGTGTGTGTGTATGTGTGTGTGTGTGTGTGTGTGTGTGTGTGTGTAAGCCACATGCGTGCGTGCGCGTGTGCATGAGTGTGTGCAATTGTGACATCTCTTTCGCCCTCCCCCCTTTTCCCTGTCTCCTTTCTTTTTCGAGTCTCCCTGCCTTTCTGTTTTTCTTGTCTGCGAATCTTTCTCCCCTTCTCTCTTTTATGTGCGTGCATTCGCTCGCGCGTGTGCACGCCCATGCGTGCGTGTATGTGTGTCTATCTTTGTGTGTGTACATGCACGCGCGTGTGTGTGTGTATATGTGTGCATCCTATCCATATATACTTTCTCCTACCATACACCCCCTCCCCTCCTCAACTCCTCGTTTCCTGTCTTTGGATGAAAGAATTGCTTGTACCACCAGCAGTGCTGACTTTTTATAAATACTGTACACAAATTATATAATTTAGATCAGCTCTGTGTGTTGTTGCGCGCTCTCTCTCTCTCTCTCTCTCTCTCTCTCTCTCTTCCCAGAGTTCAGGCCAGGACACGCATAGATTCGTCATTTTGTGTGTGTGTGTGTGTTCGCTGTCCATATGGTTAGGCCACACATGATGACGATTGTGGTCATTTTTTTCAGTTCCTGCCAGCTGTCATGGTGTTTGTTGGTCAGAAGAGTTGTAGTAGCCAGAAGCTTTCCCCACACGTCTCCTGACGTGACAAGACAGTCGGGAGGGACATCCAGTAGTTCAGGGTGGATCCTGATGAGGCACAAAACGTGGCATTGCCCCACCTTATGAGACTAAACGGGCCGTCATATTCTCGAGTCATGACCATGGAGCTATTTCACATTATATGGTCTATTAGTAAGCTAATGTTAGATAAGGCGCCTGCAGGTGTGGTACCTCAGACGCCAGCCCTCCACCCGTAGATAAAACAGGTATGACACATCAATAATAATAATCAGAATCATTTCATTTATTTAGCGTAAACAGTCCATGTCAGACGCATGCTCCTTGCACTTTGCACACGACTTTTGTCAACACACAGCTTAGTGTATCCCGTTCAGAACACAATATAGCAGAAACGATCACTGACACTAAACGTGCACAGGATTGTTATGTCACACCTGACAACATAACACTTCAGCACTACGTCATTGTCACAAAACACGGGAAACACTGCACTGCCCGTGGAGCAGTGTGGTTGACACGGTGACTGCTGGTTACATTGTCACAGAAAATAATACAAAGACGGCAATAATGTAAATCCGGATTTTTCGGAGAAATATATAAACACGTAAACAAAAGTCCACATCTCCGGAGTCTTAGTGATGTGGCCAACAGTTTATACGTTATAAAACACCAGTTACCTTCCCGTTTCTCATTTCAAGTCACAATTAAAGAATTACATATTCATTACAGCCTTCTATTGTTGATACCATAATTACTCTGCCACAAATATGTCCTGCCAGTTCTACCCACAGCTCCTGTGGCATCTTGAAATGATTGATGTATGTGTATCTTTTGACTACATGTGTGTTTGTATGGTTAGACTCTGTTAGTATGCATTTATTTGTGCACGTGTGTGAGTATGATATTTGATATGTGTGTGTGTACGTGCATGCGTGCCTGCATGTGCGCGCACGCGCGAGTGTGTGTGTGGTGTGTGTGTGTGTGTGTGTGTGTGTGTGTGTGTGTGTGTGGTGTGTGTGTATCGATATCAGTGCTTCTGTATACATATTCTGTCGTGCAAATTGTAATGCAAAGCAAGTCCATCATTATTTTTTTCAAAGCCATTATTATTATTACTATCATTCATTATTGTTAGTATTATTGTTGTTATTACTATATATTATTATTATTATTATTATTGTCATCATCATCATCTGTTATATTTATTCATCACCATCATCACTTCATCATTATTATTACTGTTGTTGTTGTTATAATCATTAATATTGTTGTTGTTTGGTTGTTATTATGTGCCTATGTTCTTGTTTTTAACAACTTTGAAACGAAAGGCACGTTGACGTCTTCAAAGAGGGCACATTAAAGCAGTCACTAGGCCTGCTTCAGAAATGGCTGCCACAGACTCTTTTTTCAACACTTCAGCAGCATGGGAACTGAATCTCACAATGCAGAACTTGCAGTCTCTGGAAAACAACATCTCGAAGAAAACAAAGCAACTCTTTATTCCATGCGACAACCCTGAAAACTTAGTTGACGAGACCACAGCCAAAAACGTGGAGAGCTTTTTTCACATGACTTTAGTCCCTTTAATAGAATCCTTCGGCATAACAACCAATATTATCAACTGCATCGTTTTTGTGCGACAGGGTTTGAGAGATCGAATCAATTTGTGTCTGTTTAGCCTGGCTCTTGCAGATATAAGTTTTCTGCTTATGATTTTTACATGCAAGTTTTTCGGGTTTCTGAGCCTTTTTGATGAAGAATTGTCAGAATATTGGAGACATAAGCATCTTGAAATGGTTCTGGGACCCAGGTTTGGGACGATGAATATCTCCAACCTGATGACGATGATCATTTCTGTGGAGAGGTGTATCTGTGTTGTGTCTCCTTTCACTGCCAAGAAGTTCTTGAAGACCAGGTAACTATGTTTATTTTACCTTTTTTTTTTTTTTTTTTATCTTTTATTTTTATTTTATTTTTTTATTTACTTTATTATTTTATTTGTTTTATTTATTTTATTTTATTTTATTCATTTTTTTTATTTTATTTTATTTTATTTCATTTTATTTTATTTATTTATTTCATTTATTTTATTTTATTTTATTTTATTTTATTTTATTTTATTTTATTTTATTTTATTTATTTTATTTTATTTATTTTATTTTATTTTTATTATTCTCTCGGGCATTCTTAGAAAGACTATGCTATTATCTGTTTGTTTATATAAGCAAGGTCTCAAAAGATGGCTGCACCGATGATGTATTTTCTTGGGTTGTGCCTGGACACTGTCTCCCTTGATGTTTACAGTATGTTTGCTTGTAGTGATGATGATGATGGTGGATCCTCCTTCGATCCGGCAGATGAGTAGGAATACTGTTCCCTATAGTTGAAAGGGTTTTAATGTGGAATACAATACCGATCCTGGAGATAAATATTCTTCCACAGGTGCTACACGGGAAGGAGTCCTGCAGCCTTAGATTCTGTTTCTGCAGGCCTCACACTTTTGTTGAGTAGCAGCTGATCTGCACTTTTCAAATGTGATTGTGCCCTGTGTGCACTTCTGTCGACAACTTACTCTATTACCGTCAAAGTCTACCTGCTGGTGGTGTTGATGCCACAGCTCATGGGGTTGGCCCTCAGGTTATCTTTGCATCGTATAGTAGTTTTCTTTGGTCCCGTTGTCTTTGTTTCAGCTCTCCGTTCAAGAAAGTCTTTGGGTGCGGTTGCCTTCCATATAGACAAAGGTCCTGTCCTACAAACTTGGCATTTCTTGAGTAGAAATTCTGTTCCTGGCAAACCATTCTTCTAGAAAACTTTAAGTTTGCACACTCGATCTTCTCATGCAATACTGTAATCTTGCAAGACATCTTTGGTGGAACCGCTCCGGCTGTTAAAAACATACCGTCGGTAGGTAATCCAGATTTTGCAGGTGGGCTCCCATGATTACTGTTCTGTACACAGCAATCTTTTGTGGCGAACATGATGCCCTGGTCTTGCCACAACTTCTTGGTCAAACTTCCAAAGGCAGAGGTAAGCTCGGGAGATGCGGAGCGCCATTTCAGCATCAATAGATCCTTTACCGCTCACTGTACTGGCTTAGCAGCAGAAATTGTCTACAGTCTTTTACGTCCTGGTGGTTGATGACAATAGGAGATGATAAAGCGCCATAACCCTGGGATGGTGTTGGCTGAAACATAGCCTCTGCTCGTTGGTCCGGCTTGTCTGTATGCCAGATCAGCACAGGGATTTTTATTTTAAGTTTACGATACATCACAGTCATAGATCGACTATGATAAGACCTTTTTAAAAAAAAAAAGTTTTTCGTTTAATATAAAAGAACTCCTTTATTTGCCCTAAAAATAATAAATCATTGATGCCATCAAACTCTCATTATCATCGTCATAAACAATGCTGCACATTTACATATATACATTTATAAATCCATTCATCCTCGAGACTGTATCTTTTATGTGACCATCCCACAATAAAGCTTTGTTTAGAAAGAGAATAAGATTAGTAAACAGACGCTCAAAGAAAAATGCCATGCACATAGATCCCATAAAGATACTCAGCTTTACTGGTGATCGTAGTCAACTCATGCAGGTACTCAGGTTACTATTACAGATATTCACCTTAGACATGTACTCATACAATATATTTTTCAGAAAAGTAAAGGTTATTCCCTAGCTCTGGAGTTGTATAGGACTAAGGTGGCAGAGAACTTAATGTATTTCTCAGCCAGCATTATCGGGGCGGTGTCTGTCTTCTCCCCCTTACTTTTTACCTTCCCTGAACAGGAACAGGATCAAGTGGAAGCGTGGAAGGTTGACAGTTTGGTAAGGTCGCTCTCTGTCATTTTCCAACAATCTGAACCGTAAAACAGGATGGAAAAGACAGCGCTCTGGTACAGTCTCGGTTGTATTGGGGCGAACCTCCACACGTTGTTCAGCATTTTGAACGTGCCATTGGCTTGCTGAGCGGCTTTTGATGTCATTGCAAGCCCCTCCATCATGTCTGACATTTCTGCCTTGGCCTGTGAATTTTTCAGTCGTGGGTAGATCTGTTTCATTTGCTTGGACTGCGCAGCGCTACCCCCTCCCCCTTTTTTGTTTCTTTGTTTGGCTGCATGGATTCTTCTTTACCCAGACAAAATGGTTTTTTTCACAAACGTTTGCCGGGACAGCTTCTTTGTTGCCATGGGAACTTTAACGTGCACTGAGTGAGCGCTGCACATAGGACTTCGGTTTATCGTCTCACCCGAAAGACTTACACCTAGACCATCAGTTAAGATTTACTGGAAAGGGAAGAAAAATTCCTTTCTATCTGTAATTTGAGCCCGGGTTTCTCATGTCTAAGGCAGGTGCTATAAGCACAAAACAATACAACACAACACTTTATGGCGTAATGAAATAGCCCTACATCAACTATTTTCCTCAGTAGAAACTTAATTTTGTGTGGTGTAATGAAGTACGTCAACTCTTTTCCTACCAGGCACATGGCAATTATCATCGTTATCTTGGCCGTCTACGTCCTGGGTGTCTACAGCCTGCTGAACACTAAATACTCCACACGTCAAATCATCGATCCCAACCAACACGTCTCGCTGGGTGACACGTCTCAGTGATTTCTACCTGAACAACCGTATCATAATCGACATCTTCTACCACCACTTGCTTCTTCTGACCGTTCCCTTCCTGTCCCTTGTCACGGTGATGGTGACCACCTCCATCACTGTCATCAAGCTGAGGCAAACACTGGCCTGGCGGAACCAAAGTGTTAACAATAAATTTTCACTCGGTGAGGATCTAAATGTGGTGTGAGAAGTGGTGTGATGTGGTGTGGTATGGTGTTGTAGGATGTGGTACAGTGTGGTGTGGTGCGGTTTGGTGTCGTGTGGTGTAGTGTTCTGAGGTGTCGTAAGTACTATGGCTTAGCTTGACACGGTAAAATAATTTGACAATAAACTGGATCTAGATATTTGCAAGGGTTTTAGAATTGAAGCTGATTTAGTCTACGGACAGCCTTGAATGTGTACTCGTGAATACTTTTCTTAAGCTCGAGATCTGATCTTGTTTAACCCTTTGACTCCTGCAACCTATCCACCAACTGCAAAAACTTATCCCTTTGACCCCTTCCTCAGGAAGCTGGTGGATAAGTGAGGGGAATCAAAGGATTAAGTTTTTGCTTTGCTAGCATGTTAGCGATGCAACATGCTGGGACAGGCTGCGGGAGTCAAAGGGTCAAATATTCCATCTGCTTGGCTTGACTACAAACATAAAAAAACTGTTATCCAATGTAACTTTGAGAATTTTTTTCAAACTGCTGCCAGAATACACCAACCTGTCTTATATCGTTGATCTTCTTTAACATTGTCCTCGAGAAGATCACACAGGGAAGTTTCCACGACTCCACAGGTAGCATCTACATCTACGATCCGTGCATTAGGTTTGACACAGTGGGCATCAATAATCAATCTCAAGTTCTCATCAGCAGAATTGTGAACAATACAGGGGCGTAGGTAATGGAAGTTGGCCATAACAGAGCAATGTATTAAAAGTACAACAACAGTGATGAAGAAACGAACATTTTGACAGTTTCAGACACCTGGATCTGTCATCAATCATAACTACTACAGTGAGCTCTCGGGGAGTGAAAGTCAGCCATAAAAGAGCGAGTCAGTCACTGCACAACGCAGCAGTGAAGAAATCTATGTAAATGGTCAGAACCGGAACAATTTGACAGTTTCAAACAACTGGGAGCTGCTCTGTTCAGTCATGACTGCTGTACACCAGAGCTAAAGCAATGGCAAGTAACAGCACCATCAATTTCACCTCTAAATTACAGACAGTAAACTCACTCGTAATAAGCCTTTACAGATTGAAAGTTGGACACTGCTTACGCATGAACGAACAGAGAGACATACACTACTCGATAGACTGTAAGAAAACGTGATCCGGCTATCCTCACTGGACACCAAAGGAAGACGAAGAGAGAAAGACGAAAGAACACCGAGCGACGAACAATAGGTGACCTCCATGTGGACCAGCACACGGAGTGGACAACTTTGTTGCTTTCACATGCCAATAGCATGATGGACATTAACAAGTAGTTACTGGCTCATCATACTGATACACGCCTTTGGGTTCAAATGTCAAACAAACTGCTTCATGTATCTACATCGAATAAGGGCCAACAGCCTACGAAACGATATCAATGGACCACAGAGCCAGGAACAGTAAAGCACTGCACATATGCTCGTTTCGTCAACCGCCATGACACACTAAGTAACCATCTTTAGGGACTTTGAAAGAGCTCGCTTCAGCAACAGACCAGATCTTTCATGTACCTTGTTAAAAGACGGAGCGAAAATTCGAGAAAATGACAGACAGAAGGGCAGGAGTACGAAGGGAAAGATGAGGGAAAGAGAGAAGAAAGAGAAGAGAGAGAGAGAGACCGGATGTGCCCGCCCCCCCGAGAGTGTAAGGAATTCAGGGCGAAACACTGTCTAAAGGGGTTACTTCTCTGAAGACCTTCTGTTGTCTAGCTCTCCCTAGATTTTTTCTACCTGCACATGGTCAATCCATTGACTTCGGAATAGTTCGAGGACATTCGGGAAAGACCGAAGGACACTGGAAGACTAGATCTGCAGCTTTGTGGTTGGCTTCCCACCTTGCCTTTGATAACATGCCACGAGTTCTTTAAATGAAAGATGCTCCCAGGATTCACCGAAAGGGAGGAATGATGAATCCATCGGCACTGACTCCACAGACTGGAAGCACAACGGATCATGATAATGACCAATGGAATTCCGTGTGCGTGTGAAGGAGATCCCACCAACGCGGCATGAAGATCCACAGGATAAAAATGGCTGTTTGAAGACACATACGAACCAGCAGCAGCGCACTGCGATAGCAGGTGAGACGTTGGATGACCAAGGCAGGATTTAAACCATAGTGCAAGGACATCCACGCTGACGGTTCTGATGCGATTTGCACAGCTCTTAACGCCAAACGTGGAAAACTCATTTGCCGCTGCCGGTGCAAAAGAACAATGGGAGAATTAGATGAGGAACTTGTCCTTAAGCTGAATGCGCTATAGGAACAGTACGCTGGAACACAACTTGACACATACGGAGACATCATATACTCTATCTGCAGGACACTTATGAGTGAAGCAGCAAAGACAAAACGCCTCCCAGAAATCCAGAAGACAGCAACAGATGAGGCATCCGAGGGAGAAGGAAGCTTAAAAAGCGAATGAAAACTGCCTCAGAATTCGAGAAGCAAGGGCCTGAACTCTGGAAAGATCTGAAGGCCAACACAATGCTCTCAGCAAAGTGGAATCAGCAAGCGAAGAAAGAGCAAAAAGAGAAGACTCAAGATCGTTTCTTCAAAGATCCCTTGACTTTGCAAGAAAGCTGTTTGAACAACCAATCAGGACTCTCACAGGGCAAGGAAACCCTAGAGCAGCATCTCAGGAATCCCACTTCGAAATCCAGAATCTGGTTTGGCCTGCAGCGCCAGAAGGAAAATCAATAAAACACCAACACTGGATGAAGTGAAAACGTAGTAAAGAAAGCCAGAGCCAAGTCAGTACCTGACCAAACGGAATACCATATCTGCTCTACAAGAAATGCCCAAAGTGCTCGAGTGCTCCACAAGATGATTCGATCAGCATGGGGAACCAGAAGATCACGACCATGATGAGAGCTGAAGAGTGTACATCCGAAGGAGCAGAACTCCAGCAGCATCAATCATCAGGCCAATATCACTTCTGAACGTCGAGGGAAAATCTCTTCTCTGTTTGGCAGCAAGATTGACAAAATACCTGACTGAAACAAGTATCTGGATATGTCAGTCCAAAAGGGAGCTACAGAATGCCTGATGCTTGAACAGCACGTTGATTTGGATGCCATCCAAAAAGCAAGACAAAGAGAGACATTGACGTAGTTTGGCTTGATCTGGCGAATGCATATGGATCAGTTCCACACGATATGATCCAGCTGGCTCTTGAAATGTATCACATCCAGAAAACATCCGAACAATGCTGAGGAAGTATTTCAAGGTTCTCAATGCGGTTCTTACCAAAGATACCCACGGACTGGATAGACCTAGAGTGGGATTGCAATGGGCTGTGCAATCTCTCCCATACTGTTCGTGTTGGCAATGGAAGTCATCTTGAAGCTGCAATGAAGAGTCAGGTCCAGTGAATCTGGGAGATGATACCAGATGCCTCCTCTGAAAGCTTTCATGATGACACAACAGTCTTGTCACGGATGAGGAAGAGACACACCAAATCTTAAAGCAGCTGGATGAGCTGGTGGCTCTTCAAGAATGAGGTTCAAACCTAAGAAATCCCGAAGTCTCTCACTGCGAAAGGAAAAGTGGCAGATTCAGTCAAATCTGGTAGCCAACCAAGCCATCCCACTGTCACAGAAGAGCAGTAAAAAGTCTCGGAGATGGTATGATGACTCCTGAAAGCACACAAAGGGGATGTGAAACCAAGCAAACAGCAGAAGAAGGCCTGAAGAAAATAGATAACTGCGGACTGCCAGGCAAATACAAAGTCTGGTGTCTACAGTTCATGCTGATACCAAAGCTGCTGTGGCCACTGCTAATCTATGACATTGCACCAGCACAGTCGAAGCAATGGAAGCCAAATCACAAATACAAAGAAATGGCTCGGTGTCCCACCTGTCTCACTGATGTTGCATTCACTGTCGTCAAGCAATCTGAGCTACCTCTCAAATCCATAGTGGAGGAATACAAAGTTGGAAAAGCAAGACTGTTGAGCATGCTGGAGGAATCGGAAGACAATATCGTGAGATCAGTTCATCAAAGCTGAGAATGCAGAAAGTGGAAAGTCCAAGAGGCTGTAAACAATGCCAAGAGAAACTCAGCATCAAAGAAATAATTGACACAGCAAACCAACAGACAGGACTGGGAGCAAAAAATGCGTGGTGTCCAAAGCCAAAGGGAAGGAAAAAAGAGCAGATCATACAGGAGTTGAAGAGAGAAGATGTCAAAAGAGTGCAGAAGCAGTCCAGCAAGGTCACAGGGGCAATGGACAACATGAACAGTGCACTCCAAAGAGTCTCAGCTGGAACGATATGTGGCACATGGCTCCTCTAAGGATAGCTTCCTCCTCAGACTGTATATGACCTCTCCCCTCGAATGAAACTTAGTGAATGGGGGAAATCAACGACCCAGCATGTCGCTCTGTCAGAAGAAACAAACAGTGGAACATGTCCTAAGCTCTTGCAAAGTAGCGCTAGCCCAAGGAAGGTATACATGGAGGCACAACCAAGTTCTGAAAGTGATCACAGACGTGGTTAGCGAAAACCATGACCCCAACGCACAATTGCTATGACAACGTTCTACAAAGCAGGGGAAACAGGTCTGGCCGAAAGTGCTATGACAACCAGCACTTGCCAAAGGGTCTTCTGGAGGAGCAGTCGACTGGAGTGTACAGCAACCTCCCAGAGTGGAGAAATTACCCAGATGTCATCAGCAGACAGGCATGAGACCAACATCGCTCTCCACTCTGACTCCTCGAAACAAGTGATTCTGATAGAACTCACTGTGCCTACGAAAGCAAATGGAAGAAGCACATATCTACAAGACCGAAAATACGCCGGTCTTGCCAGCACCTGAAGAAAGCAGGTCTGCGGTCAAAATCTTCGCCATAGAGGTCGGGCAAGAGGGTTTGTGGCACCTCCGCTTATGATCTCATGAAACAACTCGCCATTTCTGGAAGAAGAGACTAGCCCTTAAAGCGATGGCAGAGGCAGCAGAAAGGAGTCAGCTGGATCTGGGCAAGGAGGAACCAAAAGTGAACTTCATAAGGATTAAATTCCCTACAGATGATGTGTGCCCCGTTAGCACTGGTAAAACCGCGTACCGCAGTTCTGAAGCGCAGAATCGCCCAGGTTCGCTCCCCGGCGTGGGAAAAAAATAGACAACACAGAGGGCATCCAGGAGTCATGACCTGGATGTGGCCCGCCCCCCGAGAGTGTAAGGAATTCAGGGCCGAAACACTTGTCTAAGGGTACTTCTCTGAAGACCTTCTGTGTCTAGCTCTCCTAGAGTTTCTTTCTACCTTGATCAATGCAAACAAGAGAGTATGGACAATTCACCATGACTGACGATGGAGATGCACATTACCGAAGACAGTAAGAAACGTGACCCGGCTATCCTTCACTGGACACCAGAAGGAAGACGTAAGAGAGAAAGACGAAAGAACACCGAGCGACGAACAATAGGTGACCTCCATGTGGCTAGCCCAGAACAGCAAGGAGTGGACAACCTTTGTTGCTTTCTACATGCCAATAGCATGATGGACATTAAACAAGTAAGTTACTGGCTCAGTCATACTGATACATCAGCCTTTCGGGTTCAAATGCCTAAACACACTTCTTCATGTAGCCTACATCGAATATAGGGCCAACAGCACGTACGAAACGATATCATAGTGGGACCACAGGAGCCAGGAACAGTAAAGCACTGCACATATGCTCAGTTTCGTCAACCGCCATGACACACTTAGACCATCTTTTGTGGGGTACTTTGGAAAGGAGCGTCGCTTTCAGCAAGCAGACCAGATCATCTTTCATGGTACCTTGTTAAAAAGACGGAGCAAAAATTCGGGAGGAAAATGAGAGACAGAAGGGAGGAGGACGAAGGGAAAGATGAGGGGAGAGAGAGAGAGAGAGAGAGAGAGAGAGAGAGAGAGAGAGAGAGAGAGAGAGAGAGAGAGAGAGAGAGAGAGAAGAGAGAGACAGAACGGCTGTGATTTGCTGATTTTTTCTTAGTTTTATTCCTGACCTGTGAATACTGAATTGAATGTTGTTGTTTGTATGCATGCGTGCGTTGTCTACTTCTGTGTGTGTGTGGGGGGGGGGGGTGTTTTTTTGTTGTTGTTGTTTGTTTTTTTAGCGTTTCGATTTTTCTCGGACGCGTGTACGCATGTTGTTTTTGCCCATGCTATACAGACATATGATACTGTACAGTCTTCATACTGCCGTCTTCGAAAGTTATGCATGCAAGGTATTTTTAATTTGATTGTTGCACTCAACATCAAGAGTTGTTTTTCAGGGGACAGACGAGAAGTGGCGCTGACAAAGATGCTGACAGTGATTTGTTTATTTACGTCACCACCATCACACCGTCTGTGACGCAGGCTTTCTGCAGGACACTAATACCGGGTTATATGACTTCAGGTCAGCTTGTGTTTCTGTAACCTGTTTACATCGCTTTTTGTCCCCCGTCTCTCTCTCTCTCTCTCTCTCTCTCTCTTCTCTCTTCTCTCTTCTCTCTCTCTCTCTGTCCGTCTTTTTCTCCTCCATCCTCCATCACCTCCCTTCCCGTCTGTCTCTCATTATTTCCCCTTTTCCGTCTCTTTGACTGTCACTTTTTCATCATCATCATGTGCCTGCGCATGGCGTTGGCGATCATGGCCCTCCAATACAATCTATCTTTCGTCGCTGCAAGTCATCTCACACCCTCTCTGTCTTCATCCACTCCGCAAGTCTGTCCAGTATTTTCTCTATGATACCTGTAATCACTTTTAGCTTTAAGATGATATAATTACATTTAATTCGTTTTCAACACAATTTGACTTTGTTCGTAAGGCACTTATGCCAAAGCCTGGACCAGAGGAACCTAGTGTACTTCTCTGTTCCTTCTTCTTTTCTGTCTTGTTCTTGCTTCTTCTTGGTTTCTGTTCTTCTTCTTCTTCTTTTCTTCATTAATCATCATCATTTCTTTTCTTCTCCTCTCTCTCTGCTTCTCTTCTCCTCTATCCTTTCTTTCTTCTTTTACTTTCTCCTGTCTTCTTCTCTCTTCTTCTTTATCTCTTCTTCTTCTCCTCCTTCTTCTCTTCTCTTTCTTCTTTTTCATCCTCCCCCTTCTTCTCTTTTTACTTTCTTTTTGTCTTCTTCTTCCCTCCCCCTCTCCTCTTCTTCGTCTTCTACGCAGGTTAGAGCTCCTGCGAGCACTCAATACTAAATATACAAATTCATACAACCCATTACCTAACAGAGGGAGGGAGCGGATTTGTGCATGTACGGACATTCTTTATCCACCTTAAGGCAATCACACATTGACTTTGGGGAGCAAAGGAAACATTTGGATGAAATACCGTGAATGATCATGAAGACAGAAAGATGAAAGAGTCTTGGAGGAAAAGAAAGCATGACAGGAAGATGGAACACCCAATTACTAAAAGTAAGTAGTAACTCCTGTGGTTCCAAAACAGGAGACGACCTTAAAGTCTGCTGTGTTTGCTGATATATTGTTAGTGTACTCCTGTGTTGTTGAAAAAATATGTACCTGGAATAGACTAATATTTGATTAAAAGGGTGGAGACTGAATATGAAAGTAGGATATTGTTGGGGAAATATTGCCTGTGGAAAATACTACAATAGGTGCTGAGCTTTGAACATTGCATGTATCATCACAATCAACACCACACACCTCACAGCAACACAACACACACACACACACACACACCACACCAACACACACACCACACTTTGTGTGTGTGTGAGTGTGTGTGGTGTGTTGTGTTCAATGTATATTCAATATATATTTTATTGTGTTAATATCATATAATAACATATGTTATGTGATGTTATGTTGTTATACTATACCATGCTATGCTATGCTGCGTTATGTTATGTTATGTTATGTTATGTCAATATATACATTGTTTTTAATTCTACATGTATACTTTGTGTTATTATGTGTGAAACTCTCTGTGCCAGTCACACATACATTTATATGCGGTAATTATGCTCCCTCCCATTGCTTGCAGGAAAATACTGCAACACGTACTGGGTGATTCAGACTATGACATTGTATTTGAGGTGACCAACTCCTCTATGAACTTCATCGTCTACTATACCATGGGATCCAGGTTCAGGGACACAGTGCGTCAACTGTTCGGCACACAGCCAGAGAAGAAAAAAGAGCCCCTTGCGGAATGTTTGCCTGCCGTCAGTGTCAGCAAGGATGTGTCACGTCATGTCATCTGACGTGATGTGACGTCAGCAGAACCTGACATGGTGTCTTCTAGGAACTGTTGTGTGTCGGGACTGTTCAGTGTCAGCAGTTTGCTCAAAAAATGTATTTCGTTATAATGAGATGGCGTGTATCTCTCTCTGTGTGTGTGTGTGCGTGCGTGCGTGCGTGCGTGCGTGCGTGGTGTGTGTGTGTGGTGGTGTGTGTGTGTGGTGTGTGTGTGTGTGTGTGTGTGTGTGTGTTGTGTGTGTGTGTGTGCAGGAATGTACGTTTTCGTTACCTTTTTCTCATTCATAAATATTCAATCAGTTCCAATCTCCTAATTCAAGAGCACAAATACCTGAAAATTATCCAGGGTGTCATAGTTTTTTCACACGTGTTTTTGGAGATAGTACATACTTGACTTCAGCGTAGGCATATATCGGTTAGTCAATTCTAATGTGATCAGGGATCATTGATACTGCATTGCAAGGACACTCTTTTGTCTCTCCAGTACAAAGTTTTGTCTGTATCTCGTGATTTGTGAGTTTTAGCTCGTATATAGTCTTGGGTTGCAAGATATTGACCCGCACTTATCATGACACATTTGGTTTCTCTCCATTTTATTTACTGAAATGCTCTCTCGAAAATTCATCAAATTGCATCTTTAGTACAGTGTGAAAAACAAAACACAAGAACAGAAGATGCTTCTTAATATACTCATTTAACCTTTTGAGTTTACGCTGGGAAAACATTTTGCTGAACTGTAAAGATAATACTAATAATACTGATGATGATGATGATGATGATGATGATGATGATGATGATGATGATGATGATTGTAGCAATAATAACAGTAATAATAATGGTGACAATGGTAATAAAACAAATAATAACAGCAAAAATGATAACACTATTAATAATAATGATGATAAAAATAAAGCTTTCGAGTGTGCAACATCCACGCGCTTTGTACTTTACAGAAAAGGTATATATAAAGATGTAAATCAAAGACATAAATAAATGATATAAGAATGATATGACGTAGATCAGGAAAAGAAAACAGTGATGTAAAACGGATGTGACATGAGAAAAAACTTATATGCACACACCAACACACAAGACACCCACACACACAGAGGTACGCATACCGTCTAATATCACTTATAGTGAAAAGACGTTAAATCAAAGAACGAATTAAGGTACGCATACTCATAGACTAGTCATGCCGATAGGCATGTTGTATGTACGCACGTAAACAGACGAGGCCCTGCTTAGGGACTTCTGCTGGCGAACACACAAACGCTGAAGCAGTCTTACAAACAAATAATAAAACACACAAATAAAATTATCTCACGAGACCAGTCATACGAGTACAAAATTATCTCACAACACCAATCATATGAATACAATACGGGCAATCGGATTCATATTAGTAGACAATTCTAATATTGTTTGAAAAGGTAACTTTTCTTAGCTCCCATAGAAGAGCGCAAATAAAACAAATGAGGAATATTTGAAGGAAATGTATTTCAGTGTTGTAGTGCACAGAAATATAATTCATTTACCTGACGATGACCGGAACTGTCTAGAGGAATGTAAACGGCGAGGAGACCAGAAATATATAGATGGTGAAACAAGAGCAGTAAACCCTGCTACAAATTTTTATAGAGTGTGGGTTCAAAATCTATCTTTCAAAAAATAGCACCTTAGATGGGCTCCTCGGGATTTGTTCGCATTGCTCTAGCTTTATAGGTGATCGAGAGGGATTGGGCACATTATTCGAAGAGAGCAGGATAACATCACCGGACTGCTCTTCTCTGGACATCAGAGGAAAGTTACAATAAAGAAAGACCTGGCGAAGAACGATAGAAGGAAAACCAACCAGGGATACCCGTACCATTCAAAGAGGCTGGCCGAGAAGAGACAGACTGGAGGATCTGTGTTGCTGCACTACGTGGAGTTACGTGGAGTGGAACAAACTTCCTCTCTCAGTCCGTCAGCAACCTACTTTTGTCTCCTTCAAGTCCGCTCTCAAAACTCACCTTTTCTCCTCCGCAATAAAATCCTAACCTCACTCAACCCCCCCCCCCCCCCCTCTGCAGCCTGTCTCCGCTCGAGGGAATCACATGGTTATAATATATAATGTATATGCTATGCTCTCTATAATTTTCCATTGCTTTTATTCTTGCTTTTATTGCTTTTATTCTTTCTCCCCATTTATAGCCATGCGTGTGTGTGAGTGTGTGTGTGTGTGTGTGTGTGTTGTGTGTGTGGGGTGTGTGTGTGTGTTGTGCGTGCGTGCGTGTGTGTGCGTGCGTGCGTGCGTGCGTGCTTGCGTGTGTGTCTGCTTCAGCGCTTAGATTTGATTTTGTCAAGATTTTGCGCTATATAAATATTGTAATTATTATTATTATTATAGTTAAAGTTTGGAGAGGGACTCATCGCACTCGGCCAGTTCCAAATGCGCTCCACCTCGAAACCTGCTAGACACCCTGAGAATGCGCAAAACCTTTTGCGCTGGCAAGGTCTTGAAAATTAGGAATCTCAAAAACACCACCAGAATGACATTAATATGGGCAGCGAACAGGCCACTTTTAATGTTGCAGGCTGGGACTGAACTCAAGATATCAAATTTGAGTTCACGAAACAACTTTATCACCTAGTGCAGGGTGTTGTTTGCTGTCAAAAGTCGACCGGAAAATAAGGGACGATTCCATGTTCAACAGCTCACTGAGGTTTCTACGACATCGTGTTGTGTACATATACATTTATTTTCTGGCTATTATCGTTGTCCATGTGAGTGTGTGTGTTGGAACTTTTCAAAGTGCTTTGTTGTCGATTGCATCAGAAAATGACTATTCAAATCTTCGCGAACATATATGGCCTGAGTAGGTTTCGGTTCTCATATATGAGGAGGTGCGAGGAGGTAGCTGGCCTTTACTTCTGGTTTTCTCCTGAAGAAGGTAACACTTAATATTCATAGTATTAGTATATACATATTTGATATGTACACCCTTTTTGTCACAACGGATTTACCATGTAAAATTTGGGCTGTTTCCCCAGAGAAAAGCGCGTCACCGCAGCTCAACGCCACGTACTTCGAATTTTTCTACGTTCGCCCATGCCTACATGGTGATGGAAAAATACACTACTGAAAAGCGTGGTCCTGTTATTACAATTACGCTAGGCTGTTCTTTTCTGGTAGAGAACTGGTACAAATGGCTGTGAACGATCAGTGTAATACCACAAGCACGAGAGTATTACCTTCAGACTGATATGTGCCCGAAGCACTCAGACTCTCCAGTGGGGATGCCGGGCTCTTTCAGTATAAATAGTATCCCCACCTTTTGGAAATTCTGAGCTAGAAATTTCCTGTTTTCTGTCGTTCTCTTTATTTCTTCTATTCTCTTTTGCTTTCTGTCGTCTCATTTGATCCTTTTTTTTTTTTTTTTTTCCTTGCTGGGTCATTCACTTGTATGGTTTCCGCAAAGCCTTTATAGTTTCTCTTAGGACTGATAGTTGGGCGCATGCTATTGCTAGGTGGGCGCATGTTATTGTTATCATTGTTATTGTTATTGTTGTTTAAAGTCCAGCTAACTGCGCAGAGCCATATCAAGACTATAACCATCTCAAAATGTACACCATACCATACTGGAGAAAATAAAAACAACTGAAAAAAATGAAATATCAATACATTCGCACATATAATCTAAGGATATGCCCCTGGCGTTGACTACTCCGTCCAATTTATTACCAGGAATTTAAAAAAATCGAATCTGAATACAAATACAGTGGAAACCTGATATAACAGGGATGATGGGACCAAATCAAAATCCCTGTTATATCAGATCCCTTTTATATCAGATATCAAGGGAAATGCTTGCTTTTTCTCGACAGCCTGGATGATCTCATATTTCTTCTCAATTGAAAGGCATTTTCTTTTACGTTTGTTGTCAGCGGTGGCCATTATGAGCAATAGCAATGAGAATCAGAATCAGCAAGAAAGCTAAGAAAATAGAAAGATAAACAGTAGATCTAGGCCTAGATCTGGTCTGGTGTAAGTGTGCAGTAAGCTTACAAACTGAATGATGGCGCAGTCAGTCACTGACTCAGTGGCCTCAGGCCTACACGCTTGCGCGCGCATCACGCTCACATTGCGAAGCGTTCTTTCAGTGTACAGTACACAGTATACCAAGGCTAGCCTAGATCTAGATCTAGGCCTACTGCGTGGCGTGCTGAGTCTAGGCCTAGGCCTTTCTGCTGCAGAGCTCGTCTCGGCATCCCTGCTATAACCGATCGAGCCCTCTTGTCTCCCTGTTATTGCCGATAAGTTTTAATAGAGACAAAGAGGAAGAAAAAATGGGGATTGAAAAAAGCCCTGTTATATCCGGATCCCTGTTATAACCGGTCCTGTTATAAATGGTTTCCACTGTATAAACATAACTGAGGAAACTAAAACATATACTAGAATGGGCCTAAATTACCAAAAATCGCTTCTGCACATATTTCTTTAGAGCCAAAAATGCACTTAATACACGTACCCAATTATCAATCCTAAGGGAAAGTATGTAAATCTGTATAGAACATATACAGGTGAATGCACCAGCAAGGCAGAAAATGATAGGAGGAAATGACAGAAAGCAAAGCAGCAAGACAGAAACAAAGAGAGTGAGAGAAAAGAGGAAATTCCTGGCACAGAATTTTTCAGAAGGTGGGGATGCTGTTTACACTGACAGACCCCTGGCATCCCCACGAGAAAAGAAAGGGCACACGTATTAATTGCATTTTTCATTTTTGGTCAAAGGGAGTGTGGTGTGCGGAAGCAATTTTAGGTAATTAGGCGAGTTTTTACATGTTTTGATGTACTTAGTTATGTTTACATATATATTTATATTCAGGTTTGCTTTCTAAGCCCCCTGGTGATAAATCGGATGGGCATATCCCTAAATTATGTGCACAAATGCATTGATATGTGTACGTTATTTTCTTTTCCATTTTTTAAGTTCACAGCTGTTGAGATAGATACAGCCCTGATATGACTCAGCGCAGTCAGCTGGGCTTTAAACAATAACGATGATGATAATGAAAAAAAAGTAGTCAGACGACATAACAGTAGGTTGGGTGTTGTGTGAGAATCGATCCGTTGGTACAGTGATCTACAACAGGCCTTGAAGAAGTTAACGCGCGAAAGGTATTTACATTCACATGGAAACAACAACGCAGATCGTAGTAAGTGAAAATAAATGCTATTTATGACGTAATGGGTGTGTCAGTAACAATCGTTTATTATCACATTCTTGGAGTTCATTTTGTCACATTAAAAAAAATCAGCGTTTCCATCTCTACGTTAAACAACAACAAAATTAAATATACAACCTACTGAAAACGTTAAGCTATTCAAACAATCATCTTTTTTATTAAAACGTTTTTTAAAAAATCCAATTTCTTATTTCTTCAGGTCTTTGCGACCCTGAAAAAAGCATCAGATGAAGTAAAATTTAACAATAGTAACGATAGATTATTTTATTTTCCAAAAGTACATGTTAGTAGTTACACGCTTTTCTCTCTCTCTGTCTCTCTCTCTGTCTGTCTCTGTCTCTCTCTCTGTCTCTCTGTCTGTCTGTCTGTCTGTCTGTCTCTCTGTCTCTGTCTCTCTCTCTGTCTATCTGTCTGTCTCTCTGTCTGTCTGTCTCTCTGTCTCTCTCTGTATCTCTCTCTCTCTCTCTCTCGCTCTCTCTCTCTCTCTCTCTCAGATCTGCCTTTGCTTGCACGCTGGATGTGTTCATGTTTCCATAAGCCAGCCACAGACACAACTTATAGCAGGCATGAACTTCACTGTGCATGTTTGATATTCTGTATGCTATATGCACGAAGGGGGTTTAGGCACTATCAGGTCTGACGACCCCCCCCCCCCCCCCCCGTGGGGATGCCGAGGGCTCTTTCAGTACAAATAGTTACCCCCATCTTCTGGAAATTCTCTGCTAGAAATTTCCTCTTTTCTGTCACTCTCTTTGTTTCTGTCTTCTTTGTTTGCTTTCTGTCATTTCTACCTATCATTTTCGGCCTTACTGGTCCATTCACCTGTATGTTTTCGATAAAGTCTTACATATGTTTTCTTAGGATTGATAATTGGGTACATCTATTAAGTGCATTTTTGGCTCTAGGGAGGTGAGATATGCGGAAGCAATTTTATGTAATATATGCCTGTTTTTATATACATGTACATGTATGTTTCGGTGTCCTTAGGCATGCTTAAATTTGTATTCAGGTGTGTTTTAAATCCCATTTGTGATAAATTGGATGGAGTGGTCAATGCCCGGGGCATGTCCTTAGATTATGCGAATGCATTGATATGTGTGCTTAACTTTCTTTTTTTTTATGTTGAAGTTTTGTATGTTTTGAAGCGGTTATAGCCCTGATATGGCTCTACGCAGTGGGCTTGGCTTTAAACAACAATAGCAATAGGCCTGTCGACATGTTCTTTCACCATTAACCAACCAGAGGCTCGTAAGCGTACTGAACCCAGGAACTTTTGACTGGAAGTCAGACTGTATCCACTTAGTTATCGCGACACCTATCAATGCAAAGCAAGAACAGCAGCAAACTGTCCAACAGTGTAAACAGAATTTAACTACGGGGTTAGTAATAGTATTTTTGTATCGCACAATTATCCGCCCTCCTTTCCCCTCACCCCACCCCCCCGCCCCTTCTTCCCCTCACGCAATAGTTCCTCATATCAATGAAGGTATTTTCCCCTTCCAGATTTCCACGTCTGATGTTTTTGAAACGAATGTTAACAATTACTAACAGTGTGTGGAGGCTACGTCTGTGTGGTTTAC
The DNA here is from genome assembly GCA_030674185.1 of Monoplex corrugatus. Taxonomy (NCBI): domain Eukaryota; kingdom Metazoa; phylum Mollusca; class Gastropoda; order Littorinimorpha; family Ranellidae; genus Monoplex; species Monoplex corrugatus. The sequence continues at coordinate 78,175,058 of CM060309.1, read as the reverse complement.
AATGAGCATGGCGCTGGTGGTCTAGTGACAAAATACTCGCCTGCCATGCGGGTGACCCGGATTCACTTCCCCGTCGATGCATATTTTGTCTCAAGACCTTGCCAGCGTTAAAGGTTTGTGTGCAGGCTTACGGCAAATATAAAGGTTTTCTCCATCACATGACATCAGTGGCGTCAGCGCATATGGAGTACTCCACGCACGGCGACGCTATCTTGAGATACGGAAACTGAAACTATGATGTGTCAGTTTTGTGTGTCAGAACTTAAGACAGATTCTCTCTCTCTCTCTCTCTCTCTCTCTCTCTCTCTCTCTCTGTATGTGTGTGTGTGTGTGTGTGTGTGTGTGTGTGTGTGTGTGTGTGTGTGTGTGTGTGTGTGTGTGTGTGAATACACTGCATTATCGAAACAACTGCGGCTTTTCCGCACCGACGATGTTCTGATAGTTCATAGCAACAAAAAGGTACAACTGTTCCCTATTGGCACGTTCGTGGGTACTCTTGAGTTGCATGGTAGTGATCGAAGTAGCCCTGTTGTTATCAGCAGGCTGCTTGACTCACTGCGGGGGCTTCAAGTTCAATGGTCATGTGTCAGTCAAAGTGTCGCATCTTAGTGGAGTGGTGTCTGATGTGTGTGTGTGACAACGAGAATCAGTCTGTCTATATATCCCCCTAGATGTCCCAGTTTCTGGTTTGGTATCTGTCCACTAGCCAGCGCTGTCTGCCTCTCTAGTTGTCCCAGTTTTCCTGTCTTAATATTGTCCATAGGTCAGTGCTGTCTGTCTCACTAGTTGTCCCAGATTCCTGTTTTAATATTGTCCACAGGTCAGTGTTGACTGTCTCACTAGTTGTCCCAGTTTCCCTGTTTTAATATTGTCCACAGGTCAGTGCTGTCTGTCTCACTAATTGTCCCAGTTTCCCTGTTTTAATATTGTCCACAGGTCAGTGCCGTCTGTCTCACTAGTTGTCCCAGTTTCCCTGTTTTAATATTGTCCACAGGTCAGTGCTGTCTGTCTCACTAGTTGTCCCAGTTTCCTTGTCTTAATATTGTCCACAGGTCAGTGCTGTCTGTCTCACTAGTTGTCCTAGTTCCCCCATCTTAATATTGTCCACAGGTCAGTGCTGTCTGTCTCACTAGTTGTCCCAGTTTCGCTGTCTTAATATTGTCCACAGGTCAGTGGTGTCTGTCTCACTAGTTGTCCCAGTTTCCCTGTCTTAATATTGTCCACAGGTCAGTGCTGTCTGTCTCACTAGTTGTCCCAGTTTCCCTGTCTTAATATTGTCCACAGGTCAGTGCTGTCTGTCTCATTAATTGTCCCAGTTTCCCTGTCTTAATATTGTCCACAGGTCAGTGCTGTCTGTCTCACTAGTTGTCCCAGTTTCCCTGTCTTAATATTGTCCACAGGTCAGTGCTGTCTGTCTCACTAGTTGTCCCAGTTTCCCTGTCTTAATATTGTCCACAGGTCAGTGCTGTCTGTCTCACTAGTTGTCCCAGTTTCCCTGTCTTAATATTGTCCACAGGTCAGTGCTGTCTGTCTCACTAATTGTCCCAGTTTCCCTGTTTTAATATTGTTCACGGGTCAGTGCTGTCTGTCTCACTAATTGTCCCAGTTTCCCTGTCTTAATAATACTCGTATTATCCACAGGTCAATGCGCCTGCCCCAGTTTCTGTCTTTATCTATTGACTAGTGCCCTATTTGTTCCAGTGTCTGTCTAATGGTCTATGCTGTCTACCTGCTGTCCTGAATCACTGCCGTTGTACTCAGGAACCTAAACTGCTTACCCCAACCAATGGCCAAGGTACTGGTCAGTTGTCTGCCTGAAAAATTTTTTACATGACGTCTGTCTTTTTTTCTTTAGATCTATCTGTTTACAATACTTTGAGGTTACACATACAGAAGCAGCCTTTCTGTGGGTAATGTTATTTCTGGCAATCACACGGGATGAAGACGTATCCAAGTCCCTCCCCATCCCGCGTGTTTGTCAGATATTGTGTCTACATAATTGTTTACCGCCAGTTGTGTAGAAAGTTTATGTGTAAAGTATCCATTTTGCCCCCTATCTCAACACTAGTGTGCACTCCTTATCTCCTATATTTTGTCAGCTTTGATTCGTCATACTGCTTTGGTTCATTTCTCTGTCCAGTGCCTGTTTTTATTGGAAGCACTCCTCTGTGTGTTGTGTGTGTGTGTGTGTGTGTTGTGTGTGTGTGTGTGTGTGTGTGTGTGTGTGTGTGTGTGTGTGTGTGTGTGTGTGTGTGTTGATGTCTGTGCACACGTGCTTGTGTATATGTTTGCGCCCGTGTGTGTGCGTGTATGATCGTGTGTGTGTGTGTGTGTGTGTGTGTGTGTGTGTGTGTGCGTGCGTGCGTGCGTGCGTGCGTGTGTGTATGTGTGAGTGTGTGTGTGTGTAATAGCAAGAGAGAGAAGAAGTGTTGGTAAAGCAAAGCACAGATAAGCTTTTTAAGTGTTGTACACTGTTAATAGTCAACATTTCTTCAGGCTACATGGCTGATTAACATAATTTCGGAAGTGGATATGTTATCGTAATTAATTTTCGTTGCTTGATGATGATGATAATAGTAAGAAGAAGAAGGAGGAGGAGGGAGGAGTGATGATGATGATGATGATAAATCATTATTGTATAGCGTTATTTTCCAATTTCATTTGGACTCACTGCACATAATTCTTTAACACTGTAATATTATGGTTCATTTGTTTTTCATCTTAGCTGTAAGGTTTAACATTAATTTGTTTTACGTTTATCTGGCTTTGCGTCTCGTGCTTTTGTGAAGCGCTTAAGGCTCTTGTGAGATGAGGAGCTGTTCAAGTAGTGATTATCATTAACATTACAAGGCGTATTAAACTACAAGTCCTGGAAAACAACACAAACCTGCATTGAGTGTTACTACCAGATCTGTACAATTTCTAAAAAAAAATGCAACGAAGAATGATTATTTCAACTGGTCCTTGTTGAATGATGACATATTTTGATGACTCACTTCATTACAGCCCATAATTTAGCCTTCATTTATCTCATTTCACTTGTCAGCCTTTGACTTTCGTTTCGAGAAGTTCAGAGAGATTTTTTTTTCACTTTCGTTTCGAGAAGTTGAGAAGGATTTTTTTCCTTTTCAAAAATAAGATAACAGAAAGAAATGAAGGCACGAAATGTGTAAAGACCAGAGTTACTTAGTTTCGTGCATTTTGGATGATGCTATTACATTGCCATTTTAGGCAGGAAATTTTTTTTTCAGAATCCAAAAATTATACCGATGACGAACAAAAAGTCTGCAGTGACGTTAGCCATTTATATTAGGGTGGAGAGCGTGGGGGAGTTAAAGGGATATCTAGAAAACAAATCATAAAGAAAGTGCTTTAAAATAGTACTGAGTTGATATTTTTTTGTATTCAGAACTTACAATACTCAGTTACAACATCAAGATACGGAATATGCAGAAACTTTGATCCACTTTTTAACTACTACTATGACTTGAATATGTCGTACTGTCCTTTTCAACCTCCTCAAGGTCAAACTGTTGCGGACTTGACAAGACTTATCCTCTTCATATTGTTATTGCCCATTCGAATGCAGTTGGTGCAGTTCTGATAGATACAAAGTCCAGTGCACTCCACATTCTGTGTTCTGCAAGTGCAATTTTCTGAGGAACAGCTGGTTTTCTTGCATGCACTATAAATCCAGTTCACAATGCTATCTAGTGTCATTGGTTTTGGCCATCCACTGGATTGTCAGGGAGTTGTTTATAACACTCCAGCTATGGTATGTTGGATATGGAGCACAGATTGCTGACTGCAAGGTTGTCAATGAAAAACTGCCTGGAAGTTTGCACACTTCGTATGCAGCAAAAATGTAGCATGAGACAGAAGGAGAAAACGTCTGATCTGAAGCACTCCTTGAAGATATCACATACTTTGTGGCAAACATTGGTTTGGTCTATGGCTTTTTGAGCAGCGCTGTGCCCATACTGCAATGGTAGGTCACAAAAAGTTCTCCTGCTTCGAGCTGCTCTTGAAAAAAAGGATGAGGCATTTCTAAGTTGATCATGTCAATTTAACGAGCTATCATGTACTTTGCATAGTGTACTCTGTCATAAGCAAAGAACCAGGGCAATTTGTGTCACGCCACAGCCATGGGAAGATGCCAACTATCAGCCTTAGTGGCTCTTCTTAAGGCGAGCAGACGTTGGACATTATTTTTCATAAAGCTTATCCAAAAGGAAAACGGCCTGTTACTGGCCCTTTGCAGCAGCAAACTCCTTCACCTGAAAATACACACATAAACAGAAAGAAGTTGACATTAGAACACTGAAATATATCAAATGAAGTTGAGAAGAAATAATGCCTATTGAATAACTCGCCAAAGCTCCTCAACAGGAATGGGAGGAGATGGTTTTGCTCCAGCGTCAAATAATCAAAACACTGACGTTTCACACAATCAGTCTGATAAATATATATGCTGGTGAAATTGTATCTTTGTACAGCCAGTTACAGAGGTTTCTCACCACCTTCCCTGTCTTTAGACAATTCTAGTTCATACTTGTATCTCTCAAAGAGAATGAAAACCAAAATCCCGAGTGAGAATACATGCATAACTTATGCAGATTTTCATCCTCTCTTATATCTTATACAAAATCACTTTTTGGGATGAGAAGATACTCATGAATGAGCAGTCTGATAAACTTCAACCAAGATATGCATGGTTCGTCGCATTTCATCTCTATTACAATGAAAACAAAAAGAAAAAAAGAATACCTAGTAACAGGACAACATTAACTAGTTCAGAAATGGGATAGTTGTACAGATGTTCTGATGAGTGTTTCTGTAAAATGAATAAACAGACAGCAATATAGCAGAACTTCTGAATTAAGTCCCTTTAAATTAAAATTTGCGGAAAGCTGAGGACCGTTAGGAGTGGAGGAAGTTGGTTGCAAAATCTTCAGTGGTTCCCCAACGGTCAACCAGACCATGGGACTGATGATGATGATGATGAAATTAAAATTTAGTCACAAATACGTTATTTCTCACTATACTGTAACATCAGTACTTACAAATCTTGCCGGTCGTGTCACTTCTCAGTGGCTTATGGAAACATAAAAATACTCAGCATACACATCCTGAAAAGGGAATATGATTGCCTGAATGATGGAATACAAAAGCAGGCGTAAAGTAGACACTCCAAAGAGATTTGGCAGTGTAAAATATTTTGTTCATTTTCATCATGTTTGAAAAGATTGCAGGTTTTTTAATCCATTTGCTATTATATTAATTCAAGTCGGTTAATCAGTAGCAAAATGTAAAATTTTTCATTTCGTTTTTTGTCCATTTGCATGCCACTTTAAATCTCTGTTTTAATTGCCAACTTTGAGGGGCACATGACCATTAGACAGAATGAACAAATTCATAAAAGTGTATCGGTGTATTTTCCTAATCACTGACTCTGTACATACTTTTTTCCACGCATCATTGTGGGTAACAGGGTTTTTTTTCCTGTTGTTGATAAAAAAAAAGCCGAAATCATCAGTCTTGTAGCAATTTCAGTTGTCAGACAAATCAATTCCTCACAAATTCATAACTTTCCTTTTTATAGCATTCTTATTTTCTCAGGTGCGTGTATTCATATTGTTTTACCAATGATAGGCACCGTTTCGATGAGCGTGCATGATGGGTTTTTTCATGTTTCCATAAGCCACTGGGCACATACAGTATCTTTAATATGCCTGTTTGATGGTCTGCGTGCATATACACATGAATGGGATTTAGGAACTAGAATATCTGCACATATTTGGACCTGGAAGATTGAACATTCTTCAGCCTTTACCCCTCAGGCTGGGGGTACCTGACCCATGAAAGATCAAACACTTGATCTTCCTAATGGAAACCGACATCTACCCACTTGACTATGACGCATGACATAAAAAACTTCTTTCTATATAATCTACTTTTGTGGTATTTACATCAACATGATCAGCATGCAGAGATCTTTACAAATGTTTCAATTTCCAGATCATTTAAACAGAACTGAATTTTATTTAATCTGAACACATTAGTTCCAGTTCACCACCAGTCAGTTCTTTCATTATAACTTTTTGTTTGCAAAACAATGAACATGACAAGTTTAAAAAAAGTAATATTCACTTCATTTTTTTTTCTCTCTTTCATTCCCCTATCTTAAGGGGTATTGTTTCATATCAATCAGGGTGCATAAGTGTTTGGTGACACATGTGTGTACTTGTGTGTTGTACGTAGAATTCAAAGAGAGACAGTGTGTATGTGTGTTTGTGTGCCTGTCTGTCTGTCTGCCTATCTGTGTCTATGTATGTTTGAATTCTCAAATCTTTTTTTTTCCTCCAGAATAGTAATGTTATATGTAGAGTACATGGCTTACCTTAGCATTTATTATTCATTATTTTGTGTTTCAATTTGTGTGTGCCTTTTAAGAAAGACTCATGTAGTATGCCAGTGGTACTGCAACTAAGTAAAATTCCATGTGTCACTGTTTGTGTATATTGTGTGTGAGTGTGAATACTGATGAGTAGGATGAAAACGCACTCATTCACACTCACACACATATACACATGAAGTAAGTGATGTTTTCAAAACAAGGAATAAGAAGTAATCGAATAACTGATAATAATGTGCTTTCAAAGCAAGGAAAAAGAAAGAGTCGAACAAATAATGATGATGATGATGATGGTGGTGGTGGTGGTGGTGGTGGTGGTGGTGGTGGTGGTGGTGATGATGATGAAGACGATGATGATGAGGAGGAGGAGGAGGATAGTAGTAGTAGTAGTAGTAGTAGTAATGACAATAATAACAATAATAATAATAATGATAACAATAATAATAATAACAATAATAATAATAATAATGACAATAACTAACTGGCGGTCTTATCAAAACAAGTCACATTTTAACCTTGAAATCACTAACAGGCTAGTATGACTGGGAATAAAACTTGTGGCAGAGCTGTTAAAATACCTACTGCTAAACCAATACTAGAAACCCATCCAACACACGTAGTACGTACGGAGCTTTACAATATGTTGTATATTTACATTCATATCTTATGACACTGACATTTTAAAGATAATGAACCCTTCAAATACAAATGAATACAAAATGTACAGATAGGCCATACACTAAATACAGTACCTGCCCAAAGCGTAACACACAACATCAGCAGGTATATCAAGCAATTACAAATTGCATCTTAACTTTGGATTCACTAACTGGCTAGTATGACTGAGACTGAATCTTGTGGCGGTGTTAGGAGGGTAGTTGGATATGTCACTTTTTCTTCTTTTCCGTCTAAACGACTGGCAAAATAAATGAACATTTTTATTTGTATCTTTAAACTATGGTTTGAAAGCAGCAGAAGTGTAATTCATATATGAAAAAGATGGAATAACGACTAATAAGGATTGGTTGTCTGGTATTCAATGTTCTGTATTATCCTTGCACTTTAGACTCTTGATGAACAAAGCCAAATCTATTTGCTGTGTGCATAGATGACAGAAATGAAACTGTCTTGTTATCTCTCCCGTTTCATAAATAATGCATCGCCCTGCCTGACTCATGTTATGTCTACCATATTTGTCTTCTTCTCAAACCCTTTCACACTTTCAACTCTTCTTTCACATTTTTACTTAAGGAAAACCATTGCTGTTGACAATGATAGTACCACAAGCGTTGACGCCTTTGCCAATCAAATATGTCTCTGTCTGTTTGTCTGTCTGTCTGCCTGTGTCTGTCTGTCTGTCTGTCTGTCTGTCTGTCTCTCTCTCTCTCTCTTTCTCTCTCTCTTCTCTCTCTCTCTCTCTCTCTCTCTCTCTCTCTCTCTCTCTCTCTCTTACTGACAAAGTGTCATGTACGTATTGTTCTCATGCATGCATAAGATGATGACTCTAATCAGACAGAAGATGCGCCGGCTCGATGAAGGATTCAGATGGATGCAGAACAGCGTCGGCTGTGGCTGAACATGCCGATTCCAGAGTGACAGTCCTTGGCACAGCTGACGCACATGAAGGTTGATAGTTGTGGCTGGGATGGTAGTTGCCGCAGCTTTCCTTCTATATATCTCTTCTATCCAACCATACTTGATTTCGTTTCTCTTCTGCAATATATATATGCATGCACGTACAACCTGTCACCAAACACAGCCATTTGTATTTGTCTCTTCCCAAGTGTTCACACTGATATGCGCAGACTTCAGATCACGTTTGTAAACGTTCCTGTGTCAAAGCAGTGGGTGCCCTGTGGTTCGGGATCCTGCAGCGAGTTTTCCGTAATATCTGTTACTCAGCCATCTGGCATGCGCAGGACATGGCCAACCCAGCACAGTCATAGTTGTGAGAAGATGGCATACACACTTAGAATCATGCTGGCCTGGTCCAGGACATTGCTGTTTGATATACGCTCCTCCCAGGACATGTCCAGGATCTGGTGGAAGCATCGCAGGTGGAACTGAGCTGTGAAGGTAGTGTGCTTTGTGGACACAAGTTTTTCAGCTCTCCTTGCCACAGAGAAGGGTGCTCAGCATGCGTATGATAATCATGTACACTCCAGTCTTGGTGGTTGTGGTGAGCTTGTTATTTTCCCACGCTGTCTTGGAGAACTTGACCATGATATCTGTAGCGTTCCTTATCCGCTTGTTGATGTCTGTGCCGAGAGACAGGTTGTAGTAGACTGTTAATCCTAGGTAGGTGAATTCATTTACCACTTGGAGGGTGTGATTGCTGACAGTTGGAGGTGTGATGTCACTGAGGTGTGATTGTCAACAGTTGGAGGGTGTGATTGTCAACAGTTGGAGGGTGTGATTGCCGACAGTTGGAGGGTGTGATTGTCAACAGTTGGAGGGTGTGATTGCCGACAGTTGGAGGGTGTGATTGTCAACAGTTGGAGAGTACGATTGCCGACAGTTGGAGGATGCGATTGTCACAGTTGATGGGTGTGATTGCCGACAGTTGGAGGATTCATTGATGACAATTGGAGGGTTTGATTGCCGATAGTTGGAGGGTGTGATTGTCAACAGTTGAAGGATGTGATTGCCGACAGTTGGAGGGCGTAATTTTGGAGAGTACGATTGCCGACAGTTGGAGAGTACGATTGCCGACAGTTGGAGGGGGCGATTGTCAACAGTTGGAGGGCGTGATTGCCGACAGTTCGAGGGTGTGATTGTCAACAGTTGGAGGGTGTGATTGTGAACAGTTGGAGGGTGTGATTGTGAACAGTTGGAGGGTGTGATTGCCGACAGTTGGAGGGTGCGATTGTCAACAGTTGGAGGGTGTGATTGTCAACAGTTGGAGGGTGTGATTGTCAACAGTTGGAGGGTGTGATTGTCAACAGTTGGAGGGTGCGATTGTCAACAGTTGGAGGGTGTGATTGTCAAAAGTTGGAGGGTGCGATTGTCAACAGTTGGAGGGTGTGATTGCTGACAGTTGGAGGGTGTGATTGCCGACAGTTGGAGGGTGTGATTGCCGACAGTTGGAGGGTGTGATTGCTGACAGTTGGAGGGTGTGATTGCCGACAGTTGGAGGGTGTGATTGTCAACAGTTGGAGGGTGTGATTGCTGACAGTTGGAGGGTGTGATTGTCAACAGTTGGAGGGTGTGATTGCCGACAGTTGGAGGGTGTGATTGCTGACAGTTGGAGGGTGTGATTGTCAACAGTTGGAGGGTGTGATTGTCAACAGTTGGAGGGTGTGATTGTCAACAGTTGGAGGGTGTGATTGTCAACAGTTGGAGGGTGTGATTGTCAACAGTTGGAGGGTGTGATTGTCAACAGTTGGAGGGTGTGATTGTCAACAGTTGGAGGGTGCGATTGTCAACAGTTTGGAGGGTGTGATTGTCAACAGTTGGAGGGTGTGATTGTCAACAGTTGGAGGGTGTGATTGTCAACAGTTGGAGGGTGTGATTGTCAGCAGTTGGAGGGTGTGATTGTCAACAGTTGGAGGGTGTGATTGCTGACAGTTGGAGGGTGTGATTGTCAACAGTTGGAGGGTGTGATTGTCGACAGTTGGAGGGTGTGATTGTCAACAAGTTGGAGGGTGTGATTGCCGACAGTTGGAGGGTGTGATTGTCAACAGTTGGAGGGTTTGATTGTCAACAGTTGGAGGGTGTGATTGTCAACAGTTGGAGGGTGCGATTGTCAACAGTTGGAGGGTGTGAATTGCCGACAATATGGAGGGTGTGATTGCTGATGCTTGATTTGGAGACTTCGCTGATGTTCTGTCGTCTTCAAACTGATGATGATGCCCTACTCGTGGCAATCATGCGCTAGGGACTGACTAGCCTCTGAAGACCAGACTGTGTGTCAGTGAGATATCAAGGTGGCATCATCAACGAAGAGTGTCTTTCGGATTACTAGTCCTGATATACTTAAATCTTTGCTCTGAAATGTGCAAGGTTGAAGAACTTGCCGTTGGATCTAGTGAGTGGGTACATTCCATAATCACAGGCCGTGAGAGTGTACGACAGAACGAGAAAAAACAAGACCCCGAAGAGTGTCGGGGCCAGTATACAGCCTTGTTTCACTCCACTTTGACTAGGGATGACTCTGAGCATGACCTTCAGACTGCACTGTCCCCTGTATGCCGTCATGGAAAGAGACGAGATCCAGCAGGTTCGGTGGGCATCTGATCTTCTCCAGGAATGCAAAATAGGCCTCTGCTGTTAATCAGGTAAAAGATGTACTGTGCGCACACACCTTATCCTCTCCGCCGCTCTCTAATCTCTCTCTCTGTCTCTCTCTCTCTCTCTGTCTCTCTCTCTCTCTCTCTTCTCTCTCTCTCTTTTCTCTGTCTGTCTGTCTCTCTCTCTCTCTCTCTTCTCTTCTGTCTCTCTGTCTGTCTCTGTCTGTCTCTGTCTCTCTGTGTCTCTCTGTCTCTGTCTCTGTCTCTCTGTCTCTGTCTGTCTCTCTCTCTCTCTCTCTCTCTCACACACACACACACATACATTCACTCAAATAGTGCGAAAACAGAGCCATATTTTAAACTACCATCATATTTATTTACAAATCATGTCATTTATTACAAAAGCACAGTAACACTGTCCTATGAATGTATATGATTATTATGTAACGTGAATAAGACATCGATGTATCATTTCAAATCACACTGAGGCCATCAAATATCGAGATACATTCATGTTTCTGCTTTGTTTTAATGTGTGTTTGTGTACGTGCGTGCGTGCGTGTGTGTGTGTGTGTGTGTGTGTGTGTGTGTGTGTGTGTGTGTGTGCGTGCGTGTGTGTGTGTGTGTGTGTGAGTGTGTGTGTGTGTGTGTGTGTGTGTATGTGTGTGTGTGTGTTTGTGTGTGTTCTTCATAATATATTACAGAGACGTATTTCGTGGACACGCCATTAAGATACTTGAACATAGCACACTTTCTCAGTGATATAAGAACTATAGATGGGTGAAAGAACATTCTGAGTGAAACGTTATTTACAGTCTATGCATAATTTCATTACAGGAACACATTGATAATGGTGACATGCAGAACCACTGTAAACATATGCTGCAGTTCACAAGAAGGATACAATCACTGTGAAAATGGTGAAACTACAGGACTAATGTACTCAACCGGCAAGTACACCCGACAACATTCAGGTACAGGCCATGAAAAAGGTATCTACAAATAAGACAGCAATACAAAAACAGTGAAAAGGTGGGAAAGAAGAAGAACACACACACACACACACACACACACACACACACACACACACACACACACACACACACACACACACACACACACACACACACACACACACACACACACACACACACACACACACACACACCACACACACACACACACACACACACACACACACACACACACACACACACACACACACACACACACACACACACACACACACACACACACACCCCGAGGTTTATCAAGGGAGGGAACTTAAGTCAGCGGAAAGTCGAGAGAGAGTTGTATACTCTCCAATGGAAATAAGCTTCAACGATATAACTAAAGTTGTAAGTAAACACCCAGTCATGACATGACGAGTAAATGTACAAAGATTTAGAGTGCTTTGTGTAGTCATGTGTATGCGTAAGCACGCATACACACACACACGCACTCACACACGTGCGCCCGCACACACAGTTATTAAAAACGCACAATTGTTTCGATGATTAAGCTAGATTATTTTAAATTGTTTTCTACTCTGATTGTATTTGGTTTGTTTGTTTTTGTCGTTTTTTGTGTGTGTTTTTTTTTTTTTGATTAATCAAAACAAAAACAAGCTATTTCATTTGATTTCAAACACAGGGAGACGCACTGGGCACACACACACACACACTAACACACACATGCGCACATGCCCACATGCATACATATACGCACCTCTCCACACACACACACACACGCGCACATATATATATAGCATATTATAAGAAGCACATATATATATGTGTACCTCCGTATATATGCATAATTGTATGTGTGTATGTATGCCATCATTAATGTTTATGCTCCGTGTTGCAAAAACTTTTTTTTTTCAATTATTATTAAAAAAAACCCATAGCACTTATGTAAACAGTTACCAATATAATGCCAATGTTTTCAGAAGACTGGTCACAGGAACTTCCAGTCTGAAGAAAAATAACATTGTCAATGACTGTAGCTTACCAGAAGAAACGAAAACAAACATAAACGAGGAGAACTGAGAAAACACCGAAAGCACAGCACCAAAGAAGAAGAAGAAGAAAACGGGAGAGAGAAGGGGGGATAGGGAGAGAAAGCGAGGGGGAGGGAGGGGAGAGAGAGGGAGAGAGAGAGAGACAGAGAGAGACAGAGAGAGAGAGATTCCTTCCCTTTCTGCAGGGACAGATTAAAACTGTTTTTATATCTGCACGCGCCATAGACTACAGCATGAACAAAATGACTGATTGTCAACGACTGTTCACAAAGTAACTACGCTCCATACATTTCATCAGTCATTCAGCCAACCAATCAAACACATAAGCAACCAAACAACTGGCATGGAAACAATCAAACGACCAACCAACCAATCATTCAACCAACCAACCAACCAGCTAGTCAGTTAAACGACCAATTATTCAACCACAGACAAATAAGCCCTATCTGGCAGTGATTGTAAGTTTTGATTATCATCACTGTTGTCACTGAAAAGCACTTAAGTTTTACACATAATATTAGTGAGCGTTTAAACAATGAATACAATAGAACACACATCCACTGAAAAAAAGGCCACTTTTAAATAGAGAAAAGTGATCAAACAAGTCATAAGATGATTAGCTGAGAAAAAGGCAAAGTGTTTTTAAATGATTCATAGTCGTTGCTTGATACGTATACTTTAACAATGCCGGTAGGCTACATGTTTGACACTCTGTTACGGTCCACAGTCTCACAATCTCTCACTTTTGTTAAAACATGGAAAAAATGGAGAAACTAGGGAAATTATTGTGAGAAGAGGGATCGAAACATACCCTGAGTGTAAATGTTTAAAGAAAGTCGTTTTACACGAGTAACAAAACTGAAATGATAGCTAGAGCTGCCAATTTGACTGATCATGCTACTAACAAAATGTATATGATATACGACACTTCTATGACTAATCTAAACGCACAGATCATTCTATGTACGCTAAACTACATCTGCCGTACAGTGAGGACCCAAAATAGTCATAGCATATGTCAGTAGCCTCTGGGCATTTGTAAGCACTGGCGATTATTACTCTGTGATGCCTTAGTTTTATCATAAAAATGCAAAACGAAGGTTAGAGGGAGTGATAAGCACTGAAGGAGTAGAGGGAGATGATAAAACTGGATTATAGATGACCATGTACCCAAATATAATACAGAATTTTGTATACCGTTGATGTTCATTTCTAATACCCGCTGCAGATCCAAACAAATCAAGGATCAGCTACATCATTTACATGATCCAAACAACAACATTGCAAAATAAGTTACGGTTATGACATATGCAATTAGTAAGAAGCTGCAGCCGTTTTGGTAAAGGATTTGTTTCCTGACCGTTTATCAGATGACGCTGCCACGTTGTGCTGGTTGTGTGTGGTGTGTGTGTGTGTGTGTGTGTGTGTGTGTGTGTGTGTGTGTGTGTGTGTGTGTGCATGCGTGCGTGTGTGTGTGTGTGTGTGTGTGTGTGTGTTGTGTGTGTGTGTGTGTGCGTGAGTGTGTGTGCATGCATGTATGTAAAAGTGTGTGCACACAGACTCATACACACTCATCATTCGTTTCTGTTATGATGACTAGAGAAGGTGAATGGAGTGGGCGATGAGTGTATTTAATAACTCAACGTGTGTTTCCATGCCTATGTGTACACACACAAATGTGTATCAGTGTCTGCTATGCACGGCGCCCCACAACAAACTTATATCTTGTCATGACAGTTACGGCCTGCAAACTGTCCCAGTTTCATTGACACTGTCGTCCATCTATCATTTTCATCGACACTGTCGTCCATCTATCATTTTCATTGACACTGTCGTCCATCTATCATTTTCATCGACACTGTCGTCCATCTATCATTTTCATCGACACTGTCGTCCACTTATCATCAGACAGAACAATGTTATCAATAAAGTAAGTGCACAAGGCATGTTCAGACCACATAGCAGTGTGTTTGTTCACACGTCCAGCTGGTCCAGACTGCGCGTCCCAGAACTGTTGGTGGGCGAAGGACGTACAAAGGACGCCTCCTTGGGGCCTGTCACCGCCAGCGCGTGGTCGTTGCTGCTGCGAGTGTAGCCGTTGGCATTGTTGCCGCCGGCGCGCAGAATGACGCCGGTGGATAGGCTGTTGTCTGGGGGAGGCAGGGAGAGGCACCAGGGTCGAGTCTTACCGGCACTGACGGCCAGCCATCGTTTGAGGAAGATGGACGTGAACATGGTGCGGAACTTGCGGCTGATGGAGCAGTAGACGAGGAAATTGACGCTGGAGTTGACGGTGACCAGCAGGCCGTTGATGTGCTTGAAGGCCACAAACAGGTGGTTGGAGAAGATGGCCTGGCGCCCGTGCACGGCGATGTTGAGCGCCACGAAGACGCCGAGGGAGTGGCAGGCCACAAAGACGAGCACCACGGCCACCACTACCGTACTCACGTGTAGCATGTCCACGCTGGCCGAGTTGTTGCTGCCGCCGCCGTTATTCCCTCCGGCGTTCCCCTTGTTCCCCCCTAACCCCAACCCTGCCCCGCTCTTCGACTTGTACTTGAGCATGCGGCGCCTGTGCGTGGCGAGGAAATAGATGAGGAAGCTGTTGAAGACGATGAGAGCTCCGATGGGGAGGAGGGCAGCCAGGGTAATGTTGGTGATGTGCATGGCCGTATCGTAGGCCTTGTTCAGACTGAGCTCTGTGGGCAGCAGTGGCCGCCGGCTTCTGAGGTTCGTGTTCGGCATGTACTCGAAGAACTTGGAGAAGTGGAAGAGGAAGGAGGCAAAGAAAATGGCCAGGATGACCCGCTTGGATCGCACCATGGAGCAGATAAGGCGAGGGTGCATCATGAAGCGTAGGGACAAGAATCGTTCCACTGTCACCGCCACCGTCAGCCAGCACGTGCAGGTCAGGAACACGTTGGTCATCACGTACCTGGAACAACCCCGCTGTCATTATATGACAATCATATTTTGGTCATCATATGACAATCATACGTCGGTCACTATTTAACTTTTCCCCCCGCTTATTTTGCTGCACCTCCTCAGTGCCAATGACCCCACGCTACTCATTTCAGCTTTCTCTAACACAACCTCCAATTTCAGTTTCAGTTTTGTCCCGACAACGTGTCTGCGCTCGGAATTAAGTCCGTTTGCACCAACGCCGCAAATGCTATGTGATGGGAACAGATCCAGAATGATCATGCTGTAAGCAGTCAGCTTGCCTATGAACCCCACGTGCTGGTTAGGTTTTGAGATTCTACCTAACTTTTGGATTGTATCTACTATTGTCCACGTTTGTGTCAGCTGCTATTAAAATAAACTTGGGCTGTCTGTGATATCTTAATAAGCCCACACTCCCAAATCCACATAAATGACCCGTTAAGTTCATTTTGGTTAAGAGCATTATGTTGATGACATAGGGTTTTATGTAGGATCGACCCTCGGGCGGATGGCACTAGAATTGAGATATCTGTATGAGAGCAGAGTATAAAAGGCCACAGAATCTGGGACAATTTTCACAATGTTTTGGTCACAGATAAAGACTGTGATGATAATGATGATGTTATAGACTTTCGCTCGGATTGAAACAGCATGATAGAGTTGTACTCTACATTTGTTTGAATGATATATAATAACATCAACCAGCCCGAAGCGATACAGACATTTGCTATAGTGGTCAGGAGATTTGAAGAACACACACACATACATATATACATACATATATACATACATACATACATACATACGTGCGTGCATACATACATACATACATACATACATACACATACATACATACATACATACAAAATACGTATACATACATACATACACACACATATCTATATCTGTAAGACTCGATGTGCACTCATATTCTTCACAATGAGTTCATAGCTTGGTGAACTCATCATGAGCCTGTGAGTGCCAGAAACAAACAAACAAGGCACACACAATGATAAGGACTTATTGGGGTTCAAGCCTCTAATCACCCAGTCATCAATCCACTGCGAGGCTAAAAGATATTAAGTATTAATAAAAGACACTGTGACCATCAGAGTTATACACAAGTTTAAAAGAATACTGTAACAAAGGCTGCACAGCAAAGTTTTCATTGTTACGTGAGTTCACTGTGGATTCAATAAACTGGTAGGCCATAACTTAAGAATACATCAGAGAAAACCTCTAGCACGCAACCATGATACCAGAAATGAAAAAGAGTAAACCTGGGAAGTAAATGACATGTAGCTGTTGTCAGACAGTCTTTATTGTTTGCGTAAATTGCTCGTTTGTCTGATGTGTCAGTGGTTTACATGTGTGCACGGATTGTGAATGAATGTTAGTTATTCTCCATTGAAAAGTTGTCTACCAGAACGTAATATTAAAAGGATTGGACTTCAGCTTTGTGGTTGTCGTAAAACGCATTCCCCTCGCCCATCCCCCACCCCTTCTCCCTCTCTGTCCAATTAACCTTCTCAGTTTCTGCATCTGACAGCCCATCTTATCAACAGCACGCAAGCACGAGTAGGTCACACTGACAAAGATCAGTCCTATATAGAGAGAACAGTAAAACCCGAGCAATCTACCAGAGCTGTCGGTGCTGGGGAAAACACCACATTGACCTTCCTGGTGTCCGATGACCATTATATCACACTAGTTTTCTGCCCTCTCTTAGTCTGCGGCGGAACTAGAAGCTCGAAGAAACTTCATAGGCGACGTTTGTTTGTTCTGAGTAGTATTTCCTTTCCAAAAACGACCCACCGCCAGAACTCTCTCAGTGGCTTTAATAAGCAGAATCTTCAGATTTAAGGAACTGTAACAATGTTGTATTTCCCATATCTCAATGTCAATTTGTTCAAATGTTTTTATTTTCAACGAATATTTACAATATTACTGTGTTTTAAATATACGCTATATTCAATCATTGAATTATTAACTTTTCCATTATGCTGAGAAGATTAGATTTTTAGTATTTCATGTGGCTTGCTGTCTGTATTTTGTTTATCTTTACTTAAAAGCTTCTTGGGCTGAAAGTGTTGAAAAAGTATTGACACCTAAACACGTGGATCAGAATGTTTTCACCATTATCATCATTATGTGCCCTGCCGCATGGCTTAGAGATCATGGCCCTCCATATGAATCTATCCCCTGTCGCTGCAATACATCTCCCACCCTCTCTATCTTCAGCCACCCTGCAAGTCCGTCCAGTATTTTCTCCATGGGTCTACTTGGTGTTCTCATGTTCTTATCATGGCCAGAATGTTTCCACTTTGTCTAAATGTCATAACAGTTATTTCTGAACGTCACTGTTTGGCCCTCATAGAGAGTATAGACACCTGTAGAGTTGGTCAGTCATAAGCAACGCTATCTACTTCTCCTTTTCCTTCGTTGTGGTCCTCTAGATGTCTAGATTCAAAGTGCAGTGGGTCAAATGGATGCCACTCGTCTGTGTATGTAATCTGAGTCTTTTTAGTTTAGTCATTCTTTATTAAAAGATATTAGGCATCACAGTGTAACACAAATATATAGACATGTCAATAAGAAAATATAATAAGAACATTGTTTTTTCTAAGTTTCAGGTTGTCAAAGGCATCAGAGCCCGTGGCTGTTACCATGTGCGATGTGCAATGAATGCTACAGGATGGATTTAAAATAAACAGCAGATGCAGTACTCATCATGTTTGCAGGGAGCACTTTCAAAAGTATGCTCTGTCGAGTCTATTTATTAAACCTATAACACAGTCAACTGCGTGCACAAGATGACCAGAGCTGAAAACACCCACACTAATCGTCCAGTGATCCTTCCAACTTGTAAAGCTAACCACGACCTACAGCAGTCTGTCAAAAGACACGACTTGACCAACGATCATTATCTCGACTGAATCATTATATTGTTCTTCACCCGCCCAGGTCTTCCAGCGACTTTCTACATCTGAGCTTTCCTAACGTGGAACGACCGACTGCCACCATTTTCTCTCCATAGCATTTGGAATCAGGTGTAGTACGACCAGAGTTATTTATGATCTGCTGTGTCCCAACTCTCTAGACATTTAACAGTGTTGAAGAAGACTTGGATCCTGTGGAGAACCCTGTGTGCAGCAAAATCTTGCGGCAAAGATGAAAGAGGAGCGGAACCTATATTCTATATATATATATATATATAATATATATATATATATATATATATATATATAATATATATAATACATATATGTACAACATTAAACTGATAGCTCCAGAAGTGGGACGTTTTAAGGTTAGTAATGAGCAGGCCAGTCTATCAGTCTATATGTGACGGGCTGGGAAGTAAACTAGAGATATCGGATCTTTCCTCGGCTCTGTAAAACAAGCCATCACCTTCTGTCCCACAAACAACTAATCTGGAAGTCCAAAAAGCGTGGCATGGATCATTCCCGCCTTATACCCTTCCCCCTCCCCCTCACCGATAAAGAGGTGTTCTCACTTCTGAATAGTATTTCTTCTCTTTCTTCTGTCTCTTTTCATCTTTAATCTGTTACAGTCTGAGCTAACAGAAGTGTGTGTGTTCTTGAGCATGTAATTGTTTCTCGTTTGCCTATGATGTTATTGCCTATTTAGGTTTATTTTAATTGCACTGTGTACGCGACCTTATCACTGCTGGGTACAGCAAAAACAAATCATGGCTTGACGCTCCGCTTGTATTTTATTGTAGTCACGCATTCTTACGTTTTTATTAAGTATATTTTTAAACCAAAACCATGTGGACATCATGAATTGGGTGGAATACAAGGGAAGATAAAAGTGGAGTAAAGAACTAGTGTAGGTTTCAGTGGAAGAATAAAGTAGTGCTATGTTTCACAAAACAGCAGCATGGCTGTCTGTTTATCACGTTTTCCATAATCCTGTGCATCAAATGATAAAAAGCGTTAAAAACCACCCACCCATCTCATTAAACAAACGTTTATCAAGACTCAGTATGCATCAAGGCTCATGACCCATTAACAACCAATAAACGTCGGGAAACGCACAGTCAAGCAAGATAACTCCTCTCCGTCTCTTTCTCTTTCTCTGTCTCTGTGTCTGTCTCTCTCTATCTCTATCTCTCTTTCTGTCTGTCTGTCTGTCTGTCTGTCTGTCTGTCTGTCTATCTCTCTCTCTCTCTCTCTCTCTCTCTCTCTCTCTCTCTCTCTCTCCCTCCCTCCCTCCCAAACCACTGTCGGCTTAGTTCGCTTCTGGCATCGGAACAAGAAAGTATTGTGACGAAGTTGCCAGGTTTTTTCTTTACATAAGACATTTCAACTGAAACCTATTGCGACTTCGTAATGCACAGTATTTGTTGCATGCATCGCTCGCCCCTCTAGTACTCATGTCTCATAAATGTTGCCGGTGAGCTATAGTACACTTAATGAGCGACCATGGCTTTTATAACCTACGAATAAACCATCTGAAGTCTGAAGGCTCTCTCCCAAACGCATCTTGAAGACCTCTTTAAACGTTTATATCACAAAGACGAGGGAGATGAAAACTTGAGGAGAACCCCTCCCACGCTGGAAACTGGAGATGTCAGGAAGTGGTGATGTATAGAAACCCCTATCTTCAAAGTCAATGTATCGTGAATGTTATCGTCAGGGGCTAAACCATCGCCTGTCTTTTTAAATAGACTGCCGCCTGCCCCAACCGTAACCTGGGATTTCCAGGACTCCGTGATTCCAGACAGAGCACAAAGAAATAAGTTAGGGAAGGTTTTATGCACTTTCTAAACGGAGTCAGCGAAAGGTGCGGCATTTAGGGCTCTATGTTTCGTCTGTCTTTTTTTGTGTGTTTTTGCGCCGTTTGTCTCTTGGTTTTCTTCTTCTTCTCTTCTTCTTCTTCTTCTTCTTCTTCTTCTTCTTCTTCTTCTTCTTCTTCTTCTTCTTCTTCCTCCTCCTCCTCCTCCTCCTCCTCCTCCTTTTTCTACTTCTTCTACTTCTTCTTCTTGTAATTCTTCTTCTTCTTCTTCTTGTAATTTCTTGTAATTCTTCTTGTAATTCTTCTTCTTCTTCTTCTTCTTCTTCTTCTTCTTCTTCTTCTTCTTCTTCTTCTTCTTCTTCTTCTTCTTCTTCTTCTCTTCTTCTTCTTCTTCTTCTTCTTCTTCTTCTTCTTCTTCTTCTTCCTTCTTCTTCTTCTCTTCTTCTTCTTCTTCCTTCTTCTTCTTTCTCTTCTTCTTCGAGTCTTCTCTTCTTCTTCTTCTTCTTCCTTCTTCTTCTTCTGCTTCTTCTTTCTTCTTCTTCTTCTTCTTCTTCTTCTTCTCTTCTTCGAGCTTCTTCTTCTTCTTCTTCTTCTTCTTCTTCTTCTTCTTCTTCTTCTTCTTCTTCTTCTTGATCTTCTTCTTCTTCTTCTTCG
>CM060309.1:78139033-78144033 GCA_030674185.1 Monoplex corrugatus | reverse complement strand
GAGAGAAGGTGAGGTGGGAACGAAGGCGTGGGAAGAGAAGGTGGAGGTGGGAAAGAAGGTGTGGGGGAGGAGAAGGTTGAGGTGGGAAAGAAGGCGTGGGGAGACAAGGTGAGGTGGGAAGGAAGGTCGTGGGAAGAGGTAGTGGGAGGAAAGAAGGCGTGGGGAGGAGATGGTGAGTGGGGAAAGAAGGCGTGAGGAAGAAGAGATGAGGTGGGAAAGAAGGCGTGGGGAGAGAAGGTGGAGTGGGAAAGAAGGCGTGAGAAGAGAAGGTGAGGTGGGAAAGAAGGCGTGGGGAGACAAGGTGATTGGGAAAGAAGGCGTGGGAGAAGGAAGGTGAGGTGGGAAAGAAGGCGTGGGGAGAGCAAGGTGAGGTGGGAAAGAAGGCGTGGGGAGACAGGAAGGTGAGGTGGGAAAGAAGGCGTGGGGAGGAAAGGGAGGTGGGAAAGAAGTGTGGGAAGACAAAGGTGAGGTGGGAAAAAGGCGTGGGAAGACAGGAAGGTGAGGTGGGAAAGAAGGCATGGGGAGGACAAGGTGAGGTGGGAAAGAAGGCGTGGGAGGGAGGAGACAGGAAGGTGAGGTGGGAGTGAAGGGAAGGCGTGGGGAGACAAAGTGAGGTGGGAAAGAAGGCGTGGGAAGACAGAAGGTGAGGTGGGAAAGAAGGCGTGGGGAGACAAGGTGAGGTGGGAAAGAAGGCGTGGGGAGGCAGGAAGGTGAGGTGGGAACGAAGGCGTGGGGAGACAGGAAGGTGAGGTGGGAAAGAAGGCGTGGGAAGAGAAGGTGAGGTGGGAAAGAAGGCGTGGGGAGAAGAAGGTTGAGGTGGGAAAGAAGGCGTGGGGAGACAAGTGAGTGGGAAGGAAGGCGTGGGAAGAGGTGAGGTGGGAAAGAAGGCTTGGGGAGAGAAGGTGAGTGGGAAAGAAGGCGTGGGAAGAGAAGGTGAGGTGGGAGAGAAGGCGTGGGAGACAAAAGGTGAGGTGGGAAAGAAGGCGTGGGAAGCAAGAAGGTGAGGTGGGAAAGAAGGCTGTGGGGAGGACGAAAGGTGAGGTGGGAAAGTGAAGGGGTGGGGGGGGAGACAGGAAGGTGAGGTGGGAAAGAAGGCGTGGGGAGACAAGGTGAGGTGGGAAAGAAAGCGTGGGAAGACAAGGTGAGGTGGGAAAGAAGGCGTGGGGAGACAAGAAGGTGAGGTGGTAAAGAAGGCGTAGGGAGAGAAGGTGAGGTGGTAAAGAGGGCGTGAGGGAGAGAGAGGTGAGTGGTAAAGAAGGCGTAGGGAGAGAAGGTGAGATGGTAAAGAGGGCGTAGGGAGAGAAGGTGAGATGGTAAAGAAGGCGTAGGGAGTAGGCAGGAGAAGGTGAGATGGTAAAGAAGGCGTAGGGAGAGAAGGTGAGATGGTAAAGAAGGCGTAGGGAGAGAAGGTGAGATGGTAAAGAAGGCGTAGGGAGAGAAGTGTGAGGTGGTAAAGAAGGCGTAGGGAGAGAAGGTAGATGGTAAAGAAGGCGTAGGGAGAGAAGGTGAGATGGTAAAGAAGGCGTAGGGAGAGAAGGTGAGATGGTAAAGAAGGCGTAGGGAGAGAAGGTGAGATGGTAAAGAAGGCGTAGGGAGAGAAGGTGAGATGGTAAAGAAGGCGTAGGGAGAGAAGGTGAGGTGGTAAAGAAGGCGTAGGGAGAGAAGGTGAGGTGGTAAAGAAGGCGTAGGGAGAGAAGGTGAGTGGTAAAGAAGGCAGTAGGGAGAGAAGGTGAGATGGTAAAGAAGGCGTAGGGAGAGAAGGTGAGATGGTAAAGAAGGCGTAGGGAGAGAAGGTGAGGTGGTAAAGAAGGCGTAGGGAGAGAAGGTGAGTGGTAAAGAAGGCGTAGGGAGAGAAGGTGAGATGGTAAAGAAGGCGTAGGGAGAGAAGGTGAGGTGGTAAAGAAGGCGTAGGGAGAGAAGGTGAGGTGGTAAAGAAGGCGTAGGGAGAGAAGGTGAGGTGGTAAAGAAGGCGTAGGGAGAGAAGGTGAGTGGTAAAGAAGGCGTAGGGAGAGAAGGTGAGATGGTAAAGAAGGCGTAGGGAGGAGTGAGTGAAGAAGGTGGAAGAGGTGAGGTGGTAAAGAAGGCATGGGGAGAGAAGGTGAGGTGGGAAAGAAGGCGTGGGGAGACAAGGTGAGGTGGGAAAGAAGGCGTGGGGAGACAGGAAGGTGAGTTGGGAAAGAAGGCGTGGGGAGACAAGGTGAGGTGGGAACGAAGGCGTGGGAAGACAAAAAGGTGAGGTGGGAAAGAAGGCGTGGGGAGACAAGGTGAGGTGGGAAAGAAGGCGTGGGGAGACAGGAAGGTGAGGTGGGAAAGAAGGCGTGGGGAGACAGGAAGGTGAGGTGGGAGAGAAGGCTTGGGGAGACAAGGTGAGGTGGGAACGAAGGCGTGGGAAGACAAGAAGGTGAGGTGGGAAAGAAGGCGTGGGGAGACAAGGTGAGGTGGGAAAGAAGGCGTGGGGAGACAGGAAGGTGAGGTGGGAAAGAAGGCGTGGGGAGACAAGGTGAGGTGGGAAAGAAGGCGTAGGGAGACAAGATGAGGCGGTAAGGAAGGCATGGGAAGATAGGAAGGTGAGGTGGGAAGGAAGGCGTGTGAAGACAAAATGTGAGGTGGTAAAGAAGTCGTGGGAAGACAGGAAGGTGAGGTGGGAAGGAAGGCGTGAGAAGACAAAAAGGTGAGGTGGGAAAGAAGGTGTGGGAAGACAGGAAAGTGAGATGGGAAAGAAGGAGTGGGAAGACAAGAAGTGCTGTGGGAAAGAAGGCGTGGGAAGACAAGAAAGTGAGATGGGAAAGAAGGCGTGGGAAGACAAGAAGGTTAGATGGGAAAGAAGGCGTGGGAAGACAAGGTGAGGCGGGAAAGAAGGCGTGGGAAGACGAGAAGGTGAGGTGGGAAAGAAGGCGTGGGAAGACAGGAAGGTGAGGTGGGAAAGAAGGCGTGGGAAGACAGGAAGGTGAGGTGGAAAAGAAGGCGTGGGAAGACAGGAAGGTGAGGTGGGAAAGAAGACGTGGGAAGACAGGAAGGTGAGGTGGAAAAGAAGTCGTGGAAAGGCAAGATGAGGTGGGAAAGAAGGCGTGGGAAGACAAAAAGGTGAGGTGGGAAAGAAGGCGTGGGAAGACAGGAAGGTGAGGTGGGAAAGAAGGCGTGGAAGGACAAGGTGAGGTGGGAAAGAAGGCATGGGAAGACAAGGTGAGGTGGGAAAGAAGTCATGGAAAGACAAGGTAAGGTGGGAAAGAAGGCGTGGGAAGACAAGGTGAGGTGGGAAAGAAGGTGTGGGGAGACAAAGTGAGGTTGGAAAGAAGGCATGGGAAGACAAGAAGGTGAGGTAGGCACACATGTAGCGAAGAAGGCATGGGAAAACAGGAATGTAGATGCAGAAGAAGGTGTGGGAAAACAAGAAGGTAGATGCAGAAGAAGGCGTGGGAAAACAAGAAGATAGATGCAGAAGAAGGCTTAGGTAAACAAGAAGGTGAGGTGGGAAAGAAGGCGTAGGAAGACAAGAAGGTGAGATGGAGAAGAAGGCTTGTGAAAATAAGAAGGTGAGTTAGGCACACATGTAGCGTAGAAGGCGTGGGAAGACAAAAAGGTGAGATAGGCACACATGTAGCGTAGAAGGCGTACACTTGTAGCGTAGAAGGCGTGGGAAGACAAAAAGATGAGATAGGCACACATGTAGCGTAGAAGGCGTGGGAAGACAAAAAGGTGAGATAGGCACACATGTAGCGTAGAAGGCGTGGGAAGACAAAAAGGTGAGATAGGCACACATGTAGGTAGAAGGCGTACACTTGTAGCGTAGAAGGCGTGGGAAGACAAAAAGATGAGATAGGCACACATGTAGCGTAGAAGGCGTGGGAAGACAAAAGGTGAGATAGGCACACATGTAGCGTAGAAGGCGTACACTTGTAGCGTAGAAGGCGTGGGAAGACAAAAAGGTGAGATAGGCACACATGTAGCGTAGAAGGCGTACACTTGTAGCGTAGAAGGCGTGGGAAGACAAAAAGGTGAGATAGGCACACATGTAGCGTAGAAGGCGTACACTTGTAGCGTAGAAGGCGTGGGAAGACAAAAAGATGAGATAGGCACACATGTAGCGTAGAAGGCGTACACTTGTAGCGTAGAAGGGGGCGGAAGACAAAAAGATGAGATAGGCACACATGTAGCGTAGAAGGCGTGGGAAGACAAAAAGGTGAGATAGGCACACATGTAGCGTAGAAGGCGTGGGAAGACAAAAAGGTGAGATAGGCACACATGTAGCGTAGAAGGCGTGGGAAGACAAAAAGATAAGATAGGCACACATGTAGCGTAGAAGGCGTGGGAAGACAAAAAGATGAGATAGGCACACATGTAGCGTAGAAGGCGTGGGAAGACAAAAAGGTGAGATAGGCACACATGTAGCGTAGAAGGCGTGGGAAGACAAAAAGGTGAGATAGGTACACATGTAGCGTAGAAGGCGTGGAAGACAAAAAGATGAGATAGGCACACATGTAGCGTAGAAGGCGTGGGAAGACAAAAAGGTGAGATAGGCACACATGTAGCGTAGAAGGCGTACACTTTTAGCGTAGAAGGCGTGGGAAGACAAAAAGATGAGATAGGCACACTGTAGCGTAGAAGGCGTACACTTGTAGCGTAGAAGGCGCGGGAAGACAAAAAGATGAGATAGGCACACATGTAGCGTAGAAGGCGTGGGAAGACA
This sequence comes from Monoplex corrugatus, assembly GCA_030674185.1. Taxonomy (NCBI): domain Eukaryota; kingdom Metazoa; phylum Mollusca; class Gastropoda; order Littorinimorpha; family Ranellidae; genus Monoplex; species Monoplex corrugatus. The sequence goes on along the minus strand of CM060309.1, from coordinate 78,139,346 downwards.
AAAAGGTGAGATAGGCACACATGTAGCGTAGAAGGCGTGGGAAGACAAAAAGGTGAGATAGGCACACATGTAGCGTAGAAGGCGTGGGAAGACAAAAAGATAAGATAGGCACACATGTAGCGTAGAAGGCGTGGGAAGACAAAAAGATGAGATAGGCACACATGTAGCGTAGAAGGCGTGGGAAGACAAAAAGGTGAGATAGGCACACATGTAGCGTAGAAGGTGTGGGAAGACAAGACGGTGAGGTTGGGAAAACATGTAGTGGGGGCAGAAAGGCGAGATGAGGAAGAAGGTGTAGGAGGATAAGAAAGGG
>CM060309.1:78129033-78131533 GCA_030674185.1 Monoplex corrugatus | reverse complement strand
GCATGTCTTTGATGAGACAGAAGAGTCAGAACAACAAGAAAATACAGTAATTGAAGAAGAAGAGGAAACAGATGAACCTTTATTCAACGACCCAATATCTAAAACAGAGATTACAGAAGGCATTCAACACTTGAAAAACGGCAAAAGTGCGGGCATTGATATCATCCTTGGAGAAATGCTAAAACATGCAAATAAGGAAGTGCGTAGTTTTTTGAAAGACCTTTTCAACTTTTTGTTCATGAAAGGATATTTCCCAGCAATGTGGTCAAAATCTATCATTATACCTATATATAAAAAGGGCGATAACAACAATCCTGATAACTATAGAGGAGTAGCATTAACAAGCATAATTGGTAAGGTTTATACACACATTTTAAATAGAAGACTTACAAAATGGGCACAAAGGGAAGCAATGATAGTGGAGGAACAAGCAGGGTTTAGAGCAGGATACAGCACTGTAGATCACATATTTACACTTTATGCTCTAGTTCTAAAGTATCTTAATAAAAATTCTAAACTTTTCGTTGCATTTGTCGATTTCCGGAAAGCGTTCGACTCAATAAATAGAAACAAATTATGGAACGTTTTAAGAAATAAAGGTGTAAATGGTAGATTATATAAGGCAATAAGAGGAGTATATGATACAGTTATAGCTTGTGTTAGAGATAAAAACTTGTATACTGATTTTTTCAACTGTCCAAAGGGAGTAAAGCAAGGATGTTTGCTCAGCCCCTTACTGTTCTCATTCTTTATTAATGAATTAGCAATAGAACTATCAGCTAAAGGAAGACATGGAATACAAATGCTGCCTGGACATGTTGAGTTATTTTTAATGCTTTTTGCAGATGATATTATACTCCTTTCGGACACAGTGATCGGACTCCAAAACCAACTTAATGTTCTAAAGCAGGAAGCAGACAGACTGTCTCTCAACGTTAATCTCGACAAAACAAATATTATTGTATTCCGTAAAGGTGGACATCTTTCCATTAATGAAAAATGGAAATATGGAGATTATGAAGTTAAAGTAACTAACTCTTACAAATATTTAGGGTTAACATTTACCACAAAACTAAGCTTAACCACAGCATGGACAGAGATGTGCAGAAAAGGGAAAAGAGGGGTGATTGAAATCCTTAGAGTTATGAGAAAATTGAATACTATAGACCCAATACTATATTGGAAACTGTTTAATACACAGATAGAACCTATGATTACATATGCAGCAGAAATTTGGGGCTTATATGACAATAAACAGATGGAGATTGTCCACACATTTGCAATAAAACGTTTTTTAAACATCCCTCTTCACTCCTCCAACAAAATAGCTTACGGTGAAACTGGTAGATATCCACTTAAATTACGAACAACTATTAAATGCATAAAGTACTGGCTAAAAATACTCAAACTTCCGCCATCACGATTATGTAAACAGGCATATGAAATGTTACTACAGCAACACGAAAGAGGTAAAAGAAATTGGGTCGATAATGTTAAAAATGTTCTTATGCAGAACGGATTTGGTATTGTTTGGCTAGCACAAGACGTAGGGAGTGATACTGCTTTCATTTCAGAATTCAAAGATTGTCTTATAGACTCTTATAAACAAAACTGGCATTCAGATATTGAAGAAGGCACGAAATACAATTGGTATTTTTCCTTCAAAAACATTTTTCAACCGGAAAAAATATGTAACAGTAATACAAAATAGATGGCACAGATCTCTGCTTGCGCGCTTTCGATGTAAAACGCTGGGATTAGGAGTAAATAAGAAATGGTTTATTAGTAATGAAGAAAATAATGACTTATGCAAACTGTGCCAGCTGACCACAGAAGACGAAACTCATTTTATTTTTTATTGTACAGCTCTAAATTCATTAAGAGAAAACTCCAAGTTATTTGCATCCCATTGTGTAGTAAGCAGGGATCTCAAAACAGTACTATCATCTGAAAATGAACAAATACTCACATGCTTAGCAAAATACATAGCCGATGCAATTAAGATCAGGAATGAAAAGCTATCTGTGTGAAAAGAACACCTTGGAATAAAAGGGAAATGTTGGATGGTCAAAATATTTGACTGTTTATTTGCTTTATTTCAATCACATTTTGTGTGTGACACTAAGGTAAAGTGTCTTAGAATTATTTCATTGATTGTCTTTTTGTTTTTGTACATAAATAGAATCATTTTTCTCCATTCTGTTATTGTTTTTTCAATGAGACTTACTCAACAACGCCAATGTATGAGGGTGAATACCCCTTGGCAACATAGCTGTAAAAAGCTTTTGTCAATAAAAGGCGTGCTTAGCGCGTCAAGCGTCAAGCGTCTCTCTGAGTCTCTCTCTCTCTCTCTCTCTCTCTCTCTCTCTCTCTCACACACACACACACACACACACACACACACACACACACACACACACACACACACACACACACACACACACACACACACACACACACAATCCGTCCGCCGCAGAACATGAAGCATGCGCCTTAAAAG
>CM060309.1:78101533-78124033 GCA_030674185.1 Monoplex corrugatus | reverse complement strand
GTATGATATGATCAGTGGTAGTGGTTTATTCTTTAGTTATTTTTTTAGGCTTTACACACTAACAGGTGTTGATTAAAACAATTAGAAATCAAACAGATCAAGCTCATCCCTGTTGTGTGTGTGTGTGTGTGTGTGTGGTGTGTGTGTGTGTGTGTGTTGTTGTTGTTGTTGTGTTGTTGTTGTTGTTGTTGTTGTTGTTGTTGTTGTTGTTGTTGTTGTTGTAATGATGATGGTGGTTGGTTTTGTTAGCTAGTTGGTACTATAAACTTGTTTTATTTTTAGGGACAAATACATTTGTTCTATTTCTTTCATCAAACTCACTTTTTTCTAAACAGTTGTGGTGGTCAGTTGGAGACATCACTACCTGCGTCTTCTGCTGTTCTATACCAATGGAGGAAGAAAATACCAAAGCAGATGTCTCAAGGAAAAGAATAAGAAAGAAAGAAAAAAATGGTGCTCGGTGATTTTGTTCGCATCTGAGATCCAAAATAATCTGGGGGGTACAACAACAGTGTGCTGTTGTGTTGAACTGGTTTTTGTGCAGTTTCAAGTTATGAACATACTTTTGCATACCTGTTAGAAGTACAGTTCATGTCCTTGATCACTACTTTATGGCCAAGAACATGATTATATATATATATCTATTTGTGTATATATATCTATTTGTGTATATATATCTATTTGTGTATACATACACACAAACAGATATACATATATATATATATATATATGTGTGCGTGTGTGTGTGTGTGTGTGTGTGTGTGTGTGTGTGTGTGTGTGTGTGTGTGTGTGTGTGGTGTGTGTTGAACTATAAAACAATGACTGCATGGGGCAGCATTTTCAACACGTGTAAATGGAGGTAAGTGATCCTTAGCCCCAAGAAATGGAAATCATGGTTGTCTGCATTGTAAGGGTAAGGATAAACAAAACAAACAAAGAGACAAACAGACAAAAGAACTATTGTAACAATACAAACGAAACAGAAACCTTTGAATTAGACACTGCTGAAAAACAGTCAGGCAATGGAGAGGTCCTAGGTGACCCTCCCAGGATGTTCTGTCTGCCTTTAGGTCCTCCACACAGAAGGTCGTGTATGCACCACAAGCAGGTGACGATCGTTTCATACTGTATGAGCCCGTCACACCTGCTGCAAGGGATAGCAGTTGGAGAGGAACGTTAACATGTGCAGAATGAGCCAACCGACCATTAGCCGTATGCTGTATTATATACAAAGTATAGCGACCTCTCCATAATGACTGACCGGGAACTCTGGAAAAGAAGTATAAAGCCGACAGAAATGTTGTCAGATTGTCAGATCTAGGGAAGTCTTGTGTAACTCAATGGTTTTAAAGAAAAGAAAAAATGCCGGGGTCTGCATTTTCGTGAAGAATGATTGCAACAGGTGACCCTCAGCCCCAAGCAACAGCAGGATTGTCTGCTTTGCAATGGTAAGGACAAACAACAACAACAACAACCAATACATGGCCGTATAACAAATTCAACCGGTCAGTCAAAAACGGTCCAGAGCACACTGAGAAAACCCAGAAAAAGTAAGTGAGAGAGGGAGAGAGAGAGAGAGGCCATCACACGATGGAGTCGACTAAGCTTCCACCAGAATTTTTCAAATGGAGTTTAAGCTTCCACCAGAATTTTTAAAATGGAGTTTGGAATCTAGAATTTGTTCAAGATAGCTTCATCGCACCCAGACAGTGCCATATGCGCTCCACCCAAATCTGCCAGCAATCATTTGGCATACTCCCTGAACATGCGCAAAACCCTAAGCACTGACAAGGTCCTGTGATAGACGCACAATCTTTATGTATTTCTCTGTTTTCTGTGACGGTGATATGCTGTACGCCATTCTGATTCTGGTGTGCAGATTGAGTGTTGGCCAAGACGAATTCAGTAACGCTATAAACGTAATGTAATCTTTGTGACCGCGCATCATCCGTTTAGTAGCCCTTCTAACGCCAATATATTTTCTGATTTAGACTTCACCAAAGCTTGAGTTGAGAGGAATGTGACTTAACATAGAACAAGGAGTAACACAAAACGAGCCTATCTTGTGGAGAAACGTTAACTGTCTTGCTGCTGGTGACCCAGATTTCTCTTCCTGTGAAGAATAACACCCGACAAAATGAAAGATAAAGGAGTGGTGTCAAGATCTTGAGCTAAGTGATAGTGCCTTTTCTTTGCATCCCCCGAACAGATTTAACCCTTTGACTCCCGCAACCTATTCACCAACCGCAGAAACTTAACCGTTTGATTCGGCGCTCTGTCGATCTCAGTGTATCTGAATTGCTTGTTGCCCATGTTTCAGCGTCCTATCAGTTTCCCACTACTATTTCCAACGAACATGCTGGTTATATGACTAGAAGAAGAAATAGAAGGCCACGCTCATAGTTTGCCGCATAAAACCAATCTGGTGATTCAGCATCGGTTTTAGAAAGAAAAAAATGCTGTTCTATTGCAGGTTAATTGCTGGACACCATAGCTTAACATTACTTCAGTCTGCTACTACGTCCTGGACAATTTCCAAAACAACTGCATCAGTAATGGACTGAATTTTGATAATGAATGATAATGAACCTAGCACTTTTGGATTCTCATATTTATCTGTTTAAGATCATCGCGAAATTTTTGATAATGAAATGATGACAAATCTTGCATCTTTGGATTGATTCAATGTTTATTTCTTTAAGACAATTGCGAAAGCTCAGTATTAATGAAAAAGATCTAAGAATAATTAGGAGTATGTATTGGAACAAACAGCAGCAATGAGAGTGGAAAATAATATAAGTTCTTTTCAAAATGTTAAAAGGTTGGGGGGGGGGGGGGGTTTAGACAGGGATGTGTTCTGTCACCAGATTTGGTTTCTATTTACAGCGAAACCATCATGAGAAATTTAGAATGCCCTGGGATAAAAGTTGGAGGAAAAATTATAAATTATTTTCGTTATGTAAGCGAAAATGAAAACGACATACAAAATCTTGTGAATATAATAGAAATTTAAGAAAGCAGAAATACAGGGATGGAGCTAAATAGAAAGAAGACAAGTCATGTAATCAGTAAAACAAACAAAACAAAAATTATTTCATACAAAATAACAGCAAAGGGCACAACATTGAGACAAGTTGATAAGATTGAATATCTGGGAATTGTCATTTCACCAAACGGTAGATGCACACGAGAAATATCCAGCAGAACTGGCCAAGCTAAAACAGCATTCAAGAAAATGGAAGCTGTTCTTACCAACAAATGCCTATTAATTGACATCAGGAAGAGATTTTTTCAGTGTCACATAGAACGATGCTGTTGTACGGATGTGAAGCCTGAACTGTTAACGAGCAAATTCAGAATAAGATTGAGGCAGCTGAAATGTGGTTTATAAGAAGAGCATAAAAAGTTCCATGGACCACAAAGAAAACAAACGAGACAGTCTTGAAAGAAGCACACACACAAACAAATAACAATAAGATTAGGAAAGACACATTTATAGGACAATTTGAGCACCTAGTCACAACAGGAAAGACAGAGGGAAAAAAGAGCACCAGGTAGAGCAAATGTTAGTTTTACAATGGATGGGAACAGAAAGTGTACGACAAAAGACAGATTCGTATGGTGGGCAATGATCACCAACACCATGCTGACATGGCACATGAGGATGATGATCAGGCCATGTCGTTGTGGCGATATTGTGCCGCCGACGGTTAATAAATTTCCAGCTTTGCTTGTGTAGTGCCTTAAGATGTAAGTGTTTCACAAACCTCAGAAAGAGTTAGGGTAATGGAACAAATAACTCATGGTGCCTTGACTAGACTTGATTGCTGTTTGACTCTCCACATCACTTCACCCTGACAACGTGTTGAGGTCTATCGCCTTCACCACGGCGCGTGACGTGCGTGACGAATAGTCCTGGCAAATAGTCTCATTCTTCTTCCTCTATCCCTTTGTTTTTCCTGACAGTTGCAGTACAACTGTTTTCGAGCAGGAATTCGTTCACAAGTGAATGGATGGTGTGGATCTGCTGACACGCGTACATTTTCTGCCGCGTGGAATGTCTTTGAACCGAACTGGCCTGAAGGAGGAGTGATAACGTTACCTCCAGCCTGACTTTCTGACTTGTTTACTGCCCATACATACTTCTGACGTGAGTACTTCCAACATGGAGATAATACCAGCATTTGATGGATAGGCAAAGAGCGTTAGGAGGGGAGGGGAGGGGAGGAGAAAATGAATATGGTCATGTTAAACACCGTTTTACGTGAAAATAAGCAACAGAAAGACGTTGATACGTTGTCTTTTCCTTAAAAGCAACATGAAGAAGTTTGTGATCTGGAAAACGGATCATTTCCGTGTCGATGAACTGGCGTCTCTTTAATTCAACGGACCTCTATAACTCATATATTTTTGCTGACAACACATCCTTAAACTGTCAAGTCTTGTCGGCAGAACCGTGAAAAAATGTTTTTGCTCATAGACTCGCAGACACACACTTGTCAGTGTAATTCTCTCTCCCCCCCCCCCCCCCCCCCCGCTTTTTTTCTCTCTCTCTCTCTCTCTGTCTGTGTATCTCTCTGTCTCTCTTTCTCTCCCTGTCTCCCTTTTTCTCTGTATCTCTATCTCTCTGTCTCTCTCTCATCAAAAGGAGAACAAACAAGATAGCCAAGATAGGCTATAGTGTTCCCATTTTTTGATAAAACAAACCTACGTTTATAAAAACATTATTCTGAATTACTGCTGTACTCAAACCGTTGAATATCAACAGAAACGTACTTAAGATAACAATTAAACAAGTTCGTTTCGATAATGTATTGCCGAATTTTATGATTGATATCCTCTTTTTATTCTTTTTTTTTTCAGACATGTCCGATCAGTCCGAGATAGACGACAAGGACTGTAATGATGACGGTGATGACGACTGCGACGACGACGTTCATGATGGCGTAAAGACAATGACGATGTTGATGGCGATGAACAATGATGATGATGACGGCGATGATGACGAAGACGACGAAATGATGAATAGTAGCGACGACGACGCCGACGGTGATAATGACGACGACGATGACGTGGATGATAATGATGGTAATTTCTTTACTGTTATCAGTAGACTAAATATTAATTTTTGTTATTGTTGTGGGTGTGGTCATTGTTGTTACCGCCTGTAGGTCCGAAAGGGAACACATTCGAGTATAAGGAACCAGAAAAAAACACGAAAACAGAATAAGAACGCGTATTTGATACAACAAGACAAGACAGGCTTAAATTTTCGGCCAACTGGCCTTTGTCAAGCGTAAGATCACAAACAAACAAAGGAATCATTCCTTTTCTCACACTGGACGGAGCAGCAGGGAAGTTTCAGTCTTTTTCTCCTAATTTTTTTTTATCTAGTGTTTGTTTGTTTGTGATCTTATGCTTGACAAAGGCCAGTTGGCCAAAAATTTGCGCCTGTCTTGTACATGTATTGTTGTATTAAATAACGCTTTCTTATTCTTTTTTCGTTTTTTTTTTTTCTTCTGGTTCCTGCTTGCTTGAACGCGGGCAGTAACACTTGTTTTTGACGCCCGAGTGTAGTTTGATGTCGTTCTTTGAAAATGGCGATTGGAGAATGAGGCGTTAGAAATAATACCAATTAGCTGTAAGCCAACCAACCAGAACAAAACAAACAAAAAACGAAACGAAACGAAACGAAACGAAACAGCCCCGAAATAAGCAAACTATCAGAGAAATAAAAAGGAATGAATTAAAAAAGGAATAAATAAACCATAAAGAAGACAGGCAACAGAAGATCGGCGCTATCATTTATTTATAATAATAATAATAATTACAATATTTATATAGCGCAAAATCTTGATAAAATCAAATCTATTGAACGAAAGAATGAATCGTAAGTATACCAGCCGACCGAATGAGTGTGACACGTTGTTGCGCTCAACAAATGAATATAAGCAACGCGCTGGTGAGAACTTTAAAAGAACTAAGTAAAAGCATGGTAGGAAAGAGGAACGACAGAGGGTGAACAGTGGAAACAGGGCCAGGAGGTGGGTTGGTTAGTAAAGAGAGGGGAAGGAAGGAATCTGGAAGCCAAAAAGAAGCGTGAAGATAGACGATGAGTAAGTGAAGAGGAAGAAAAAGTCGAGGATCACGGCTGTAGAAAGAACTGTAGCGAGAAAGATAGAGAGATGAAAGGTTAAAAAAAAAAAAGACACAAAGACACAAAGAATGAAGAAAGAAGAAAAGAGATAGAAAGAAAGAGAAAAAATAGAAAGACGAAGAGACAAAAAGAAAAACAAGAAAAACCCAATACAAATAGAGACAGACCGAAAGATAGAAGGACAACGCAAGGAAAGAGAGATAAAAAGAAAGACAAAAGAAAACAAAACTTTAAGAAAGACAGACAGAAAGAAAGTAGGAAGAAAACCAAATAGAGAAATAAAAATGTACAACAAAAGAGAGAAAGAAAAAGGGACAGAAAGGCAAGCTGAAAGTAAGTACAAAGAAAGATAAAAAGAGAAACAGAGAAAGAAAAGAAGACAGACTGACAAGAGAGACAGAATGACAAAAAGAAAAGAAAGGCAGAAAGGAAAAAAGAAACAAGAGAGGGAAATAAAAGGAGAAGACAGAAAGAAAAAAGACACAAGGAGAGAAAGAAAGAAAGTAAACTAAGGAGAAAAGGAAAGAAAGAAGACATACAGAAAAAGAAAGAAAACCAGAAAAAAGACAAACTGAAAGAAAAGAAAAGAAAGATGGAAAGCCGTGAGGAGTGAAGTGGTCCCATTGTGACAACCCTGAACTTCCTGTAGTTCAGGGCACGGCTCTAAGTCGGCCTTCCTCTCTGGGAGACTGGTGGCTCTCAAAACAGTCGTCTGCTCCCTCCTCCCCGTCCTTCTCCCTCCACTTCACCTCTGTTCTCTCCTCCATTTCAGTGCTCCCCTCTCCCTCCCGTTTCCCTACTTGTCGAAGTCGCTTAAGAGGCCTGAAGTGGTCTAAGCAGCCTTAATTGAACCCCCACCCACCCCTGATTGTCGTCCACATTGTGCTGACTGACTGAAATAGTAACCTGGGACCAAATCACTGAGTGGATCTCCATTTTGCATGTTACTTCTTGCGAACTTTTTTCTTTCTTTGTTTTCGTTGTAATCCTCCCCCCCCCCCCCCCCTTTTTTTTTTTTTTTTTTTTCGTAAGGGTGGTTATTTGATATCGACCGAAGAATGAAATATATGTGTGTGTCTACCTCTGTCTGTTTGTGTGTCTGTGACAAAGATGTGTCAGCAAGATATCATCAGCTCTTTACCAGTAGTAGGTTAGAGGTGTGGACAAATGATGAGTCGCAAATGCGCAGGCTTGAAAGTCATGGTTCCAAAGTCAAGGTCAAACGGGCCAAAAACGCCTAAATTCAGAACATTTTCTGGAAGGTGTGTGAACAGCACTTTCTCAGGAACTCCTCAGCATATTCGGAATCTGTTTTCACTGTTGTGACAGTCTGTCACTATCCTCACTTCTTGTCAAGTTTATTTTATCCGATGCTTTCTCAGGATCACACTGACCGAGAAGGACGACCAAACCAAAAGGAAAATCCAACAACAACAACGAAAAAACTCCCATCACCTCGAAAAATAATCAGTGCAAATCAGTGCAATCGAAACCCACGGGTATTTTGTTTTTTGTTGAGACAACTGACGGCTGACCTGGCGTTCAATAATTTTCTCGTGTTTTGATCACTATGATCCACAGCCAGCCCTTTCATTGTCATACATTCAGACCACAAATAATCCTGAAGTCTTTCTGCCTTGTTCCTTTGTTTTCTGTTATTTCTTCCAGTCATTGTCTACCTTGTTGGTCCATTCATTACGTACTTTCTCTTAGGAGTGATAATTGGGTACGTATTTTAAGAGCATGTTTGGCTTTACGGAAATGAGATATGCGGAAGCAAGTTTAGGTAATTTAGGTTTGTTTTCATAGATGCTTTAGTGTCATTAGGTATGTTTACATTTATATTCAAGTATGTTGTTTAAATCCCCTGTGTGATAAATTGGACGGAGTAGTGAATGTCAGGGGCATCTCCTTAGATTATGTGTGCGAATGCATTGATAAGTGTACTTAATTTTCTTTTCCATTTTTCCTGTTGAAGTGTAGTGTATGTTTTGAAACGGTTATAGCCCTGATATTGCCGATCGGACAGGGATTTCTCTGTCCCTCAGTCACTTGACCTTCAGCAACGGTCTCGTTGCTAATTTTTCAGATAATACAATAAACTGAGGCACTTTCAAGAACCAAAGGCAACAAAGGCGTTTTCTTTGGCATACTTTTGATAAAAAAAAAAGTCCGCCTCACGGGCGAACAAAACCACACGCATACAAAACAAAAGTAAAAAACATGGATGATGACGTACGTAGGCGACGTGCCTTTCCCTTAAAGGGCAACCCGCAGACATACTGTTGTGACCAAAAGTCAGTCCTGTGTAACCCAGTCCAATCCAGTCCAGTTTGTTTGATCACAGCGACGAGAAACTTGACCAGTCTTTTCCCTCCTCTGAAGTATTGACCATAAAGCGCAGGATGGTACAGACCTATATTCTTAAACCAGTTCAGTCAAATATAAACATAACAGGCAATGAACCACAATTTGAGTCGTAATGACCTAAACTGCACTTGATATTTCCAGACAATGAATACTCTGTTTACTTTGGAATCTGTCGCAGAGCTCGTGTAACTGTCAGCTGTTAGACGAAACTCTTTGTTTATATGCATAAAACCGATCTGCCGTTTGTTTCTTTGGTTTTCTTGTTTACTTATCTTGATGGACTGTCAGGTCGGATAGATGTATCCGCTACTGGTAACCTGGAACCCAGTACTACCTGTCACAGGGTCGAATTGCTGGCGACTAAACCAGCACCCCCACCAGTCCTCTCAGGAGGAGGAGGAGGAGGGTGGCTAGAAACCCTGGTGGAATTAAATTAGATCCATCAAAGGGCGCCAGCTCTGAAGAGCTACCCGCGGCCATCTAGCTAAGGGAGTAAACCCTGACAGTAAATCCTAAGGCGGTTGGATGGCAAACTTTGTCACTTTCGGCAACTCCTGCGGCCGCGTTGGCACCAAAACGTAACAGCCCTGCTGTTCCTTTGGATCTGTCAGCGAGGTGGAGAGGGGGGACAGGTTGCATGGGCAACAGCCTGTCTTCCATATTACACTGCCCAGGCTTACATCCGTCCATTCATCCACAAACACTCTGCACCTACGACCTGGAGAGGACACTCCAGCCTCGCTACTAACACTAGTGTCGGCACAACACGGGAAGCAACAGATACCGGTGATAAGTCATTGCTCAACTGGCGTAGAGCTGACGCCAGGGGTTGCTTTTGACGGTGGGAGAGACCTTCGTGTCTTACTGGACAGCTACCGCCCGCCTAAGCTGGGCAGCCCCCAGCCAATCAGGTGCTCTCCCGCCACGACCTGCCTTCTTCATTGGGTGCATGAAGATTAGGAGAAAATCTGACAAGCAGGTCGTTAATTACCGCACCAGGCAAAAATTCAAATTCAAATTCAAGAAACGGATCAGGAAAAGGATCAGCATTGAAACTGGGCTGTTGGAATGTCCGAACAATGATGCCTGGGCTCTCCCAAGATCTGCAAGACATCAGCGACGCCAGAAAGACCGCCATCATAAACAGCGAGCTAAAGAGGCTCAATGTGGACATTGCCACTCTGCAGGAAACACGGCTGGCTGACTCAGGAACACTGAAGGAAAGGGACTACACCTTCTTCTGGCAAGGAAAGAGTTCTGATGTCCAAGAGTAGGCTTTGCAGTAAGGAACAGCCTGCTGAACATGATTGAACCAGGCAGAGGCGGTTCAGAGCGACTCTTGACTCTCCGCCTCAGCACCACCGAAGGCTATGTCACTCTCATCAGCGTTTATGCCCCAACTCTGTCTGCCTCTCCAGACGCCAAGGATGAGTTCTACAAAAATCTTGCATCAACCATAAGGAACATCCCCAAGACAGAACAACTTGTTCTCCTGGGCGACTTCAACGCCAGAGTGGGTGCAGACAATGACTCATGGCCCTTCTGCCTCGGTTCCTTTGGAGTGGGGAAAATGAATGAGAATGGACAGCGACTGCTTGAGTTTTGCGCCTGCCATGAACTGTGCATCGCCAACTCCTTCTTCAAGACGAAGCCTCAACACAAAGTCTCCTGGAGGCATCCGCGCTCAAAACATTGGCACCAACTGGATTTGATCCTAGTAAGACGTGCTGCTATCAAAAACGTTCTCCACACTCGCTCTTATCACAGCGCAGACTGCGACACAGACCACTCTCTGGTATGTTGCAAGATCAGGCTGCAACCAAAGAAGTTCCACTGCTCAAAGAAACAAGGGAACCCTCGCATTGACGTCAGCAAGATGTCTCAGCCAGATCTTGTAGAACAGTTCGCAGAGGCCTTTGAGAGAGAATACGATGCATTGCAGCCCAGAGACTCTTCCACAGAGAGATGGGAAACGCTACGAGACACCATGCACCGCATTGCTATGGCCACCTTTGGGAAGAAAACTGTGAAGTCCCACGATTGGTTTGAGGCCAAATCATCAGAGATGACTCCCACTGTTGAGGCCAAGCGCGCCGCACTTACCGAGTATAAGCGGTCACCCAGTGAGAAGAACCTGCAAATCCTCAGGGCTGCCAGGAGTAAGGTTCAGCTTAACGCCAAGCGCTGCGCAAACGAGTACTGGACAGAGCTCAGCGAAGAGATACAGAGTGCTGCTGAAAGAGGCAACATCCGAGGAATGTATGATGGCATCAAGAAGGCACTGGGACCAACACAGAGCAAGATCGCCCCCCTCAAATCCTCCACTGGGGAAGTAATCAGCGATCCTAGCCGACAGATGGAAAGAGTAGTGTTCCACTACTCCGACCTCTACTCCACACAGAACATGGTGTCCCCCCTCAGCCTTCGATGCCATCAAGTGCATGCCGGTAATGGAAGAACTTGACGCAGAGCCAACTGTGGACGAACGCAGCAAGGCCATTGATAGCCTGGCGTCAGGCAAGGAACCTGGCAACGACGGAATTCCCCCAGACCTCATCAAGCACTGCAAGACTTAATGAGAATAATGAGAACAACATAACAAACACGAGGACAATCAAGAAAAAAACAAAACAAAACAAAACAAGACCAAGGACAGGAAGAACCACATAACAGTCACCTCGGACTTCACATGATTTATTCATTCAGGCCATTTCCCCTTATGAAGGGGTGTCAAATACACAGACAGTTTTCAAACATATGTTCGGTGAAATCTCGTGCCTGTTGCTCGTCTAGTCACACTACAAAAGAAAAAGAAAAAAGAAAAACGGAACAATGAAGCCACAAAGACAAAAAGACATAGGCGCAAGAAAACAGACAAGAGAACAGCAGGAACTCAAACAAAAGAAACAGGAACGTACATGAAGAACAAAACATTGCCAGAAAAACGAAAAGAAAACCAAGAACATGGACAAGGACAAAAATCCAAGGAATAAGATCATCAAATCAAGAACGAAAAAAAAAAAAGAATAACAAGGCGACGAGAACTGAAAACAAGAAGACGAAAATTAATAACAGAAAAAACAAACAAATGAACAAAACAAAAACAAGCAAAACAAAACAACAGCACCACCAACAACAATGAAAACAACAACAAAACCCATCGACAGCGAAAACTAAGAACGATAACATGCAAAGAAAATTGAGGAGAAGATGAAGAAGGCAAAAACTAAGAACAAGAAGGAAAAAAGACGAGACATTAAAAAATAAACGAAAGGCTGAAAAATTAACAACAAAAAGACGAAGGACTAAGAACAAGAAGAAGACAAAAACTAAAAACAACGAAAAGAAGACGAAAATCAAGAACAAGAAAGACGAAAACTAAGAACAACACGAAGACGAAAACTAAGAACCACAAGATGAAGACAGAAAAAAAGTAAAAACAACGAAAAGAAGACGAAAATCAAGAACAAGAAGAAACGAAAACTAAGAACAACACGGAGACGAAAACTGAGAACCACAAGATAAAGACGAAAACCAAGAACACAAAAAAATTAAAAACAAGATGAATATGACGAAAACTAGGGGAAAACAAAACAAAACATGAAAACTAAAAACAAAAGAGGAAGATGAAAACTTAAAACAACAAAAAGAAGACGAAAGCTAAGAACAATAAGAAGACGAAAACTGAAGACGTCAAGAAGGAGACAAAAATTAAGAACCACAAGACGAAGACAAAAACTAAGAATCTCAAGACGAAGACGAAATTCAAAAACCACAAGACGAAGACGAAATCTAAAAACAAGACAAATACGGAGAAAACAAAAACAAAAACTGAAAACAACATAAAGAAGACAAAAATAAAAAAATAAAAAAATAAGATCAACAATAAGACGTAACATAGAAACAAAGAAAAACAAGACCAGCACGACGCAAGAGAGCATGGAGCAAGAAAAAAAAACAGGAACAGAAAGACAGTGAAATAACAACATTCTTTATGTTTAAAGCCCAGCCGACTGCACAGAGCTATATCAGGGCTGTAACCATTTCAAAACATACTCAGCATCCGGTTGGAAAAAAACGAAAAAGCTGGAAAAGAAAATTCAAGTACACATGTCAATGCATTCACGTATGTCACCTAAGAATAAAGACTTGTCACTGACCATTCCGTCTAAATTATCTCCAGAACGTTTCAAAAACGGAGGAAGGAAGAAACAAAGAGGGAAACACAAATGAGGAAATTTCTAGCACAGAGTTTCCATAAGGTGGGGATATTATTTATACTGAAAGAGCCCCGTATCCCCACGGGGACAAGCTGACAACAAAGAGAAGATGAAAAACAAAAAGAAATCAAATACAATACAAAATTACAAAGAAAACAGAAAAAAATAGATAAGAAGCAGCCATTACCAACATGAAACCAGTAAGAGCATGATGGTGATCACCAACAAGAAAACGGCAGAGCAATTTATTTTTTAAAAAAAGATTAATAGCGACAACTCAAGAGCTGAAAAGAAAATTAACAAAAATGACAAGAGCACTAAAGAAAACGGACAGAATGGGGGAAAAGAACCAACAAGAAGGCCAGAGTAAACAATCATAAGAATAAAAACATCAAACTGGGGAACCAGAAGAAAACAAAATGAATAAAAATGGGGAAGTCTAGGATAAAAGTCGCACAAAATGAACAAATCTGAAAAGAATGACAAGAAAAAGGAGGAAGACATGGAAGCTTTAGAAGAAAAACCCGACAAAGACAAAGCATCAAGCATTAAGGCCAATAAGAAACGGGAAAACAAAGAAAAATAATTCCAAGTGGAAAAACACAGAAGAACATTTAACAGGAATCATAACAAGAACGGAATCATAACAACGCAAGAACAAGCATAAACAGAAGAAAACGTCTAATATCACTTATCAAAGACGTTAAATCAAAGAACGAACGAACGAACGAAAGGTTACAAGTGTATCAAACCGACTTGATATAAAAAGAGCTTATAACAAAGAATTAGAAGTACAACAAGCAGACTAAGAAGAAAGAATGAAAAGAGAAATACTTTTAAAAAATTACCGAAAACCCAAAGCCTGAACGCTTAACCACATCTATACACAATAAAAAGAGGGAAAGAGCAAGACCAATCACAGGAACAACAACAACATGAAGTGTATGAAAACACGATTCCAGTGAATTTGAACAGAACAAGAGTAAAACCAAGAACAAGAAGTGACAAAGAAAAGAAAATGAAAGATAATGACATTAACAAGAAACAGAAATGAAATTAGAACAATGTGTGGAACATTAATAATAAAAATCCAAACAAGAAGTGTCTTTGTGACAAAAAAGTGGAAAAACATCATCAGAACCAGGGGAAAAAACCGAAAATATCAGGAAGAGGAAAGAAAACATCATGAAACAGAAGTATTACAATAAAACAATCAGAAAAAGAGCAATTAACACAAAACCACCGCCACCAACAACAACTACGCTCCAAAATTAAAGAAACAAAGAAAGAATAAGTTAGAAAGAAAACAAGAATAAACGACACAAAACTCTAAGAATCAAAAGTATGAAATGCACAAGCGCAAAAACACAACACAAAACAAAAACACCACGAAGAAAACAGAATCGGACTAACAAAAACCACTACAACATACCAAAAACTAACCAGGAACGGCAATATATAACAAGAATTAAGAAAACGCGCACACACAGACTCGCGCGCCTGCACGACACAGAAACTAGACAAACAGGATGAAAATAACAAAACGGAAAAAAATAATAATAACAACAGAAATACAAGACGGAAAAGAAAGAACAACATAGTTATAACAACAGCAGCTCGAAAATTACGAGTACAACAACAACAACAAAAACCAACAGCAACAGTAACAAACACACACAGAGCAGGAAAACTCCAGCTGGAAAAAAGAAGAAATGAAAGATCAAACAATATAAAAATGAATAACCACGAAATCAAACTAAAACAAGAAGAAAACCACCAAAAAACAAAAAAACAAAACAAGAACATCAACAGAAGTAACAACAATCAACAAAAACCAAAACAATAAAAAGGAGAAGAAGAAAAGAAAAGCGAGAAGAATGATAATGAAAACAAGACAGACCAGTAGCCTGAAAAAAGAGCAGAACATGATGTACAAACATTACAACAACAATAGAACAGATAAGGAAACACCAAAACGATTAAAAAAAAAGAGACCATACTCACTACCAAAAGCAAAAGTAAGAAAAATATAAAGAGAAGAAGAAGCAAGATCATAATGATAAGAACAAAGACAGGATATTTTTCTTAAGAACAAAGCAAAAAGGAAAATGACACCAAAACAAAGAGATATGGAAGGAAATGTATCACACAGGCCAGAAGACAGATCAGGACTTTACTGTAAAGAAAAGGCTACACAACAACGAGAGGAAGAAACAGAAAAAACACAAGACAAACGGAAAGAGACTAGCAAGAACCAGAGCATCAACAACAAGAACAGTACTATTTCATAAGAAAACGAAGAAACATCAGCAACACAGAAAACGAAAACATGACTGCCAACAACAAGAACACTTACAAACAATACTTTGGAACAAAAAGAAGAAAAGAGAATAGGAAGAAAAAGAAAACGGGAAGAACTAAAAGTAACAATGTGATCAATATGAGAAGAATGTAAAGAACAGGAACTTGGGGACATACAAGACGAACAAGAATAATGAAAGAGAAAGGGGGAGAGTGGGAGGGAAGATGGAGAGGATTTCATGGCTACCAAGGGGATGAATATATGGAAAATCGAGTATAAGAGATATACGGGTGGATATACGTGGGAGGAGGGAGGGGAAACCAAAGAATAGGAGCTCTGATGGAACTATCGGAGGGAACTTTGGGGAGACCAAGAGGGGAAATATGGGAAGGAACTTTGTATTGGAGGGGGAGTAGATAAGCAAGGGGATGGAATTCTGGGGAACCAATATGAGAGAATACAAAGGTGTCCAAAGAGAGGGAAGTTGGGAGGGGTGGGCAACAGAAAGAATGAAACTTTATGGGGGCCAGAGGGAAGGAAAGGAGAAGTGAGAGGAAACGTTGAGTTTCATTTCTTGGCTGGTTTTCATGTGCCAAGTTTCACAGCCGTACAAGAGGGTGGTCAGTACCTTGCTGTGTAGAACCGCATCTTTGTTTTGAGTGACTTTCTTATTTCTCCAGATCTCGCCAAACTGATTGAATGTGGCTGACGCTTTTCTATTTTACAGTGCGATTCTTTATCCATGTCTCCGTCTCTGCTGATGAAGCTTTCGAGATATTTAAATATTGTCAACACTTCCCTTCTTCACGGTCAATGTACACACTTGTCGGTGATGGGTGCGTCCTGGCCAGTATGTTCTTAGTCTTTCTGGCGATGATGTTGAACCCGATGCGAGCTGCTAGTATTCCGATCTTACTCAGAAGGGACTGTAGGTTATGTGTGGTTTCTGCTACCGCAGTAATATCTCTGCGAATCCCAATCAGAAGTTCTGTCCTTTCAGTCACTGTATCCCCTGATCCTTCGTTGCTTTCTTGAGCGCCTTGTCGTTGGCCAATGCAAAGAGGACGGGCAATAGCAAATATTCCTGGACTGTAGTTACAACCTCGAACCAGTTGCTGTACCCATCTTCAATCCTTACGCAGCGCTTAGCGTAGATTTGTTCCATGGCTGAGATTAGATTGGGAGGTATACTCAACGTCCACATGATGTTCCAAACAGCGATGGTCAGTCATTTGTTGTCGAAGGCCTTGTTAAAGTCAGTACCGCTGATGACCAGCGGAGTCTGGAACTCTTTGCACTTCTCTATGATGTGTCACAGAGCGAATGTCTGCTCATCACAGGAGCGTTTAGGCCGGAATCCATTTTTACTAGTCCCGCAATTCTTAGTCCACTACATCACACGTGTGGTTCAAAACCATCTGGGAATACATCTTAGTTGGTATGGACAGAAGTGTTACAATCATCCCTCTCCAACTGTCACACTTTCTGGGGTTGTCTTTCTTGGGGATACAGACAACTGCTGCGTTTCTCCGGTACTTGCCTCCGAGTTCTTTGACATTGTTACAGAGTTAGCACACCCACTTGACAATACGTTCTCCTCCAACCTTGAGCATTTCAGCGGTGACACCATCCATATCAGATATCTTGTTGATCTTCAGGTTCTTTAGTGCCTTTTCAACTTCAGTAGAGTCACTGGTGTCGACTTGGTCGTAGGTGTGATGGCTCAAGTTGGTTGAGGATTTCCATGAAGTGCTCTGCCTATCAGGCAAGCTTGTCTTCTCCTTTGGATTGCAGGGTGCCGTCTTTCGCTTTGACTTGGTTTGTGCTGGCTTTTGAGCTGCCAGTAATTAACTTAGCGATGTGGTATACGGCACAAATGTCATTTCAGGCTTCTGCTCCTTCTACCTCCTCTGTCTGACTCTCCAACCATGTGCGTACTTCTGGTAGATGGCATTGCTACCGGAGTTATCACTGTGTCTCATCAGATGATGTAGAGTTTTCCTTTCATTGATCAGCTTCCTGGTATTGTCACTGATCCATGCTTCCCTGAGCGATTTCTTGTAGCCCAGGACTTCTTTATCTGCTGCTGTCATTGCTTGCTTCAGGTTTTTTCCACCATTCTGATGGTCATGGGGTGTATCTGCCAAACTAGGCTTCTGTAGCAGGATCCTCCTTTTACTGGTGTCAACCGTCTTGGGCATGGACAGTTCCTCTTTTGCCTCATCAGCTTGATCTTGATTTTGGCGATGGATAGGGGAACAAATGGATTCTGAAAAAAGTTACGAGCAAATATCTGAGCTGGACATCATTCCAGATATTCAAAAAACAGACAATGCCCACGAGTTCCACGACCCATCTGCTTCAAAGGAAAAGCCAAAAACTGACGTCTTCCTTTGTCAACTTGTCTGGCAGACCAAGCAGCCACACGTCAAACAGCCATGAATGTCATCGACGAAGGTGAGTAAAGTGAAATGTGAGTGTGTGTGTGTGTGTGTGTGTGTGTGTGTGTGTGTGTGTGTGTGTGTGTGTGTGTGTGTGTGTGTGTGTGTGTGTGTGTGTGTTGTTGTGTGTGTGTGTGTGTGTGTGTGTGTGTGTGTGTGTGTGTGTGTGTGTGTGTGTGTGTGTGTGTGTGTGTGTGTGTGGTGTTGTCCAGGTTAGTCGTATAACGAAACACAAAGTAGCTGACGATACAGCTTGGTATAATTTTGGATGTGTTTATACGCAGAAGCCTTGTCAGTGAAACGATTTTAAAAAAAGCTGTCTTTTGTGTATACATGGTGCCAATGAACTACATGAAAACTGAAATCTAAGGTAGACACACTGGCGAAAGCAGCATTGCTTATTCGGGTACATATGTAAAAAAAAAATCAATGCTTGTGTCTGTAAATTGTAACCTAAAATTCGGACCTTCATTTCAAATACACATGGGGAAAAAGTTACTGCAATCACCAGCTGGATACGAGTAGAGTATGCTAAAAACAAGCAAGCGATGTGTTTTCCGTTTGCAGTCATTTGTGTTCTAGAATTTAATAATAATAATAATAATATATTTTATTTATATAGCGCAAAATCTTGATAAAATCAAATCTAAGCGCTGAGCGTATACATGCATACATACCTACATACATATGAGCGTATACATGCATACATACATGCATACATACTTACATACATAAATCTAAGCTGAGCGTATACATGCATACATACATACATAAATCTAAGCGTATAATACATACATACATACATACATACATACATACGTACGTACGCACATGCATACCCACTTGACAATACGTTCTCCTCCAACCTTGAGCATTTCAGCGGTGACACCATCCATATCATTATTTGAAGATGTAATGTACACATGAGTTGATATGAGTGCCATGCTGATAATGCAGGGGTCGTGGGTTCGATCTTCTGGTAGTCCATACTTTTCTCTCGATGGTTGGTTAGCTTTTGTAACAGAGCTGTGGGTTTGAGAGTTAATGTTTAAACCCTTTCGCTCCCTCACCCTATCCACCAGCTGCAAAAACTTGACCCTTTCAATTCCTTATCGTATTCACCCGCTTCCTCTGGTGAGGAAATGAAAGGATTTAAGTTTTTGCTTTGCTGTCATGGCTGACAGTGCGGGATGCCTGCAGATAGGGTGAGGGAGTCAAAAGGGTTAAGTTTAGTTCAGCCGGCATAATAAAAGATGGCCTGTTCACTTCCCATCTTTATGCTACCGTCATTCTGGTGTCATTGTATGTGTGTGTGTGTGCGTGCATGCGTGTGTACGTGCATGCGTGTATGTGTGTGTGTGTGTACGTGTATGCGTGTGTGTGTGCCCAAAATGTGTTACTTAGATTTTTTTCAACTATTTCTGGGTGGATCTAAGTTTGGGATCGTGAATACATAGGCTAAATTTGGAAGCCATAGCATCCAAAATCAGGGTCATACACGAAAAAAGGCTTGAACTCGGCGCTTTTAGAGGAATGGTTAAGGACAACACTTTCTTTGAAACTCAAGACGATATTTACATTCTATTTTCACTTGTGTCCTGGCTTCACGTCAAGTTTTATTTCATTTGATGTTTCTTCAAGCATCAAATACTATGATCACAGAAAAGTACAAAATATGGATTTTCTATAATAGCTTTTGCAAAAGAGGGAGTTTGTTAGAATGGCTTGACAATTTTTTTTACTGTTTCATTCTCTGTTCCTGTGTGAGAGGATGTGGAGAAGGCCTGTGTGTCGGTAGTGCTTTTTTGTTTTTGTTGTTGCTCTTTTCCCGCAATAGAGTGTCCTCTCGCTGTGATCTATAAATAGAATCTGCACCCTATGACGATTATTATGATAATGAGCACTTGAAATGTTCGCACAGATGAAGGGACTTGAAATCCTTAGAAACCCATTATTAAATGAATGGCTCCAGACTACTTATTCTTTGCTATTCGACAACTTCAGCGAGCTACAGCCTCATCATCAACAAGAGCAGGAACAGACAGACAGAGAAAGCAAGTAGACCTTCGTAGCTCAATTGGTTGAACGTTGCATTCACGTGCCAGTGGTTGTGGGTTCGAACAAGATGCCTTGGTATTGCACATGTTAACATGAATGTTACTCTGGTTGTGTCAGTGTACGATTAGGCAAGCCCCGTGCCCTCGCTTCCCTGGGATGATTATCCCCGCAGCCATGTTACTTGAATGGGTGTGCTGATGTGAAAGTGAACCAAATTAGTAGAAAAAATCCTGATGAAATAGTTGCTCATTGATATCATCATTGAAGAGACAATTTTTTAAAGGTGTAAATATCATTGTCTGAGACCGTAGTGTTGTAAATCAAGTAATCAAACAGAAAAAAAAATCACTGAAAACCCCGATCGTCAAGACTAGCTCGACGGATTAATGTCTTCATAAGGTAGAATGACAAACAGAACAAACGTTTGGCTATCCCGAGCTCCCCTACCCCCCCCCCCCCCCTTCGGGAAAAAATCACAAACAACAATAACGGCAATAGCAACGATAACAATATAACAAAAGCATAAAAAAATGGGGAAAATAAAACAGGGTTCAGCGTATCTATACTTTTTGGTGATTTTTGCAACTTATTTCGCTTGCAGTGGGCATGCTTGCATATCACTAAGTGGTAATTATTTGATTTCATTCTCGGTAGTATTAAAACATTTCGCTGGGGCTTCTATACAGTATCTTAAACAGGCGTAATATGCTGAAACATTTCATCTGGACAGGTGTTGACGTGTTACCAGGGGGAAAAATATGGCCAGATAGTTCATGGATGAAGCGTTTCATCGTGAAACACTTTCTTGAGAAGGCATGTCATTATTCCAAGATTGTCGTCCAGTGAGGGGTTTTATTTTCATTTTGTTTTGTTTTTTGTTCTTGAAAGCTTTAACGAACGCTTTAAGTAGGTCAATGACGACTTCATAGAACTCCATTAAAAATTATTGTTTAAAACAATCTTACTAAGTTCCATCACTGACAAACTTTAAACAAAAGTTGTTTCTACTGTTCTGTGACCTCACTGAGTGTCACACGGTATGTGTATACTGTGTCTCAGGAGGATGAGTATCAGAAAGCACGATAAATTTGTTCCACTTTGTACTAGTCAAAATAGCTTTTGCTGATGACAGAAATGAAATTCCTCTGCACTCATCAAAGTTGCAGACTTTGTTTAGAAAATGTATAATGCATATAGCCTGCGAGCTGATGACATGTGTTGAGTGTATCCAGTGGTTTAAGAACATACTTATTTGTGACCTTTGTGGTCAGATTCAGTCCTCAGTTACTCTCTCCGTTCGACTGAGCTATGAGCATCATTAACATTGTCGAGTTGTCTGGGTGAGTGCAGTCATATTGAAAGCCAGTAACAGTCTGTGACCTTACGGAAATCATACAGTCGTCATCCCATAGCTATACCTCCCAGATTTCTGTGACCTCTCAAACCTTATGAAGAGAAGGACTAGGGGGGGGGGGGTGGAATGCGATAGATATATTAGCAAATCTCCATTTCTGCAACCATGACTGAAACTATTCTTTCTTTCGACCTTAACGCGAACACTAATTAATCCTATTCAGACAGTTAACAAAATTAAGTCTTTCTGAAACAGTTCTACATTTGGTGCTGTTAGGAAGACCCGTCCACACTGTCCTGTGTGTGTTCTGTGCATTTGTGCCATTTTGCAAGGATAGTGTTGAAAAACTGTAATGTAAGAGATACGAGTTCATTCCCGCCACGTGGGCCACACAGGGAATTAGGCGTACAAAAGGGAATCATCACAGTTGGACAGTTCCACAATGTGACAGCAGTTGTCGGATTCCTTGAGCCTGCGTAAAAGACTGCGGTGGCAAGATGTTAAAATGTGGGAAGGAGAAGGGGAACGAGTCATATAAAACACCTGCACTACCAGAATGACTGGAGCCTGAATTGAATAAGATGGGCAGCGAACAAAACGGTTTCTATGTTGTAGGCTTGGATTGAACTCAGACACGGTGTCCATGGCCCTGTCAAATGAACCAGCTAGTCCGCTGAAAGGAGTCAGCAATCAATTTTGTGACTGTATTTTATAGTGATGTAATTTTAATTTGTGTTGTGCGGTTTTGTGTTGTATCTCAGTTCATGGGATTTTCAATATGAGCAGTGATTCCTTTTCCAAAGAAGATTGCGTTGCCACAGTGCTGTGTCACTTTTTTTTTTTCATATAGACATGTTTTTCGTTCTGTGTCTTACACTTGGGTAGTTGTCTTGGTGTTAATCATTCGAATGAGGCCAATTTCAGACTTATCATTTGAAATTTGGGCGGAGTGTGTTGCCGCAATGCCGTGCCACCTACATTTTTCTTTCCATATTTCCTGAGTTTGTGTGAGTTTCTGTTCACCTGTGAAAGTGGAGTTTGCCACAGAATTTTGCCAAGGACACACAGCATTGTTCCCATAAGATCTTCAATGTGCTGTGAGTACGTGCAGCACACGGGAAATCTCGGTTAATAGTCTCATCCGAAAGACTAGCGTCAAGACCACTACTTCAGATCTAGTGGAGAGGGAGAGAGAGTTCCCTGACTGACTCTTGATTTTATCCACTAGGCTACACACTCCACCTCACCAATGACTTCACTGAGCATTTAACCCGCAACAAAGGACCCACTGTAGCAACTCATCTGTCCATAAGTCCCCAGTAAAAAAAAATCTGATAATACAGAAAAATGCACAGGATAAAAAATGTGACGCTGTTAAATGGCAATATGTTCTCCTTTGAAAGGGGACCCTTGGAAAATGTTATGAAATAAGATACAAAATGGCGCAATACAAGACATTGTAATAAAATAGAGAAAGTAAGAAATTGTTGGTGATACTTTTTCGTCACGTGCACCCGCGCTCGCGCGCGCGCGCACACACACACACACACACACACACGCATACATGCGCACACATGCACACGCGCGCGCGCACACAC
>CM060309.1:78094033-78096533 GCA_030674185.1 Monoplex corrugatus | reverse complement strand
TCGTCTTTCTCTTTGATTGTCGCATCTGCTCCAGTTTTGTTTTTGTTTTTATAATTTTTTTATGACAAGATCGGCAAGAAACATCCGGTCGATAACGAAGACTGCTAATCAGTGCAGTTTAAAACAAAACTCTTCTTCTTTTAGTTATGCCCTCAGAAGAGTGAACAGAGTTTTCTGTATTTCTTCTTGTTGTTCTAGGCCGTGCTTTTACGGCCTCTGTCCTGAACTGACGTTAGTATGGAGCCAGCATTGACAACGCACTGCTGCTTGGCCAGTTTCCAGCACAGAAAGATTCCATCATCGACATTAAATTGGCTACAGTGAGTGTCTTGTTCTGTGAATCAGTGGGCACACGTACGTGAGCGTGTGTGGTGTGGTGTGTGTGTGTGGTATGTGTATGTGTGTGTGTGTAGTATTGTGTGTGTGTGTGTGTGTGTGTGTGTGTGTGTGTGTGTGTGTGTGTGTGTGTGTGTGTGTGTGGTGTGTGTGTGTGTGTGTGTGTGGTATTGTGTGTGGTATTGTGTGTGTGTGTGTGTGGTAGTGTGTGTGTGGTGCGTGTGTTAGACAAGTTGCACTCAGTGTGTGTGTGTGTGTGTGTGTGTGTGTGTGTGTGTGTGTGTGTGTGTGTGTGTGTGTGTGTGTGTGTGTGTGTGTGTGTGTGTGTGTGTGTGTGTGTGTGTGTGTGTGTGTGTGTGTGTGTGTGTGTGTTAAACAACAAGTTGGACCCAGACATAGATGGGAAATAAACGTTTTCGCGTCAAATTAAGATGTTTAACTTCAGCTGACAAAGAGCAGCCTAAAAGTATTATCAAACACTTGTGACTGACGTTGATGAATGACGTCTAGATGTGTGGTGTGTATCTGTGTGTGTGTGTGTGATCGCGTGCATGCGTGTGCGTTCGTTTGTTATTTCTTTTAACATTATTCAACATTATCTTTACATGTGTTTTTAGACAAAGTGCGTGTGCGCGCTCGTGGGCGTGTGTGTGTGTGTGTGTGTGTGTGTGTGTGTGTGTGTGTGTGTGTGTGTGTGTGTGTGTGTGTGTGTGTGTGTGTGTGTGTGTGTGTGTGTGTGGTGTGTGTGTGTGTGTGTGTGTGTGTGCATGTGATGTGTGTTTGAGAGAGAGAGAAAGAGAGAGAGAGAGAGAGAGAGAGAAGTGATCATTTGCTGTCAGTTATAATGACGATAGATTTCTTTTCAATGACGTCAGAAGTGGACTGAATTGATAATACCACATGATACACATTACTGTAATGACTATTCTCCATCAACCTGTCTGGCAGCAGAATTCATGACCGCAAAGACATCTTCATGTTCACTACATGCCATTCCATTTCGAAAACAATTTCAGTGTTTTTCCATCTCTCACCACTTGTATTCCTGCCGTTTTGATTCAATTTACGATACTCCCAGATGTCAATGGCTTCTTAGAGGAAGATCGTATCTTAAATAGGAGTCAGTCATGGAGTGCTGCCACCTTTCCGAACTGGAAGAAATGACTTTCATCTTCTTTCTTTCCACCAACCTCTGGAAGCTGTCATTATGGAAATATTGTGTTCATCTCGTACAGGAAATATTGTGTTCATCATGTAGACAGGAAGCAGAGGCTTTGTACATGTTGGCTAAGTAAAAACATAGGCTCATAATGAATTTAGATATATCATATTGAAAATAGAATGTAAACATATAATACATTGATAAAAGAATGTAACTATAACATAGTGAAAATAGACTGCAAACATAACACAGTGAAAATAGAATGTTAATATAATACAGTGAAAATAGAATACAAATATACTGCAGTGAAAATGAAATACAAATATAATACATTGTAAGTAGAATGTAAATATGATACAGTGATAATAGAATGTAAATATAATACAGTGAAAATATATAGTACAGTGAAAATAAAATGTAAACATAATACAGTGAAAATAAAATGTAAATATAATACAGTGATGATAGAATGTAAATATGATACAGTGAAAGTAGGGTGTGATTACATTACAGTGAAAATAGAATGTAAACATAATACATTGAAAATGGAATGTAAATACAATACAGTAAAAGTAGAATGTAAATACAATACAGTAAAAATAGAATGTAAATACAATACAATAAAAATAGACTGTAGATACATTACAGTGAAAATAGAATGTAAGTAATAATACATTGAAAATAGAATGTAAATATAATACATTGAAAAATAGAATGTAAATATAATACAGTAAAAATAGAATGTAAATATAATACATTGAAAACAGAATGTAAATACATTACAGTGAAAATAAAGTGTAAGTATTATACAGTGAAAACAAAATATAAATGCAAACATTGAAAATAAAATGTAAATATAATGCGGTGAAAATAGAATGTAAATATGACACAGTGAAAATAGAATGTAAATATGACACAGTGAAAATAGAATGTAAATATGACACAGTGAAAATAGAATGTAAATATGACACAGTGAAAATAGAATGTAAATATGACACAGTG
>CM060309.1:77979033-78089033 GCA_030674185.1 Monoplex corrugatus | reverse complement strand
CTTAAGTCGTGATGGACTTCGGTTTTATTGTTCAGAATTTGTTCGTCAGAGATTCAATGCGCTCGGACAGTTCCATATGCAAATAACTCAGATATGTTGGCAATTATCTGGCAGACTGCTTGAGCCTGCAGAAAACCCGATGCGCTAGCAAGGTCAAGGAGGGTGAGGGAGGAGGGACCTATGAAACACTACTCTGGCACCACTATCAGCATGATTGCAACCTTGAGACGTGCAACGAGCAGGCTAGTTTCTATGTTGAATCCAAAGTATACAGATCTTGAGTCCCTGATTCTGTCAACGTCGAAATGAAAGAGAGGATGTTATGAAGGCCAGACCATCATCCCTCACACTTCTCCCCTCAGGCCACCGTCTGTTTTCCTCCCAGGGGTGACGGAAGGTTTCCTGCCCGATAAGTATATCTGATATCTATATGTAGAAACACTGAGTGTTATGTTTGTTAAAAAAGAAAAAAGAAAAGAAAAATGAATGAGAAACGTGACAGCTGTTTATTAACGTCTCTGTATGTGTGTGTGTGCTTGCGTGCGTGTTAGTATGTGTGCACGCGCGGGTGCACGCGTGTGTTCTGTGTGTATTGTGTGTGTGTATATGCTTACGCGCGCGCGCGTGTGTGTGTGTATACATGCTAGAGTGTATACTCAGACATGCATTTGAGGTCTTTCAGACTGACCTGACCTCTCTCTCTCTCTCTCTTTCTCTCTCTCTCTCTCTCTCTCTCTCACACACACACACACACACACACACACACATACACACACACACACACATACACCCAGGCACATAGACACACGCACACCTCCTCCTTTTTCGGAGTTTGCATCAGAGGAATTCATGCACTCAGACAGTTCCACATGTGCTCCACCCAAATCTGCCTGTAAGATCTATTAAGACTTCTTGGACCTGTGCAAAAGGCCCATTCGCTGGCAAGGTCTTGGACTGAAAAGATGGCGGAGAGCGGGACCTAAGCTGAGACCACCAGAATAATAAGAGCATTAAGGCTGACAGCAACAGGCCAGTGTTTATATTGCGAACTGGGATTAAACACGAGACATCAGATCTTGAGTCCATAGTTCTTTCAAAAGACGGCCAACCTGCATTAAACACTCTTCATCCTCACTCTCATTCTTCTGTCTAGTGCATTTGGCTCATATATGATAATATTTTTGTATAGCCGTGGCAATGTATTCGTTGTGAAGCCAAATCTTTTGATGCATTTTGTGAGAAACTTAAAGGTAAAAACTGAAAAGTGATCTTCTTGTTCCTATTCTTCATTTTCAATTGCTACAATCTTCGTTCTGTCGTTCTTCCTTTTTATTCCTCTCTTCGTTTTGGTCTTTTTCTATCTCATCCTCTTCTTCTCCTCTTTAGTTCCCTAGTCATTTATTTTTTTAACATATTTTTTTCTATCTCTTTCATAATATCTGTGCTGTGTTTTTAATGACGGGATCAGTGCGAAACATCCGGTCGATAACGAAGACCGCTAATCTGTGCAGGTGAAAAGAAAAGTCTCTTCTTTGAGTTGTGCCATCGGAGAAATGAACAGTCTTCTTTATTTCTTCTTGTTGGTTCAGGCCCTGTTCTCTTGACGTCTGTCTTGGGCTGTCTTTTGATCCAAAGCCAGAGTGATGTCATACTCTGCTTGGACAATTTCCAGCGTAGGAAGATTACGTCGTCGACATTAATATGGCTACAGTGGGTGTCTTGTTCAAAGATAACGGAGGAGCTGGCATGCGTGGATGTGTGTGTGTGTGTGTGTGTGTGTGTGTGTGTGTGTGTGTGTGTGTGTGTGTGTGTGTGTGTGTGTGTGTGTGTGTGTGTGTGTGTGTGGATGTGTGTGTGAGAGAGAGAGAACAAACTGCTCTCAGATCTTAGTATTGAGTATATTGAGTAGATGCTTAGAGAGAGAGAGAGAGAGAGAGAGAGAGAGAGAGAGAACAAGCTGCACTCTGATCTTGGTGTTAAGTAGATGCTTCTCTCTCAAATGATGCATTAATCTGCTGCTGACAAAGAGTGTCTGAAACAATTATGAAACACTTGTGAATGACACAGACGAATCACGTGCATCCGCGAGCGATTTTGTGTGTAAGCGCGAGCGACTCGGTGATGAGAAAGTTTATTACGTGACCGATAAAACTGCACGTCTCTTAATAAGTCAGAAGAGGAATTAACAGTAATACCACATATTCCAAATCATTGTAATGCTTGTTTTCCATCAACGTGTCCTTACGGCGTTATTTACGCCCACAAACACATTGTAAAATTATTGCATGTCTACTGTAGTTAAACAGAAATGCTTAGTGATGACTTACGTTGCGGTGGGTTTGGAAGTGTGTTGAAGAACCGAAATGACTGGCGTGGGGTTAGTGACACAGAAGCGATACAGAAAAAGGGGGCAGAAAGAAAAAATACATATGAAGAAAAACACATGCATGTTTTAAAGAATATCTGGTGTGCTTTTCTTTCACTCTTCACCTCTGTGTTTGTGGGGTATGAGGTGGTTGTCGGTGCTGTGAGATGTCTATGGTTACTGACTGTCTGCTAAATAGATTTCTATATTTTGTTTAAACCAAGCAAGTTTTTTTAAATGGTAATCATAACGTGCAAGGCGTTTTTTTATGTATGATGTGAACGATGTAGTTTTTACGGAAATGATCAGTTTT
Source organism: Monoplex corrugatus (assembly GCA_030674185.1). NCBI lineage: Eukaryota > Metazoa > Mollusca > Gastropoda > Littorinimorpha > Ranellidae > Monoplex > Monoplex corrugatus. Next base: position 78,086,355 of record CM060309.1, on the reverse strand, counting down.
CTCCCTTTGGTTTTCTGTCTCTTCCTGATTTTCTCGTCTTCTTCCACCTTCTCGTCTTTCCTTATTTTCTCCTTTTTCTACTTCTTACCTTGCATTTACACACCTACTGACATACATGATGTCAAAAAGACAAATGAGGGTCAGTAGAAAGTACAAGATTTGTCAACGACTCGTTATGTCGCCGGCACACTATGTCACCTGTCGCCATTGCTGTGTCGCCAGCCCTCTATGTCGCCATTGCTACGTCATCGGCCCACTACGTCGCCGCATTCATCAGTTAACTAACTGGCATTAATCTCTCTAACTTACGGTTTGTTGTTGTTTGCCATTCTCAATGATTTTTTGTACTATTACACTTTTACGTAAATCGACCAGATTTCGACAATACTGTGGCGCTGAAGTTATTTGCCTGGACTCATTTTTAACATAGTACCTATAGGGGGGTTCGGGACTTTGACGCCATGTGAATGATACATAGATAATAACTGATACATTTGGCCAGGCCAGGTTGGGGACTGTCATGTTATGTTTGGCAGGCTTCATAGTTCATTGCAGATGGTCTACGTTGTTGTGATAACAAACTGATACAAGCACAGACAACAATATACATGTATAGAACCCATAGTTAGGTAGAACCTCAAGACCTTATCAGTGCGTTGGGTTTGTGTGCAGGCTTATGCCTTTAGCCATGTCCATTTTGGGTCTTTTTTCTCCACCACATGGCATCAGCGGTGTTGGTGCATAAAAATATGGAATTTATTCCAAGCACTAAACCGCTGCATGTCTTAAGGCATCTGAAACTGAAATTAAGATAATCTTGGAGTTGTAGTTTGAAAATTGTTGGCATCGGTGGTTTATTTAATCCACAGATAATAATAATCATCACATTGAAACTCTTGTTATTCAGTTTATCTGTTTATTAGGGGGTTTTTTTTCGCGGAGGTTGTTCACCCAAATCTGCCACCAGTAACTTGGCCTGCTCCTTAAATATATGCAAAATTCTGTGCGCTGGCAAGGTCTTGAAATGCGGAGGGGAGGGAAAGAACCAATGAAACAGTATGCTGACACCACCAGAATGTCTGAAGCATTAACAGAGGTAGTGAACAGGGCAGCTGTTATGTTGCCGACTGGGACTGAACTCCAAGTTAACAAGAAACACTCCAGGGTTCTGGATGGAGCCCAGAGCAACAATGCCTCACCACCGACTTAACAATTACCTCCCAGCTCCGGAAGCTACACTGCAGCCATTTCACAAAGCGAAGAATTGAACTCAGAACCAGCCATGTAACGAGATCCAATGGCCTTGCCAAATCAATCCTCCAATGAGCTGCTGACGGAGGGAGACAGACGGTTCATCATCATCATGTGCCCTGCTGCGTGGTGTTGGCGATCATGGCCCTCTTTTCGAACCTATCCCTTGTCACTGCAAATACATCTCCACCCTCTCTGTCCTCAGCCACTCTGCAAGTCTGTCCAGTATTTTCCCTGGGTCTGCCTGGTGTTCTCTTTCCCTCCAGCTTGCTTGTTGTGAAAAGCTGCTGTCATCTCTCTTGCTTCATAAAATGTCCTATAAATATTGCTTGTCTTTTCCTAATCTTCCTTATTAATGATCTTCTTCTATCTGCCTCCTTCAAGATTGTCTCGTTTGTTTTCTTTGCTATCCATGGAAGTCTCAATATTCTCATTAGAAACCACATTTCAGTTGCCTCAATTTTGTTCTGACTGTCCACACCTCACGACCGTACAACAGTATCGGTTCTATGTAACACTCAAGAACTCTCTTCCTGATATTAATTGTAAGGCATTTGTTGATAAGAACGCTTTTCATCTTCTTGAATGCTGTTTTTGCTTGGCCGATTCTGCGGGCTATTTCTGATATGCATCATCCGTCTGGTAAGATGACCAATCCCAGATATTTAAACTTATCAACTTGTTTCAATGTTGTGCCATTTGCTGTTATTTTGCATGAGGGGATTTTATGTTTCTTACTGATTACCATGACTTCAGTCTTCTTGCTATTTAGCTCCATCCCTTTATTTTTGTTTTGTATTTCTATTATATTCACAAGGTTTTGTAGGTCTTTTTCATTTTCTGCAATAAGCACGGTGTCATCAATGTAACGAATGGTGTTTATGATTTTTCCTCCAACCTTTGTCCCACGGTATTCTTCTAGGTTTCTCATGATGGTTTTGCTGTAAAGTGAAAACAAATCTGGCGACAGAACACAACCCTGCCTAACCCCTCTTTTGATATTTTGGAAAGAGCTTATATCGTTTTCTATTGTCATTGCTGATGTCTGTTCCCAATATACATTTCTTATAATTCTTAGCTCTTTTCCATCAGTATTGAGCCTTTCTAGCTGGTTAATCAATTCTTCGTGTCTTACCCGATCAAAAAGCCTTGGTATAATCAACAAAGCATAACTATAAATCCTTGTTCAACTCGACTGACCTCTCTATGACAGTTCTTAGGATGTATGTGGCATTAATAATTCCTTTCCCTTTCGACAAATTCACACTGTTCTTGGAATCATCAAGCTGATTGTACGATTGAGTTCGCATTCTATAGCCCCTGCTTCCTTTAAAGTGCAATAAAAATTGATTTTCACATATCTTTGGGGATTTTCCGGTGTCATAAATTTCATTGAGCTGGACTGTTATTTCTTTTTCAATACGAAATTCTTCTAGGGCCTCTGCCATTGCTGTAGTAATATTGTCTGGTCGTGGAATGGACAGTGTTTCCATTTGCAGAGACCTCAGGCTTTGGCACACAACCGACAGAGCTGGAGAAATCTGGTGAACAATTCTTCAGTGTTGCGCCACAATGATATTTTTACAGAGAAGAGGATGATGATGATGATTTAATTAGTTAGAACTAAATAACTAAGCAGCAACGCGGTTACATAACGCCCCCCCCCCCCCCCCCCCGGTCCAGTTAGTGTAAACAAAAGACAATTCCCTTCTTTCAGTCGGTTTCACAGCGGTATTAACAAAACAGCCTCCTCCTCCATTTCTGACCCGGCCCTTTTGACGCAAATATGATGGCTTGAACTTACGTAGGGATGAAGCCAGTGTTTATGTCTACTTTTTCTTCATGAAAATCTAGTCAAGAAAGATTAGGGCGTCTACATAAATACGCCTACAAAGGCTATCTGTTTAAGGTGAGTAAAGGCGTGTGAGCGTGTCGCTCTGTGTGTGTGTGTGTGTGTGTGTGTGTGTGAAAGAGAGAGAGAGAGAGTGGGGGTGGGGCAGGGAAGCATTCAACGTCGCTCTAAACAGACGTTTGGCAGAATGACGTCAGTGAGATTCTAAACTACTGTTCCTTATAGAGCAAGTCAGTCAGCGTAAAGCTTCATGATCTGTCTGTCTCCACTAAGGAATTTTGACGTCACAGAACCAGAATTATCCACAGGAAATACTAAATGTATGTTTTCAAGAATGATTTAATTTGGTGGGATCTCCCACCCTCCATCCCTTCTCTGTGAGGTATGACGTCGGTTACAGTGGTCAAAGCCAGCACTCTTTATCAATTCCCTCCACACTGGTTCCTGTGTCCATTGAAGACACGGAGACCCATATAACGTTTACTATGAACATAAGGTCTTTTCTGTACTCCTTTCGTTTTAATCTAAAGGCGGGAAAAAGAGTCAGGTTCTTTTTTCATACGTGGTTTTGAATAACAATGCTCCAATATCGGACAGCCCTCAACGCCATAGTCTGTTAACGAGAATTTATAATCGTTATCGTAATTAGCTGGCGTGCCTGGTCAGCGAAGAAACTATCGGTCTTCAGCAACAGACAAAACTGCTTTGTTTCGGTGTTTTGAGAGTGATAGCCTACCAAGCAGCACATGTATGGCATTCCATGACTGTTTTGTTGTTGCTTTTTGTTCGTGGTCCCCCGTGGATATGCCGGTGATTCTTTCAGTATAAATAGTGTCACCACCTTCTAGAAATTCTGCGCTAGAATATTCCTTTTTTTTTTTGTCTTTTTTTTTTTTTGTCACTCTTCTTTGTTTTTCCTTGCTCTTTTGCTTTCTATCGTCTCTACCTATCATTATCTGCCTTGCTGGTCCATTCACCTGTGTTTTCATAGTTTTCTATACTTTATTAAATGGGATTTATAATTAGGCATAATGTGCTGACTCTATTTTTGGTTCAAAGGAAATGTGATATGCAGGAGCAGTTGTAGGTAACTTAGGTCACTTTAATGTCTTAGTTATGTTCATACAGGCTACTTGTATTCTGGTTTGTTTTTTTTAAACCCCCTAGTAATGAACTGGGGTCATCAACGCCAATGGCATACCTTTAGATTATGTGTGAAAATGAATTGATATGGTTACTTAATTTCAATTTCCATAATGGTTGTTGTTGTTGTTGTTGTTGTTGTTGTTGTTAGATTCAAAGAGGTGTTGGGATGGTTATAGCCTTGATAGGCTCTGTGCAGTCGGCTGGGCTTTAAACAATAAATCATAATGATAATTTTGCACGTGGCCTGCAATTTTGTTGTGGGCTCTGACTTAGGATCGGGAGTTTTCATGTGTGGCCATCACCCCCCCCCCCCCCCCCCCCCCGCCATTAAGGGCAGTTCTTTTTTGCGGGGTATGCATACTGTGTATTTCGTGTTTCTATAAAATCACCGAACACTGACATAGTTTACAAGATCAATAACGCGCATGTTTGATATTTTGCTTACGTATACATACAGAGTACAAGCACGAGCAGGTCTGCACAGATGTTGACCTTGGAGATCGTAATAAATCACCACCTTTTAGCAATTAGCGGTCCCCTTACAGATTCGAACCTAGACTTTCCAATTGTAAGACCAGTATGTCCTAACCACTCGAATGTTGCTGTCGTCATTCCTTGACGTTTGACATCCGGCTTTTCCTCTCTCGACTTTGGCGACAGCTTCCTGTCAGGATAGGCAACTCTGAAGGGTCGTCCTGGACAGTGTGGCAGCTGCCATGACTAAACCAAGTACATTTGCCATGCTTCGACGTTGTTGAAAGAAAATTTTTAAGTTTTTGTGCTCAGCGAGGTGTTCAACTGTTTTCTTATTTCTCATTTATCTATTTATTCATTTATTGTTTATTTTTATTTATTTAAATGTTTATTTTTTAATTTTAAAAAAATCAGTAACAAACCACTTTATCGGTCATCGATCCTGTGGGAGGCTGATGTTGAAACCGTAGTGTAGGCAGACATGCTGGTGTCTCCAGCTATTGTAAAATGTGGTGTACGCAAGGTTTCTCAGCGTACAGCGTTTCTTTCTCATGCATATCATTATGACCTGGTGTTGTCCGAACAACTACTCAGTGAAGCTGGTTTTCTTCAGCTACCGTAGGAGCGCTTGTGAAGACATCTCGCTTTGATCTTTTTCTTCTGTCCCATTTCTGCGCCATTTTACTAGTCACAGATTCTTGGGCAATTTTTCTTTATAAAGCTATGATGGTGCATTACGATGGGGCGTATAATCATGATGCTTTGGAGTTCCATTCTGGATTGAGATTGCTTGACAGGGTTGTACCCTACGCTTCCTTTCGTAACCTATCCTGGCCTCAACCAAGCCTGAGAGATACACACACCTGCGGTGATGGTCAGAAGATTTGAGCAACACCCTTATTTACGAATCCTTGAAATGGTTGAAACTTCACTGCGTGATCCCAGTCTTCCCAGCAAACCCATATCTCGCTTTGAACTTGATTTCTTTTTCCTTCAACGTAACCTTCACAAGAAGAAAACAAAATGCTCTGGTGCCTTCAAAGTTTGCTGCCTGCCAGGTTAGTTTTAAGGTAGTATTGACAAGCCTTTGACTTCCTCAATGTATCTGTTTTTCCACAGAAAATTAATGGGTACTTTGAGTGAGTCAACGGGTTGAGTAGGAACGTTCCAAAACTACAAAAACATGATTTTCGTTTCATGGCCCATGTGGTTACTGCCCAACGGTGTTGGTGGTAGGGGCTTTGTTTGCTTGTTTGAATCACTCATGGGAGTGACCGAGATAGTCCCCAGTCTTCGAACTCTTGACAGATCTTTAGGAACAACAAGCTGTGGATCCTAATGACCCCCAAAGGGATCTTTGTTCCCTGTCAACAGAAAATACGTGTAGTGGTCCCTGCGTCGCGTGCCACTTGTCTGTGAAGTGTCGTCTTTAATTAGCCCGGAGAGGGGCGCGTGCATGACCTTTAGTAGGTACTGTACGTGTGTGGCGTACAGCTGATGAGCTGATAACGATGGCAAAACAAGATGTTTAACCCTTGTGACATTCTCCCTCTTAGAACATCTATACTAGGCGGGGGGAAAGCAACATTCATCACCAGATGTGGCCTGTGACCATGTAGATGGCGAACGCAGGAAATGGAAAATGAACGATGTTTTGAAGGAACAGCTGTTTGTATGCTTTAAAATAGATCTTTTTTTTTTTTTTAAATTACGAGTGTATGTGTTAGCCAAGTATACGCCTAATATCAAACGCCATACAGATTTATTGATAATTAACGATTCTTTTTATTTGTACACTCTCATTCACAGTGGTTATACTACATTCAGACAACCAATTACAGTAAATCAAGCTAAAAAAATATGTATATATGTATATAGAAAGAGAGAGAAAGATATGATCAAATCATGAATAATCTCAAGTTTAGAGCGTAGTTACAAACTGATTCATGCTTAAAGAAAATGACACTCTCTTTCCGAAACACACACACACACACACACACTAATCTATATATAATATATATATATATATATATATATATATATATATATATATATATATATATATATATATATGTGTGTGTGTGTGTGTGTGTGTGTGTGTGTGTGTGTGTGTGTGTGCGTGCGTACGTACGTGCGTGCGTGTGTGTGTGTGTGTGTGTACGAGTTTCTAGGATAACGATTTTTGCTTTATTTGTGTGAATGGAGATAATCTTCGTCTGTTGAAAGACGTAGATAGATCCATTGCAGTGGCTAATTATGCAGACCGAGCACTTGAAATCCAATCAGACATCCACTTTCGAAAAAGAGCATGAAAAACAATAACACAAGAAATAACAACATCGAGTTCAAAGGAGTGTTTCGTCCTATTTAACATGACACCTGAAAAAGTCTCACATACATTGATACGTAGTCTGTTTCCCACCTGAAAACTATCCAAACCATATTTAGTCATAATTACAGTGACTACCAAGACAATCACAGTCTAAATAGTATTCAATGAAAAATAGTTTCGTCATTAAAAAGAAGAAAAAGAGAAAAGAAAAATGGTTCCGTTTTAGACAGTGTTGAAAAAAATTAAAGATGGTTCTGTTTTAGACAATGTCGAAAAAAAATTGAAACTTGTTCTGTTTTAGTCACCGTTGAAGCGGGAGCTTGCTTCATATTGCCAAAATCTGAGCAGAAAATGTTTACTAACTTGGAAGGGAGTATTCAATATTTACTTCAGAATTATTTGCCATGACATTTACTGACAATCAGACCTACAGTCAATAGGGAGAGCTATCTGTAGCCCTACATGTAACTGACTATTCCAGAGATGGATCCATAGTTCTGGATCTGTCAAGAGGACTTTTACCACCAGCGCCAGCGCACAGCCACACACACAAAGAGAGAGAGAGGGGGGGGGGGGCAGAAAAAAAGAGCAGGTAATTAAGTAATGACTCTTTTGGATAGCCAGACCCATGGTCAACATTGAGAGCTGTTTTAAGCACTGAAGGTTCATTCCAGTGATGGAAACAGGGTCCTGCGACTGTCAGGAGAAGAGGTCTAACAGCACTGGCACTGTGTCATGGTGAGAGAAGTGTTCCATCTCTTCCAGCACAACGCTGATAGTGCTCTGTGTGACCATCAGCAGATGGAAGCAAACGTTTTTCATATACAAAGAATTCTAAGCTATTCTTTAAGTTTGAGACCTAGAGCTATGGTAGTTATATCAGTCAGCATCTACTATATTTGCGTGTGAGAAGGATTCTTAACTACTGTTTCAGTTCAGTATAGTTGTATAAGTCAGCTTCTATTACTATTGCTGTTACTATTACTGTTGCTACTATTACTACTGCTGCTGCTACTACTACTACTACTACTGTTATTTCTACTACTACCACCATTACTACTACTACTCCAACAACTACTTCTGTTGATATTACATCTACAATTACGATTATTACGACGATTACGGCACTTGTAGTATTCGTAGTCGTGGTAGTAGAGATCGTGATAAGAATATATCATTCCTGCATACCAACGTGATCTCGAATCTCATTTGAACGTACTGTACATAACATATTTTGCAGGACACAAAGTATGTCACAATATATCATACACAACACATACACACACACATACACACACACACACACACACACACACACACACCACAACACACACACACACACACACATACACACACACACACATACATACACACACACGCCCACACACACACACACTCTCTCTCACTTCCCTCACACACACATACATATACACACACACACACACACACACACACACACACACACACACACACACACACACACTCACACACTTACACACACACACACACACCCTCTCTCTCACTTCACTCACACACTCACATATACGCACACATTCACTCACCCACTTACTCTCTTACATGCATACGCACGCGTGCGTGCGCGCACACGCACACACACGCACACACACACGCACGCACGCACACATACACATACGCACACATTCACTCATTCACCCACCCACTCACTCACAGGCATAGATACACAACACACGCACACAGACACAGACACACACACACACACACACATACACACACACACACACACACACTCTCTCTCTCTCTCACTTCACACACACACTCACACACACACACACACACACAACATACACACTCACACACACACTCTCTCTCTCTCTCACTTTACTCACACACACACACTCACACACATACATACACACACACACACGCACACGCCCACACATTCACTCACCCACTCACTGTCTTACATGCATACGCACACGTGCGCACACGCACGCACACACACATACACACACATTCACTCATTCACCCACCCACTCACTCACAGGCATAGATACACACGCAACACACACAATAAGAACAAGACCAAAAAATCAAGAACAAGAACAATAGTAATAATACCAAGAACAAGAAGATCTAGAACAAGAACACGAAGAACAAGAAAAGCAACACAAAAAACAACCCAAAGAAGACAATAACAAAAACATGGACGAAGATGACGATAGCGATGACAGCAGTGGTAGCAGCCAAACTCCGAGAGCGACGTCAAAAGAAGTAACGAAAGCAGCCACGAAAAACAAAAGAAAATGACGACAGCTGGCAATAACAAAAAGAACGAGAACTAGTAAAGAAGCAGGTACTGAGGAAAAATACAGAGTAAAATATCAAAACCAACATTGGCAGAGTATGAAAATAATATCAACAAACTGCCGAACCACAACATCAGGAGCGTCCAGAATGTCAGGAATAAGAAAACCCACGAAGCACAACCAGAGCAGCAAGACAAAAAAACAAATGCAATCAAACACAGACAGAGAAGAAGAATCGATCAAACGAAAGAAATACGCAAAGAAACAGAAAACAAATAAGAAATCAGAAAAGTAAACCAAAGAAAAACAACGAACAATCAAAGCAAGAAACGTAAAATACAGAAACAGTTGCGGAAGGATACGATAAAAACAAACAAACAAACAAAAAAGAAACAAATGGGAAACAAGCAAATTTAACAAGGAAAGAACCAAACAAAGAAAAAACAATCAACGATAGAGACAGAGAGGGAAACATAAAAGAGAGAAATCAAATTAACAAACAATCACAAAAAGAAAAAAAAAAAAAAAAACCGGCCACAGTAAGAAACGGGTTAACAAGAAACACACGAGGGATGTTGATGAGATCCAGAGTACTAATGCCTCACCACTCTCCGGACAAACACTTCCTGATCTCCCGACGTCACACGGTAGCCACTTCACCAAACAAAGGGGAGCTGTCCATGCGCTGCATGACCCATTTGGTCCCAGTCATAAATTACCTTGTGTACAAACCGAATGGCAAGGTGCGGAGATGACAAAGTGCGCCACCCAGGTCCAGCTCAGCCACCGAACCAAGATGGAATGGAAGAGAGTCTTCTCTTGCCTTACTCTGAGCTTTCATCTCTCTGTTCAGAGCCATTCAGCCACATTCTCACACAGCTGCCAGGCATTCTCCCCTTACTATGATCAATGAAAAAGACAAAAAATACATAAACACAACAACGACAAAACTACACAAGTAAATGCCATCAAAAAAAAAAAATCAAAGAAAGAAGTACAATCAAAGAAAAAAATCAAAGAAAGAAGTACAATCAAAGAAAGAAGTACAATCAAAGAAAGAAGTACAATCAAAGAAAAAAATCAAAGAAAGAAGTACAATCAAAGAAAAAATCAAAGAAAGAAGTACAATCAAAGAAAGAAGTACAATCAAAGAAAGAAGTACAATCAAAGAAAGAAGTACAATCAAAGAAAAAAATCAAAGAAAGAAATACAATCAAGAAAAAATCAAATCGAGAAACAATCACAAAAAAAAAAGAAAACGAAGAAAGAAACGGTCACAAAAAGAAACAAAAAGAAAAATGAAGTCACATACAATGAAAGAAAGCAAACAGAATAAACATTCGGTCTTAAATAGAAACAAATAAACATGAAAAAAAACTGACCAAAACAAAAAAAGCAAAACAAACAAAAAAATTAAAAAAAAAAAAAAAAAAAAACAAACAAACGTACAAAATCAAACGTACAATGATAGACAGAAAGAAACAAAGAATGAAACAACCACACAAAGGGATATGAAAACAGAGAAATACACAATCAGAATAAGAAATGAAGAAAGAAACAAAGAAAACAGCAAAGAAAGACAGACACACAATCACTGAAATAAACAATCGCAGAAAAAAGACAAACAACCGAACAAAAACATCAAAGAAAGAACAAAAAAATCACACAAAGAAGAACATACAATTCACACAAAGAAGAACATACAATCAAATAAAGAAGCAATTATAAAATATAAAAAAACAAAGGAAGAAATGTAATTTTCAAAAAAGGAAAGAAGGAAAGACGGAAAGAAACAATGAAAGACAAAAACAAAATAAGAAGAAAAATGTTAAGAAAAGAATAAAATCCAAACTAGAAACGAAGAAACGATTCAAGACGGAAGCAAAAGCAGAGAAAAACTTTAACAAGAAACGCACGAAGGTGCTGGATTGGACCCAGAACAACAAAGCCTCACCACCGCCCAAACAGTCACCCCCCAGAGCTCCCGGCGCCTCATATTAGCCATCTCACCAAGCAGAGAAGGGCTGTCCGTGTGCTGCACGATTCTTTCGGGCCTAGTCATCGGTTACCTGTCACAAGCCGAATGGCAAGGTGGGGAGATGACAAACTTCTCAACACTGGCCAGACAACCGCTGCCCAGCTTCCGATGCTAAACGGTAGCCATCTCGCCAGAAAGAAGACACGAAAAAATAATCAAAGAAGGAATCAGTAAAAACGAGAAACAAAGAAGAAGAAAAAAATCAAAACCAGAAACAAAGAAACAGTTTTTAATACGGCATCAAATAAAGAAAGAAACGTGTTGAAAAATAAAGACAAAAAGTAAAAACAAATGAAGGAAGAAACAAAGAAACATAATTCAAAGTAAGAAAACCAACAGCAATCAAAGAAGGAAACAAAGATTCACAGCTAGAAACGATCACAGCAAGAAAGAAAAAAAACGAAAAAAAAGTAACACTGAAAAAATCACAGAGAGAAACTACCGATCAAAAGAGCAAACAAAGATGGATACAACCAAAGAAAAGAAGAAAAGCTAAAACCGTAAAAACAAAGAACCAAAAACAAAAGAACTTAAACATGAAAATTAAAAAAAACGAACTAAGTAAAGAAAAGAAACGAACAATCGCAGAAATAACAAAACAAAGAAAGCAACAACAACAAAAAATCGATGAAAATATAGCAGAAAAATGCGATCACAGAAAGAAACAATCACAAACAGAAACAAAGAAAAAATCAATCACGGAAAGAAACAATCGCACAAAGAAACACTAAGAAACAATCACAGAAACAATCGCAGAAAGAAACAATCACAGAGAGAAAATAACAACTACAGAAAGAATCAATCGAGGAAAAAGAACGGTAACACAAGGAAACATTCAAAAAGGGAAACAATCTGAGACGGAAAAAAGGAACAATCAATCACAGAAAGAAACGGTCAACAACAAAAAGAAACGATCATAGACAGAAAACAATCAAAGGAGCAACCAACCACAGAAAGAAACAAAGAAAGAAACGCTACAAAAATAATCAAAGACAGAAATAGTCACTGAAAAAAACTTCAATCACATAAAGAAATGACCAAGAAAAGAAAGGATACATAAAGAAAACAAAGACTGAAAAAGTCACAGAAACTAGCAAACAAAGGAAAATGAAACAGACAACCAATTACGGACAGAAATAAAGAAACAAAAAAAGGAATGGTCAAAGGAAAGGTCAATGACAGAAGGAAACTAGCAAAGAAAGAAACAAACCAGAAAGAGACAATCATAGAAAGAAACCAACAAAAAAACAATCATAGAAAGAAACGATCAACGAGGAAAAGAAGCAATCGCAGAAAGAGAAAATTCACAGAAAGATATAGACACTGAAAGATATTAAAAGAAAAGAAACAAACAATACATAAGAGAAAGAAACAATTACAGAAAAACACAATTACAAACAGAAACAAAGAAAGGACAATCGCAGAAACAAACAAAACAAACAAAAGAAAAAAGGAGTGACAAAAATGAAAGAAAGTAAATACAATCAAGAAAAGGAAAGAATTTTTAAAAATAAACAAAGAAAACAAATCGCAGAAAGAAAGAAGAAAGGGGGAAACACACACACACACACACACACACACACACACACACACACACACACACACACACACACACACACACACACACACACACACACAAAATCAAGGAAAGAAATAAACAAAAACAAACAAATAAACAAACAAAAGCAAATAACAAACACAAAAAGCCAGCGTAGAAACAAACAACACACGAAACGTATAATCAAACAAATCAACAAACAAAAAACAATTTAAAAAACCGACAAAGAAGGAAGCAATCAAAACAAAGAAAAAAACGCGAACAAACGATCAAAGACACAAAAGCAATCAAAAGCAAAGTAAGAAACAAAAAAGACAACGCTTCGAAAAAAAACCCACCAGGAATAAAAAGAATATGAATTAGAGAACACAATATACAGAAAACACAAGGCCAAGAAAAGCAGGATGAAATTTAACAACAAAATGGTAAAACCAAGGATAACAGCAGCAAGAAAACAATGCGGAAAATAGAACAAGACGTCAATAACAGCAACGACAAAGATGAACCAGCTAAAGCAAAGTAACAGACAAGAATATCAACAATAAACACACGCACACCAGCACACAGCAGCAAGAAAACAAAAGGACAAGAAAAGTGATAAGTAACCATGAAATCAGAACTGGAACAAGAAAACTACTACAAACCACAAGGACAAGAAAAATTACTGTAAAAACAAGAAGAAGAAACCAGTGAGACGAAAAACGCCAGAATATCGAAGAAAACTAGAACAAAAAAAGAAAGAAAACAATAGAAATGATAAAGAACTCACCCGTCTCACCCGTCGGCGTCACCGGGAACAGTGTTGGCCGCTGCACATGATGTCCTCACAAGCTGCCTCCAGCACTCTCGATCTTGGCTAAGTCTGACCACCTCCTGGAGTTTCTTGCCACTGATGTTTGTGATGTTTCTAGCAAGTGATGCAGGTGGCCGTCCTCTGTTTCTCTTTCCTTCCACTTTACCCTGGAGGACAGTGGACATCAAGTCTGTTCTCTCATTACGGATTGCGTGTCCAACATATTTCAGTTTCCTCCGTTGTATGAGCACTAGGAGCTTGCGTGCAGTACCCAACTCATTCAGTATGCTTTCATTTGAGCGCCTATCCGTCCATCTGACCCTCAGCAGTCTTCGGTAAAACCACAGCTCTGCTGCTTCCACTCGTCTTTCATCCTCTTTCTTCATTGTCCATGCCTCGCAGCCGTATAACATCACTGGCCAGACAAGACATTTTAAGAGTTTTATCTTAAGGTCTGCTGTTATGCTGTGGTCTTTCCAAATATTGTTCAATTGAACCATACTGTTCTTGGCCATTCCAATTCTCATCTTTATGTCTTTTGAGCATGTTCCATCGTGTGTCTTGACTGAACCTAAATATTTAAAGTCCTTGACATTTTCTAGAGGGACTTGGTTTAGCATGATCTGGTCCTGATAAAGAACTACCACCAGCATAAGCATGAAGACTAGCAAGGACATCGGAAAACAGACGGCGGCATTGTTGTGGTCCGTTTTTTTTTTTCGTTCCCGCATCGTGTGACGCATATGTCAGCAAGAGTGCTCCGACGGGTTTGGTCGGCAGAGTCTCAGGTCATCACTCCAGCGTCTGTCCACCAGTTGCAGGTCTTTGTCGACCATCTGGTGCCGGTTCACTTTTGGTCTTCCCCTCCTTGGCTGTAATCTGGGTTCTAGTTCAGGACTTCGTTGACATGTCTGGAAGATGGCAGTATAGTAGCATGGCCCAGCCAATTCAGTCGACACTTGCAGATGATGTTGGTAACTTGGATCTATTTGCATTTTGACCTTACTTCATCGTTGTCACAGACTTTCCATTTGATGCCCAAGATCTTGCATAGGTACTCGAGGTCAAAGGATTTGAGCTTTTTATTCTGGCGTGTTTTCAAGTGCCACGTTTTACAATTGTGCAGTTGACAGAACGTAGTTTGAGTGAAATGTTCTTGCTATTCCAGATATTATCTTGTTGACATCCGCAGTCCCTTTGCCCATGTGACTGTTCAGTTCTATAAGCATTCTTTCCGAATTTTGTTTTATTCCTATCTATTCATTCTTTGGTATTCTTCGTTGGGCAGAGTGTTTTGCCATACTAACAGCAAAGGCCGAAAGATTGGGTCTTCGCATGTGCGTCTCTGGAAACCTAGAAGATGCCTGGCATCTTCAGAGTTGGTTCGTCTATGTATCTAGCAGGGAGGCAGCGGAATCAATACTCTTGGGACATCCAGCTAATACTATCCTGTGATCCTGCTTTGCTTCTGAGTCTGTACCTTATCTTGGGGGTCTTCACTGCTTCATCGAGTCTCAGTGTGTGAACACAGTTCTACTAACCTTCCTGTGTGACTATCAAATGCCTTCAACTAACGCCGTTTTCCTTTCCAGGTATTGTTTTTGTTCAGATCTTGTGAGTAACAGAGGGAGGGAACTCTAGGTGCGGGAAACAGAGGGAGGGAACTCTGGGTGTTGGGACAGAGGGAAGAAACTGCGGGTGGGATGAACAGAGGTAGGGAAGTCTGGGTGGGTGGGAGAAAGGAGGGAGGGAACTCTGGGTGGGGTGAACAGAGGGAAGGAACTCTGGGTGGGTGGGAGAAATGGAGGGAGGGAACTCAGGGTGGGGTGAACAGAGGGAAAGAACTTCGGGTGGGATTTGCAGAGGGAGGGAACTTTAGGTAGGGGGGGGGGGGGACATAGGGAATTCTGGAGAGGGGGAAGAAATGAGGGAGGGAACTCCGGGTGGGGGTGAACAGAGGGAAGGAATCTGGTGTGGGAGAAAAGGAGGGAGGGAACTCAGGGTGGGTGGACAGAGGGAAAGAATTGGGGATTGCAGGGAGGGAACTTTAGGTGGGGGGGGGGGGACGATAGGGAATTCTGGGAGGGGGAAGAAATGGAGGGAGGGAACTCCGGGTGGGGGACGAGGGAGGAAAGGAGAGGGAACTCTGGGTGGGGGGAAGACAGAGGGACAGGGAACTTGGTGGGGGGGGTGGGGACTTGGGTGGGGAAAGAGGGAGGGAACTTGGGTGGGGTGGGACAGAGGGAGGGAACTCTGGGTGGGGGTGAACAGAGGGAGGGAACTCGTGGGGGGGGGTGAACAGAGGGAGGGAACTCTGGGTGGGGTGGGAAACAGAGGGAGGGAACTCTGGGTGGGGGGGTGAACAGAGGGAGGGAACTCTGGGTGGGGTAAACAGAGGGAGGGAACTCTGGGTGGGGGTGGAACAGAGGGAGGGAACTCTGGGTGGGGGTGAACAGAGGGAGGGAATTCTGGGTGTTTGGGGGAAACGGAGGGAGGGAAATCAGGGGGGTGGGTGGAACAGAGGGAGGGAACTCTGTTTGGGGGAACAGAAGGAGGGAACTCTGGTTGAAGAACAGAGGGAGGGAACTCGGGTTTTAGAGGGAAACGAAGGGAGGGAACTCTGGGGTGTGATTGGGGGAAACGGAGGGAGGAACTCTGGGTGGTGTGGGGAACAGATGGAGGGAGCTCTGGAGGGGGGATCAAGGTGAGGGGAGGGAACTCTGGGTGGGTAGGGGGAACAACGGAAAGAACTGTGGGGGGGAGAACAGAGGGAGGGGGAACTCTGGGTGAGTGGGGGGAACAGAGGGAAAGAGGGGGAAGGGAACACTGGTGGTGGATGGAAATAGAGGGAGAGAACTTTGGGTAGGTGGGGGAACAGAGGGAGGGAACTCAGGGTGCGGGGAATAGAGGGTGGGAACTCCCGGTGGGTGAACAGAGGGTGGGAACTCTTGGTGGTTGGGGAAAAGGGAGGGAGGGAACTGAGTGGGTGGGGGAACTCTGGGGAGGGGGGAATGGAGGGAGGGAACTCTGGATGTTGGGGAACAGAGGGAGGGACTCGGGGAGGGGGGGACAGAGGGATGGAACTATGGGTGGGTGAGGGAACAGAGAGAAGAAACTCTAGGTGGACGCCAAACTGTACCAACCTTCGCCTTTCCTTTGGACCCATTTATTCCCCTGGTTCTCCCAAATTTCCATCCCAGGATTCCCCTCCCCCCCCCCCTCCCGCCGACACACTACCCTTGTTTTCGTTCCTCTTCTCCCCCCCCCCCCCCCCTTTAAAAACCTTCACTTTTGGCCCACTTCCTTCCTATTTTGTACTCCGCCTTTTACTCCCTTTATTACATTCACCTACAGTTCTCTCCCATCCTGTCCTTCACCCTGACTTCCTCTCTTTTGATTTCCTCACCCAGAATTCCCTTCCTTTGGTTCTCTCCGAAGTGTCCACTCCAAGGTTATAGTTTGCCTTTCTGTGTTCCTTCCTGAAGTTCCTATGTATTTGTAGCCCTCTCCCCCCCTCCCCCCCAACCCCCCCAAAAAAGAAAAAATTTTAAAAAAGAAAAAAAAAGGAAAAACTCCCCCCCCTCCCCCGTTGTTCCCTCCCATTTGGATATTTCTTCACCTTCCCTGAATTTCCATGGAAGAGCCTCTGCCTTATCCTCCCTACCTGAAGTTCCCTCCCCTTGAATTTCCCTCTCATTTGTCCCCTCCTTTTCCATTGCTTTTCCCAGACTTCCTTCCACTAACTTTCCTCCAAGTTCCCTCTTTTTGTTTTTTGTTTTTCCTTTTAATTGCCACACATTTTGTCCCCATTCCCAGAGTTTTGACTTTTGTTCCCTACACAAATGTCCCTCCATTTACTTCCCCCTATTAAGCGACTTAACGCCAGAGTGGGTGCCGATCACGACTCTTGACCTTCCTGCCTTGAAAATGACCAGTGCCTCCTGGACTTTGTTCTTATCATGGCCTCTACGTGACCAACTCTTTATTTCCAGACGAGGCCTCAACACAAAGTGTCATAAAGACATCCTCGATCAAAACATTGGCGCAAACTGGACATGGTCATTGTCAGACGAACAAACCACAAGTTAGTGCTTCTCACCGGCACATGCCACCGTACCAAACAAGAGGGGAAGCCTCGCATTGATACCTCCAAGATGCAGTACTCAGAGAAAGTCTAGGAACCTGCCAAGTCTGTCAGAGATGCTCTGTCCACAGTGGGACCATCTCTCCTCCGGGAGACCATTCAAAGAACAGTCCAAGCTACCTTTGGGAAGAAGACCTAGAAGGCTGTGTCCTTGTTCCCACCCTTTTTAGCGTCTTCTTCTCCATGCTCCCGAAGCATGCTTTTGGGACTGCAACGGAAGGAGTGTACCTACACACCAGATCCGCAAGACTGAAAGCAAAGACAAAGGAGTTAGAGACATCGACAACTACGGACTCGATGTCGTCCACCAGTTTCACATACCTCGTGCCCATCATCAGCAACAATCTGTCCCTCGATGCTGACATCAACAAGCGCATTGGCATGGCTGCAGCAAGACCAAGATGGCTGTGTGTAACACCTGCATCATCAGCATTCTACTGTATAGCTTCGAAACATGGACAACATGTGCCAAACAAGAGCGAAAGCTGAACAGCTTTTTATTGCGCTGCCTTTACAATGTCCTCGGCATCAAGTGGGGCAACAAAATACCAAACGCCCAGGTTTAAGCATACGCTGGTCTACCCACCATGCACACACTACTCAGACAACGCAGGCTGCGCTGGCTTGGCCATGTGTATCGGATGGAAGATGGACGTATCCAAAAGGATATCCTGTACGGTGAACTAGTCTCCGGCAAGAGATCTGTTGGCCGCCCCCAGCTACGATACAAAGACGTCTGCAAGTGCAATATGAAAGCTCTGGACCACAACACACAGAGCTGGGAAGACACAGTAGTGGACCGCAACAGATGGCGCAGTGTATTCCAGAAACAATTCAGGTCGGGGAAAAGAGGATCCAGACCTTAGCTTAGGAAAAGAGAGCCACGCGGAAAGTGAGCTCCTGTAAAGGAAAATCCCATGGCCAGCATCCATACATGCATAAAAAATCTCAGAGACTACCATTCCCGTACTGGCATTATCAGCCACAGCAGACGCTGCTCCAGAGGCATCAACTCGAATCGAAACGACACTACGAGTAGGGCGCATCATCCATAGTCGACGTCGATTTATGGAGGCCTACTACTAATAATGATAATAAATAATAGATAGCTTTTATATAGCGCTATTCTCAGTTCGACTCACTGCGCTGTTACATAAATAATCTCCCCACAAACCAATACATCATTTTTCAATCACACACACACACACACACACACACACACACACACACACACACACACACAACACACACACTCTCTCTCTCTCTCTCTTCTCTCTCTCTCTCTCTCTCTCTCTCTCACTCACACACACACAGGGGGCGAGGATACTTATGAAAATGCCTGCAAAAACAAATGTGATTTGAGTCTTCTTTTGAAAGCTTGAAGGGTTGGAACATCTCTTAGTCTGGTCGGCAACTCATTCCATGCAGACGACGCGGTGTATCCAAACGAACGGTCTCCTACAGCTTTAGATTAAACCTTGGGGGTACTAGGCGTTCCTCCTGCGACGAGCGGACTGTCCGTGACGGCCGATAAGTACACAGTGTGTCAGACAGGTAGGGAGGCAATGAACCAATCAAAATGTTGTACTGGCAACGAAAGCGGACTGGGAGCCAGTGAAGTTCCTTTAACAATGGTGTTACATGATCGCTCTTTTTCTTTTTCATTACGAGCCGAGCTGCATTGTTTAATACTGTCTGCAAATGGGAAATTTGCTCGCCCGGTAGACCTGCAAGAATGGAGTTACAATAGTCTAACCGGGAAATAATCATGGCTGAAACAAGCTTTGATGCAGAAGAAGTTGAAAGATAAAGAGGGATTGATGCAATGCGTCTGAGTTCCAGAAAGGATGCGCGGCAGACACTACTGATGTGATTTTGCATCGACAGAGTTCGGTCAATTGTAATGCCAGGACTATTAACAGAAGACACGAATGGAATATTGTTACCTGCCTATGCAAGCACAGTTACTGCCGACCAGTCCAAGGCGACTAGAGGCACCAACAGGCGTGAATTCAGTTTTGTCTGTGTTCAGCTTCAAATAATTGCTGTTCATCCAGGCCAGTACATCATCCACATAAGATGAACAGTTGTCTGAACAGAGGCAAAACCCTCAACAGTTCCACTCTTTGACAGTACAGCGTCATCAGCGTATTTATGAAAATCACACTGATGAGAGGCTATAACATCTGACAAAGGCTGAGAATATAGTGTAAACAACACTGGTCCAAGTACGGACCCTTGTGGTACACCATAAACCAGAGGGTGTAGAGCAGACATAACACCATCTAGAGTGACTGACTGATACCGGTCTTCTAAATATGAGGCAAACCAGTGAAGAGCTGGACCACGCACACCAAAGGTCAATTCCAGTCTCTCGAGCAGAACGGAGTGGTCAAGCGCATCGAACGCCGCACTGAGGTCCAACAACGTCAATAGAGACACCAGTCTTTTATCCGCATTGACTAGCAGACCGTTGAGGACACTCAGAACAGCAGTCTCTGCGCTATGACCACCACGGTATGTTGGCTGGTGCATTTCAAGCAAGTCGTTGGCAGATAAGTGATTTTGTAGTTGCTTTAGTACAACTCTCTCAAGAATCTTAGAGAGGAAGTGAAGATTAGATACGGGTCTATAGTTCTTTAGCTCATTCTGGTGAAGTCCTGACTTTTTAAGAAGTGGACACACAATGGCTGTTTGAAGTAATCTGTACTTCTCCGGTGGACAAGGAGACATTAATGATATCTGTGATAACTGTAACCTCATCAGGCAAACACTGTTTTAGCAAGGAGGTGGGAAGAAGGTCGAGCACACAGCTTTTTGTTTGCATGGCTGAGATAAGTTCTTCAATTTCCTTACAGGAAACTGTTGCAAACTGTTCTAGAACAGGACATTCGAACACATCTTTTTATCTTTCAGCCATCGAAAGTCCGTTGTTGGACGTAGGCCTTCCCCAGCTACTTCCATTCACTTCGTTCCAGCGCTTTTCCTGTCCAGTTCTTGTCAAATCAAGTTTTCTGTCTTCCTCTATTGCGAGTGCCGTCTCTTGGTATCTTAAACGTGGTTTTTGTTGTCCAACGATTGTCCATTCTCTGGGTGAGAGGTGCTGCCCAGCTCCATTTCAGTCAGTTGATGGTATCCAGATTCTCGCGCTTTCGTTCTTTCTCTGATCTACTGAGCCATTTTGCGATCTTTCCAGGTGATACCAAACATGATTCTTTCATGTGCTCGCTGCATAGTTCTTAGTTTAAAAGCGAGTTTTTTTTGTTTGTGTTTTTGTTTCTGTTAGATTCCACGTTTCTGCACCGTAGGTGACTGGGCAGAATGCATTGGTCGTAGACTTTTTGTTTCAGGACAGTTGGAATTTTGCCATTCTTGAAAACCGAACTTGGTATTCCAAACTCTTGCTCGCCAAGGGTTATCCTACGTTTGATTTCTTCTTCTTTGGAGAAGGATTCTGCTGAGATGCGTTGGCCTAAGTTGATGTAGTGGTCAACCATTTCTAGCTCTTCATTTTCGATCTGTACTTTTCTGTCTAGGTCTTCGATGTAGTTGTTGACCATAATTTTTGTTTTCTTCAAGTTTACTTTGAGTCCTTTTTCGATTTTTTTACTGCGTTCATTTAGTTCATTCAGCATATTTTGCATTGCTTGAGACTCTCCGCAAAGATGATAATGTCAGCAAACCTGAGATGACTGAGATTATCTCCGTCTATTCTCATGCCTTTTTCAGGCCAGTCAAGATCGCGAAAGACCATTTCGTGGCCAATGTTGTACACGCACACGCACATACAAACGCACACACATATACACACGCGCGTGCGCGCACGCATGCATGCACACACATGCACCTCTCGCTGTCTCTGTCTGTCTGTCTGTCTGTCTGTCTGTCTCTCTCTCTCTCTCTCTCTCTCTCTCTCTCTCTCAGAGCAGATACATCATGATAAGCATCAACACACTTGACACTAATGCAGGTTTAAGAATACATTGCAAACCTACCGAATCACATCTGTTCGTGGCTGGCTGGTGGGTTTTTTATCTCTCATCTGAGCAGAACAAACATAGTTAGCAAAATAAGAAATAGCAAAATAAAAAATAGAATTAGTTGTTTTTTTCTTCTTATGTGTTTCTAATTTTGTCTGTCTGCCAGACTGCAGCTGAGAATAATAGATGTCTCCCTCCTTTCCTCCCTCCCTCCCTTTCTCTCTCTCTCCTCTCTCTCTCTCTCTCTCTCTGCCTCTCTCTCTCTGTGCGTCTCTCTCTCTCTGCCTCTCTCTCTCTCTCTGCGTCTCTCTCTCATTCTGTCTGTGTTCTGTTTGATGGATATATTTCCATACTGCTGTTGTTGCTATCTTTTTCTTTTCTTCTTCATCTCCTACTACTTCTCTTTCTACTTCTACCTCTTCCCCTTCTTCCTCCTCCTCTTCCTCTTCTTTCATCATCAACATTAATTCAGTTCTAATTCATATCAACAATTTATCATTATCAGAGCAAATAATGTTGCACTGACTTTATTAGCATCATCATAATCATCTTCCTCATCGTCTACTCATTTGACATGGTTGATAAATTCGGAGATACCAAAAAAATGATCACTACTTTAGAACTCATAAAAGGAGAGAATATATATAGACTTTGAGTCCCGGACAAGCTCCATGGCGATACTGGGTTGTCGGGCTTTTTTTTTCTTATGGTGTGAGAGAGAGAGAGAGGGGGGGGGGGGGGATACAGAGAGAGCTGTGTGGACACTATTTTCTCAGCTCCCTCTGTGGGGATGCCAGGAGTTCTTTCATTATAAGTCCACATCTTGTAGAAATTCTACGCTAGAAAATTTCTCTTACGTGTATTCCTTTTCTTTTTGCCTTACTCTTGCTTTCTGTCATCTCTTCTCTTCTCATTTTCTGCCTTGATGCGTTTTTGTTTTCCATAAAGCTTTACATACTTTCTATTAGAAGTGATAACTGAGTACATGTACTCATTGCAATTTTAGCTCTAAGAAAATGTTAACAGCGTGGTGGCAATTTTAGGCACTGTAGGCCAGTTTTTATGTGTGTTTTTGTATATAATTATAGTTATGTTTATCGTTCGTTCTTTGATTTAACGTCTTTTCACTATGAGTGATATAAGACAAAAACAAACAAACAAACAAAAAAAAGGTGTAAGCATGGAGGATAAAGGGGGTGGGGGAAGGTAGATGGGAGACAGAGTAAGAAAAAGAAAGTTTGTAACTGGAAGAGACAAGGTCTTCCGAAAAGAGACATGCTTAAGTAGAGAAGTGGAACTAAAACTTGACACTAACAACATTAATGTTTATGCTTTTGTATTCATGTTTGCTTTTTAATCCTGCCTGGTTATGTAAATTCAGTGGAATGGTCAACACCAGGGGCATGCCTTTAGATTATTTGCGTTAATGCAGTGATATGTGTATTTGATTTTCTCTTCCAGGTTTTTTTTTTTCTTCAAGAGTCATCAATACGTTTAGATGCGTCTGTGTATTTGAGATGGTTTAAATCCTGATATGGTTCTGAGCAGTCGGCTAGGCTTAACAATACCAATAACAACAATGATTATGATGATGATGGTAATAGCAATATAATGATAATAATCAATTTTAATAATAACAATTATAATGATGATGATAATGATAATGGTGGTGATAATAATGATATAGGATGATGATGATGATGATTTTGCCATTTCCCGGGAGCTTACACTGAAACAGCTTCTGTGTTTGAAAACTCACTTCAGCTTAGTTTATGTTTGACAGCGGGTGGAATGATGAAGGGTGGTGCTTTTTGGCGGACGGAAGGGGCGTGGAGTTTGTGTGGGCGTAGGGTCTTGTTTATGGCAAACTGACATTTTGGGGGTTTGAGAGTGTTCACGTTGTTTAGGGGAGGATGGTGGTGGTGGAGAAGAAGAGGACTTCATGGGGCATTACACTTCTTCGTCTTCTTCTCCCTTAATTTAACTCCGTGAAGAGTCATTCAAGCGCTGTATTTAAGAATTGTTCACCAGATTTCTGGCTCTAGCTCTGCCGGTTGTTTGCCAAAACCTAATCCTCTGCAAATAAAGTCTCTGTCCATTGTCAGTCCACCGTTTTGTTTTGTTTTTGGGTTTTTAATTGTTTTTCGTTTGTCTTTCCCTCCTACTTTCTCCATCAAGAGTTCCTTGGATTGTTTTAGCAAGGCCATTAGATCACGTTATATGGCCATACCAACGTAGTTTTCTTTTCTTAACTGAAGTTGGCAAATCTTCACCATTGTCCAGCTGTAATAATGTGCTGCCTGATAATTTGGCGCACTCGTTCAGTGGTGATATGATCAGTGTATGTGATATTTATTGTCTTGCCATAACACCTACTACCTCGTTTCCATGGCTTGGATTTGTCTTTCCAAGTCCGCTGTGAGGTTCTACGATACGTCTCGCATGTATAAAGGAAGATGGAATATACCGGTACGCGTTAAGAGCTTGATCTTGTGTTTTATGGAGTTGTTCTTGTCCTTCCATACAGGTTTCAGACTGGACGGTGCTTATGCTGTCTTTGCTGCTTTGGAAAGGATTTCTGGTTTGCATCCCTCATTACTAATACACTAATAGGGCGCTACAGACAATCTAAATTTGTTTCAGTAACAGATCAAAACAAACATAAAACCCGTAAGTTAGCTAGATACCTAGGGCTTATGTGTGCAGATTCTGATCGTTTTGGATTTTCTCTGTCACATGGCTTTTGTGATGTTGGTGCATATGGAACTTATTTCGAACGCATAAACTTTGTGTATTGAAAACAGAAACTAAAACTGCGGCTCACTGCCAGATTTACCGTTTAGAAAAAAAGAACTGTCCAAAATGCAACACAGAGAGAGAGAGATTGGGGGGGGGGGAGGGGAACGGTATAATGTATGCTCCATGTTTCAGTTTTCTTTGATGCGTGGAGTGATGCACTTTAACAGTATGCTAGATCAAATAGATGAATAGAAAAACATTAATTGATAAACGAATATACAATACATGAATAAATAAACGAATAGATAATGTTCACGACAGATTAAGTTTACGCTTTTCTTTAATGTGCAAGACAGTTACTTTTTTATTTGTTTATGTTTCATGCAATACTTTTTAGCATAATTATATCTGGCAGAGGCCTGCAGACATGGTGGGAAGGAAATGTTGCTAACCAAGGGACACAATCCGAGTTTTCTTTGTTGGTTTACTGAGTTGTTCCCCTTTAATCTGTATGCTTCTCTCCTGTCTTCCTCTCTCGCTCTCTCTCTCTCTCTCTCTCTCTCTCTCTCTCTCTCTGTCGTCTGTCTCTTTCTCTCTCTTCCCCCCCCCCCTCTCTCTCTCGTGTTTCAGGTTCAGTTTGAGTTTTTCGCAAGATTGCGTTTCCGCGCCTGGATTAAAATCCACATACACCAATGCCAAAGAAAAAAGATCCAAGATAATTATGGCAGAAGCTGTAGGCATAAGCCTGCATATAAACCCTACGTGCAGATAAGATCTTGAGGTTCTGCCTAACTTACGGGTTCAGTATACTGTACCAAACTGTTTCTGAAATAAACTTAAGTATTCTGTCGTGCCGCTGTAAAGTCCGCCCAAAAACAGCATGAAAGCTCCCAGTTTTGTCCAAAATTATCAGTTAACCAGAGCCAAGGTCTATAGGCTACATTACCGACGTACTGGTAAAGTCCCGATTCCCTAGATATCACGCAGACCTCGCAGCCACTATGCATCAAGCTCCACTCCCTCCACTCACCGTCAAAAACTACAAACTGTTGATAAAATTTTTCATATTGGTAACAGTATCTTTACTGATGCCAGTCTAGCAGAGCAGGACACCCATATCCCATCATCATTATACTGAGAAATTCCTCGAACCTATCCCCTACATCCCACCCGAAAGACCAGCAGACATAGGTTTATATGTCAACACATACTGTAGTAATCCCCAATGAATGAAATAAAATAAAATAAAATGAAATCCATCGTAGAAATGGACGGAGCATGTCAGGTCCTCTAGCACGAATGGACCGCACTGACGCGCTGTGCGAGCACACCACATAAGTCCATTTACATAAATCACCCTCCCCACGTTCTCCCACAAACAGTCTATCATCCCCACTATTCCCATCCCCTACTTCATCCTGTACAGACACACCACCGTCCTTCAAGCCCACTGCATTCTCTCCTCGGTCATACCATTAATCTTTTTCACGTGCTGTCTGTCTTGTGTGCGCGTGCTTACTCATCTGCATTCTTTCCTTAATTCTGTTCGTTCGCGTTTTAAACCCTACCACACATCAGGACTCGCTAAAATAATTTCCAAAAGAAAGCCTTAGGATATTTTGACCACCCCCTCGACAAGCTGAGCCTCCCAAAAAGAGTTTATGTGCAGGCATATATGCCTATAGCTTCTGCCATGATCGTCATGGATCTTTTTCCCTCTTTGGCATTGGTGTACGTAGATTTTATTCCAGGCGCAAAAAAACGCTAGATGAGATCTTTCCTTTCTTTTCTTTCTTCATCAATTTATATCAAACAAATAAAGAATTAAAAATGGTTTCCTGTCTCTTATCTTGACATTTGTATACGTACATGTTTCCTTTTATCCGAATTTTTTTTATGTTGTTTTGTTGTTGTTGTATGTTGTTGTTGTAGGTAACCAAATTAATCATAACTACAAAATGTATTTAATCATTAATTTTGTTTATGTATTTACTTTGTATATTTGTCTCCGCCTGTGGGGATGCCGGGGGCTCTTTCAGTATAAATAGTATCCCCACCTTCTGGAAATTGTGTGCTAGAAATTGCTTCTTTTCTGTCACTCTGTCTGTTTCTACCTTGTTCTTTTGCTTTCTGTCATTTCTTCCTATCATTTTCTGCCTTAATGGTCCATTCACCTGTATATATTCGATAAAGTCTTACATATTGATAATTGGGTATATTAAGTGAATTTTTGGCTCTAGGGAAGTGAGATATTTTCGTAAGCAATATTAGGTAATTTAGGGCTGTTTTGTATGTTTAAATGTCCTTGGTTAGGCTTGAATTTGTATTTTCAGGTGTGTTTTTCAAATCTCCTGTGGACGAAGTGGTCAGCGCCAGGGGCATTTCCTTAGATTATGTGCGCGAATGCATTGATATGTGTACTTAATTTTCTTTTCCATCTTTTTCTGCTGAAGTATTTATGTTTTGAAACGCTTATGGCCCTGATGTGACTCTACGCAGATGGCTGGGCTTTAGATAAAAATAACAATCACATATATGTCATTGAATTGTTGAATGACAGCTTCTACATTCTCAATTTTGCTAAAGTCGATCTCATACTGTTGTTCAACGAATAAATAGCCTAATCAGTCGTATTGTAGGTGCGACCCTCAAAACAGGCCATAGGTTTTCGTTCTTTTGTTGGTATGTTTTGTTTGTTTGTTAATTTGTTTTTTCGTTGGCAGGCTGGCTGTTCAGATAGAGGTATGGATTTTGTCTCTCATGTCTTACATTCGGTCTCACCCCGGCTTCGGCAGAAAAGTCGACTTGTTTGCGTCTCATCATTGTGACGGTGTCGGTGTTTCATAGTTCCTGTTGCCTTCCCTTTTCAAGACGTTGCAAGCACATGGGATTTTGCGCAGGTTTAAGGTGTTTCTTAGATAACAGCCGGTATATTTGGGTGAAGCACATATGAAATTGCCAGAGTGCAATGAATCTCTCTCAAACAAGACTCCAGACTCCAGTTTTACGAACACACACACACACACACACACACGCGCACAACACACACACACACACACACACACACACACACACACACACACACACACACACTCTCTCTCTCTCTCTCTCTCACACACACACACACACACACACACACACACACACCCCCACGTCTATAAGCACATATGTGAATAGATGTTAAAAGAAACACGCGCGCGCGTGCACACACACGCACACATACGCACAACAAACAAACAAAAACAAAAAGACCTACATTCACTTTTCCCTCGAAGTTTGGAGATTGGCGTTTGTCTATGAGTGATTCATCGCATTGGGAAGCTCCATACGCACTCCATCCAAATCTGCCATCAAACTCTTTGATCCAGCTCCAAACCCTCTCTATTTGCTGGCAAAGTCTTGAAACAAGGATGGGCAAAGCCAGGATTTATGAAATAGATATCACCAGAATGATTGAAATGTTAATCCTTTGACTCCCGAACCGGTATCTTGCATTGTCAAGCATGCTAGCAAAGCAAAATCTTAACCCTTTGATTTCCTCACTCCATCCACCAGTTTCCTACAGGAAGGTGGTGGGTAAGGTGAGAGAGTCAACTAAGGTTTTGTTTTGTTTTCTTTGTTTTTTTGTTGTTGTTTTTTTGCAGTTGGTAGATAGGGTACGGGAGTCAAAGGGTTAAAATTGACCAGTGAACAAAAAGCCAACGTTTATATTGCGGGGTGGGATTGAACTTGAGCCGCGAGCGCTTCAGCGCAGGGCTCCACTCTTACAAAAGAGCCAACCATCCCGCAGTTCACCAGGCCTTTCAGTGACCCGTGGAATTCCCCTGCCGCTCATTATTCGCTCAATTTGTACTGCAGTACACATGTAGGCTATGTACGGCTGATTTCCTACAGCTTCAACTGTGCTGGTCTCGCTTCGTAGGATGGTTATGTGTTGATAATTAGTGAGTCCTTTTTTTTTTTTCATATTTGTGGAGCTAGTTTCAGGTCGAATGGTGTTGTATGTTTTGAAGCGGTTATAACCCTGATATGGCTCTACGCAGTCGGCTGGGCTTTAAACAACAGTAACAATAAGAACGATGTTAAATGAAACTTGTGGGTCTGTGCAGAGACATGCGGAGTGTCATTGTGTGTGTAGGTATGTATGTAAATCATATGTTACAATTTTATTTGATATACTTTTTCGAGTCCGTAAAGTGTGTGTGTGTGTGTGTGTGTGCTTGCCAGCGCGCGGCGCACACGCATTGACATGTACATTTGCCTGTATTTGCTGCGACTAAGAAGCAGATGGCCATTAAAAGTAATAACATGTCGGACATGTCATAAGGCTCTAATGCTACGAGACAGAGCCGTGGACTCAAGATTTACTATCTCGACTTCAATCCCAGCCTGCAACATTAAATCAAGAACTGGCCTGTTTGCTGTCCATTTTAACGTTTCCATCACTCTGGTGGTGTCGGCTTAATGTTTCACGGGTCCCTTCTTCCCACTCTCTCATTTCCAGCGCACAGGGTTTTGCTCAGGGAATCTGCCATATAATAGCTTGCAGACTGGGGGGAGAGCGCATATGGAATTGTCCGAGTGCAATAAATCACTATTGAACAAACTCCAAACTCTACTACGAGAATTTCTCAATAAAATAAAACTTCTTAAATGTTTACGTACATTTTGAAAGTGGACGCGTTAAGAATTCCCCTTCAAGCCGTGGGTGACTCGTCTAGGCTACACAGAGATATTAAATTTGATATTTCTACAGTGTCCGTGTATGTGTGAATGAGGGGAGTGTGTCATATGTGTGTGTGTGTGTGTGTGTTGCAGCGGCTGTGTGAGACTCCATCGATCAGAGCGACTGTTTACGTGTAGCCTACGTCAGTTACAATAGCTGGCACACCTCAAACCTCACAAAGAGAGCAGGGTCCAGGTAACACACGTGTACGTCTTATCAGCAGCTGGTAGAAGAAAAGGAAGGCGAGCAAGAAAGCACTGACCGCTTACCCGCTCTGTACATACATAGTCCACTACTGTACTGCCTGCTCAGAAGTCTATGGAGCAGCCTTTCTTTTTCCCACCAGTGGAGTCAGTGCTGTAGAAGAAAACACAGGCCCTACAGTTGCCGAAATGACGGACCAACAAGCCAGCCGTATCGCCAGTGATTCTGCAGGTAAGTGTATCGAACAACTTGAACTCGACGGCCCTGCCTTACCCCACTAACGATATTTTTCTATTTTTTCCTTTTTTCTGGGCCGACTTAGGCGCGGCTGTCGTCACCCGTGGGGATGCCTGGAGCTCTTTCAGTATAAATAGTATCCCCATTTTCTGGAAATTCTGTGCTAGAAATTTCCCCCTTTTTGTAACTTTCTGTTTCTTTCTTCCTTCTTTGCTTTCTGCCATGTCTTCCTATTATTTTCTCCTTGCTGGTCCATTCACCGGAATGTGTTCGATAAAGTCTTACATACTTTCTCTTAGGATTGATATTTGAGTACATAGATGAAGTGCATTTTTGGTTTAGGGAAATGAGATATGCGGAAACGGTTTTAAGTAACTTGGGCCCGTTTTTATATATGTTCTAGTGTGTCCTTAGTTATGTTTAAGTTTGTATTCAGGGTGTTTTTTAAATCCCTGTGTGATAAATTGGACGGTGTGATCAACGCCAGAGGCTTAGCCTGAGATCATGTGCGCGAATGCATTGATATATGTACTTATTTTTTTGTTCCTTTTTGTTTGTTTGTTTATTTAGGCACGTAGAACAGCTACAACTGGACTGTCCAACATCAAACGAACATTCAGACTAGCCACAGCAGTACCTACGGGCTTTGCAGAAGCTAAAACAAAAAGTTCTTTAAAACACATGTTTATTTGTTTTCCTGTTGAAGTGCTGTGAGTGTATTGAAACGGTTATAGCCCTGTTATGGCTTTACGTAGTCGGTTGGGCTTTTAGAAACAATAAGAATAAGAGTGGCATATAGGCAGGATGCTTTTTGTACATTGTTTTAAAGAACTTTTTGTTTTAGCTTCTGCAAAGCCCGTAGGTACTGCTGTGGCTAGTCTTGAATGTTCGTTTGATGTTGGACAGTCCAGTTGTAGCTGTTCTACGTGCCTAAATTTTCAGTCTTAAAATGTATTAATTGCCTGACTGCATCTTTGTAATTTCTGCAGGTTGTTACATGTTTTTAAAAATGTGCCGCTGCAATTAAGCAAGTTATGTCTAAACTCATCCTAGTACATTTCAAACGTTCAGTCGTTCACTAAGAGAGAGAGAGGGGGGGGCGGGAGGAGGAGGAGAGAGAGAGAGGAGAGAGCTATAAATTCTTTACATTGAAAAATTCCATACAACAATTAAAGTTATTTTCATAATCTTAAAATGCAGTATTTTTGTTGATTTCTTATAATGTGTGATATAGACCCACTTTGTGCGAGGGCTAGATGTTAAAAAGCACGCGTGTTTTATTACCATTGCAATATTGTCATCTTATACTCTTTTTCGCCCCCTCCCCCCCCCCCCCCTCTCTCTCTCTCTCTCTCGTCTTCTGTCTCTCTTTTCTCTTCTGTTCTTTTTCTCTCTATGTCTCTCTTCATTTTGTGTCTTTATCTCTCTCTCTCTCTTCATCTCTCTCTCTCTCTCTCTTTCTCTCTCTCTCCTCTTCTGTTCTATTCTGTCTCTCTCTCCCCTTCTCCTCTTTTTTCTCTTTCTCTCTCTCTCTCTCTCTCTCTTTGTCTTTCTTTTGTCTTTGTCTCTTTCTGTCTCTCCCTCCCCCCCTCTCTCTCTCTCTCCTTCTATCTCTGTTCTCTGTCTGTCTCTCTCTCTGTCTCTCTCTGTGTCTGTCTTTTCTCTCTCTCTTTCTGTCTCTCTCTTTTTTGTCTCTGTCTCTGTCTGTCTCTTTCTTTTTCTGTCACGTCTGTCTGTCTATATGTCTGTCTCTCTGTCTCTGTCTCTGTGTGTCTCTCTGTCTCTGTCTCTGTCTGTCTGTCTCTCTCTCTCTCTCTCTCTCTCTCTCTCTCTCTCTCTCTCTCCATATTAATGCTAGATAAAGATTCAGTCTGTACAGAACATTTCATAGTACACCTGATGTGAAGCCGTATTTACGATTAAATATCCGTACATATTTCAAATATGTAATAAGATTCAGATTCGGTTTGTCTGAATTGGCTGTATATTGTTTCAGTTCAAAGTATTACTGATAATGACTTATACTGTTATAAAAAAAATCTACAGAAGATGAAATGTATTTTGTTCTGAGTTGTCAAGCACTTAATCATATCAGAGAAAAATGTATTAAGCCTATGTATTACAGACAGCCCTGCTTATTTAAAAAGTAAACGTATTGATTCAGGAAGAGAGTTCTTGAATATTATATAGAACCGATCATGTTATACGGTTGTGAGGCGAGGACAGTCAACAAGCAAAGGCAGAACAAGATTGAGGCAGCTGAGATATGGTTTCTAAGAAGAATGTTGAGAGTTCTATGGACAGCAAAGAAAACAAACGCTACAGTCTTGATGGAGGCAGACACAAGATGATCATTCATAAAAAAGATTAGGAAAAGACATGCAACATTTATAGGCCATTTTATGAGGAAATAGGGAATTGGACCACCTGGTCACAACAGGAAAGCTGGAGGGAAAGAGAGCACCAGATAGACCCAGGGAATATTAGACGGACTTGCAGAGTGGCTGAGGACAAAGAGGATGGAAGATGTACTTGCGGCAACAAGGGATAGATGCATCTGGAGGGCCATAATCGCCAACGCCATGTGGCAAGGCACTTGATGATGATGATGAAGCGTATTGATATCATCACCAAAACTTAAAGTTGTGCACAATTTCTCATTCTTTTTGTACAACACTGTGAAATTTAAAAAAATAGCTGTTTCGTAATATTGGTCATTATTTTGTCATTTTCAGAATTGCGTATTCATGTTGTAATTAGTCACAATGTGTCACTCGTAATCGCTCAGAAAGTATCATGCTGCGTGTTGTTCACATACCACTTCATGACGGGCCATCTGTGGTTATGGGAATTCAAACAGTCAAAGAGTTAACACCAAGCTGCAGTTTCCTTTCCGTGGAGAATAACCAAGTCAAAGACTTACTTAATGATATTAACAAAGTGCCTGGGTAGTTGCTTGAAGAATAAGAAAAAGCAGGCATGTATTGGAGTTGTTATGCTTATTGTAAAGATATATAAACAAAATTTCTATTAACGTTATTCTCGTTTACAGTTGCAAGCAGAAAATATCATGCATTTTCGTGTTTTCTGCAGAGATAATTGTGTAAGGAATATTCTTAGTTTGAACTGTTTCTTGTTTTCACTTTCAATCAGTCTGTTTCAGACAAGAAGCTGAACTGTGAGTCTTGATAATGCTGTAACACATTGCGAAGAAATTCATTTATTTGCCATGAATAATTTGTTGGAGTGTCAGCATAAATCCCCAGTGACCTAATTTAACCCTTTGATTCCCGCACCCTGTCCATCAGCATTCTGCATTGTCAACCATGCTAGCAAAGCAAAAACTTAACCCTTTGATTCCCTCACCCTATCCACCCTATCCCTACCGTGCAGGAAGATGGTGGATAGGGTTAGGGAGTCAAAGGGTTCAGTTTTTGCAGTTAGTAGACAGGGTGTGGGGGTCAAAGGGTTATGGTTGGACAAATCCATGTGCAATATGATCGAATTCTCTTATTAGATGCCTTTGTAACTGCCTGAAATGGATGCAAATGGAAGACTCAAGCTCGCCAAAAGGAACCAACAAACTTTGTGATGTCTTATGATTTGATATGCCAGGGTGACAAAAGTGAAATTTTAAAGAACGTGGGAATAGATAGGTTTGCTTGATTTGAAGTGCTGGGGACGTAAAAAGATTTGTTGGTCTGTTGTTCAGGGCAGACTAATTTCAGATGACAATAATGGAATTGTTACAGTTAGGACAGTGGCATATCTGATTTAGAAAACTGGCTGCTTGGTTCTTGGTGTTGTTTCCTGACTTTATTACCAGTGGAAATGGACAGAGTATAGTAAGACAAGATTTGAAAATAGTTTCTGATATTTTCATTTAGTGTCATATTTTCAGACACATAATAATTGTAGTCTTCTTTATGCAATATGTACAATTTCTATGGGAATTAAACTCATTTTGTAGCATACTTTGTTTTTCGGCCTCGAGACCCCGTAAATATTGATTTTCTGTGTTTATTTACAGATACCATGTTGTCATTGTTGTTACATGTGCGTTAATACAATCACAGTATAAGCTGTGTTTGACTATTGATAATGTAATTTTGAGGGAGGATGACGGCTTAGGTCAGGGTCATACACCTTACTCCCCTCCAGTCTTCAACTTCACAGTTTGCGAGTGCTTTGTGCCCTGGAGGTTTGGTCGTTGTTGGTGATTTGCTGTGGTGAATGATGGGAGTGCGCGCTTTGGTTTGATTCTTGAATCAAGATTTGGCGCCTTATACTACTACTACTAATTATTATTATTAGTAGTAGTAGTAGTAGTAGTTGTTGTTGTTGTAGTAAGAGTAGTAGTAGTAGTACTGTTAACATTATCGGTGATACATATAGACTATTCTTACAATCGTGTCTTGGCGTACGTGACTGGCCTAATGATGCTTGCATGTCTCCTTGCTGTCTTGTGTGCATGATCAGCCATATCTTTATACAACATCGTTATGCGGGACTCCAGCCATTACTGAATAAATTAACCCGCCCCCTCTGTCTCTGTCTTTGTCTCTCTGTGTCTCTTTCTGTCTCAGCGTCTCTGTCTGTCTGTCTGTCTGTCTGTCTGTCTCTGTCTTTGTCTTTCTGTGTCTCTCTGTCATACTTACCTGTCCAACGCTAAATGACAATTCATTCCCTCTCTTCTCCCATCCCCCCTTCCCCACCCCCCATGT
This sequence comes from Monoplex corrugatus, assembly GCA_030674185.1. Taxonomy (NCBI): domain Eukaryota; kingdom Metazoa; phylum Mollusca; class Gastropoda; order Littorinimorpha; family Ranellidae; genus Monoplex; species Monoplex corrugatus. Next base: position 78,051,869 of record CM060309.1, on the reverse strand, counting down.
TACAGAAACCTTTGTTTATCCAAGCCAACCTTATGAATGTCATTGTCAAAAACAACAGCATTGTAAAACACCTTGCTACTTATGTGTTCAAAGCGTTTAAAGTACGAAGTTGTGCTGAAACAAAGTTACAGTGTGCATGAATGTGCGGTATAATTCTTTTTTGTTATCCGCCTTCTGATGGGCGATGGCCTTTATGAATAGTTCATCTGAATTGATTTTCTCACTTACATAGACACATGGCCTATTCCATATGCACGTGCGCGCGCGCGTGCACATACACATACACGCGCGCGCGCGCGCGCGCGTACACACGCACACACGCACACACCACACACACACACACACACACACACGCACACACACACGCACACACACACACGCACACAATTGGGATGTGTATCGACTTGGTGTTCCTTGTTTCTTTATTATATCATCCCCAATGCGGCGCAGGTGACACCAGACCGTCAGCCAGCTATTGCGACCAAAATTAAACCCAAAGTCAAACTTAGAAACATCAAAATAGCAACATGGAACATCAGAACAATGTTGCAGAGAGGTAAATTAGACAACATCAAAATGGAGATGGAAAGAATTAACATTAGTACTTTAGGACTAGGGGAAGTGAGATGGAAGGGGGCAGGCATGATAACATCAGGAGAATATACAGTGATATACATGGTGGTAATTCACATGAAAGAGGAGTAGGAATCATAATGGACAAAGACAAATCAAAAGCAGTTAAGGGATACTGGGCAGTGTCCGACAGAGTTTTACTGGTCAAATTGAGAGGCAAACCATTTGATACCAACATCATACAGGTGTATGCACCAACATCCGCAAGTACTCGGGAAGACATCGACAACTTCTACGAAGTTTTAGAGATGGCCAAGGTCCAATGTAAATCACAAGAAGTTACAGTCATAATGGGAGATTTTAATGCTAAAGTGGGACAGGATAGGGTGGAGGATATAGTTGGACCTCATGGCCTTGGTACACAAAATGAAAGGGGGGGGGGGGACTTGTAGAATGGGCACAGATGAATGAGTTCATAGTAGGAAACTCCTGGTTTGAGCAGCCTAACAGAAGAAAATGGACTTGGATGAGTCCAGGAGATAATACCAAAAATCAGATTCACTTCACCATAATCAACAAAAGATTTAGAAATTCTTTACTGTCAGCAAAAACACTACCAGGCGCAGACTGCAACAGTGACCACAATCCTGTAGTGGGAAGGTTTAGGCTGAAATTGAGGAAAAGGAAACAGACCAAAAGCAACACCAAACTAAACCTTGGACTCTTAAAGACAGATGAAATGATACGTCAAAAATTTAATGTACATGTTCAAAACAAATTCAGTGCTCTGGAAGACGTTGGTGACAGTGAGGAACACTGAACAAAGTTGAGAGGTTCTATAAATGAAGCTTGTGAAGAAATCCCTAAGGCAGATAGAAAAGCAAAAAAGAGCTGGATGACTAATGAAATTTTGGGCTTGATGGAGGAAAGGAGGAGGGCAAAGAGAAACGAGGAGATATACATGAAGATAAACAAAGAAATCAGGTATAGGTGCAATGAAGCTAAGGAAGCTTGGCTGAACACAAAATGCAAAGAGATAGAAGAACAACACAAAATGGATCCTCAGGGTATGTACAGACGAATTGAAGAAATTGTCCACAGGAAAAATACATGCACATCAACTGGTTGCTTAAACTTCATTTTTGTTGTTTGTGTGTGTGTTTATTTATGGTTCAAATCGCATAATTTTCAGTAGGCATGTGCAACAATACCTTAGTGACAAAGTCATAAAATTTAATGGACGTGGTATACAAAATGACGGAGTTATGGTCATTTACGTGAACGTATGGGTGATTTTTCACCCAGGAGGTATGGGGAAGGTAAAAATAATTAAATTAAAATCGAAAGATTGCACGCTTATCATGGAAAAAGACAAAATACTAGACGGATGGGGAGAGTACATTAAAGACCTTTTTGAGGATGACAGAAACGAAGAAAACATAAAAAAGAATTTGAAGGACACCCATAATGAAAGATGAAGTTAGAGCAGCATTGAAAAAGATGAAACCAGGAAAAGCCCCAGGACCAGACAACATTACTACAGAGATGATTGAAGCCCTGGAGGAATTTGGCATAGAAAAAATAACAGTCCTCCTAAATGAAATTTATGACACTGGAAAAATCCCCAAAGATATGTCAAAATCAATTTTCATTGCACTTCCAAAGAAGACAGGGGCTATAGAATGCGAACTCCATCGCACAATCAGTTTGAGTCATGTAACAAAAATCCTGTTAAGAATAATCATGATGAGGACAAGGAAAAGAATCAAAAGAAAAATAGAAGAACATTTGGATTTGTGGAAGGGAAAGGAACTATTAATGCCATATATATCCTAAGAACTATCATAGAGAGGTCAATTGAGATAAATAAGGATTTGTATTTATGCTTTGTTGACTATACCAAGGCTTTCGATCGGGTACGACATGAAGAATTGATCAACCAACTGGAGAGACTCGATGTTGATGGAAAAGATCTACGAATAATCAGGAATATGTATTGGGAACAAACAGCTGCAATGAGAATAGAAAACAATATAAGCTCTTTTCAAAACATCAAAAGAGGAGTCAGACAGGGTTGTGTTTTGTCACCAGATCTGTTTTCACTATATAGCGAAAACATCATGAGAAACCTAGAAGAAGACCCTGGATTAAAGGTTGGAGGGAAAATGATAAACAACATTCGGTACGCAGATGACACCCTGCTAATTGCAGAAAATGAAAGGGACCTACAAAACCTTGTGAATATACTTGAAATAGAAAGCAAAGTAAGGGGTTGGAACTAAACAGCAGGAAGACTGAAGTCATGGTGATCAGTAAAAAACATGAAATCTCCTCGTGCAAAATAACAGCAAATGGCACAACCTTGACACAGGTTAATAAGTTCAAATACCTGGGAACGGTCATTTCATCAGACGGCAGATGCACATCGGAAATAGCTGGCAGAATCGGCCAAGCCAAAACAGCATTCAAGAAGATGGAAAGCATTCTTACCAACAAATGCCTATCAATTAACATCGGAAAGAGAGTCCTTGAATGTTATGTAGAACCAATACTGTTGTACGGATGCGAGGCGTGGACAGTCATCAAGCAAAGCCAGAGCAAGATTGAGGCAGCCGAGATGTGTTTTCTAAGAAGAATGTTGAGAGTTCCATGGACAGCAAAGAAAACAAACGAGATAGTCTTGATGGAGGCAGACACAAGTAGATCACGCATAAGGAAGATTAGAAAAGACAAGCAACCTTTACAGGCCATTTTATGAGGAAGGGGGATTTGGAGCACCTGGTCACAACGGGAAAGCTGGAGGGAAAGAGAGCACCAGGTAGACCCAGGGAGAGAATGCTGGACGGACTTGCAGAGTGGCTGGGGATGAGGAGGGTAGGGGAGACGCTGGGGGCAACGAGAGATAGAGATGGTTGGAAGTCCATGATCGCCAACGCCATGCGGCAGGGCACCTGATGATGATGATCATCATCATCATCCCCAAGCAGATAACAAAGGAACCTCAAAAGCATTGTACATTGAAATAGAAGTCTATGTTTACCGCTTTTTCTCGGTTTCGGTTTCAGTGTAAGTTTGTCAGGATGACGTCCCCGTGCTTGGAATGAATTCCATATGCACTATCATCATAGGTGCCATGTGAAGGAGAAGATCCAGAATGATCACGGCACAAGCCTTAAGCCTGCACATAAACCCATGAGCTGGCCAGGTCCTGAGGTCCTACCTAGATAGTTCCATAACGGTGGAGTCGTAGGGGAGCGGGGTGACAGAGACCTCAACTTTTCCCGGGGCCAGCACCACAAGGGCGGCGCCCATCCCCTCTCCCTCGCTTCAAATTCATATTCATATTCACTTTTTTTAAATCAAGACTTCAGAAAGGCAAGAAAGCTAATTGGTCTTCAAGGGGTGGGACCTGGGAAATCAACCTATCTCTCCAATGTTTTATTCCAAGGCAGCCGGGCAATGCCCTGCTCTTCACAATTTCCAACTGCCGTGGGATCTTAAGCGTGCGCAGCCAGATGGCACACGGGTTCGACTTGTTTTTCGTCCCCTTCCGAAGGACTAGACGTTCAGAACGATTTTCCGGTCAAACTGAGGAGAAAAGTCGAGGCCTCTAAGGTGAGCGAACCCTGGAACCTCGAGTTTAGTGATTGGCAGGCGAACGTCTGAACCATTCTGCCACTTGAAATTGTGCTGAAACAAAGTTACAGTGTGTATGAATGTGCGGTACAGCTTTTTGTTTTGTTTTCTTTTTTGTTATCCGCCTTCCCTCTGTACAACTTTTCTTCAATCTCTTTTGTAAAAGATAGGCTGCAGGCTAAGATGCAATGATCCATGACATCTGCTGGTTACTTTGATGTTTTTCTGTTCCATCTAAAAGCTTTCCCTCAAAGTATCGAACGTTAATTTATCCTTCAGGCGTATGGTATTTTGCAAGTTAAAGCCATTACATTGTTCAGGCTACCGCACCTTTTTGAACGAAATACAAATGGTCAAGCCACTCTAACATTCTGCATTTTCATGGAAAAAAATTATCACGAAAATCTGGATTTTTTGGTTTTTGTTTTCCAAGGTCATTGTGACCTTGAAAAACCTTCGCTGGAAATAAATCTTGGCGGGCATCGAGAGCAGTGGTAGACTGTCACAGTTGTGAAAACAAAAAAACATATTTTCAGACGTTCCCGAGAAAGTGCTGTTCATACAATTTCATCAAAAAATGTCGAATTTAGGCCCGTTTTTATTCCTTGTGATCTTGACTTAGAAGCTGTATCTTCCAAACTTTCGCATTCGTGACTCCTGAACGGTCCATATCTTTGATCAAAACTTGGTAAAGGTCTACCGGTGAAAAATTGAGAAAATCTTCCTTCACACACACACACACACACACACACACACACACACACACACACACACACCACACACACGCCTCTCTCCGATCGATGTGAAACAGTTCCCTCTCCCCCCCCCCCCCCCCCACCACGTCATTTTTTTCCTTTTAAAACAGAGATTGAAGAAAAGTTATACAGATGTGTTCGCCATGAGCACGAGTGATGCTGCAAAATATGGCCGAGTTGGATCTGACTCAGACCGGAGGGATGATGGGCGAGCGAGTTTATCGATGGGCTGCAGGCATAAGATGCACTGATCCATGACATCTGTTGGTTATTTCTCTGATTTTTTTTCCCATCTAAAAAGCATTTTTTGGCTGCTTGTGAGATGTGCTTGTTGACGTTGAATGAGTATCATGACTAAGTACTTGCGTGTTTTAAAATGAATCGATCATAACTTGGTTGTGGAGGTGGTGACGGTGGTGGTGTGGTGGTATGGTGGTGTGGTGGTAGTGGTGATGATGATGGTGGTGGTGGTGGTGGTTGTGTGTGTGTGTGTGTGTGTGTGGTCGTATGTGTGTGTGTGTTGTGTGTGCGTGTGTGTGTGTGTGTGTGTGTATGTGTGTCTGTTGTGTCTGTGTGTGGGTGGGGCGTAGTGGGGTTTTGTGTGCTTACATACGTGTGTGTATACGTGCATATGCACGAACATGTGTGTGCGTATATGCGTGCATGTGTACAAACATGCGCGCGGGCACACCTACTAGTGTGTTGTGTGTGTGTGTGTGTGTGTGTGTGTGTGTGTGTGTGTGTGTGTGTGTGTGTGTGTGTTGTCTGTCTGTGTGTTTGTCTCAGTGTGAGCCTGTAACTTTTACGAGGGACCAGCTGCTGCACGAAGCCTGAGGGCAAACGGGTGAACGTTGCAGCACTTTCCACACACATGTAAACAGCTGTGAGTCATCGGCACGACTGACATTCATCAGCACTGATAATTATGCATAGACTGTATGCCCATAGCACTCCATTTCCAACAACTGTACATAGGCACACGCCTGTGGTGTGTGCATTATCACGAGCAAACTGCCCGCACATCTATACAGACACATTGACCAAACGGTTTCGTCAAAAACGGGTATCAACCTATCTCGTCAAATGAAACGGGACCGAACAACAATAATAATAACAAAACACAAGAACTCGAGGCTTTAAGTAACTCCAACAGCAGCAGCGACAGGAACATCAACATATACTCCTAATCATAATTTAAGGGCCACTTCTTCCTTCCTCTCTAATTTTAAGTTGAAATAATTGACAATGTTTAGAATTGATTCTATGTTTTATTTCATCATTTCCACACCTGTTTTGGAAAAAGAAATTAGCACAATGACCCATTAGTGAACAGCACATGCATTTAAAGGAACATCCCCCCCTTTTCAAAAAACAGAAAGTGTCAGATTTGGCCAATCTGTTTTCAATATCGCGTGTGTCCGCCCCGAGCCTGGATGCATGCTTCACAGCGCCGATGCATCGACCCCACAAGGGTACGGAGTGTGTCCTGAGGGATGGCCGCCCACTCGATCTGCAGGATGTCGACCAGCCTGGCCAGGGTGCCCGGTGGGGGGTGGTTGTCCCTGATGCGCCTCCCGAGCACATCCCAGAGGTGTTCAATTGGGTTCAGGTCAGGTGAGCACGCTGGCCAGGCCATACGGACGACTTCATGCTGCTCCAGGAAGTCGGTCACAAGGCGTGCTCGATGCGCAGGTGCATTGTCGTCCTGGAAGATGGCGCCTTGACCAAGGTCCACAAGCGCAGGCAGTGCCACGGCCGCCAGAACCTCGTCCCGGTACCGGACCCCGTTCAGGATGCCGTCAATGGGGAGCAGGGGGGTCCGTGTACCACGGCTCATGCCACCCCACACCATCACCGACCCGCCGCCGTACCGGTTATGCTCTTGGACAGTGGCGTCAGCGAACCTCTCCCCTTGACGTCGCCACACCCGAGCCCGGCCATCGTTAAAGGTCAGGGTGAACCTGGACTCATCCGAAAACAAGACCCGGGCCCACTGTTGCCTTGTCCAGGTCACGTGCTCCCTGGCCCAGGTCATGCGGCGCACTCTGTTGACCGGTGACAGCACGGGTCGGACGGCCGGTCTCCGTGACCTCAAGTTTGCCTCATGTAGCCGTCTTCTCACCGTGCTGCAGCTGATGTTAGCACCTGTTGCGTCCCTCAGCTGACCCCTCAAGGTCACCGCAGTGGATGCCCTTTCCCTCAGGACGGAGAGGGCAAGGTAGCGGTCTTGCTGTCTTGTCGTTACTCTGGGTCGACCCGTGTGACGCCTTTCCTGGACTGCTCCAGTCTCATTGAAGCGCTCCAGCAGTCTCTGGATTGTGGAATGCGACACTTCAAGTCGTCTAGCAACTTCCCGCTGCGCTAGGCCTTCATCAAGCAGAGCGAGGGCTCTCCCCCGCTGCTCATCCGTCATCCGTCGTCTTGCAAGCATGGTTAAAACGAACCAAGAACGGGTCCTTTTATCCTCGTCTGCGGGCAACTTTGGCTGGAGTCGTGTTCAAAAAGGGCTTGCCTTGCACGTGCAAAGCGAATTTTGTCGCTACCTTGCCTGCGTCGTCAGAGAGACCCTGCTGAAGATTCGACAATTTCGTTGGAAATTGTCTTCCTTGGGCCGCCCATTGCAAATCGGCAAATCCCCAAACACGTGCCAAAAGGAAACTGCAATGTTGTCTGAGCTCTTATCCATTCAGTTACGGCAACGAATTGGAGAACAGAGTAAGAGAAAATAGGTTATTTCTCCTTTCAAAAATTGACTCAAAAACGTTCCTGGCCCTTCAATAATGACGTGTAGTATAGATCTACTCGCATCATCATCATAAACCTCTTGTTGTGAGATTAATCTAAGTGGTGTACCAACACTTGAAGAGCAGTAATAAATAAAATGACACACATACACACAAACACACGCACGTACGTATGAACGCACACACGCACGAATGCACACATGTTTCCACATACCTACATACACGCACACAACCACAATTTATTTTACATAGTCAAGAGTGCACAGTCAAGAAGACCTAGAGACTGTCCATGAAGGTGGAGAACTGTGCTTTAAGTGATCTTACTAACACTTGACTATCTGCAAAATTACATATTTTGAAATGCAAAATTGACAAGCGTTATCCGAACACATCCATTCTTTCAAAAGCAATTAGACATGAAATTCAAAACTAAACATATTAATTCCAAGTAAAAGCTTTGCCCAAGTTAAAATTGACTTGCACAATTATAAACCAAAGTTCCATGGTTAAGATCTCCTGTAACCGTTTTGACATATGTTCGTAAATAAATGTCATAACCTTATCATTGTTTATATTATATGCCATATGTTATATGGTCTGTATTGCTCATGTTTTTTTTTTTTCTTCTTCTTTTGTTCATGATTTCATTTTAGCGTTCAAACCATATCATTGTAATTTTGTGATGTTCAGTGTTTAAAGAATGTGCATAAAAACTGGGAACACAATCCGAAACAAGTGTGACTGCCCGCGTTCAAGCAAACAGGAACCAGAAAAAACATGAAAGAAGAATACGAACGCGTATTTAATACAAGACAAGACAGGCGCAAATTTTCGGCCAACTGGCCTTTGTCAAGCGTAAGATTACAAACAAAGAAACACCAGATACAAAAATTTTGAGAAAAAGACTGAAACTTCCCTGCTGCTGTGTCCAGTATGTAAGAAATGTTATTCTTTCGTGTTTTTTCTGGTTCCTGGGAACAAAATATTGAAGACAAGAGCTTGGAGCTGTAGTTTTACAGGAAGTCACCTTTCTCATCGTTGATCTTGTTTCTGTGGATCATAGCGTCTGCCAGCGCTCAAGCAAATAGAAACCAGAAAAATGGACTGACAACAGTTATTTAATAAATAAAACGAGACTGGCCCAAATTTTATCGAGTGAACACAAAAGACAACCAGGGCAAAAACAACAGTTTAGCTAACTTTCCCGTTGTTTCTTTTCTTGTCTTTTTTTCTCTCTCTCGTTTGTTTCTTTGTCTTTTTTCTACAGTTACAACGGCAAACAAAACAGTGTCGATCTGTTTTTAAAGTATTTGTTAATATCGTTACAGTTCCGATTTTACATGTTTCTGTTTCAAGTGTTATGGGGTTCGAAATTTCGAAATCAAATCGTGTGATTCCACAGTTTGATACTGTTAACCCTCAGCAATCCACCGGTTTGTCTACCTTCCTACAGGACGCTTGTGGAAGCTGAAGGATAGGTTGAAGTATCAAAGTGTAGAGTTATGGTCCCTGTTGTCATACATTTCATATCAGCCAATGAGAATTGAGGAGACCGCCGATTACGGATGGCTGGGAAATAACGTCTCTTCGACCTACTACTAGATCTACTAGCCTGCCTATGGACACTTCTAGGTAATTCCTCCCAGCACACGGCAATCCGACATGGTGTCAGAAGTGGGATCCTCAAGCAAGACGCAAGAAGAAGCTAAATACAAGTTCATACAGACGTGGAAACGGGAATGATAAAGTCGGTGATGAATTTCTAACTGTCTAACAACAGTACAGATCGACGAAGCCGTTCGCCATTTGTTCACATTCAAAGGACGTCTTGATCTAGATCTAGATCTGGATTTTAGGTCGTTGTGATTTCTATCTGTTTGTTTTGCATGATTTTAGAAGAAGTTGAAAAGAAACATTTGATATGGCAAATCAACGACAATACACGGCTAACGTTCCATTACCGTCGAAACTGAACGTTGAAAGTAACAATCTTGCGCAAAATTGGAAAAAATTCAGGCGACAGTTTGAAAACTACGCAATTGCAACAAGACTGAATAAAGAGGAAAACGAATTCCAATGTGCCGTCTTTCTTGCTACAGTAGGGGAAGAAACAATGGATATTTTTGATGGATTTCATTTTGAAGAAGAAAATGACAAAAAGAAGTTGGAAGTGGTCATTCAGGCATTTGAAAATTTCTGTGTTGGAGAGACACACGAAGCTTACGAGTCCTACAAATTTCATATGCGCCGACAGAAACCAGATGAAACAATTGAAGCATTCATCACATCACTTCATCAGCTTGCAAAGTCATGTAACTTTGGAAATCCACAACTGGAAGATCGTCTAATCAGAGATCAGGTTGTTGTTGGGGTGAGAGAAGAAAATCTCAGAGAAAAATTTCTTGAAGATAAGAAACTCACTCTAGACAAGTGCTTGACAATTGGCAGAGCATACGAAACGTCGAGGCAACAGTCACAGACTATCACAGTATCAGCACAGGACAGGAGGCACCGGACACACAAGTCGATAGACTGCACAAACTCAGTTCTAAGACTCAGTGGAAACGGCAAGACTTCAAAGGAAGCAAAAACAAAAAGTGCCAGCGTTGTGGGAAAAATCCTACTCATGAAAGAAAAGACTGTCCTGCAAAAGAAGCTGAATGTTACAAATGTTCCAAGAAAGGTCATTTTGCTACTATGTGCAAATCTAAGAGTAAGAGGACATCTGTCAGTGCTGTGGAAGAACAGGGAGATGAGTTTGTGTTAGGTTCAGTAGTGACTGAAAAAGAACAACAAACTGCATTGGAACTGTTCAAGATGACATGTGGCATGCAACAATCACGACCATTGGCAAACCTGTGAAGTATAGAGTGGACACTGGAGCGGATGTAACAGTTATACCAGAAAGATTTTTCAAGAAGAATTCACCGCTAATCAAGAAAACGGACAAAAAACTGTTTGGTCCAGAACAAAATCCACTTAATGTGAAGGGAGTAGTTAGTGCAACACTCTCAACAGAAAACACTTCCACAGAACAGGATCTTTATGTTGTCACAGACTTGAAAGAACCTCTGTTAGGAAGACCTGCTATTGAAGCTCTAAGTTTGTTGGAGAGAGTGAATGAGGTAAAACAAGAAGGGGATGTTAACAGTGTAAAAGAGGAAGTACACAAAGAATTCCCAGAGTTATTTACAGGTCTCGGCAAAATGAAAAATGCCTACAAGATCACTCTGATGCATCATCCTATGGCATGGGAGGAGTCCTACTACAAAAAGAAGGAACAGACTGGAAACCTGTCTTCTATGCGTCAAGGTCTCTTACTGACACTGAACAAAGATATGCTCAAGTGGAGAAGGAGGCACTTGCAGTCACATGGTGCTGTGAAAAATTTGAAGACTTTCTTGTTGGACTACCAAGTTTCACAATTGAAACTGACCACAAGCCGCTACTCGCTTTGTTGAAAACAAAGCTCTTGGATGAATTGACTCCACGCATTCAAAGATTCAGGATGAGAATGATGCGTTTTACATACAATATCATCCATGCTCCAGGGAAACGTCTTGCAACTGCAGATACTTTGTCTCAGAGTCCTGTCTGTGTTCCTGCTGAACAGGATCACTTTATGGAGTTTGAGACACAGTTGTCAGTCAAAACAATCATGGAGGGATTCCCTGCAAGTAGCACAAAACTTCAGGAAATCAGAGAGAAACAGGATCAAGATGAGATCTGCTGCCAAGTAAAAAACTACTGCCAGTCATCGTGGCCAGAAAAAGCTCGAAGTGACCCGGCATTGAAACCGTACTGGACTGTACGAAATGAACTGATAGTAGAAGATGGACTTTTGCTATTTCAAACTCGTCTAGTTATTCCTGAAGTACTTCAAAAAGATATTCTGGCACGTATCCATGAAGGACACCAAGGCATAGTCAAATGTAGAGCGTTTGCCAGAAGCTGTGTGTGGTGGCCGAAACTTTCTCAGCAAATAGAAAGCATGATCAAAGATTGCAAAGTTTGTGAGAAAGAAAGAAAACTGCATCCTGAGCCACTACAACCAACAAAGACACCAGACTTTCCATGGCAGAGAGTGGGGATTGATCTTTTTGAATGGAAAAATCACCCTTACTTGTTGATAGTAGACTATTATTCTCAGTGGATTGAAATTGCACACCTGAGACAAACCACATCATCTGCTGTCATCGAGCACATCAAGTCAGTATTTGCTCGTCATGGAATTCCTGAAACAATAGTGTCGGACAATGGACCTCAGTTCAGCTCTTGGGATTTTGTACAATTTGCAAAGTCATATGATTTCACTCACCTTAAAAGCAGTCCACTGCATCCACAAGGGAATGGAGAAGCTGAAAGAGCTGTCAAAACCATCAAAATGCTGTTGAACAAGGCAGATGATGCATACATAGCTCTTCTGAATTATCGTTCGACACCACTTCAGCAAGGATTATCGCCAGCAGAACTACTGATGGGAAGAAAACTTCGAACAAGACTTCCAACTCTTCCAAAACAACATATACCTGAAGGAAGCAATGTAAAGAAGTTCCAAGAGACAGACATGAAACTGAAAAGAAAGCAAAAACAAGATTTTGACCGGCGACACCGAGCAAGACTTCAGCCAGAACTGAGAAAAGGAGATGCTGTATGGATCAAAACTCCAAAAGACACCGAAGCTGTGATAGTGAGCCAGTCACCTTCATCATCATCTCAGCATGGTAGATCCTACAACCTACAAACAAAAACAGGGATCCAGAGAAGAAACCGTTATCACCTAAGAAACAGAAACAGTAGCCAGCAGCTCAACAAACCGTCATCTCCACCCAAGGCAACATCTACTCTTCCGGAACAGCAGTGTCAACAACGGGAACACTGTAGGACTTCTGAATTTCAAGATAAAGAAAGCTGCACGTTATCTGAAGACCAGGTTGATGTTCACAAACCAAACACAAACATTAGTTCAACACCAACCAAAGTTACTAAAAGTGGTCGACGTGTTAAGGTTCCACAAAAACTCAATTTGTAAAGTTCAAGAATTGAACAAAGACTGAAAGACTTCCTATTAGTTGAGTTTCAAGAGTTAGTTCTTTTAGATGTTTGAGTTTTGAGCAGAAAAGTTTAATGAGTTCAAAATGGACATGAGCACATGTGACAGTTTTGTTGTTGTTGACATTTAGCCTGAGTAAAGGGGATGTAGAGTTATGGTCCCTGTTGTCATACATTTCATATCAGCCAATGAGAATTGAGGAGACCGCCGATTACGGATGGCTGGGAAATAACGTCTCTTCGACCTACTACTACTAGCCTGCCTATGGACACTTCTAGGTAATTCCTCCCAGCACACGGCAATCCGACAAAAGGGTTAATCCGTTTCAATGCAGTCACTGTACTACGCAGTCTAATACCAAGCTTTATTACAGTCACTATCGTATCGTAGCCTGTGATCATGTTTTAGTGTGGTCAAGATATTATTGCAGGCTGCATCCTTTAACAACTAAGCTTCTGCACCTGCCATTCACTTTCAGTAAACTACTATATGCCACAGAAGTGTGTAGTGTAAATCGATTCCATTATAAACAATATGCTGTGGTAATTCTGTTACCCAATCTTTTGTTTTTTACCGCCATGTTTCTAACTTCCTTTCTGTGGCTTCAGTGCAGGACAACAAAAGCAAAACGAAGACAGCAGAGACCATTAGGACGCCAGAAGATGCCTCTGTTGGTAGCAAACAGGTCAGCTGTTGTGCTCCCGTGCTTTCTCCCACGAAAACCCGGTTCCCCACGGAAAGCCAGCTCGGTCAACGCCTCACCCAGACTGTGGGGTTACCGTCCCAAGCCTGTCCGGACCTTGTCCACTCCCTTGGCCAGGTCACAGTCTGCACGTGCACCCAGGCGGACAGACGAGTGAGACTGCGAAGTGATGGGACCCCTGTTTCCACCACCTACAGAGTAAGGTTGTATGGATGATCATTGGCGGGAAATGTTCGTTTAACTGTTTGACTCCCGCACCCTGTCCACCAGCATCCTGCATTGCCAACCATGCCAACAAAGCAAAAACTTGATCCTTTAAATCTCTCACCCTATCCACCAGCTTCATCCTGCAGGAAGCTGGTGGATAGGTAAGTTTTTGCAGTTTATGGATAGGGTGCAGGAGTCAAAGGACTAAAATGAGGTTGTCAAAGTCAGAAAGAAATTACACTTTCCCCCTATTTTGATGTCCCAGCTTCAGCGCTGTCTATCAGGCGTTGTCATTCCAGCTCCTCAACACACCCTCAGTCCCAAATTCATTCAGTCGATGTCCTAGTGCTAAGAAGTCCACAGGAGCCAGCGATATTAAGCTGCCGTGTGACCACCCACCAGAGGAGACTTTGCACCGCTGCTGGGTCATTTTGGAGAAGTTCAGCATGCCTTTTTGATTCCGCTTACAAAGAATACTGCCTGCCAAGTCCCATACTAACGACAGAAATCGCTCCATCACAGAGTCAGATCGAGCAGTAAGGAGATCTCCATCTTGCCCCCACCCCAACCCCCACCCCAACAACAGCCCCCATGAATCAGTGACACCTTAAGATCCCATACCGAATTTATCTCAAGCATGGAAAGGGTAGAGGAATCTGAAACTGAGGTCACCACGAGATCCAGGCATGACGGGCCACAGAATCTGGGACAGTTTTTTTTCCGTTGCCTTGATACTTAACGATTTCTTGAATATGGGAAAGATAATTATGATGCTATGGAGTTCTGTCTAGGCTTGAGGCTACATGACAGGGCTGTGCTCCCCGCTTACTATCATCAGGCCTGAGACATAAGACATATGCAGTGTTGGTTTGGAACTTTGAGCAACGCTGTCTATGACACATCCGTGAAGTAAAAAAGATTCGACTGTGTCGTCCATTCTAAAGCACGCTCAACTCTGGATGGGAGCCTGGTCACGGCTGAACAAATCCACACTTTTTGGGGGGTGGGGAGGGGGGAATTGATGGGAGGTTCGAATCAACGACCTCACAGTCAATGGCCTGTTACGCTTATAAACCGAATCGCCACGTTGGCTGGAAGAAGAAAATAATGACTGTCAGACCAGGTATTGCGCGCACGCGCGTATGTGTGGAGAGAGACAGAGAGGGGGGGGGGGGGGGGGGGGCTGGAGCATGAAAAAGCGTATTCATAGATCCCAGTCTCCCGGATCCCGGACATGACACGTTGTTGTCAGTTGGTCTCTTTTGAATTAATAATTTTGTGTATCTGTTTTGTTTGTTGATTCCTAAAGCAACACGCTGTTGTTTTTAACGCAACGTTCTCGTCAGCATGGCGTGTCTAAATATAACATAAGTATGTGTTTTGTGTGTGTGTGTGGTGTGTGTGTGTTGATGTGTGTTGTGTTGTGTGGTGTGTGATGTGTGTGTGTGACTGTGTGTGTGTGTGGTGGTGTGTGTGTGTGTGTTGTTGTTTTCTTGTGTATATGTGTGTATGAAAGACTTTTACTTATCAGATGATTCTAATAATTTATTTTGATTTTTTTCCTTAGATACTCTTCGACAAGCGGTTCTATTACCTATTTGTGACTTCACTTTTTTGTCAGTTTTATTCTTGAACTCTTTTCATACATCGTTAATATCTATGTTTATGTTGCATTACTCTAGTACATCACCACCCCACCACCACCGTGTCTGTCTATCTATCTATCTATCTATCTATCTATCTATCTATCTATCTATCTGTCTACTATCTATCTATCTATCTATCTATCTATATCGATGTGTGTGTGTGTATGTGCGTGTACGTGTGCATGTGTGTGTGTGTGTGCGTGTTCGTGTGTATGCATATTTGTGCGTGTATGTTTGGGGGTGTTGTATTCATGTGTATGTGTTTGTATGTGTATAGTCAGGTCGGATAGATGTATCCGCTACTGGTAACCTGGAACCCAGTACTACCTGTCACAGGGTCGAATTGCTGGCGACTAAACCAGCAACCCCACCAGTCCTCTCAGGAGGATGGTGAGGAGGGTGGCTAGAAACCCTGGTGGAAATAAATTAGATCCATCAAAGGGCGCCAGCTCTGGAGAGCTACCCGCGGCCATCTAGCTAAGGGAGTAAACCCTGACAGTAAATCCGGTGTGGGGCCCCTAAGGGGGTTGGATGGCAAACTTTGTCACTTTCCGGCAGCTCCTGCGGCCGCGTTGGCACCAAAACGTAACAGCCCTGCTGTTCCTTTGGATCTGTCAGCGAGGTGGAGAGGGGGAACAAGTTGCATGGGCAACAGCCTGTCTTCCATATTACACTGCCCAGGCCTACATCCGTCCATTCATCCACAAACACTCTGCACCTACGACCTGGAGAGGACACTCCAGCCTCGCTACTAACACTAGTGTCGGCACAACACGGGAAGCAACAGATACCGGTGATAAGTCATTGCTCAACTGGCGTAGAGCTGACGCCAGGGGTTGCTTTTGACGGTGGGAGAGACCTTCGTGTCTTACTGGACAGCTACCGCCCGCCTAAGCTGGGCAGCCCCCAGCCAGTACCTGCCCTTCTTCATTGGGTGCATGAAGATTAGGAGAAAATCTGACAAGCAGGTCGTTAATTACCGCACCAAACAAAAAGAAAAATTCAAATTCAAGAAACGGATCAGGAAAAGGATCAGCAGTGAAACTGGGCTGTTGGAATGTCCGAACAATGACGCCTGGGCTCTCCCAAGATCTGCAAGACATCAGCGACGCCAGAAAAACCGCCGTCATAAACAGCGAACTAAAGAGGCTCAATGTGGACATTGCCACTCTGCAGGAAACACGGCTGGCTGACTCAGGAACACTAAAGGAAAGGGACTACACCTTCTTCTGGCAAGGAAAGAGTTCTGATGCTCCAAGAGAGCATGGAGTAGGCTTTGCAGTAAGGAACAGCCTGCTGAACATGATTGAACCAGGCAGCGGCGGTTCAGAACGACTCTTGACTCTCCGCCTCAACACCACCGAAGGCTATGTCACTCTCATCAGCGTTTATGCCCCAACTCTGTCCGCCTCTCCAGACACCAAGGATGAGTTCTACGAAAATCTTGCATCAACCATAAGGAACATCCCCAGGACAGAACAACTTGTTCTCCTGGGCGACTTCAACGCCAGAGTGGTGCAGACATGACTCATGGCCCTTCTGCCTCGGTTCCTTTGGAGTGGGGAAAATGAATGAGAATGGACAGCGACTGCTTGAGTTTTGCGCCTGCCATGAACTGTGCATCGCCAACTCCTTCTTCAAGACGAAGCTTCAGCACTGCACAAAGTCTCCTGGAGACATCCCCGCTCAAAACATTGGCACCAACTGGATTTGATCCTAGTAAGACGTGCCGCTATCAAAAACGTTCTCCACACTCGCTCTTATCACAGCGCAGACTGCGACACAGACCATTCTCTGGTATGTTGCAAGATCAGGTTACAACCAAAGAAGTTCCACTGCTCAAAGAAACAAGGGAACCCTCGCATTGACGTCAGCAAGATGTCTCAGCCAGATCTTGTAGAACAGTTCGCAGAGGCCTTTCAGAGAGAATACGATGCATTGCAGCCCAGAGACTCTGCCACTGAGAGATGGGAAACGCTACGAGACACCATGCACGCATTGCTATGGCCACCTTTGGGAAGAAAACTGTGAAGTCCCACGACTGGTTTGAGGCCAAATCATCAGAGATGACTCCACTGTTGAGGCCAAGCATGCCGCACTCACCAAGTATAAGCGGTCACCCAGTGAGAAGAACCTGCAAATCCTCAGGGCTGCCAGAAGTAAGGTTCAGCTTAACGCCAGGCGCTGCGCAAACGAGTACTGGACAGAGCTCAGCGAAGAGATACAGAGTGCTGCTGAAAGAGGCAACATCCGAGGAATGTATGATGGCATCAAGAAGGCACTGGGACCAACACAGAGCAAGATCGCCCCCCTCAAATCCTCCACTGGGGAAGTAATCAGCAATCCTAGCCAACAGATGGAAAGATGGGCAGAACACTACTCCGACCTCTACTCCACACAGAACATGGTGTCCCCCTCAGCCCTCGATGCCATCAAGTGCATGCCGGTAATGGAAGAACTTGACGCAGAGCCAACTGCGGACGAACTCAGCAAGGCCATTGATAGCCTGGCATCAGGGAAGGCACCTGGCAATGACGGAATTCCCCCAGACCTCATCAAGCACTGCAAGACTTCTCTTCTGCACCCTTTGCACGCAGTTCTCTGTCAGTGTTGGAATGAGGGAGCTGTACCACAGGACATGAGGGACGTCAAGATCGTCACCCTGTACAAAAACAAGGGCGAAAGGAGCGACTGCAACAACTACAGAGGTATCTCGCTCCTCAGCATTGTTGGCAAAGTCTATGCTCGGGTCCTCCTAATCCGCCTGCAGAAACTGGCTGAACGCGTCTACCCGGAATCACAGTGTGGTTTTCGAGCAGAGAGATCCACGGTAGACATGGTCTTCTCCCTTCGCCAAATCCAGGAGAAGTGCAGAGAGCAGCGGATGCCCCTGTATGTGGCATTCATTGACCTCACCAAGGCCTTTGACCTAGTCAGCAGACATGGCCTTTTCAGGGCTCTCCGAAAAATCGGCTGCCCCCCAAGCTGCACAGCTTAATTGAGTCCTTCCACTCAAACATGAAAGGGATGGTGCAGTTCAACGGAAACCTCTCCAAGCCCTTCGACGTACGCAGCGGTGTGAAACAAGGCTGCGTCCTGGCCCCAACCCTCTTTGGAATCTTCTTCGCTCTCCTCCTGAGGCATGCGTTCAGCACAGCGCAAGAAGGGATCCACCTGCGGACCAGATCAGATGGCAGGCTCTTCAACCTCGCCCTGCCTCAGAGCAAGGACAAAGGTCCGTGAAACCCTCATCAGAGACATGCTATTTGCCGACGATGCCGCAGTTGTGACCCATACTCAGCGGGACTTGCAGTCACTAATGGACCGCTTCTCCCAGGCCTGCAAAGATTTTGGTCTGACCATCAGTCTTAAGAAGACAAACGTCCTGTGCCAAGACACGCTATCTCCACCAGCCATCACCATTGATGACTACGAGCTTGAAGCCATCCATCAATTCACATATCTTGGGTCCACCATCACCATAACCTCTCCCTTGACACAGAGGCCGACAAGAGGATCGGGAAGGCAGCCACAACACTAGCCCGCCTCACACAAAGGGTGTGGACAAATCCCAAGCTGACCACAAAGACAAAGATGGCTGTATACAACGCCTGTGTCCTCAGCACCTTGCTGTATGGCAGCGAGGCGTGGACCACGCATGCTCATCAGGAGAAAAGGCTCAATACCTTCCACCTGAGAAGCCTACGGCCATATTGGCATTTCCTGGCAAGACAAGGTGACCAACACCGAAGTCCTAACCTGCGCTGGCCTCCCAACCATGCATACCATGCTGAGACAGCGTCGGCTGCGCTGGTTGGGCCATGTTCGCCGCATGGAAGATGTCGCATCCCAAAAGACATCCTTTATGGTGAGCTTGCCACAGGCAGAGAAACATTGGCCGCCCACAGCTGAGATACAAAGACGTTTGCAAGCGTGACATGAAGGCGCTTGAGATCAACACTGAGTCCTGGGAGGACCTCGCAGACGACCGCAACAGCTGGAGAACTACTCTCAAGAAACAGCTGCGGATTGGTGAGGACAAACTGTCAGCTGCTGCAGCAGAAAAGCGAGTTCGCAGAAAAGGGATGACAGCCAACAGACCAGCATCAGCATACACATGCGACCGCTGCGACAGAGACTGCCTCTCTCGCATTGGTCTGTACAGTCACAGGCGACGCTGCTTGGACCAAGCAGACAGCCCATCTAGACATTAGAACGGATGTACTTTGTCCATGGTCAGTCATGACCGAAGGAGGCCTACCTGTGTTGTTGTAATGTGAAAGACTGTATTTATCAGTTTATTTGTACATTTTTCTTTCTCGTACATTTTGGCACACACTACCCATTTATGATTTCACGTTATGATCTGTTATGTTTGATAAATGGATATGTGTATGCTGCACTGCTGTGTGTGTCCGCCTGTGTTTTTGTTGCATTAGAATGTGGACATGGCAACCACCACTCCCAACTTTTGTTGTTGTTGCTATGCAAAGTGCAGCTAGCATACTTGGACCGTTTATGCTGTACACATGGAGTCATCATCATCATCATCAGCAGCAGCAGCACATCATCATCATCAGTACAGTATTATTATTAGTAGTAGTATTGTACAGCAGCAGCAGCAGCAGCAGTAGTAGTAGTGTGATATTCTTCTTCTTCTTCTAAAAGATAATGTGTGTGCCAGTTATTTGAATTTTATAAATTGTTGGGTAATGACACGTGTCTATCTCCATTTAACTTACGTTTTGCAAAAAAGAGAGTTTAAAGGGTAATGTACGTCATATTTTCATGTTAAGAAGGTTAAGGAGATGGATTGGACACGTCATCTGAAGAGAGCAATATCATACCACTTGGTTTGCCCTTCACTGGACACCAGAAGGAACAGGCAAAAGAGGAAGATCCAAGAACGCCTGGCAACGAGCAGTAGAAGGACAAAAGGCTTTGAAACCACACCTAGGATACCATACAGAATCTGACCCAGGATAGACAAGAACGGCGGATGTTCGTTGCTTACTTACATGCCAGTAGCATAATGAGCAGTAAGTAAGAAAAATAAGTACTTCATGTTTGTCTTGATCAAAAGCAGATATTCAAGCTTGCTCCTATTGGTGGGATCATCCGTATTGGCAGTAATGTCGTTTTTCTAAGTGCATTTTCTAAAGATTATGTTTTGTTGTTCTCAGGATGACTACAAATCTCCGGAAGAGATTTCCTACAAGCTACATAGTCTCAACCTAGAGACGTCTCTGGGGCTTTGTCGGACACCTCTACCACCTACCGTGACAGCTACCAGTGGCCGCCTTGGAAAAGATTTGATGCTTTTCCGCGCAACTCAAAAAAATTCAAGGAAAAGAAAGATGGAAACAGCACGGAAAAACGTACTGATGTCAGCTCACCAAAGCACAAAACTGCATCTTCTGTCAGTAATCAACAAATCGAGTCTGGAAATTGCAAGGCTGCTGAAGGTAGCAGCAGTCCTCAACACGAAACAATCAACCGGTCTTCACTTAACACACGTGCTCGCAGACCTCAACTCATCAGCACGGATCCTTTCTGGAATATGAAGACAGACGCCAGCTGTCACAAACTGACAGTTAGTAAAACTGCTCCTTCCACTCCCTCCAGTGGAGACAATGTCTTTCAAAGCGTGCCATGAAAGAGAACGTCTTGGAAAATGATTTTGTGCAACAGTGGAGACGCCTGGCAAACATGTTCAGTATTTGTTGCCGTTGTTTTTTTTTTGTATTTGTTTTTGTTTTTACTTTTAGCTTGTTTCGAATAAAGACAGCGGAAGCCAATCATCAGGTGATCAGGCTGATGAAGCCATAGGTACTATGTTTATATTCAAACACTGTTGGTGTGACTCTGACTACAGGTATGAAGAGTCTTCCAGTCCAGTGAGCTCAGAGTGCTGACCATTGATAATGTCAGGCAGAAACTGCACGTCCACCGACTTTCTGTTACAGAACAATGCCAGAGCACTTGCCGACTAGATTTGGCCGTTGATCGTTTTTTTTTGTTTTTGTTTTTTTTTTTCAGTTGCATGTTTCTGGTTATTTTTGTGATGGTCCACAGTTGTGTATAATTTAGTTACAAAGAAAATAGTTTTCATCGCCAAAATTGTTTAGATTTGTGAACACGCGTACATTTCCACAATTGCAAACGCATTTGTGTACGTTTCATCGAACAGTATTATTTACGCATTATAGAACTGTTACTTAATGCCAATCAAGATGTCAGCGAGAGATGATGAAAGTTTGTTTTTTTTGAAAGGCTGCAACGATTTTCTCAACATTTTTTTTCTTTTGTTCTTGTCACAATACATTTTTGTCCAGTGGACTTTTTGCCCCGCGGACTTTTGCAACAAAGCCTTTTGCAAAGTGGACTTTGTCCAGTGGACTTCTGCGATGTAGTAATATTTCTTTTGCAATTGTTATAAAAGTCTTACAACTGAGTCGTTCTCTCTCTCTATCTGTACTTCTCTTTCACTATATGTGCCTCTCTCTCTGTCTGTCTGTCTGTCTGTATCTGTGCCTCTCTCTCTCTCTCACTATCTGTGCCCTCTCTCTCTGTCTCTCTATCTGTGCCTCTCTCTCTCTCACTATGTGCCCCCCCCCCCCCCCTGTCTCTCTCTTTGTGTTGAAGACGCAGTTTACAGTTCTCTTGATTTGTAAACTTTAAGACATTTGCCGAAGGTTGTAAAGAGAGCAGACAATCACAGTTTGCCAGACAAACCATGCTTTTTTCTGTATGCTCTCCTTTTGTCGGGTCCAACTTGATGGACCTTTTATGCTTCTGTGAAACCGTCCTGTGCTGTTCAGGCTGTGTAGATAGTGGATGCTGAAGTGATACAAAAGGATGGTTTGTTTGTATACTTGGTGCATCAGAACACGTGCTGGATAAACAGTTGCCGTATTTTGACAGGTCACAGTTAAATAGCACCACAGTGTTTGCCCAGTTTCAGTCACTCGTAAGCATCAGTCTGACGTTTGAAGGACTGCTTTCTTCTGTTTTGAAAATATCACACACACACACACGCACAAGCTCACAGCACGCGCGCGCGCGCACACACACACATTCACACTGTCAAACACGCACACACACACACACACATTTATTGCATGCATTCACGTGCGCACTTACTATCAGTGATATTAGGAGAACGGTTTAACAACTTACTTTTTTTATGCACATAATGTTTTCTTAATTGTAACGTAAATTGTTTAAATTGTAACAGCTGTGTATAACATCAATGTTAGGACAACCACCACGTCAGGTGGGGATACACGACAGCTGAATTAACACACACACATACACACAAACACACACATACAAATACACACACACATACACCTACTCTCTATCTCTCTCTCTCTCTCTTTGGAAGTATGCTGTTTTGATTTGCTCCCCTTGGTGTTAACTTCATTTGGATCTGGCTGTATATGGTCTTTAGTATCTTGGAACTTGTTCTACAGCTGTATGACAGACACGATCTTTGCTGTGATCATGCAATTTGTCCACATAAAACTGTTGTGGGTGGGTGTTAGAAATTCTATCCTCGTTGCAACTGGGTTTTATGGCTTGCTTCTTATGCTGTATTTCACTTTCACGTTCCTGTTTTCTATTTCTGTGTTGATATTGTAAGCCGAGACAGAAACAGACAGAAGTTAAGGACACAGAAACACAGCATGTGACGTGAATCTAACAGTCCAGTGATTACCAGGACTTGATTTTTGTGCATCCCATTCAAAACTACACCAGTAACTCAATGAAAACTAAAAAAAAAACTATCCGCCCACACCATTCCTTGTATTCAGTATTCGTCTAAAATGCTAATGAAAACCTTTCCACAAGTTGGAGTTCAGCACAAATCTTATATCTGACACATTCTCCCTGTACAACAGATGTTAACAATGACAACAAAAGCACTTGCATTAACATTTTTTTTAATTAAAGATGAGAAGTAACACCTACATTGTATCAATTGTTTTTCACACAAATTTCAATGTCATTCATACATATCAATTTATAAGTTTACCTGTAATTAAGAAAAGAAGACGATTACATGGAAGTGTCTGAAATGAAAGACTGCATGGTACTCAGATTTTTTTTTAATCAAGTTTCTCACCATGATCACATAGAAAGCAACTAAGAACACTCTGTAACAGGCATCAAAAGCGTTTTTATAATATAAGACATTCAGCCATTCAGAATCCCCTTTTCAGCAGACAGTATTTGGCATTAGCCTTGAACATCTTGTTCTTTCCAAAAGTGGCGGATTTTCAGACAACAGAATTATTGACAATTATGAACATACCTCCACATACATACACACAACTTCCACATGAATATATACACACATGCACACAACATTAAGATAACCCAAAAATTTTCTACTTGCTTCTCGACAAATCTTTACCATTTTCTGCCAGTGCATAGGGCTTGTGTGCAGGTTTATGGCTTATGCCATGATTATTTTGGATCATATCCATTGCATGGTGTCTGTGGCATCAATGCATATGGAACTTACTGTGAGCATCTCCCAGAGATGCTGTCTTGAGAAACTGAAATGGGTAAAACAATTCACTGCTAAAAAGAAATAAATGCTTATGTTTGCATGAGGAACTATTAGGCCACGTCAACTAAAAATGAGAGTGGCAGAAGGACAAATCACCTGTTTATGGATGAATTTTAACCAGAACTGAATGACATATTTGACCAAACATGGGTCCAGTGTAATTTTAATGTGCATGGCTCATTCTCAGTCATTTTACACAAGAAGTATTTCAAGGCGCAGCAAGGAAAACATTTGCAATAGAGAGAGAGAAGGGTGGGAAGGGATCAAAACAATTTGATTATTTTCATCTTATTGTTGACAACACACACACACACACACACCACACACACCACTGGCCGACAGGGGAAAAGAAGCAGAATGGTTCCTGGAATATTTGTAAGCTCTTGGATGTAACACGTGGCCAAGTTTTGAGGGAGTAGGACTGGATTGGATTTGAGTTTTGTTTTCCAGTCACAATGGAATTTTTCAGTGTGAAATACAGGTTGCTCTTCCTGAAGTGGAAGGTGCAAATATCTTTTAAAAAGTTTGTACTGTTTATATATTTGAACCAATCCTCCTAAGGAATCCTTAATTTTTCTAACATGCAGAGTAAATATACAAACTAGGTGCTAAGCTAGGGTCTTAGGACAAGGATGAAATGATTTTATATCCAATACGAAACAACACAACAAAACACCCTCACCAGAATGATTAAGAAATAAGCAACCTAATGTGCTAGGCTAGGATGAATTTCAAGATCTCAGAAGCTAAATGTAGGGCTCTACTGACTACGTTTTGATACCCACCGAAATAATCCTCATTGTTTGCGTAATCAATTTTTAAATGCACACATTTTAAAGTTTAACATGCTCTGACATCTTTTTTCTTTGAGGTAATTTTTCATGGATGCATATGTACATGTTGTTTTTGTCCACATGTGCAGGCAGTATGTTGTTGAAAGTCTGCATACTCCATCTTTGGTGGGTGTGCATGTTGGATGTTTTCATTCTGCACAAGTCGGTCACTAACCTGACCTGCAGAATCTTTACAAACAATGTGCATATTTCACGTACACATGAACGGAGGTTAAGCACGGGCAGATGTGCACATGTGTTGACCTGGGAGATCAGAACAATCTCCACACTTCACACATCATGCAGAAGTGCCCAGCCGGATCAAACCTAAAACCTTCCAGCTACAACATTTTACCCACTCGACTACAGTGCCACATTACAGGTACCAGTACATAGTATTGCAGACACAATTGTATGTCCATGACTATTGTGAACTATCATACAAGTTCACAAGCTGAATCACCTCATACCCAGAACAGAAACAGGCAGCTCAATAATCTTGAATTAGAAGAAAAAGATAAACCAAACACAACCAAACAAATTAAAAAAAATAAAATTAAGTGTAACAATGACATACACATATACATACATGCATGCATGCACACACACATTCACAACCACCCTTCCCCCAAGTGTAAACAAAACAGAAGTTTAACAGAAGAAAAAACTTGAATACATTGTTCAATTTTCTCATCACATCTTTCTGCCAAGGAGGAACAAAACCTGATAACTATGATTTGCTGGGTTTCACTCAGCATTAGTAACCAATCATGACAAGTTATATTCTTCAATTATCAAGCAAGACACAGAATATTCGAAGAAAACCTTTAGATTTTTTAAATTAAGTTATAATATTTAACATGAGACAGCATACTCGAATGGAAGTTTAGATTTTTTAAATTGTCATATTTTAAAATAAGACCCGGTCAAATTCAAATCACATTTGTATGACACTTTGAATGTCTGAAAAACAGAACATCACAATAATATCACTCAGTAACTTTTATTGACAGATGGTAGTTATAGGTAGAAAATCAGTTACAAAAAATGAAGGTATATTCACACTCACCATTCTGGATTTCTAATCTTGAATCATGATCTCTTTGTATCTGGATACAAAACCCAGTGATGCATAATGTGTGAATAAATAAACAATGAAGGTTCACAACTTTTGTGACCTGTACACCTACATTTCTGAAGGGGGAGGGGAGGAGGAAGGAAATCCAATAGAATAAAATCTAGTTTCCTGATGAACTGGACGAGTTTAATTTTTATTGGCAAAATGCGATTGGGAGGAAACATATTTACCATGGTTCTGTTGTATGGGTACTTTTTCAATCCAAATAATTTGTTCATTAAAACAACAAAAATTTGCACTTGTATCACAAATACTTTTTTAAAAGAATTTATTTCAACAGATTTGATTTTTATGATTTCAGGTAATACTTTTTTTTTTTACATCTGATTTCAGTGGATCTGATTTTCGTAATTTCCGGAAGCTTTCATAGCAAGCAAGAGAAACTGCCATATCTTGACAGTGAGAAATGTCATAATCAAGTTTTCTTCCTATATTGTTATAAACTTATGAATTGCTCATTTAATTTAAGGAAAAAATCATTCTAACAAATCTGAAACTGAAGCATACCTTGCATCCCATCTGCACTTATTTTGGTTCCTACATACATTGTGTCAGTTCAAGCTTACACATTTCAGATTTCTGATTCAGAAATCGGAAAAAAATGTAATGAAGTGGGCTACAAATTCATTAACATAACTGTCAAAGTTTTGGTGGCTCATTTCATTTATCAAAATTTGAATACCATGTTTGACTGTAAATCTGTACCAAACCCACCAATCAGATGTTATACATTTAACTTTTTTCTATCAGATAAGTAATTCCCTGCATGAAACCTGGAACGTTTCATCCTTAAACATTTAACTATTGGCAAGTACAGTAACAGTCATTATGACCCAAAATATGGCATGTGTCCTTCTATAATCAAATACTGTGATGTCCCTGACACACTATTTACAACACACACACACACACACACACACACACACACACACACACACACACACACACACACACAGAGGCATACACAAGCCCTACAGCTCAGATGCAATAGGTCAACCTGAGTCAAATCTATCTTAGCTGCATCCTCTTGTCTTCATAACCCTTTCACTCCTCACTCCAGAAACTATTTGTGCCGCTAACTAAACAGCTGGGCTTGCACAAGAAAAATGAACACAGAAAATCATTCAGTGCCCATATGGGCCTGAAAAGAAAGAAGAAAAATGACTGTAGGCCTCTAGTATGCTATTACTAGGATCAGCATCAGCAGAGCAATGACTGAATGGGTTGATGGACATAAAAAGAACAGGGAAAAGGGGGCCGGAAATGAATGAATGAAGGCAAAAGCAGACAAACCGTCATAACGCGAAACAAGAACGAAAAGTAAAAGAAATCAAAAACACAGTAATACAGCAACAATGCACAAAAACATAAATAAACCATCAAGAACTGGAACAAATAATCTAGATGTGCCCAAAAAGTTACATATGTATGTATGACTCATTAATATGGCTGACTACTTAGTAAAAATCACACCTGAGTAAACTGAAAATGTATATACAGTCTGAAAATGGTTACCATACAGAAACGGACCAACTTTAGTGTATAGGCAGATTCACAAAATAAATCTTCAAACTTGCACCATGACAAGACGGAACTGAGTTATAGCAACGACACAATAACTAAAGAGTACATCAGAAGAAAAATTACCGATACATGTATAACATAAATCAGCATCAATCAAAAATGATCTGCACTATTACAGAGCAAAGTAAATATTATCACATCAGCTATATCAAAATTATGTACAGGGAAAGATGAAAACAGCTAAATAATTATCTTATTTACAGGCAACTCATCTTGCATTTCCCACGCATCAATTCAAACAAAAATATCTTTTTGTCTTGCATAATACAAACATTAGTTGAAATTTGAGCATGATCAACCACAAGCTCTCTCAGATACTCATAACTAGTTGTACACAAGCAACCTTTCTGACAAAATTCCCAAGAATAGTCTTGAATTCACAAAAAGTTAAATGCAGTAACCTGGGCCAGACACTAACAAAAATGACCTGTGAAAAAAAGAAAGGATTGTAATACAGAGTACAAAAGTTTTAAATTATCGGCATATGCTTCTTATGGAATTTTAATACTAAACTTGTAAGTTGAAAAGAACACAGTTGTTTTTATTGTGAATTCTTGCATGATTAACTACAGCTGTATGTTAGTCATGGTGGAACTGTTCTGGTGTGTCCAAATAATCTAAAGCGATTCCACATACTATGAGTCTTAGAAGTGATGACAGTTGACACATCACTGGTTCACTGGTAGAGGCTGCCTTAATCAAAGGTCAAAATCAGCTCACCAAACATTAAAAAAGGAATGGTTTCATGACCAAAGTGAGTTTGGTAATAAGGAATATTAGTGATCTTCTCTTGTGATAATGCACATGTCTGATATTGTCCTAAACATACAGGTTACAAAGGTAAAGATATCACAAGTATGAATTTACTGCGTCAGGAACTCTTGAAAATGGTAAAATGATTAGTGTACATACTTATTTTTAAGTGAACATACATAAACCAGACATGCACAGCGCCTTCTCCCCCCCAACTTCCATGCACACACACACATAAAGAGGCAAGTAAGCACACAACGTTATATATGTTCTGATTTCAAACAAAAACATAAATGAAATGAGAAAAGGCATATCACTATCATCAGTAATCAGTGAACGAAAATGGAATGTCACTTTTTTTCTCTGTCAGGTCAATTTTTAACAAAATTGAGCATACATTTCCTGCAGATTGGGGACTGCACAACATACAAAACAGCATCTGAGTAAGTTCCTTGAACAGAGTATTTGTGTAAGTTCTCATAGCAATGATTTAGCAATGTTTCTGGGGTATTGTTTTTTTTTTTCATTTCTCATAAGCAATGATATCAAACAAATAAATTGCACAGTACTACAAACAAAAATTTCATCTTAAAGAAAAAAAAATATCTTGGGAGTCATGGCTTGATGAGAATTTGAAAGCTGTAATGAAAGATAAATTATGAAATATCATCAACCTTTTTTTAAGAGGAGGGCTGTGGTTTAAAATTTGTGTGTGTGTGTGTGGGGGGGGGGGGGGGGGGGGAGGGAAACAAAACCAAGAAAACAAAACCGGTAAGTGAGTATGGAATGAAATGGTAGGGGGAAGGGGTGGGGAGGAAATATCAAAAGAAGAAGTGGGTCAAGGGAAATGAGGGTGGGAGAAGATTTTATGTTTACAGGCAGAGGGAGACCAAAAACGTGGGGTGGGTGTAGGGGTGTAAAGAGAACAATGACAGAGACAGGGGAGTGGGCGGGTGGGTGATAATGGATAGCATAACTTTATTCATCAGCAGTTTTAATACTGTGTTTTTCAGAGACAGAATTCTGGTGTGCAAACAGAATTTAGGTGCTGATCTTTATCACTGGAAAAGCTCAGCCACAAATGAAAGACAGATACAATGCAAAGTGAATCCTGTCACTGGCAATTCCTCACTAACACAACATGTGGAGGAAACAGCTGGGAAGACATGGCAAATGAATGTCAACAGTTCAGCATACATTTGTGTGGTGTTTAGATAACACTAAAATCTTGGCACCTACAAAACAGAGCAGTATTAAAGGATTGCTGCATGTCTTCAATCTGCCTTTTTTTCTCTCATCCATGCACACATTTCATCCAGATATTTGAACAGTGAGTGTGTGTGTGCACGCGTGCATGCACATGTTTACACTGATGTCTCCGTGTTTCTATATGTCTGTGCACATAAGCATGCTTGCGTACGTGTGAGCATAAACACATGAACAGCCATCATTCAAATGCTTTCTAGTGGTGCACTACATTATTACTAATATAAAAGCACCAAGACGCTCCAGTTGTTAACACATTCTTGATGCTCACTTTCAAAGCAAACAGAAAGGAAACAACCGGCGGGCAACTGTTTCGCAAAAAGCTAACATCTCTTGGAGATGGTCCCTTAATAAAGACATCTGATGGAAGAAGCAGGGACCAAGGTGGAACTGATATGAAAAGAAATCACTTTTGCGGTCTGATACAAAAAGGAATGATTCACTCAAAAGTACATGAAGTAATCTGATGGAATGATACATCATTCTGTGCAGAAAGCAATCTGACTTGAAAGGAATTCAGAATACAATAAAACAGAATATGGAGGATTGCCTCATGATGGCTGCATACAACTCTGGCACACGGCTCTCTATCAAACGTACAAAATTCAAACGAATTTCAAATGAACAGACGGACAACATATTGTTTCTTCTGCCTTGCTGGAACATTTCATTTATCACTGTTATGACTGATCTTTTTCTTAATTTGACTCATCTTTTTGTAGGCTTGTTGAATCACCTATATCAAAAATGTGATCATCGTATCTCATAAATGAAATAAGTCTTTATCTTGAAATGTATTCTGAGATTTGATTTATATGTGTGTTGGCAGTCACTTTGATTCAGACAATTTGGGAAAACAAATCACTTGTTCTTTCACACTGAAAGCAAACCTCTGGAGATCAAATCAACACCATGAGAAGAACGGAGCTTTATGTGCAAAACTTTGTGTGAATTCACCACTGTCTGCACGCGTACGTCCAAGTCTCAACTTGCTTCGCTCTACTGTAACAACAGGCATCTGCACCAACTGTACTGGGGATCGTCCATCCTTCAGGGCCTGTGTCAGGTTCAAAATCTGAAGTATGGCAAAAATGTCTATAATTACTGAGAGAAAAAAAAAGTACTGTGAACACAGAACAAACAGGTCCAAACATTAATCTGAGTGCAGAAAATCTAACCAATCAACCAACCACTCGAATTCCTATCCACTTTCTGATACAATAACATTTGAATAAACAACTTACTAAAAAGCTGCAAGAACATGCCTTACCATATTTAACACAAATCCCCCTCCCTATACACACACATTTTCTAATGTTTTATAATCATATTGCACAACTTTATAGATATAACATTACACTATGATGCACACAATAAACCAATCTGACTGAAAGTTCTGACACCTATCTAAATCAAATATATATATAAAAATAGGACAAGGATCTATTAATAACAGACCAATAGGATGCACTGATATAATCGTTTACAGCCAACAAGAAGATGGAATGACACAAAAGCAACTAAGTCTAATATGTAGTTATTTGTACATTTTTAACCACAATGACACTGAAATAGGACCAGCCACTCCAAACTGAACCATTCTTTTCTCAGCAAAAATCATCCATGTACAGCCAACGAATCTTTAAAGACACAAATGTCAACAGAAAAACATATTAATAAAACAGTTGAATACATCTGTCAATTGAATGGAACCAGTCCCATCCTATCTCCTATGAATACTATGACACAGAATGCGATCTATACATCTTTATGTCTGAAAATTTCTGTACTATAATTCCCACTTTGATATATCAGTGCTGGACCTGGACCCTGACTAAGTCCCAAGGAGAACAAAATTACCACTTGTGAGATGCATTATATGAGATGTCTGTCAGTAAGACCAAACTTGACACAATACATGCATCAAAACACCAAGATCAGAGAAATGATGGGGAAAAAACAATAGTCCACTATCATATTCATCAACAGAAAAGTGGTTTGGTCATCTGACCAGAAAGTAACCGCACCAGCTGGCTCAAAAAGCATTCAGCAAACGGAGAAATTGGATTTGAAGCAAATGGGAGACCAAGGAAAACCTGAACTGTACGGTGTAAAAAAGATCTTGCCATTGGTCCACTTCAAGCCTGTCAACTTGCTGCTGATTGTCAACTCTCTCTCCCTATGACACCATGATGATACTAGCAGATAGTAAAAGAATGAAAGAAGAAATAGACTGTTGGAAGACAGATACTTCAGTACTGTTCTACATGACAAGAAGAAATAAGATTGTTGGAAGACAGATACTTCAGTACAGTTCTACACGACAGAAGAAGAAATGGACTGCTGGAAGACAGATACTTCAATACTGTTCTAAACGACAGAGGAAAAAGATTACACACTTTCTAAATGCATGTCAAATAATGGCCCCAGTTAAAAAAAATTCCTCTAAAAAAATACCAAACAATTATACTTCACTATGAAGGAACACATGATAAATCTGCTAATATTGTCAACCATCACCATGGCCTGCAAGTAAACCAACATGCTCCATAAGGAAAATAAAAAGATGAAAAAATGAGTTGTATTTACCTGTCCTCTCATGACAGACATCTGCTTTTCAAACGTACGGGTATCAAAGCCTCGGTCATGCTGCACAAATATAACAACAACAATAACAATAATAATAATACAAACAAGAACAAGAACAATATAATAACAACAACCAACAAAATAAGAATTAACATCAACCTCACACTGAAACCATTTTTATATTGAACTGCATCTGCCCATAAGTTGGTCCCACACAAAGCACATCCACAATTCACTCTCAAGAAAAATTTCATTTTATCACCACTATCACTGACTTAAACAATCTTTCTGCCTAAGGAAATTCATTGGAGCAGGCTCCCCAAACCACATCAAGATGTAAGGATCACTCCACATTTCAATGTCCCTTAATTCTATTAACCCTTTGATTCCCTCAACCTATCCACCAGCTTCGTAATTACAGCACAGATTCATCTACAATATATCACTCTATAGACACACATACAGAGAAATAGTTAAGATCTAGATGTTCATGTGTGCCCCTGCGAAAGATGATTACCTTCCTCTCTGGGGATGCCCGGGGCTCTTTCAGAAGAATAGAAATTCCTGTGCCAAAATTTTCCTGTTTTCTGTCACTCCCTGTTTCTGCCTTGCTCCTTAGCTTTCTGTAATCTCTTCCTTTCTCATTTTCAGTTTTGCCTGTCTGTTCATTTCTGTCTATTAGGACTGATAACTGGGTATATACATTCACTGCATTTTTTGCAGTAAGGAAATGTGAACTGTTTGTTAGCAATTTTAGGTAGGCCTACTAAAGGTCAGTTTTCTTTTATGTTTTTGTGGTCAGTTTTCTTTTATGTTTTTGTGTACTTAAGTTATGTTTATGATTTGTGTTCAGGTTTGTTTGCTCTTTAATCCTCCTGGTGATACATTTGGTCTCTTTGGATTATTTGCATGAATGCATAATTATGTATACTTAATTCTCTCATCCAACTTTCTTTTTTTCCAGAATCATCAATGAGTTCAGATGTGTGTTTTGTCTAAGACAGGTGTATTCCTGATATGGCTCTGAGCTGCTGGTAGTCTTTGAACACTAATAATAATACTAATACTAAGGCAATTACCTTGAAGAGCTCATGCAAGTCATCACAGAGGATCTGTACAAAGTTCATGTCACCAATCAAGGGAAGAATCTGTTGCTTCAGTTCCTCAGAGAAAGGAACTTTGGCCTGGGGTAACCATGCCCAGTGATATGGATCTGAAACACAAACAAACAGCTTTAGAAAACATTAATCTGTGAGTGCAAGTATTCAACTTGTTATTTTTCATTTTAATTTATTTACAGAAATAATGAATTTATTTACACCCATAATGAAAAATGAAGTTAGAGCAGCATTGAAAAAGATGGGACCAGGAAAAGCCCCAGGACCAGACAACATTACCACAGAGATGATTGAAGCCCTGGAGGAATTCGGTATAGAAAAAATAACAGTCCTCCTAAATGAAATTTACGACACTGGAAAAATCATAATGGCTACCTGGCTAAACTTGTCTCTCAGTGAAAAAAGCTACTTACTGCGTAGCTTTCATTGGCAATCCGGCTGACTTCTTCAGTGCAACTGCTGGGTTGACAACTGGTTTCAGTGCGCACCGCCGTGAGTGAACTCATGACAGTGCGACTGAATAAGTGAGGAGTACACTGATGGCAGGTTGTGTCGGCCCCGGTCACGGTTGAGGGTGGGGTTCCTTGCGGCGATGTAGACTGCCTCCTTTACTCCCTCTGGAACCATCTCGCTTCTTTGTCGAGAACTTGCTCACTGTCCTTTTCAAAGTGGTGTTGGGTGTGGGTCAGATGTTTCCCACTAAAGAGGACTCACATTTGTGTTCTTTTCATCTTTTGTAAAGTTGCGCTCAGTTTCACCAATATAACTTTGGTCACAGTCCTGGCAGTCTATCTTGTATATCACCCCTGATTTGTCCAATTTGTCTGTTTTGTCTTTGGAGTGGACTAACTGGTTCTGATGGTGTTGGTGGGCTTCCTGATCTTCCTGCTGAGAGCCTCAGTGATGCCGCTGACGTATGGCATGGGGACGTGCCCTCTCGAAGGGGTTTGCCGTTCAGTGGAGGGGTGGGGTATGGTTTTCTTGCCCCCCGGAATATCCCAGGCCCACTTCTGGTATCCCGACACACTGAGTACTTTCTTGATGTACTGCATCTCTTCTTCTCAAGCGGTGTCGATAGAGCAGATGGTCTTCGCTCAGTACTTCCAAGCTTGTGTTCCAAAGATATGTCAAAATCAATTTTCACTGCACTTCCAAAGAAGACAGGGGCTATAGAATGCGAACTCCATCGCACAATCAGTTTGATGAGTCATGTAACCAAGATCCTATTAAGAATAATCATGATGAGGACATGGACTTGTGGAAGGGAAAGGAACTATTAATGCCATATACATCCTAAGAACTATCATAGAGAGGTCAATCGAGGTGAATAAGGATTTATATTTATGCTTTGTTGACTATACCAAGGCATTCGATCGGGTAAGACATGAAGAATTGATCAACCAACTAGAAAGACTCAATATTGATGGAAAAGATGATGAAAAGATCTACGAATAATCAGAAATATGTATTGGGAACAAACAGCTGCAATGAGAATAAAAAACGATATAAGCTCTTTCCAAAACATCAAAAGAGGAGTCAGACAGGGTTGTGTTTTGTCACCAGATCTGTTTTCACTTTACAGCGAAGACATCATGAGAAACCTAGAGGAAGACCCTGGATTAAAGGTTGGAGGAAAAATGATAAACAACATTCGATACGCAGATGACACCGTGCAAATTGCAGAAAGTGAAAGGGACCTACAAAACCTTGTGAATATACTTGAAACAGAAAGCAAAGGTAAGGGGTTGGAATTAAACAGCAGAAAGACTGAAGTCATGGTGATCAGTAAAAAACATGAAATCCCCTCATGCAAAGTAACAGCAAACGGCACAACCTTGAGACAGGTTGATAGGTTTAAATACCTGGGAACGATCATTTCACCAGATGGCAGATGCACATCAGAAATAGCCAGCAGAATCGGCCAAGCCAAAACAACATTCAAGAAGATGGAAAGCATTCTTACCAAAAAATGCCTATCAATTAACATCACGAAGAGAATTCTTGAATGTTATATAGAACCAATACTGTTGTACGGTTGCGAGGCGTGGACAGTCAACAAGCAAAGCCAGAACAAGATTGAGGCAGCCGAGATGTGGTTTCTAAGAAGGATGTTGAGAGTTCCATGGACAGCAAAGAAAACAAACGAAACAGTCTTGATGGAGGCAACACAAGTAGATCATTCATAAGGAAGATTAGGAAAAGGCAGGCAACATTCATAGGCCATTTTATGAGGAAAGGGGAATTGGAACACCTGGTCACAACGGGAAAGCTGTAGAGAAGGAGAGCACCGGTAGATCCAGGGAGAAAACACTAGACGGACTTACAGAGTGGCTGAAGACAAGGAGGGTGGAAGAGATGCTTGAGGCAACAAGAGACAGAGACAGATGGAAGTCTATAATCACCAACGCCTTGCAGCAAGGCACCTGATGATGATGATGAATAATGAATAACCCAATGGCTATGAAATTATTCTGAATTATATCAAAATTTTTGTACTAAAAAATCATTCAAAAATTTCTGTCACACTTTTATAAAATATTTCATTCACATTGGTGCAGTGATTATTTGATTGAAATGATTTCATAAACAGTTAAACCTTTTCTGTAAGCCTTACTAAACTGAAAATAAAGAGTGAGAAAAATCAAAACTTAAAAAAGTTACAAAAAACACACACACACAGACTATCTGCTGTAAAATCAAATGCAAACAAAAACAAAAAAAAGAAGAAAATTACTTGTTGCCAAATTAAGACATGACTAAATTTTGTAAAGAGATTTTTTAGCTTCTTTTATACATAATACCATACAAGAAAGTATTCTGTTAATGGAAAAATACAGTCTGCTTGAGAAAAATTAATTTTTCAATCAAAAAGAACAAAGAAACGCACATACATAAAAAAACAAAAACCAACTATGAAAAGAGCCAAATGTTATAAACGGCCCCCTTCCTCCACCAACTGAATCATACTTCGAGAACAGCAAATTTGGTTTAACACTGAACAATGCCATAAAGACCACAAACCATTCTACAACAGTAATTTATTTCTGAAATCATCTCAACCACAAACCATTCTACAACAGTAACTTATTTCTGAAATCATCTCTCAATGTATACCTCTGCATGACTAATACATTCTGTTTCTGATATTGTTTACAAATTCATAGATACAAACATTCCAGAGTCAGTCACCATTCATTTTCTGTGTCTGGTTCATATAACAAGAAAGAGCTTCCCCTGTCTCTTCAATGGTTACAAACTGTTTCTTCATTTAACGAGTTTCCTGTGTCTTCGTGACAGTTACAACTCCTTTCTTCATTTCAGTCCAACTTCATGCCATGCTTTTTTGTCCAGAAATTATTTCCCACTTCAACCCAACCCTTTTCATCTCACTCCCCTCCTGTCCTCGCCTTCTGGGTATGCATGTACTTTGTACTCTCAAGTTGTTTTTGTCATTGTGAATGAACGTTTGAGTGACCAATGAGAACATATGCTCTGATTTGATTTATGATCTTCAATAAAATTTAGCGCTGTATAAATAAAATTCTTATTATTAACATCTCATCTGCAAACAAGGAATATACGATTTATTTTTCAAATCATAAAAATATTAATGCAAGAATACCATTGATTTACTTACAAGCTCTCCATTCATCTGGGTGTTTGCAGGGGAAAGCAAGTCCATTGTCGATGGCAGCAACAGAGATTACTGGGTTAGTCACAACACTCCACTCCAGATCCTAGACAGACAACAAACAATGAGAGAGAGAGACACATACACACCCAAATCAACTGATCGATCAATCAATCAATCAATCAACCAATCAATCGATCAATCAATCAATCAATCAATCAATCAATCAGTCAGTCAGTCAGTCCCAAACAGTCAGTCAGTCAATCAGTCAGTCAGTCATTTCCCCTCCCTCTGTACCTATGCACACAAATGCACTGCTCTCTGATACTCACAGCTTCTTCTGCAGCAGCAGCATCTGAACTCTGAGGCACTGTTGCTGAAGCAGGGTCATACTTTATCAACCAGTTGTCATTTCCCCTGTCTGAAAAAAAAAAAAGTACAAAATACACTTTTATAAAATCATCAACTGAATAATGGCTGGAAGGACCAGCTATCATAGCAAAGTGATATGTTTCAGTAAACTATCAACTGTTCAAATTATGTTGGAATTGAGACTGCATGACAGCGCTGTGTTCTATGCCTCCTCTTACACAATACACTGATGTCAATCAGGCCTGAGAGACAAGTGCCCTATTGGTCACAGACTGTAAGCAACACCCTCAAGACAGACTGTAAAAAAGAATGTCACTTGTCTGTGTGTTTTCGGTCTTCCCTCAGTTAACCCAGTGAAAATGCGCAAATCTGGGTTGGGGCTGGTAAGGACTGAAGATCCCGCACTGATCTGGTCTGATGGGATTTGATCCCACAGCCTTCCAGTCCTCAATCCGCTGAACTCAAGTCTATGCCACCATGACTTCTGAGTGCAGTAGGTTTAATTACTTTTGGTTTTAATTCTTACTGAAAACGGTTCTGACCATACCATTAGTAATGCAACCTATGGCCTATAGAATATTACGTCACTACTTTATGTCATCATTATGTCATCTATTCTTTATTTCACACACTGCTTAGTGAACTCATTATGTGATGTTCAATGTCAATAAATTTGTCTCTTTGTCATTCCAGGCATGTTTGCACTTGAAATTTCTATTTCTATTGACCATGGAAAAAGTTCATCATTAATCCAACGAAGCAGGTTTTTCTTTTTATTCGTTTTTTTTTTTACATCAGTCAGTGTGACAATGAAAAAACTTGATGTACACCAAGTATTGATACAAATTTTACAAAAGTGAAAACAGAATAGAAATAGTATCAAAGGTTTCAAAGAAAGCGTTATTTACATATTTTCTTCAAGAAAAGCTGATTTAAGTACTCGTGTGTGTGTGTTGTGTGTGTGTGTGTGTGTGTGTGTGTGTGTGTGTGTGTGTGTGTGTTGTGTTGTGTGTGTTTGTGTGTGTGTGTGTG
Source organism: Monoplex corrugatus (assembly GCA_030674185.1). NCBI lineage: Eukaryota > Metazoa > Mollusca > Gastropoda > Littorinimorpha > Ranellidae > Monoplex > Monoplex corrugatus. Next base: position 78,013,658 of record CM060309.1, on the reverse strand, counting down.
TGTGTGTGTGTGTGTGAAGTGACCTTGACCTTAAGTCCCTACTTTCCAAACTATCTTTCGAACTCTTCAACATCCACATTACCCAACTTGGTAAAGATTCACCACCATAAAGAGCTAAGAAAACTATGTCCACACTGTTTTGTCACAGACAGACAGACTCCATTATAAAAAACGTTACTTAAAGAGCGATTTAAAAGAAGAAGAAAAAGAAGATGGAGGAGGAGGAGGAGAAGAAGAAAAGAAGAAGAAACACAAACAGAACCCCCCCCCCCCCACCTGAACCCCCCCCCCCACACACACACATACACACACACACTGAGACACACACACAAATCCAAAACATGTTCAACCCAAAGCAAAAACAAACTTTTTCCTGTGTATCTGACAATGACACTATTAAAACAAACCTGTCCTAAAAGTATCTAATCCTAATTTACATGATGACACTGATTATTACAAGGCTGAATGGTGACTGAACAAATTTATCGAAAACAACTGATAGGGCTTGCTTGAAAAAACATTTTCATATCTTCAGGTTGTCAGACTAGGTCATACATGTTGTCCAAATTGGGTCAAGCCCCGCACAATGGAGAAATCAAAGGAACACACTGTTCTCTCTCTCTTTCTTACACACCACACACACACCACACACACACACACACACACACACACAGATCAATTCAATAGTGCTGACTGCAAGGAATGTGATGAACTATACAATTCATGATAATTCATCTCCAGAAGCCATCAATAATACATACACCACTTGTTGAACAGCTAAGTGTGCTATCAGTTATATGCATCAGCTATAGGAGGAAAATAGTGTACAGCGATGTTGGCAATCTCTATACAAGATAGACAGAGACACACTGTTCCCTCGTGTTCAATCCTTTTAGCATTTGTATGATTATACTTGACCTCAGAACTTTTCAACTGTACTGATTTCCGTCAACAACAATGTCAAACAACTGGAAGCAACTCTGCCAACCATAATTATGTAATGCAACTTTCTGGGTCGTTCTTTTCTGTAGAATGCATAATCAAAACTGATGCTGAAGTTTTGCAGTTATTCAGTAGAACACATAATCAAAACTGATGCTGAAGTTTTGCAGTTACTCAGTAGAAACATAATCAAAACTGATGCTGAAGATTTGCAGTTATTCTGTAGAATGCATAATCAAAACTGATGCTGAAGATTTGCAGTTATTCTGTAGAATGCATAATCAAAACTGATGCTGAAGTTTTGCAGTTACTCAGTAGAACACATAATCAAAACTGATGCTGAAGATTTGCAGTTATTCTGTAGAATGCATGATCAAAACTGATGCTGAAGATTTGCAGTTATTCTGTAGAATGCATAATCAAAACTGATGCTGAAGATTTGCACTTATTCTGTAGAATGCATAATCAAAACTGATGCTGAAGATTTGCAGTTATTCTGTAGAATGCATAATCAAAACTGATGCTGAAGATTTGCACTTATTCTGTAGAATGCATGATCAAAACTGATGCTGAAGATTTGCACTTATTCTGTAGAATGCATGATCAAAACTGATGCTGAAGATTTGCACTTATTCTGTAGAATGCATGATCAAAACTGATGCTGAAGATTTGCACTTATTCTGTAGAATGCATAATCAAAACTGATGCTGAAGATTTGTAGTTATAGCAATAAAGTTTTTTAACTATTCTGAGGCTTTCCAGTGAACTGCTTTCTATGCAACATACACCTGGGCATTTGCTTTCCGAGTTCAGTGCATGGCACAGTCTGGCCAGAAGAGCAGTGCAATGATGAAATGGTTATATGAGTAACATCATGATACTGTTAATTTGTTTACATACCTAACAAACCACAAGCAATCACACAAAATATAACCTCTTACCTGTATTACGAATAATATAATCAAGAACGACTAATTTCTCAAACAAGCGTTGAAAATGCTTTGCTGTAGACTCTGGCAAAGATTCACTGTCAAAGCGTCGCAACCAAAAATCTGCGTCTTTGAAGCCATTCACAAAGGTCTGGAATGATCCAACCTGTTAGAAAACACAATATCATTTCACACAAATCTGCAATTACAAAGTAATCTTTAGATCTACAATGAAGAGTTAATAGCCTTTCCAAATGCATCCTATGAGGAAACATTCCTTTAACTCAATGCAAATGACATTTCAGCTGGTGCTCCCAACTCAGCTATGCGACGACCTGTTATAGGGAATTTTTAAAACATGCCACAGAGCAAAACAATTAGTACTAGACATAGAACAGTGTGATCTTAGAAAAGTTTATCTATGCTCTTAATAAAAATAATTTAGTAGAACTGTTAGTAACAAGCAAGACAGTTGCTGGCATGTTTGTATACTGCTGAAAACAAACTCTTGAGAGAAAAAAAATTAGTAAGTTATGAAGCTTTACATATTGAAATTCCACTCAAAAAGTCAAATTTGGTGTGCCCTTGATGCTCAGAATAATCCTCAGTATGACCTTATTATCTACAAGCAACAAATATGAGCTCAGCGGGAGCTGATAATTGTTTTCCTTTGAAGGGAATGTGAAACGTGTAATTAAACACGACATGCAGCACTCAACAAACACAAAAATGGTCCAATATTTGTATGGGAAGTAACAGACTTGTTGGCAAGTACCAGAGACTTTTCAGTCATGCAATAATCATTTCCTATAACCATTCATTGCTCTATTGCCACTGCCACACAGCTATATGTTAATAAAGAAAATGGATTAATGATGGCAATAAAATCTGTAGTATTTGCAATGTACAGTAACTGTTTTCCTCAAACTGAACAAAAACCATGCTCACAATAAAGATGATCTAAAAAGACAGATTAATAATAATAATAATAAAAATCTACTACATTAAATACTGTCAACTTTCCAAACAGCTGTATGTGTGGCTATGTTGGAAGTGTGCATACACAAAACTGTCATCTTTTCAAACAGAATTTTGTCATCTTTTTGTCCATTATGATATTTGACCAGATACTCATCTTTAGAGCCATTTAATAATGAGTGGTATGTGAATATACTACAAATAGAAAGCAAAGGTAAGGGGCTGGAACTAAACAGCAGGAAGACTGAAGTCATGGTGATCAGTAAAAAACATGAAATCCCCTCATGCAAAATAACAGCAAATGGCACAACCTTGACACAGGTTGATAAATTCAAATACCTGGGAACGATCATTTCATCAGATGGCAGATGCACATCAGAAATAGCCGGCAGAATCGGCCAAGCCAAAACAGCATTCAGGAAGATGACAGGCATTCTTAGCAACAAATGCCTATCGATTAACATCACGAAGAGAGTTGTTGAATGTTATACAGAACCAATACTGTTGTACGGATGTGAGGCGTGGACAGTCAACAAACAAAGCCAGAACAAGATTGAGGCAAGATTGAGAAGAATGTTGAGAGTTCCATGGACAGCAAAGAAAACAAACGAGACAGTCTTGATGGAGGCAGACACAACTAGATCACTCATAAGGAAGATTAGGAAAAGACAGACAACATTTATAGGCCATTTTATGAGGAAGGGGGATTTGGAGCACCTGGTCACAACGGGAAAGCTGGAGGGAAAGAGAGCACCTGGTAGACCCAGGGAGAAAATGCTGGATGGACTTGCAGAGTGGTTGGGGACGAGGGGGTGGGAGAGATGCTAGGGGCAACGAGAGACAGAGACAGATGGAAGTCTATGATCGCCAACGCCATGCGGCAGGGCACCTGATGATGATGATGATGTGTCATGGCATTTGATATGTACTTAGCTTCATTGAAAAAATGATGATGATGATGATGATGATAACGATGATGAAGAAGAAGATGATGATGATGATGATGATATCATCATCATTATCATCATCAGTTTTGACAGCTGTTGCAATTTTTTTTTTTTTATCCATAAGCTAATTTATTTGACTTGATCTTCCTTTATACGAATAAACTCAAAAATGGATGTTTTTCAAATACTTTGTTGGCTACTTTCACATCACCTTCTAAACTGCCTCAAAGGGACAGAGTCTACAAATAAAGTTAAGAACACAACTTACATATCATAAATCACAAAATAACACATGAAGTATGTAGGAAAAAAAAAAAAAAAATAGCACACAAAGTAGGCACCTTTGGTGGTAGTCCTATCCTGTGAAAATGCTTTCCCAGTGACGGAACCTTTTGGTAGATGTTTTTCTTGGTTCTGGCCTTTGTCCGGTCAATTGCACTATAGTTGAATGTCTCACTAGCTAATCTAACAACCTGCAAAATAGAAATGACATCATCAACACAAACATCAATACTATTTCCACAGTCATGATGACAGTCATTATCACCAAAGATAATATCATAATCAATGTTAATGTTATCATTATTATAATAATATCAGCAATAATCTTTCTTGTACTGTGTTAATCCAATGCCCACAGGCAACTCAAAAAAACACATAAATGCACATATGCTCTTCAGAAAAACAAATGGATCTCCTCTGCTATGTGTACAATCAAACACGCACGCAGGAAACGCACGCACGCACACACACACACACACACACACACTCATGAGAACAGAACATTAAGCTACAAAAAAAAAAAAAAAAAAAAGATTCTGTGGGCTAAAATAAATAATATATAAAATGATAGGTTTTCATACAGGATTTCAGAGAAGAGCATGTTTTTTTCCACAAGACAAGTCTATCATGGAGGACAATACAGATCCACACATTCAGATGTGATATGTGTACGGAGATACATTCTGACAAACACTTACTAAAAGTTAAAAAAACTGGGACACCATGCACAACCTTTAGCCTCCTCCTTTCTGTCCTCCTGCCCACCATATCTCCTACTACGCTTACCAAACATGCAATTAGCACATGTGTACCTTTGTTTTGGGAACAATATTGAGCTGTAGCTTTTCATCTACAAGACTGGCCCCCGCCTCTGACAGGTAGCCCTGGTTGGGCACAAGACACGAACGGCCAAAGCAACATGGACAGCACAGTTTATGCATCCACTTTGTCCATTTGGGATTCAGCTGACCGTAAGGCTCCTCATCTTTAGGTTTGAAGACCCCAATAGTTTTCTGAAATCAACACACAAGTTATACATGATGCCAAAGTTACGGAATTTGTGCGATAAGTACAAGATGGATGGAAACCAGGCTTGTGATGTCACCAAGACCAGCAGTACAAACCCAAATCTACAGTCCCATAGGACTATGGAATGCCTAGCACAGTGGATAGAACTTTGCACATGTACGCCACCAAAACTGACCAGCAAGAATCTAAAGACTATGTAAACTTCAATAACACAATCTTCAATTATGAAAGGGCAAAGTCATTTTAAAGAATGGGTATGGGACCTAGATTTAATACCCCATATACTCAAGTCCGTCAGTTCGAACGTAAACCATTTCAACATAAGCGAATGTTGAGCTGACTATAAAAAAAACACAAAAAAACAACAACAAAAAAACATTCCAGCGGTTAAAATCACATTCTAGCTGTAAGATCTATTGTCGTAAGACAGCACAGTTACGCTCAGTGCTTCGTCATCTGTCTCAGTTTTATTACTATTACTCAGGCACGCCTTGCTAAATTATTCAAATTTTACATTAATGCTTGGTCAGCTGACACCACCAGCATGACTGGCACATTTAAACTTAAGGCAGCAAGTGGTGAATTTTTATTTTGTAGAGTAGTGACACATGCGAATGAGTATTAGTGCACAAATGTGTGTGTGTGTGTGTGTGTGTGTGTGTGTGTGTGTGTGTGTGTGTGTGTGTGTGTGTGTGTGTGTGTGTGTGTGAGAGAGAGAGAGAGAGAGAGACAGACAGACAGACAGAGAAAGAGAGACACACACATGTGAATGAGTATTAGTGCACTTGTGAATGTTGTGTGTGTGTGTGCGTGTGTGTGTGCTGTGTGTGTGCGCGCTTGTGTGTGTGTGTGTATGTGTGTGTGTGTGTGTGTGTGTGTGTGTGTGTGTGTGTGTGTGTGTGTGTGTGTGTGTGTGTGTGTGTGTGTGTGTGTGTGTGTGTGTGTGTGTGTGTGTGTGTGTGTGTGTGTGTAAGAAGTAGTAAGAAATGAACTAGGCACACAGATGGACAAGGTAAGGGAAGAGCCAATGACAATGACAACAAGACTTTATTTTCCAACAGTACAACCAAGTTATTAGCCAAAAAAGTATTTTCAAAACTTGCCATTGCTAATCTATATCTGCACAGAAGTAGAAATACTAATAAAAGAAATACAATGATAAATCAATAACATTAAAAAATAAGGAAATCGGAGTGCTTAACAGCATTTGCTTTGTCTCTGACTGGAGGAAAACCACAGGCTGAAAAAGAGTCAATACTGTGTGTGTGTGTGTGGTGTGTGTGTGTGTGTGTGTGTGTGTGTGTGTGTGTGTGTGTGTGTGTGTGTGTGTGTGTGTGTGTGTGTGTGTGTGTGTAAGAGAGAGAGACGGGGGGGGGGGGGGGTTAAGAACGTTCCCATCATGAATATCATAAATTGTTCACAAGGACAACAAGGTAAACAAGTACACAAATTATGAACATAGGATTGGACAGGTCAGGAGAGGAATGAGAGAACTTAAAACTCAGAATATTTTAGGCTGCAAAACATACAATATAAAAAGACGAGCTGTGGGATGGGTGGTAGGGAAGAGTTTGGAGAAGGTCTTCAGCACACAGATATTTCATGACCTTAAAAAATCTGAGAAACCACAATATGAACATCTATGTAATGATATTATATAATATATACAGAAAGATATAGATGTATATAAATATATATACATAGAGATATATAGATATATCTGATTATACAAGACCAAACTAGTTTGTTATATATACATCATAAAGGGTATAGCTATGTCATAATAAATACAAAACTGAAATAAAATGCTGAAGACACTTGAAACTGTGGTACTTTGTAGTTAATATGTATCATTTTCTAATAAATATGAAACGAAATGAAAGCAATATTTTGATGATATTTGAGGCTACACAAACATTTTTCTTCCCTTAAGTGTTACCTAATTCACTTTTTTCCCCAAGTTATTTTTCTTCCTTTTATTGATTGAATGATTGAATACACATAAATCATGACATGTTGCATCTGTACTGAACACTTATGGCTTGGAGCACTATATTCAAAGGTTTAAAATTTAACTAGATAGATCTACTTAACATAATCAGGACAACTGTACAATGAACTTATGTCCTGCATAATGGATACGACTTAATCACTTATCTTGTTCAAAATCACTGTAACGACAAATATTTTTTATTCAGCTGGAATACATTAAATCTTAGCTGAGTAACAGGAACTATAACACAGTGTGTATAGCTATATCATGAACAGAGAAAGAGAGACAGAGACAGAGACAGACAGACAGACTCAGACAGACAAGACAGACAGACAGAGAGAGGGTGAGAGACTGACTGGTTGACTGATCGTTACATTTCAATAGTAAAGACAAAAACACAATTTTTTAAAACTAGATGTTCATACCTGTCACTGCTAAAATCTATTTGATACTTGAAGCTAAAACAACAACAAGAACAACAACAACAACATCAAAGTTCATAAAATAAAATATTACAATATACAATATAACTATGAATAATAACAAAATGCAATAAAATGCCTGGCAATTGGCTTGGGCATTTTACAGTACAGTGTAAAAGAACATCAAAAGACAAGAACACATAAGTTTATCCATGATCATTACTTACTACACACAAACATTTCAACTAATATTAAATAACATACAGTGTATCAATGATACCCCCACATGCTTACATACATATATATCACACACAAACAGAGAAAGTGAGACACTGAGACAAAAAAAATTATGCTCCTTCCCAAGGGTAAAAGACAGGTACAACAAATGTTTTAATCTTATCTTTGCCCCATACGTACATGCCCTATGGGCGCGGAGGACAGCATGGGGGGGGGAGGGAGGTGACCTTGAATAATCAGCATGAATATTCAGTTTGACTATGTAAACATAAACAATTTGTAGAACAGTAAATTGTAGTCAAGTGCTTGAAGACAGAATAAAATGATGTTTGGTTTTATTAAAATGACATCATGACAAAGAGAAACTGAAGAAATTCTCACTGACACACTTTTGCATACACTGCATTAAGCCTACACAGCTAGCCTTACACAGACACAGATAACTGTGAGAAAATACCATGTGCCAATATGAATCAAACTCAGATTGTACATGTGTGTGTGTGTAAGCATATGTGCATGTGTACATGATCATACATGTGTGTGAGAGAGAGAAGAAGAAAGACAGACAGACAGACAGACTGACAGAGAGACAGAACAGACACAGACACAGAGAGACACAGAGAGAGAAAAAGTGAGTGAGTCAGACATATCCTTTTTCATGTGTGGGTGAGAAAGACAAGAAAGAAAGATACTTTTCCAATTTCCTAAATATAAAACAGACATTTACAACAGAAGAAAAAGATCTTCAAAATCTATGAGATAAGGAAACATTATCAAACAGTGTTTATTATCGATCACTAGCTTCCATTGTTGAATGCAACAAATTATTCATTAATGATCTTGTTACCATCCTCCCCAAAGTTTTGACCTACCTGTTCTTTGTCTAGAATAAAGTAACACCCACTAGTTCCTTTAGAGCTTAATTTAGGCTTGATCCCAGCATCCAAAGCCAGTTCTCCTTCCCTGACTAGGCAGTGAAATTAGCATCATCTGGAAACACATTGTAACCCTCCTCAGGTGATCCCTGAATCACTTCATACACATCACTAGGAGAAGCAGATTCTGTGGATGCCTGCCTCATTGTTGGAGCTTCATCCCTGGTTTTCTCTTTCCTCACTGACTGTTCCACTGTCAGACTTTTTTTCCAAGATTCTTATCTTATCTGTTGGCATCATCATCCTGACTCCCACCGATATAGTGTCGACAACCAAATGTTGGGATGTATGAACACAGAGATGTAAACCTGATCTGGTAGATGTTCACACACAACTTCTGTCACTGTCAGAGCAACACTTCATCGTATCTCAATTAAAGTTGATCAATAACTTTTCACGAGTGCTATGAATAGAAGGGAATTTACATGTCATGGAAAATAAACGCAAGGACAGCAAAATTCCATCTCAGTACATGCTCACTCCTACTCGAATCAACATCATCAATGTAGATTTAAGAACCCAGCAGTACAATGATGGAAGTGCTTATTCACCAGTGTTAAAAGTGAGACTGAGACAAATGAAACAGTGGAGAAACACTGCACACAACACAACAACACCTGTTCCCACAGTAATGACATAGTGGCTGCAACAGATGGTTGGGGTTTTTTTTCCTTCTTTATCTGTGCCTTGCTGACATGGCCCACAACAATGCTAGGCACATGAAGTAATGAACTTTATTTGTGTCTAATTTTATTTTAAAAAGATGAATCAATATTCCCACAGGCACCTGACAGCTTTCATGGTCACAAGGAGTGAAGAGGGAAGGTAGACAATGCCAATGTGTGTGTGTGTGTGTGTGTGCGTGGTGCGTGTGGTGCGTGCGTGGTGCGTGGTGTGTGCTGCGTGTGTGTGTGTGTGTGTGTGTGTGTGTGTGTGTGTGTGTGCATGCTAACTGGTACACCTGTTGGATTGGACTAGATTTATTTTCTGAAAAAAACAATTTTCTGCACAAAATGTGAATTGCACTAACTAGGGAAAGGATGTTGCCATACTAATCTGTATCAACTGTTACTCCACTTTTCCTGCACATGCGTGTCTTTTTAAAAAAATTTTTTTTATTCATCTATCAAGATGGATTTTCTGTGAAATCTTGCCAAGAACAATTTCTTTGTTAAGTACTGTAGATTTTTCTTCTTCTTCTTCTTCTTCTTTTTCCATCTGTTTGCATCATCATGGGTGACATGGGAAAAAGAATTGATGATCAGCGGCAAGTTGAAAGACTCTTAAATGGAGAAACACAGAAACATTCTGTGATGTCAAGGTCTTCTTCATGCCATTAATCCTGGTAATCCTTTGTCTGTCTCTCACCTAAAATCCATGTATCTTTAATTTAAGTTATAATGCTTGTTGAGCCAACTGGCGAGGTTGCATTCAGATCAGATGACCTAATCATTTGATAATTTGTTGACGAATAAAATATAGTGGACTGATGACATTCCCACCACTTCTTTGATCTGTGTGTTACTAATCAAGTCACATCTGGCCTTGTTGACATTTCCTCAAACAACGAATCTTACAAGTTGTCATTTTATGCTCTAAGGGCAAGGTCAGGCCAGGCCTGGCACTGGTATGTCAGGGTAAGGATGAAAATGAAATGTGGTTTCTGTTATACTATAGTAGCGATGTTTGGATGTTTCAGGAGTGGATTAAGTTAATAGTGGACATTGTTTATGGATTTTGGGTTTGATCTCTCTGTTGTAACAGAATTTTCCATCTTTTGTGAAAATGCTGCAAGGCATTTGAATTTACTCACTCACCAAAGTTTAGTGCCACTAATGTGATGCAAAGGTTGCCAGGTGAGGGAAGAAGAGAGGGGAACAGAGGGATGGAGTGGAGATCCAAAGAAAAATCCTTCTCACACTGGGGGAAACCCAAGAACTCTCATTTTTTGCAGAGGTGATTAATCTAGGGTCCACCACACTGTGTGTGTGTGTGTCTGTGTGTGTGTGCGCGCACGCGCACATACATATAAATGCATTACCTTGTGAACAGGACTGAGCCTGTGTATTGCTGACAGATGAAGACCAGTTTGTCATCCCTTACACAAACACTTATCTCATTTTCTTATCTGCACAGCGAATTTACCATGACAAATTATGGCTGCTCTTCCTGGGAACAGCATACCACCATACAGCAATGCCACCTATATTTCTTCTTCTTTTTCTTCTGTGTCTTTCAGTTTATATTGTGAAAGTGAATTTTGCTACAAAAAGTTTTCAGGAACAATTCCTTTACAGCTAGGGGAACTTTAACAAAACATATTTACTTTTAATCTATAACTATTGCCAAGGATCTTTAACCTGAGTTTACTTTATTGCCATGAGTTTTTTTGTTTGTTTTTTACTTGTGAGTATTTTCAATCAATACGACAATAGGTTACTGTATAACTTTTTCATTCAAGCAAACTATGTGATTGTACAAGTAAGAACAATTTCAAAAATACTCATCAGCATTACACACACACACACACACACACACACACACACACACACACACACACACACACACACACACACACACACACACACATATATTTTAGTGTACATGTGTGAGTGTCTTGTGTATGTGTGTGTTTATGTGTGTCTGTGTGTGTATGTAACTAATACTATGTATACGTGTGTGAGAGACGTGTGCATGTTGACAAGTCAATGAGGGAAAGAAAATTTGAAAACAAGTGTTATCATGTGAGTAGTACAGTCAGAAGATAACTCACTGATAGTTATGCCTTAATAGATATACAGTGTGTCTATTCCTTGGGGAAAATCTTTCTTATCACAATCACATGAGCCTTTGTGCATACTTTGTGATCAAAGTTTTATCCTTCACTGGTCTCATATGGTACACAGTACGGTCAGTTTCACAATGCATGCCACATTGTCAGTTTGATGTTTCACAATGCTTGATGATTACTTACACACTGTACTTACAAATCAAGTACCAATTAAAATCATAATCAAATGTCTGTTCTTCTTCTCAATACTGACCAATGTTATCATTATCAATAAAATTTAAATGTTTCCCTCAATGTGTGTGTGTGTGTGTGTGTGTGTGTGTGTGTGTGTGTGTGTGTGTGTGTGTGTGTGTGTGTGTGTGTGTGTGTGTGTGTGTGTGTGTGTGTGTGTGTGTGTGCATTTATCGCATTTATCACTCTGTATGTGCGTATATGTGTACAAGCATTTGTGCACATGCTTGTGCTTGTCTGTGCATGTCAGTGCACTTAATAATATGTGCCCATGTACACATGCACTTAATAATATGTGCCCATGTACACACAGAATGTGACAGATTGAATAATTCAATTCAATACAAATTCATACATGACAAATCAATATTGCCGTATGGTTTTTAGAAAACCCTAACCCCTGTCCTAGTTCTGCACCCCTGAGAAATCAATAATGAACAAAGTTATATATGGATCAATGCCCATGCACTTCTTAAACATTTTTATTCTAAAAAGAGCAAAGGCAGTTTCACAATCTGAATCCTAAAATTAATCATAGGGGAGTGAGGAGGTAGAGACCTTCTTTAACTCTTGGGCCCCATTCCTTGCTCTCACTGCTTCATCATTTCACAGCAAAGCAGATTAAACATAACTAGTAGTAGTACAAAGTTTCCCTGCCAGGCTGGAACATGTATGCTCAGACTGGCAGAAGAGCGCTCTACCCTTAAGCCAACCACTAAACCAGTTCTCTAAATTTTACATTGATGTTTTTTTTAAAAGCTGTAAGTAAACCTGTAGCAGTTTAATAAGTTTAGATTTGCATGTAAACGTTTGACCCAGTGCCAGTCCTATTCACATATATATATTCCACTTGCTTTTCTTCCCCCCCCCCCCCCCCTCCTCTCCCACTCCTATGCATGGCCATGCTCAGTAAGTAGGTTCAGTGGTCAGAATAAAAGGTGTGGGACTTATTTCTGATGTCTTCAGTTCACAAGTTGATCTTCTTGCAAACCATGATACTTGAATTTGCATTGTTGTGTAGATACTTGAACTTGGTTGTGTTCTTATACGAAGCATTATTAAAAAGATTTTTTTTAAAACAAAACTGACAATGAAATGACTAAGAAAGTGAAGACTGTAAACACAAGCCAGTTCCTAGATCAGTGCTTAAAAACATGCCATGCATCATATTAGGTCATGAAGTAAATTATATATATACGTGAAAAGAACAGCTTTAGGCATTGAACATCACTTGGGGGACAACCACTGAACCGCACACAGTCATGGGACTGAAACAAAAAAAGCTTAGGATGAATGTCAAGGCCCTCTGCATCTGAATCAAATAAGTATGCGTTGGCAAAAGACAGAGGATGACTGTAGAGCCTCTCTGCAAAATACAAGACAGAGGATGACTGTAGAGCCTCTCTGCAAAACAAATATGTTGGCAAAAGACAGAGGATGACATTGACAGTTGAGGCCCTCTCCATTTGAACCATTATAAAGAAGTGTGTGGGCAAAAGATAGAGGATGCCTGAAGAGGCCCTCTGCATGTGAACTATTTTAAAGAGGTGTGTAGGCTAAAGACCGAGGACGACTGTAGGGGCCCTCTGTATTTGAATTATTTTAAAGATGTGTGTGGGCTGGTGGATAAAGCACCTGCCCATAGAAGCCAGAGTTCTGAGAATGCTGAGGTTGGTGCCATGCCAAAATGCTGAGGTAGAGGGATGATGCCATGCCATAATCATAATGACATGCTTCCTCAAAGGAGAGCAACCTGCAATTCACATAGAAAATTCTGTTGTGACAAACAAACAAACAAACAAACAAAAAAAGATCTAATGTAATTCAGTCAAATCTAAAGCATACATATATATATATATATATAATTAAAATGTGAAACACACTAAAGACCTGCATGATTCATAAAACAATGTCATCTCTAGTGTAAAACACTTAATATTCAACAACTGGAATGGTTCCACCCAAAAGGTGTTTGCAGGATCTGCAACATCACATAGCAAGATTGAGCGTCCAACTCAAGTTATTATGGCTTGCCAAGTATAGACAGCCTACTTATCAAATACCAGCTTCTCTAGAAAGGACATGTCAATGTCATACATTTGGAAGACAATCACATCCCAAAGATGAACAGCAAAGCAAAAACACCACGATCTTGGAGTTGGAAGACCCTACTAAATCGATTCAAGGATACTCTGAAAACTAATCTCAACACCAGTATGATCAACACCATCAACTGGGAAGATACTGCCCACAACAGAGGTAGCTGTTTACAGCAGTCCATGCATGGCACAATGACATTTGAACAGCACAGAACAGCTGCTTTTCAACAAAAAAAGGATCTGGCAGAAACAAAACCTAAGGTCGTTGGACTACTGCACAAAACAGCACCTTTTCAACAATACAAAGAAAAAGCAAAAGCAAAACCCAAGGTCACAGAAACCATTCCTATGCAGTGCTTGTGAAAGAACATTATATGCCTCCAAGGCCTGTCTTGAATCCCACATGAAGATGCACGCCAAACAGTAAGAACCAGAACGCTTACTTATCCGTCTGAATGTCACTTCATCATCATAACTGTAATGCAATGATCAACTCTACTGTTTATGGTTTATCATGCAGTCAATAAATTTCTAAAAACAGATCTATACAGCAAGGCTTCCATAAAAATACTGTTTCTGAGACCTGCCCAAGGACCAAACCCACAACCTCTGTGTTATCAGCAAGGTGCTCTAACCAAATAAGCTGATGGACCACACATATTTTTTTGTGAGCTGGCTGGCTCGTTTGAAAAACCCATGAACTCAACATCTGATATCTTGAATTCAACCCCAGTCTGCATCATAAAACTGGTCTTTCTCAAATCATGATATTAATGCGATTGTTTTAAAGGTACCTTTTCTCCCTTTCCATTTCAACACTGTGCCCTTGTACAGTCTTGTGCAAGCTCAAGGTGTCTGTCTGATGATTTCTGACAGATTTGGGTGGAGTGAATGGTAAAATCCAAGTGCAATAAACCCCACCTTCATCCACCTAACCAAAACTTTTGATCTGGTTAGTAGAAGGGGTTCTTCGCACTCCTGGAGAAGACTGGATGCCCACTGAAGATGCTGAACCTCATTGTCTAACTCTAAGTAACGGTATGCAAGGGACAATGCATTCTGAGAGATTATCTTCTGAGCCATTCAAAACAGAGTGAAGCAGGATGGTGTCATCACCCAATGCTCTTAAAAATCTTTTCCTCCCTCATACTGTCATATGCTTTCAGAGCATATGATGACAAGAGTGCACCTGCACACTAGGTCTGATGACAAGCTTTTCAACCTTGCATGCTTCAGATCAAAATGACAGAAAATACTCTCTGAATCTGATGATGATGCTTTCTTGATGTCTTACAGTTACACACAGTCTGGCCACCAGAGGCTAGTGAGCTCCCTGGCACATGCTTGCCCAGAGTCTGGCTTCATCATCAGTCAATGGAAATCATGGGCCAAAACATCAGTGAAGACCCTAGCATCAACATTAATAATCACACCCTGCAAAAGTGTAAGTGATTGATGAATTCACCTATTTAGGATCAAAATCTCCCACAACCTGTTTCTTGACCCACAGCTCAACGGTTGGATCATAGGGAAAGCCACCACTGCCATGGCCAAGCTGTCCAAGAGAGTGTGGGAAAATAAAATGCTTAATCAAGTTAATGTCAGCCACCAAGATTTGAGCATACAGAGCCTGCATACTGAATACTTTTTTCTACAGCAGCATGTACTGGACAATCTACATAGGCCAAGTGAACTGCCTCGGTAACTTCCACCTGCAGTGTGTGTGCCAGACCCTTGGCATTTCCTGGAAGAACTGAGTGCCAAACAAAGACATCCTGGACAAGATGCCAAGCATGTATGCCCTCTTCACACAGTGATGACTGTGGTGACTTCGCTACATCCACCGCATGCTGGATGGTTACATTCCAAAGGATATATCCTGAATAGAGAGTTTGCCATAGAATCCTGGCCAACAGGCCACCTACTATTGCAATACAGGACACAGATCTGCAAAATGATCTGAAATCAGCTGATATCAGTGTTGACACTTGAGAAGAGACAGCTACAAATCGCTGCACCTTATGAGAGACTGTACATGATGTTGGTATCGCCACTGAGAGGAAAAATGAACTTGATTGTGGTTAGACAAATGAAAGAGAAGGAAAGCCACAGAAGCAACTCTCCCCTCCCCCCAGCCACCAGCTTCTAGTGAGGCAACTGTACCAAGGTCTGCCACTGAAGAATCAGCTTATTCAACTATTGCCTATGCTGTTCCATGTCCAACTGAGTCTTTAACCGGGCATATATCCATTTTCTTATCAAACAGACAGAACCATCATCATCTAAAACCGTCATCTATCGAATCTGATCAGCCTTTGAAATCTGACTGATACACACACATATAATATATATTAATCGCTTCCCCAGCACTGCAATGACTATAAAAGCATACTTAAATGCAATACATGTATATTTTAAAATAAAAGCCTCATGCTGTCATTTACTATACAATTGATCACATGTGAGAACAAGGGCTGCTGAAAGGGGCAGAAGGGTGGGTGCAGAGAGGTGAAGAGGGTAGGATGAGGAGGGTAGGATGAGGGTTTACTTACTCCATCACGGTTCTTGACAAAGTAACTTCCACTGGATCCTTGGTAAATTCTTTCTGGATACACGTGATGTTCAATAGCATCTTCTGCTTGTCTTATCAACTCTTCAAAACGAGGGTCTTCTGGAAAGGCGTTAAACAGAGGCGTGTCCTGCTCAAGCCTCGGGCCTAACAATGGTGAACTTTCTTTCGCTCCAATTCGAGGATGACCACCTGATGGCATTGGTGAACGCGGGCCATAGCTTGACCTGCCGTAATCTTGGTAACTTTTGTCACTTCGAATATTCGCACTTCGCCCGGGCACTCGGTAACTGCCACTTAAACTAGCATCAACTATGTCGTCGTCGTCCTCAACTACACAGTTGGAGTTTATTAAGGCAGCGTCACTGTCCGTGTCGATCATTGTTTCAACTTTTGGCGAAAGACAATAGATCTATACCTGACTCACTCAGTCACATACGTGTCAAGTCAGAATGAACTCTCTCGATGAGTTGGTCCACCCTTATCACTTTACGTTGTGGTCGCGAAGATTACAACTACACGCTTGATCACGAGCATCGGCACCGTTGTTTCCGGTGTTTTGATCCTTTCTAGAGCAGACGACTTTTATCGATGAGGAGGGTTCGTATGAAGATACTTTTCGTTTTATTGACATCATTTAGGCGTAAAGCAGGCAGCAGGTCTGTTCCTGATACTCCATGATTCTATTGCAAACATTATCTATACTTCACATCTCTGATATAAAACATCTTAATTTTGTGTTCACAAAGAATCTTATTAAACTCTTTGGAAACTTTTTTTCAAGAAACGTTATTCGGGTATATTTTGGTGTAAAGAGAAAAATTCTTTCCGGTTCTTGTAAGTCTTAAAACGAGGCAAATCTACATATTCACCAGCAACATGGCGGACGAAATGGGCGACGTTCCGATGGACGAGATGACAGCTGAAGAATTGGACGCAGCCGAGGATGTCGACATGCGTAAAAGACCAAATCCGATGCAGCAAAAACAACACGACCGTGGAAGAAATGATATGCCAGAGAGCGCAATGGGCGGAATGAGAGGAAATGATATGAACGAAAACATGGGAATGCAACAAAACAATGATATGCACATGCGCGACATGGGCGACAGGAGCATGCAAAGTGATATACCTGGAGATAATAGTATGCCTCCTCAGAATGAAATGGGCAACTTTCAGCATGACGGGATGGGCCGTGGAGGTTACAATCGATTTGGGCCACCAGGACCAATGAGAGGCAGGGGTGGATTCATGGGACCAAGAGGACCGCCTAGGTAACCGGTTTCAGTTTCAGTAGGCTTAGACTAGAGATCTCGTTATGACATATTACGTAGTTCTAATACATGGCCTAAAACTCCAGACAGCGTTTCCGCGTGCGGAAAGAATTCTTATTGTTTATTGTATGTACTCTTGTCTTAAATGTGCGCTGAAGTTAGGGAACAAATGAAAATGGTTACAACAAATAGGCCTGCCTGTTGCGTGGAGTTTGGAGTCACGAGTTTGTTCAAGAGAGATTTCATTGCACTTTGACAATTTCATATAGGCATATGCTCCACCCAAATCTGCCTGCAGTTGCCAGGCAGACTCTTTGAGCATGCAGTAAATCCTGTGTGCTAGCAGGGTCTTGCAATGGGATAGGATGAGGACCAATGAAATGCTAACACCAAAATGGTTGCAGCATTGAGGTAGGCAGCAAACAAGCCAGGTATTGTGTTGCGGAGTGGAATTGAACATAGGATGTGCGATCTTGTTTCTTTGGCACTGTCAAAAGAGCCATCCAGCCTGCAGAAAAATCTTGGAACTATTGTGATCCTGGAAAAAAAAAAAGGGGGGGTTGGGGGACTTGTAAACTGTGACTTTTGTACGTGTGGAAACAAAAGATAGCATTGATCATGTATTTTGTAAATGTTAACATGTGAAATGAATTGTTGCAATCAGAATGTGTTACTTATATAAATGCAAATCTTTGCAGAAAACATTGTGCCTACTGATAGGTGTTGATGGAAATATGCGGATTGATTTGATATTTCATTTAATTAGATTCAATATTTCATTTGATTAGCTTTCTTGAGAAGATGCTATCTGTAGATCAATGCCAATTTGATGGCTCTTCCAGACACAACCTTCTTTAAGAACTTTCTGGCCTTAAAGCGTTTAAAAACTAAAAAAGAAATGGCTGATGTACCGTATTATGATTAGCCTATTATTATACTATACATATTAATTATTATCAAATAAATTGGGGAAAAAATTGACATTATGAATTTATGAATGATCTATCAGTGCAGGCCTAGCGAAGATTCAAATTTTCTACTAGCCAGCCAGGGTAATGGATTTTAAGATCTACTTGCCAGCAGACATTTTCACCAGTCTGACATGTTGCCTCAAAAAATATTAAAGTTCTCTTTTTGATGATGAACAAAAATATTTACCAGAACAAGCCATTGCTACAACAAAGGTGTTCAAACTTTCTTTTGGAGACTTTTGGAGGATGAGGGGAGGTAGATAGTGGGAGATCTAGTGATAACACAAAGATGTAAAACTAAAACTAGTAAAAGGCAGATTATTGATATCAAAGTTTACATGGATTCTAATATTTTCTATGCGTAAGTTTTTGCTTAAATAGTCGAAGTTTATTTTACTCCAACTGGTCGTTTGTTGTGTTTTGTTTTGCAAATTGCTTCGTTTTCATCCTGCATTATTTTTCCTCTTTTATAATTTTAATCACTTACTTCTAAACCCAAGTATGAGTGTGTGTGAGGGAGAAAAAGAGAGTGTGAGAAAAAGAGACAGAGTATGAAACCAATGAGAGAAACTCAGAGAGAGAGTAACACACGCATAACACAAATAGAAATTTTGGCATTGGTGAGACTTGGTAAGTATGTACATTAAAAGTAAGTCTAGCAGAACAATTGGCTGTTTTATACACAAAGATGGTTATTGGTTAGTTTGCAGCTTTGTAAAGAAAATTATTTTCTTTCCATTGGATTACCAGCCACACCTTATCTTTAGGCTAGGTCTGTAGTGGTGCTGAACTACATATCTGTTGGCTTCTGTTGACTGGTTGATGTGTGTGTGTGTTTTCTTTTTGTTTTTTTATTTTATTTGTTTTTGGTTGTTTTTTTAATAATTTTTGTATTTGTTGTTGTTATGTAAGTATACTGTCTCTTTAGTGCGCGCACGCGTGTGTGTGTATGTGTGTGTGTGTGTGTGTGTGTGTGTGTGTGTGTGTGTGTGTGTGTGTGTGTGTACATTTTCTTAACTTCAGCAGTTCAGTCAGTGTGAGTGGAAAACGCTGAAAATATTTAATCCATCCTAACAGAAATTCATGTCCTGAGAGACAAGTGAAGATAATGCAAGAAAAATCAAGTAGCGTCTATGCCTTCTAAACTAGTTTCTTTGATGTATCATCTTGTCAAATGATGCATCAAATTTGCTCTTGTTTCCGGAATTTCCTTGCCAATAGCATACACATTCTCTTCCCCTCCCTATCCCTTGATCTAGGTAAGATATTTGTTGTATTATTTTCTCTGGTTTCGGTACCTGATTAGAAGCATCTAATTCAGTAATTGTTCGACCAAAACTGACAGATTGGGTGGAAAGTCGCTGATCTGTAAACACTTGATTGAATTGCACCAACTCTCTTCAGTGACAGGCCTACGGGAAGCAAGAGTTGCTTTTCCCTTGATAGCCTTATTTTTGCGTGAACATTGGCAGACTCAATTCTTGCAGATGAAGTCAATTGGCATATTGGAAAGTTTGAAAAATCAAAATCACAACTGCAGGGGTCAGAATTGTCACTGGCCCAATGTACTCTGTACACTAGTAGTTTTTGATTTGTCCGACAGATTTATTTTACTAGCCTCGGGCGACCGAGCGAGTGAATTTTGCCAGCCCTGCAGTGTAAGCTTTTATTTACCTTTTCATACTTTGTGGCTGTTAATTTTGTTTTATTCATACCCTGTTAATGTTATACAAATGTTCTGTTTGCAAGTTTGCGAAATTTGACACTGCATCGTGTAGTTAAAACTGTGCTTTGCTGTTAAGTGTTTTATCATTTTTTTGTCTTATCAAGTGAATTAGAAAAATATAAATATGATTTTATGATCAGCCTATACATGTAGGCTTTGTTTCATATTTTCATGCTTTGTGGCTGTTATTGTATTATGTTTCATTCATATGTGTGTGTATTGTTATAAATATGTAATTTCATTTTTTGCAGGTATGTGAAATTTCACACTGTTGTAATTGCAGGGATGCTTTACTGTTACAGTTGTGTATTTGTCTACAGTATGTATTTGCTGTTTGACAGAAACGAATAAAAAAAAAATTTTTTAAGTGAAAAACATTTCCATATGCATTGATGCAGTGTAATGTGGAAGATTCAAAATGATCATGGCATAAGCCATAAGCCTGTACAGCAACCCTGTGTACAGGCAAATCTTGAGATCATATATGAGCATTATGACTAGCAGTTTGACTGACTGGTTTGTTTTGTACATTGTTAACCAGATGGTCAGTTTTATGTCTGCAAATCCAAGACATAATCTGTAAGTATAATGCTATGTCATAGCTTTGTGGGTGTAAAAAGAAAGATTGCTTTCCCGATCATTTCCGTATGTTCAAAAAGTCTCTGATGATCATGCTTGTTGGAGAAAAAAGGTGAAAAGTGGACTGAAGAGGAGTGAAGCTGAGAGGCTTCAGGTAACAGAAGGAAGGGGGCAGTGCAGAATTAGGACTCATATCTCCGTTGATGTTCAGCCCACCCTGAGGGCAAATCCGCGATCTCTTGAAATTGATGGATGCTGTTTGATTCTCCTGAGTCAAATCATTGCTGCATATGTGTGAAAGAACAAAAAACCAAAATCAAACAAACAAAAACAGTTCTCAATGCATTTTCATGTTCATGGAGGAAAAAGGTGTGAGCATTCCGAAACACACAATTTTGTGTAAAAATAGTGCCTTACTACACACACACAACACACACACACACACACGCACGCACGCATAGTGCCTTACTACACACACACACACGCACGCACGCAGACGCACGCACGCACACACACACACACACACACACACACACACACACACACACACACACACACACACACACACACACACACACACACACACACACACACACACATACACACACACGCGCGCGCGCGAGTTGTTTGACTTTAAAACTTAATGTTGTTATTGTTCGAAAGGGCTAAAAATCAGGTACCAGGCCTGCACATGCCTATGAACAATCCATGGCAATATACATGTATATATGCATCACATTTCTCCCATTCATATTGTCGTACCAGTGGACTTGGAGGAAAACAACTCCTCTGGCCACCTTGCCCTATGGCACCTGGCAGGAATTGGAAATCTTAATAGGTCACATTCACTTCCAGATGTGACCAGACCATGTAGATAGTGAAGAAGAGAACAACACATTCAAAGGTCTTCAACTCTGTGGAAACAAAAAGAAATCTAGATTAAATCCCTGTTATTCAGATTCAGTCTCGATCAACAGTGGATACTACAACACCATCACTTTCATCATACTCATATGTGTCATTATAGCATTAAAAAGATATCCCAGGTGTTGTGGTCTTTTATGCCTGCTTTCATGGTAATTACACTTTCAGTTCGTTTGGGGAGTGTTGAAGAGTTGAAATGAGCGCTGCTGGAAAGTGACACAGATTTAATGCAGAAGACTGGGCAATAGTAATACAATCACTCAAGATAAAAACATCTTAAATCAGTACAGGGGTTGGCAATTTTGGTATTATTAATTGTATACAGGCAGCACATGGTAGGAACTTGAAACTGATGGATCTAACACTAGTAACGGAATATTGACCAGAGATTCTGGATCAAAAAGGTGAAATATGGTACTGTTAAAATGAACTAAAAGATTGTATATTCTTATTGCAAAATTTTTGTCTTAAAATATTACAAATTTTTGCAGGGGGCCCCCATTCAGAGGCCCAGGACCACCTGGACGTTTCCGTGGACCTCCAGGACCCATGGGAATGAGAGGTCCTCCTCCTCCTGGCATGCGAGGGCCACCTGGACCTCATGGGCCTCATGGACCTCACGGACCTCCTATGCGTGGTCCCAGAGGTCCACCAATGTTTGGCAGGCCACCATTTGATCCTAATTTTGGCCCTCCTCAAGGAATGGGTCCAGGTCCTGGTGGACCTGGTGGGCCTGGGCCTGGGCCTGGACCTGGTGGACCAGGAGGACCTGGGCCAGGTGCACATGGCCCAGCTGGACCTGGCGTACCTGGGCCTGGTATGGGCCCGATGAATAACCCAAATGGTATGTCAATGAATGGACACAGTGGCATGCCTTTGAATGGACCAAGCAGCTTGCCCCCACCAGGCATTCCTCCTCCTGTCATCCCTCCACCTGGCATAGTAAGGAAATTGGTTTATAATTTTTTTGTCTTGTGTGTCTGTGGTATATGTTTAGAATTTTGTGTGTTATGTTCATGTCAGTTCTTGATCACCTTTATTTGTTTTTTGAGTGGTCTGTTCTGAGTTCTGTATTGAAAAAAAAAATTTTGAGTTTGTTGTAGGTATTGATCTTTGCGATGTGTACAGTAAGGTTCAGTTCCCACTAAGGGAACTACTTCAGTGATATGGTGTCAACATAACAGTCACAAGTTGGATTGCAGCTACAATCCAAGAAAGAGTGGTAATTCTGCAACTTGGAGACAGGTGATCAGCATTCCACAAACACTTCATGAGACTCTACAAGGATGGCCACTTTCTCCAGTCCTCTACAACAACAGTAAAGGAGGACTTGCTGATCTGAGTAACAGTCAACTAGCCCATATACCCGTCTGCTGTTGACAGGCTGACCTACGAGGGTCTTCCAGCAAATAGTGAGAATGCCTAATAACTTACAAAGTAATTGTCGTGGTGTTGGGAAACTTTACACACTCTTGACTTGATTGTTCTATGATTCTATTCTGAAATCACGTGCATTTATTGTTGTCACATAGGGAATGGTCATTCCAATTGGCATAGTTGTTTTGCAGAGACCACCCATGATGCCTCCCCCAGGATTTCCCCCACCAAATTTCAGCATGCCTCCACCAGGATTCCCACCCACCTCTGGAGGTGGTGCACTGGTGCCGCCAGCACAGAGCATGGGCATGATGGGACAAACACAGCAGCAAGCGCAACAACGGCCACAACCACAGCAGACACAGCAAACTCAGCAGGCAGCGCCAGGCACTAATAGCAGCAGTCAGGAATTGTGGGTGGAAACAAAGACAGCAGAGGGCAAGGTACAGTTGCCGGTATCGTAGGCGCAATTGCGTAATGATTAACCCCTTGAGTGCCAACACTTCTTGACATCCGGTGTTTTCAGTGTGCTGGGGAAAAACGTTGCATTACTACCATGTGCAATAAAACAACTGTTGCTTCCATATTTATTGGAATCTGTGTATGAAATTACACAGAATGATGCCAGTCACTTTAATGAACCCTCTCTGAGACATAACATCAGTCAGTGCTTCTCTCCCATTTACATTAGGCTGAAACGTGTGTCAAACTACCTCCGTAAATTTTACGTTTGTAGGCACCACAAAAGGCTCCGAGAGTTCTGTAAATTTTACGTTGACGGCATTTAAGGGGTTAATAAGATGCTTATATATACCTCATGCAAATGCGCATGCTCACACGCACACACACAACACACACACACACACACACACACACACACACACACACACACACACACACACACACACACACACACAACACACACACACACACACAACAACACACACACACACACACACACACACACACACACACACACACACACACACACACACACACACACACACTTGTAAAACAGTGGCGCAACATTTTGTAACATATGGATGCAGACACTCGCATACATACAGCATTCAGTTCATTTTCTGTACAAGTATCATATGTACCTTTTACCTGGGCAGGTGACTTGGGACAGGCAAATCTAGATGAACAGTGTTCGTATTATAATTTAGTTATGTTTTGAATTGACATTACCATTCATGTTTGTCTTCCTCTGTGTCCTCGACCCTCGGTTTTTCCTTGGAGTATTGCTTTTATCAGGTGACATTTACTGAATATAAAATGCATATACACAGTACAAGCCTGCACATGTACAAACTGGTATTTCATGCTTTGTACATTTGATGTCAAACTTTTCCTTACTTTATTAAATGAAAATAGTCTTCGCAAACAGACTGATTCAAGTAAGGACCGCTTCATTTTACAAAGTTAAATTGTTGGGTGATTTACATGCTTTCATGATTTTCAGATATATAAGCTTTTTTCTGTTATTTTCATATGAATACCTTTGGATGGGTTTGCAGACAGCACTATTAAAATTTCTAAATTGTTTTGTGTGTGGTGACTGTATAATATGTTTGATCATGTTCTTGTATATGTATAAAGTGTTTGATCATGTTCTTGTACAGTCATACTACTACCATGCTCGTACACGTGAAGCTGTTTGGACCAAGCCAGAGAATGTGAAGATCATCACGCAAGAGGAGGTGGAAGCCATGGCTGCACAAAGCCAGCAGGCAGGAGGGGCTTCCAGCTCCACCACTGGAACTTCTACTGCCGCTCAGGCTGCAGTTGCTCAGGGTAATTAAGTAGTTTAGTGATGAAAGAAATAGCATTCTCTCGGGGTCTGTGTGTTCATAAAGATGGCCATGCACATGCATGCGCGCATGCACGCACGCACGCACACACAGCACAACACAACACAACACAACACAACACAACACAACACAAACACAACACAACAACACACACACACACACACACACACACACACACACACACACACACACACACACACACACACACACACACACACACAGGTGTATTGTCTGTCTGTCACCCTTTCCTTGCAGTTATGATTTTTCCTTGCAGTTATGATTTTTTTTATGTGTCATCTAAAGCAGGTGTTCTGTTGTGTATTCTGTTATTGTTTCTAAAAGTGCAATCTTAACTGGTTCAGTTCTTTGTCATGGCCAGGATTTCTGTGAAATGGTGCTCCTGGGCCCTGGTTTGGTACCGCCATTTTGTCACAAAGAAAACTTCTGTATAAACCACTATTTTAGGGAACTCCACTTCTCTCACGCAGATGTTCCCACAGAATATTATTTGTGGCTGCCAATTCAGCCATCTTCATTCCATGGCCCTTAGTTTGAATCTCAAGGTCAACACACCCCTCCTCTATTCTTGAAATTTGCACTTGTTTGAAACCATAATAGTGCATGAAGCTGAAAGTCTGTGTATATCTATTTGTATATTTTTTCTAACAACTCATTCCCTACCATTCCCTCTCATATTGCTCTGGGTGTCATGAAGGACATTTTTATGAAGCCAATGAGTGAAGCAAATGAAATTGGCTTAAAGAGGCTTGTTAGGCAGGAATTAGCAATGCCGTGCGAACCGAAACGCGACGTCAAATTTGTGGTACCAAAAACTGGGGAAAACCGGGGCCGGCCGCAAAACTGGGGGGGTCTTCGGTTCAATCAAGTATTACTGCCTCTTTAATCGGTGTTTCATTCTTATTTTTTGTCTTATGTGAATAAGAAATGAATAAAGATTTGAATTATTGCCTTTTTATATATTTAGAGCGAAAATGGAATTAGTTATTTGATGAGAAAGTCGAAAATCCGCGCTTCGGGCGCAATCGCGGATATGGTATGCGTTTAGAATCGAAGTTTGTTCGGGATGCTTCACTATTTCGGTCGGTACGGCTATATTTGTGAACCAATCACATTGTAATTTTGCAGCCAATGAGAATTAATGTAACAGAATGATATATCCCGACGACACCTGTGTGTGCTAGTTTCGAACAGAGATCGACGCTTCCAAAGTTTTGCTTTTTTTCATCGGAAAAGTTTGCAGGCAAGTCGCCATTTTTGGAACTTGTCGTCGGCGGGATTCGATTTTACATGCTTTTTTCTATATGCATGTGTAATATGAAATCAATTTGATTTAAAATACGGCCGTACGCCAACTTTTTACATGAGGATCTGTACCAGATCAACGTCGGAATGTGCCGACGCCAGTAGCCTGAGTAGGCCTACAACGCGAAACAGAACGCTGTGCAAGTTTCAGCTCGGCAAGTTTTGCGCTGTCAAAGACTAGATCTAGATCTAGCAATCAACAGATCAAGTTCTGTTTTATCTGTAACATTGTATTTTTCAAGAAAAGGACTACTGCGTTTGAACTCGATTCGGAGTTGTTAGCCGAAGCTTGATTTGTCAACCATTTCCTTCCCGAGGTCATGCTAATTCGCATGTCGCTGTGTAGACTTGCTCACCCCATGACGGGCGAGCTTACTACTAAAAATGCTATGTGATCGACGGGCTTCCCGGGGCCGTGGAAAATGGGTTTGCCCAAACAGAGGGGTAACCCGCGTCCTCCAACTCTCTCTCTCTCACTCAAATTTTAAATGAATGAATAAACAGATCTAAATAATTTTTTTTTCAAATCAGCAAACAATTCTGTGCAAGTCAATGTACTTTCCTTGACATGAATATCTCTCTCTCTCTCTCTCTCTCTCTCTCTCTCTCTCCTCTCTCTCTCTCTCTCTCAGAGAACAAAAAATGAATAAATAACAAAAAATGAATAAATAAGTAAATAGGCCCCAGTACATTCATATCCAAGTCATTGTTAACAGGCATGATCCTCTCTCTTTCTCTCTCTCTCTCTCTGACAACACACACACACACACTAATACACATAGAGATTTAGAATGTCACAAAACAAAATCTTCTGTTCATTGTTTATTGTTATAATATTCTTTATTTAGGTTTTGAAACTGAATAGAAGGCTGTGAGTTGTATTATTTGTAAAGTAGGCCATCCATTAGCTTATGTAGTTGTTTCAATTTGTAGTCAGTATCTGGAAAGGATATGCCTATTGTCATTAATTTGTTTTAACGGGAAGATTGCATCTTATTTAGTAGTAGCCTATTATTGATTCGTATTAAAGGGCAAGAGTACACTGGAAACACTTAGCAGGATTGCTCTGCTTTGATGGATTTTTACCAGTGATATGCTAAAAATCAAAGTCGCGAGTTTGGGCTTAATGTTAAAGTAATATTGATGTGGAGACTATGCATTATGGTTTCCTTTCTTTTCCAGTCTCTCAATGAATAGTATATATTATGCAGAAATTTATATATTTCTCTATTGTAGGACTAGGAGTTAAGTGACCTGTTCCTGAATGACGAGCTGGTCCCATATCCTCCCAGAAGTTTTCTTTGGACGCTGGCTGTGCTAAGTGTTCGGGGATTGACTCATCCACAGTCAGTCAGTCAGTTTTCTAAACACCGATGAATAAAATAAAAATCAAATGTACTGTGCAAAAATCTTGTCTGATATGTTTTCCTCTGTGTGTGTGTATGTGTATGTGTTGTATGTGTATGTGTATGTGTGTGTGTTTAGTTTTTAGTAGAATATTGATCAGATGATATTTTTGGATAGCCTGCAGCATAAAAGCATGCAGTAATTTTTAATATTTCAACTATTTAAGTGATTCCAGAAGTCATTGATTCTCAGATTTCCTTTTATATGTACAGAAACTGATGAAATATTACAAATTATTCATAAGACTGCTAAAGTAGCGAGTCGTGACTTTTTTGGTTTAATTTGCAGTAATAAGACACTTGAACGATGAGCAAAATGATTTTATATCTATCTCATGAAATGATTATATATCCTTGTTTTGTTTCTAGCTTCATTTTTGTCTGTTATTAATACAATATGGGCAATTATTAATGAAAAAACAGATAAAACATGCCAAATATCACATGTTTCCTGTAATAAGACAAAAAATGGCTCGTCGCAGAGTTACGATAATGGTTTCATTCAATTCGGCATACAAAAATACATCAACGATCAAAATTTTATGACATTTGGTCCTGTCTGTCTCTCACAATTACAAAATGAATGTCATTTCCAGCAAAATCAGCATACCATGCCATTTGATGGGTTTGTTCTGTGACAGCTGGTCCTTCTTTGTCCCACTAAGACGTGGTACCAAAATTTAAGAAATTTTTGACACTTCAAATTCGAATATCTCGTGAACTAATAGTCCAATCTGAAAAATTTAAACTGCTTTTTACTCAGAACAACAATATCTTCAAAACCATATCAATCTTTTAACTCAAAACACCAATTTCAATTTTTCATGCGGCATTGCTACAGGAATGGCATTGATTTGTTGCGCCAGAATGAGGCCCAGGGGCCTCATTCTGTCTAAAATTCTGGTTAGGACAGATAAATGAGCTTGCTTGGTTGCATATGTTAGAAATGATAAGTGCAAATTGTGAAAGAGGGATTTGAGGGGAAAAATCCCATTTTTGTTTATGCTTGATACTTGGATGCTTGGATTTCTTTATTCACAATATCTCTCTCAGCTGTTCAGTCTTGTATGAAAATATGACGATTACATGAACCGATGCTTGTGTGCTTTTTAAATTGATAGTTATGTTTGTTTTAAACAGAGTGGTAACTGCAGGGTCTTTAGTTTTATTTTTTTCAGAAAAGGTGTGTGTAGGAGGGAGTAGTTCACTCTTATTCTTTTCAAGGTGGTGGTGGGGGGGGGGGGGTTGATCAGTGATACTTCAACAAAAACAAAACAAGCAACCAGCCAATCACTGAAACAGCAGCCAACCAGTTGAGTGAACATCCAACCTTGCAAGCAGTCATTTATTTTATCAAAAATGGATTTATGAAGTGGTTGATCTTGTCTTGATACAGTGCGGGCAATATATTGATGACTGATGCGTTTTTGTGGGATAGATTGCACATGAAAGGTTCGAAAGCTGACATGCTGACAGTTGGATTTTCTGTTAATATGTTTCTTTCTCACAGCACAAGCTGCCAATCAACAGGGAGGATCACAGGAGCAACAGAACGGATCCCTCAGCAAGGTAGCACTGACAGTGTATAAATGGATGGAAGGAATATATAGACTGTATTGAAAACATTGGGATTGGTTGTTGTGACTTCATTTTAACCCCATGACTGCCAGCGTTTTTTTTGACATCTGGTGTTTTCCATGTGCAAGGAAAAAAATGTGGCTTCACCATCATGTACAGTAAAACAACTGTTGCTTCCGTATTTGTGGGAATCTATGCATGAAATTACACGGAATGATACATTAGGCATAAAAAATGTATTTTGAGATGATTTATGTTGTAATTTCTTGAAATTGCTACATATTTGTAATATTTTGTGGAAATTCCCATTAACCTCTTCTCTGCTTGGTACGAGTAACGCTCGTAGTAAAATCGAAATTCACCACCCCCGTATACGAGTGCCACTCGTAGTAAACTCGTCACGGAAAGCGAGCAAATCTACACAAGAAATGACTGCGCAAAATGTTTCCAACTCTGTTGCTGATATCAGCGAAGAGCCCCATATCCTTCACGTCACCAGTAACTGACCACAGGATATGCAAATCGCGAGTTGAGAGGTTACAGTGATTAGCGAATTCAAGATGGCAGCGAGACCTAGTACGTCGTCGGCTCGACCTGTTTTCAAGCGGTACACTGCGCTTGATGTGTTGGACGAGATATTCAACGATCAAGACAGTGGAGAAGAAGACATGGGAGGATCGGATCCTGACATCAGTGATGAGGAGGAGACGGATGGGAACCAGCACCATCCACTTTTATCGGAGATAGGTGCTGGTGATGACGTGGATCCTTCGTTCGCTCCAGTGAAAGCAGTGGGGAAACCAGTGCTAGCGAGGGTGAAGAAGAGGAAATGGGGGATCCTCTACCATCAACAAGCACTGCACCCCCTCCTGTCAGGAGGGGACGGGGTCGTGGACGTGGTAGGGGGTCTGGACGACGGCGAGGGCCCCGTGGAAGCGGCAGGGGGCGTGGCGTGAGGCGTGGTCAGCAACAGCTAGTGAGAGAATGGCGAGAAGCTGATGCACAGCACCCAACCCTGGTGTAGTTTTCACTGGAAATCGGGGTTGAAGGTCAGCTGTGCTAATTTTAGGCCGGTTGACTATTTGGAATTATTTTTTTCTGACCTAGTCAACCATCTCGTCATTCAGACAAACCTGTATGCTGACCAGTTTCTCGAGGCACACCCCAATCTTCCACAGTTTTCCAGGGCCAACAAGTGGGAGAAAGTCGACTGTGCAGAAATGAGGAAGTTTTGGGCCTGGTTCTGCTGATGGGCATTGTGCGGCTACCTTCAATTGAACTGTACTGGTCTAAGAAGGTGCTGTACAGAATTCCAGTCTTCAGCTCCATCATGACAAGAAACCGGTTCCAGGCAAGTAGCTCTATTTTTTTTTCTTTTCTTTTTTCACTACTTGATTCTTCATCCCTCCACTATTCATTTTGTGTGTGTGTGTGTGTTGTGTGTGTGTGTGTGTGTGTGTGTGTGTGTGTGTGTGTGTGTGTGTGTGTGTGTGTGTGTGTGTGTGTGGTTTTATATATTCAAGTGTGTGTGATACTGTCAGTGTGTGCTTGTGTAAATGTGTGTGTTGTGTGTGTGTGTGTGTGTGTGTTATGTGTGAGGCTGTGTGTGTGTGTGCGTGTGAGTGTGTGTGTGTGTGTGTGTGTGTGTGTGTGTGTGTGCATGTGCGTGTGTGTGTGTGTGAGTGCACATGTGTACATACGCATTATTTATTTCTGTTTGCAAGTTTTCCATACAAGTTTGCTGATTTTGTAAAACACAAAAGCACTTTTTTGGTACACCAGTGGGGTGTTTTTTATATTCATGTGTGTGTGATACTGTCAGTGTGTGCTTGTGTGAATGTGTGTGTGTGTGTATGTGTGTTGTGTGTGTGTGTGTGTGTGTGTGTGTGTGTGTGTGTGTGTGTGTGTGTGCGCGCGCGCGTGTGTGCATAAGCATTATTTATTTTCTGTGTGTAAGTTTTCATGCAAGTTTATTCATTTTGTAAAAGACAAAAGCACTTTTTTATACCAGTGTGGTGTTTTTATATATTCAAGTGTGTGTGATACTGTCAGTGTGTGCTTGTGTAGTGGGTGTGTGTGTAGGCTGTGTGTGTGTAGGCTGTGTGTGTGTGTGTGTGTAGGCTGTGTGTGTGTAGGCTGTGTGTGTGTAGGCTGTGTGTGTGTGTGTGTGTGTGTGTGTGTGTGTGTGTGTGTGTGTGTGTGTGTGTGTGTGTGTGTGTGTGTGGTGTGTGTGCCCAGTTGTGGGTCTGCTTACTTATCTTGAAAGTTTACTCTGTATTTCAGATTCTTCTTCAGTTTCTGCACTTCAACAACAATGCAGCCATGCCAGTGCCAGGTGATCCAGCGTACGACCGGCTCTACAAGATCCGTCCTATTCTGGATCATCTGCATGAGAGGTTCCAGGAGGTGTATGAGCCCCGGCAAGCGGTATGTGTTGATGAAAGTCTACTTCTTTGGAAGGGTAGACTGATATTTCGTCAATACATACCGTTGAAACGTGCCCGGTTTGGCATCAAAATATACCTGTGCTGTGAGTCTGACGGCGGTGGTCAAGGGAAGTGGTGGCTACTGCTACCGCTTCAAGGTGTATGCTGGAAAGGAGGACCCCGTCAATGAGGTGCAGCCTGTCTAGAGTCCGTAAATGCAGACAACCCAACTCTCTCGGCCAGCGAGAAGATGGTGCTGTACTTGGTAGCCCCTCTCCTGGAAAAGGGCTACCATGTCTACACGGACAACTGGTACAGTAGTCTGCGGCTGTACCTCTACCTCCTGGAAAGGAACACCTTGGCCTGCGGCACCGTCCGGGAGAACCGGGGTATTCCAGAGGAGCTACGTTGCTGGACCCCATACGGCGAGTTACTACTAAATGCTATGTGTCGCGGTTGGGCTAAATGGGTTTCCAAAAGGGGTAACCGCCCTCAACTCTCTTCTCTCACTCAAATTTTAAGTGATGATACAGACAAATTTTTTTTTGATAGCAACAATTCTGTGCAAGTCAATGTACTTTCCATTACACTGAATACTCTCTCTCTCTCCTCTCTTTCTCCTGCTCTCCTCTCTTCTCTCAAACAAAAAATGAATATACAAAAATGAATAATAGGTAATAGGCCAGTTACACAACCAAGTATTGTTAACAGCTGTCTTCTTTTCCCTTTGCTCTGACAACCACCACACACCATACATGAGATTGTGTCACAAAAAAATCTTCTGTTCATGTTCATTGTTTAATACTTTGGTTTTGAAACGAATAGAACTGGAGTTATTATTTGTAAGTAGGCATCCTTAGCTATGTAGTTGTTCAATTGACAGTACTGGAGTACCTATTTCATTAATTTTTTTAACGGGAAGATTGCATCTTATTAGTAAGCCTATTTGATTTATTAAGGCAAGAGTACAGGCATTGGGGTGCTCTGCTTGATGGATTTACCAGTGATATGAAAAACAAAGGATTTGGTTAAGTTAAGTATATGTGTGGAGACATGTGTTCTTCTTCCATCTTCATGATGTATATATTATCATGCATTATATATTTCTCTATAACTAAGTTAATGACCCTGTCCTAAGCGCGAGCGGTCCCATACCCCAAATAAGTCTGGACGCGGCTGCTGCTAATGTCACTTGACTCATCCACAGCTGGTCAGTTGTTCTAACACGATGTTTAAAGATAAAAACAAATGTCTTGAAAATTTGCGATATGTTTCCTCTGTGTGTGTGTATTTTTGTTGCTATGTGTATTTGTGTTTTATTTTTAGTAGAATATTGATCAGTGATTTTTTTGGTAGTCTTCAGCATAAAACATGCAGTAATTTTTATATTCTCAACTATTTAGTGTTCAAAGTCCTTATTCTCAAAATCCTTTAATGTACGATGAACTGATGAAAATTACAAGTGATTATAAGACACTGAATAGCCAGTCGTGACTTTTTTGGTTTAATTTGCAGTAATGCCTTGAACGAGAGCAAAATGATTTATATCCCATAAATGTTATATATCCGATTGTTCTAGCTCATTTTGTCTGTTATTCAATACATATGGGCAATTATTAATGAAAAACAGTAAATGCCAAATTATCACATAGTTCCTGTATAACAAAAAATGTCGTCCATACGTATGTTTCATTCAATTCGGCATACAAAATACATCAACGTCAATTTTATGCTTTGGTCCTGCGGTCTCTCACAATTCATATTCATTCAGCAAACAGACAACTGCCTTTATTTTTTCTTCAGCTTCCTTCTTTTCCCAAAAGGTGGTCAAAATTTGAACATTTACGCCAACATATCTGTAACTAATAGTCCATCTGAAACAATTTAGACCTGCTTTTACTCAGAACAACATATTTCAAAACCATATCAATCTTTTACTCACCAGTTTTTACAGTTTTCATGCGCATTGCTAACAGGAATTGCATTGATTTGTTTGCGCCAAAAGCCCACCTCATTCTGCAAAATTCTGGTTAACAATAAATAACTTGCTTGTATGCATATTTAGAATGATAGTGCAAATTGTGAAAGAGGATAGGCAAAAATCCCATGTATATGTTTATGCTTGATACTAAGCATGATTGGAGTTTCTGTATTCACCAATATATTCTCCTTTCAGTCTGTATGAAATTGAGTTACATGAACATGCTGTGTGTTTTAAAGATGTATGTTTTTTTAAACAGAGTGGAACTCAGGTCTTAGTTTATTTTTTCAAAAAGGTAAGGTATTCTCTTTTTTCAGTGGCTGTTGGGGGGGTTGTCAGAACTTCAATAAAACAAAACAAAACAGATTTAACACAGCAACCAGTTGTGAACATCCAATCCTTCAAGCAACATTTTTATCAAAATGGTTAATGAAGTGTGATCTTGTTGAACAGTCAGGGGCAATATATTGATGACAATAAGCGTTTTGTGGGATAGATGCACATGTAAGTTCGAAACTGACATGCATAACAGTTGGATTTTTGTTAATATTTTTTTCTCAAAACAAGCTGCCAATCAACAGGTTAGATCAAGGAGCAACAGAACTGGATTCATAAGGACACTGACAGTGTATAATGGATGGAATAATAGTATAGACTTTTCAAACTGTTGGATTGTTGTTGTGACTTCATTTTTCATACTGAAAGCGTTATTTTTTGTAATTTTTGTGTTTATGTGCAGATTTGGCTTACCTATTACAAAAACAAGTTTTGATTTGAGGGAATGTACATGCATGAAAATAACATGCAAAAATTGAGGACTCAAAATAAATAGCATTATTGTATTGAATTTATTTGTAATTTC